>CAMRHE010000321.1:1200000-1800000 GCA_947044405.1 Leptodactylus fallax
ACTGTGGAGCAGTATAGTGGGGGAACCTCTCGGGGCAGTATATTATACTGTGTGGAGGCCATTCTGGATCATGTTATACTCTGTGGGGTCACTGGGGAGCATTATTCTGGGGGGAGCATCTGCAGAGCATATTATATTGCGTGGCGCCACTGTGGGACATTATTCAGGGGGGGGAACTAGGGGGCCCTCTGAGAAGCATATTATACAGCATGGGGCCTACTGTGGAGCATTATACTGGGTGACGCTCTGAGGAACATAATATATTGCAGGGGGGGCACTGTGGAACATTATACTAGGCCCAGACTGTGCACAGTCGCTGATAAGTATGTTCGGCGGTGGGATTAACAGATTCGGTGCTACAGAGAGAGGAGTACCTGGGGTTAAAACCATAGTTGCAATAAAACGGAGACATTTTAGTGGTGACGTTAACCTTGTTGTTTATTGCAAACTCTGCTAGAGGAAGAAAGGTTCTCCATTTTTCTTGAGCATCAGACATAAAACACCTTAAGTACTGTTCCAAAGTTTGGTTGAATCTCTCTGTCTGGCCATTGGTCTCAGGGTGGAACGCGGAAGAGAAAGACAGAGAGACCCCCAGACGACCACAAAATTCCTTCCAGGATCTAGAGACAAATTGTACACCCCGATCAGATACAATATTTTCCGGTACACCATGCAAGTGGAGTATGTGATTAATAAAGAACGAGGATAGACGTGGAGCACTAGGAATTTTCTTTAGGGGTACAAAATGACACATTTTGGAGAATCTATCCACAACAACCCAAATCACAGTCTTCCCTTGGGAACAAGGCAAATCAGTAATAAAGTCCATTGACAAATGGGACCATGGTCTCTTAGGTATAGGAAGGGGATAAAGAAGGCCCTCGGGTAATCTCCTAGGAGTCTTCATCTTAGCAGATGTCTCACAGGCAGCAACAAATTCACATACGTCTTGAGACCAGGACAGCCACCAGTAAGAGCGGGAGAGAAGGTATTTAGTCCCAGCGAAGCCGGGATGTCCCGTTAAGGTAGAACAATGAATTTCCTCCAAAACACGAAGACGAAAATTTGGAGGTACAAATAGTTTCCCAGTGGGAGTATTACTGGGAGCAAGATCTTGTGAATTAACCACTAAAGTAGCAAGATCAGGAGTAATAATGGCGAGAACCACTCCGGGACACAAGATTTTATCTGGGACATCCTTAGGGGCACCACTGGGACCAAAACTGCGAGATAGGGCATCAGCCCGTACATTTTTAGAGCCTGGACGATAAGTCACTACAAAATTAAAACGTGTGAAGAATAGCGCCCAGCGGGCCTGCCTAGGAGACAGTCGCTTAGCGTTATCCAGATATAGTAGGTTCTTATGATCGGTGAATACTGTGATCTCGTGTTTGGCCCCCTCGAGGAAATGTCTCCACTCCTCGAATGCCCATTTAATGGCTAGGAGTTCTCGATTACCAACGTCATAGTTGCGCTGCGTAGGAGAGAATTTCCTCGAGAAGAAGGCTACAGGTTGCAAACACGTAAAATTTTCAGAGCCCTGAGACAACACGGCACCAACCCCCACTTCAGAGGCATCAACCTCAATAATAAATGGGTGATCATAGTCTGGTGGTACTAATACAGGAGCCTCAACAAAACATTTCTTGAGATGTACAAAAGCCTGTTCCGCTTCCGGAGTCCATTTGGTCACATCGGCACCTTTCTTTGTGAGATCCGTTAATGGCTTCACTATAGAAGAGAAATTCTTAATAAATTTTCGATAATGGTTGGAGAAACCCAAGAAACGTCGCAGGGCTTTAAGGTTGGAGGGGCGTTCCCAGTTATTAATAGCCGTGACTTTTAGTGGATCCATACAAAAAGAATCGGGAGTAATAACGTAACCAAGGAAGGTGACCCTTTGGACTCCGAACAGGCATTTGGACAGTTTGGCAAAGAGAGAGTTTCGACGCAACAGTAGCAAAACACTCCTAACATGCTCAATATGTGTGGCCCAATCAGAAGAGAACAGAGAACACTAGAATATCATCCAGGTAGACAACCACATAATGACCGAGCAAGTCTCTAAAGATATCGTTAACAAAGTGTTGAAATACTGCGGGTGCATTACATAACCCGAAAGGCATTCCCAAATATTCAAAGTGACCTTCCGGGGTGTTGAACGCAGTTTTCCATTCATCTCCTTCTCTAATCCGGATCAGATTGTATGCCCCACGGAGGTCAATTTTAGAAAACCAGCGGGCACCCACAATCTGATTGAAAAGATCAGGGATCAGGGGAAGAGGGTACTGATTTTTAACCGTAATTTTATTTAATTCTCGGTAGTCAATGCATGGTCGCAGTCCGCCATCTTTCTTTTTAACAAAAAAGAACCCAGCTCCCATGGGAGACTGAGACGGACGGATGTGACCTTTAAGAAGACTATCCTGAGTGTAATCCCGCATAGCCTCATGTTCTGGAGCAGAAAGATTGAAGATCCTTCCCTTAGGGTATTTGGAGTCGGGAAGGAGTTCAATCGCACAATCGTAAGGTCTATGCAGCGGTAAAACTTCAGCAGCTTTAGCATCAAAAACATCATGAAAGTCAGACAGAAATTCAGGAAGAAGCGTCTCCTCACTGAGACAATCGGAGGCATGCAAAGCAATACAATGGGAGGAGCACTGATTCCCCCATTTCACTAACTCTTTTTTGGGCCAATCAAAGGTAGGGTTATGGAGGTCTAGCCAGGGAAGCCCTAAAATAATATCAGATGAGAGATCCTCCATAACAAAAAAACTCATGAGCTCCGTATGTATTGAGCTCACTTGCAAAGAGAGTAAGGGGGTTTTAAAATGGATTTTACCCCTGGCCAGTGGAGTAAAATCCGCCTCAGTAACCAACAGAGGAGTATCTAATGATACAAGTTCAATACGTAAAGCAGAAACAAATGAAAATTTAACAAAGTTAGTGGCAGCCCCAGAATCTACTAGGGCCTGCCCAGAAACAGATCTGCCCCCAAAGGACAGAGACACAGGTAACATCAATTTGTGAGATTTTTCAGAAGATACCTGACTGCCTGAGTGGTCTGAATTCCACTTCTGAATACCACTCAGGCCCTGAAGTTTTCCGCTGGTGTACGTGGTTTGATGGAACAGTCTCGGATGAGATGACCCGGTTTGCCGCAATACAGGCAGAGATGATTCTGGAGACAATATTCTCATCTAGCCTTTGTATCCAGTGCTCCCAACTGCATAGGCTCATCTCCAGGGGTGACAGAAGGAGAAACAGATTTTTTATCAGAAAGAGAGGGATAGACAGAAGACTTAGTGGGACCAATCCCCACCCTCTCTTTACGTCTGTCCTGGAGTCTCCTGTCAATGCGGATGGCTAAGGTCATGGCCTTTTCTAAGGTAGGGGGATCAGGGTGACCTACCCAGACATCCTTCACTGAATCATTCAGACCCTGTTTAAAAAGAGCTTTCAAACCGGAGTCACACCAACCTGCTGTTATACTCAACTTCCGAAACTCAGAGCAGTAAGTTTCAGCGGATAGCTTACCTTGCCGGAGGGTAAGAAGTTGCGACTCGGCAAGTCCAATTTGATCAGGCTCAGCATAAATGGCCCTCAAAGACTTAAAATTTTTTTCCAGATCTGTCCACTCCTCTGCCTCAGGGGGGAGTTTAAGGGCCCAAGTCTGTGGATCCTCAGGTAAGAGGGAAATGACCACCCCCACCATCTGAGACTGCAACGCATGAGGGTTAACCCGAAAATACAACAGACATGATTCACTGAACGTCTCAAATATACCTCGGTCCCCTGAAAACCTATCCGGGAGTAACATTTTAACTCTGGTGTAGCAGCGGCCTCAGCTTGATTCTGGGTGAGAGTGTATACCTGATTGGCCAGCTCAGACACCAAACCTGCCAAACCCTCCATTCGAGTCACCAGGTCCTGAATAGAAGCCATGCCAGTAATGAGTAGAAGGATTAAAGTTTTTTTTTTTTTATGGCCTGCTATTCTGTAAGGGAATCACTAGAGGAGCGATTCCTCAGTAGCTGCTGGAGAACTTAGGGGGAGGGGCACAAAAAGACAGTGGACCCTAAGCTGAATCCCCCCCACTGTCCCTGGCTAACTTGCCCGATCTGTCCTAGGTGACAGCCAGCAACCAGTCGACAGTCCCTCCTTATAATAAGTGATAACACAGAACGCAGACAGCACAAACAACAAAGGGAGGTCAGCTAGCCAAGTGGTCGGTAACAATCGAGCAATGCAGTACAGAATCAAAATCCAAGAGAATAGTCAAAGGTAAGGCAGTGGTCAGGAAATCAGAAGAGCAGGTAACAAGGAACAAGGAGTATAGCCAGTAAGCGAAATGCAATAGCAGGCGCCAATGGGAAAGTGAGCAAACAATAAATAGGGAGAAAGAACCCGCCCCAGACTTGATAGGAGGACAGGCTGTCAATCACAAAGGCAGGACTAAAGTTAACTCTTAGTGGAGCAGGGGGAGAGCAAGGTGAAGTAGAAGGGCGTGGTGGAAAATCAATTAAGGAGGTGAGGGAATAGGACAGTGTTCAGACAATACAAGAAAAACCCAAAGGAAAGAATCACAACCGGGCACGCCTCCTGCGCCGCAGCGTGCGCCCGGAGGACGGCGCCAAAGCCCGGACAGGCAAGGACGTTACACACATCTCTTGCCTGCCCCTGCCTGACACTGCCCTCCTGATAGTACAGAGGCTAAATAGTATATCAGGCACCAAAACTGACATCACTAATTGCCTGGGAACAGTAGGGGCTACATAAAAAATTCCAACTGTCTCGGAATCTATGGAACAGCGCCTATTAAATGAGGGTAAAGAGCTGGACTTGTTGGAGGTGCTGAAAGTTTCTCTGATGTAAAGGATAAAAGGAAACTGTCTCCAAAGCATTTCACTGAACCAAAGCAAAATGTCTTGGTAATGTAAGCTTATGTATGAAGCTATTGACATCCATAAATAAACTAAATTTGTCACTTAGATTTTGCTTAAATTTAGGCCCCTAGATAGGAGCTTGCACTCCTGCAGGAGCATATTTCAATAGATTAAATATTTTTACACTCCCTACCTTTTTGCTAATTTTCTTCAGTTTGTCGATTGGGTCTACATCGCACACCCTCTCTTCATGCTCTATTGTTTTTTTTTCTATTTAAATTCTTTGGGGTGTTTAATAGAGATGAACAAACTGATTTGTTACGAACCACGTTCAACCCAAATATTCCAAATTGTATTGAGACAAGTGTCTTGAGTCACTGTAACATTCTAACACCACCTGACATGAACTGACAGCCTCTCAGCCAATAGATAAAGGTAGGTGGACACCTTAATGTGCTGATGTCATATACACTATATAAGGTGCTGTAAGCTTGAATACAAGGCAATGCAGAAATGGTGGATGTAATGAAGTATCTGTTATTCATCTCACTGCATCATACACAGCACTATGTTCTGAAACACTTATAATTGCAATTGAATCATATATAAACAGGCTAATATACACTACCATTCAAAAGTTTGGGGTCAACCAGACAATTTTCTGTTTTCCATTAAAACTCACACTTTTATTTATCAAATGAGTTTCAAAATGAATAGAAAATATAGTCAAGACATTGACAAGGTTAGAAATAATGATTTTTATTTGAAATAATAATTTTCTCCTTCAAACTTTACTTTAGTCAAAGAATGCTCCATTTGCAGCAATTACAGCATTGCAGACCTTTGGCATTCTAGCTGTTAATTTGCTGAGGTAATCTGGAGAAATTTCACCCCATGCTTCCAGAAGCCCCTCCCACAAGTTAGATTGGCTTGATGGGCACTTTTTGCGTACCATACGGTCAAGCTGCTCCCACAACAGCTCAATGGGGTTGAGATCTGGTGACTGCGCTGGCCACTCCATTACAAATAGAATACCAGCTGCCTGCTTCTTCCCTAAATAGACGTTGACACTGGCGTTTTGCGGGTACTATTTAATGAAGCTGCCAGTTGAGGACCTGTGAGGCGTCGATTTCTCAAACTAGAGACTATAATGTACTTGTCTTGTTGCTAAGTTGTGCAGCGGGGTCTCCCACTTCTTTTGCTACTCTGGTTAAAGCCTGTTTGTGCTGTCCTCTGAAGGGAGTAGTACACACCGTTGTAGGAAATCTTCAGTTTCTTGGCAATTTCTCGCATGGAATAGCCTTCATTTCTAAGAACAAGAATAGACTGTCGAGTTTCACATGAAAGTTCTCTTTTTCTGGCCATTTTGAGAGTTTAATCGAACCAACAAATGTAATGCTCCAGATTCTCAACTAGCTCAAAGGAAGGTCAGTTTTATAGTTTCTCTAACCAGCAAAACTGTTTTCAGCTGTGCTAACATACTTGTACAAGGGTTTTCAAGGGTTTTCTAAACATCCATTAGCCTTCTTACGCAGTTAGCAAACACAATGTACCATTAGAACACTGGAGTGATGGTTGCTGGAAATGGGCCTCTATACACCTATGTAGATATTGCATTAAAAACCAGACGTTTGCAGCTAGAATAGTCATTTACCACATTAACAATGTATAGAGTGTATTTCTGATTCATTTAATGTTATCTTCAATGAAAATAACTGTGCTTTCAAAAATAAGGAAATTTCTAAGTGACCCTAAACTTTTGAACAGTAGTGTAGTTGCAGTAACCATTCTTGTTTAGGGCAAGTACTAATATAGCTAAAGACAAAAACATGCCCACACTAAATAAAAATCTCATAATTTTATTAATATAAGGAATAAAAAACGTTCAAAAATGTACATACGGAGGAATGATACAAAAAGGAAATACCAACAAAAATCATCACTAAGGAGGGCCAGCCATAGGGAACTAACAATAGATGAATATGGTTAACAAAGTGTACATAATACATGATAGATAGTGGCAACTGCCATAAAAATGTGTGTGTGTATATATATATATATATATATTGAGCCACACCTCTAAGGCAAACACTGCCTAAGTTATGTGAAAGTGACATGTATGTCTATAGAAAAACATATAGTAAGCAGTGGATATAAACTCCTAGTTAAACCATTCACTGCATTGCCACTAGTTTTTTATGCATTTTAACATTAAAAACGCTTAAAAATTTCCCCGTGCCCATGGTTTTTAAACACATATGGCAGCTATATTGCAAAAAGCAATGGTTTCATTGAAAAATTACCCCATTTTGGTGACTTGTAAGTGCTACAGGCTTGTTGTTATTTGGGAGACACATTTGTGGCTGTGAGCCACTTAAAACAAAAAGCCACAGAAAATTATCCCTATATGGGAGTAAATGTGAAGTCAAAATGGTTTTGATGTTTGTTTGATGCACTGTGTGCTACTGTGGAATGTGCTGGTGGACAAGGCTGGAATGATATGATGGACCAGGCAGCATGACATGTCTGACTGAGTGGTGGCAGTGGTGGTAGGCAGCTGTGGCAACATGTGTGGCGGTGCAGCAAGGCATAACATGATGGATCAGGGCGCAGGACATGTGTGGCTGCGTAGTGGCAGTGGTGGTAGCTGTGGCAACATGTGTAGTGGTGAGACAGGGCATAATATGATGATTAGGCCGCAGCGGGACACTTGCTGCAGGATACAATAAAGCAGCTCCTCTTCTGTGTGGCTTCTCTGATCCAGGGTCATTAATTGTAAAACTGCATGTTAGCACTTCACCTTACACCCATGATATGAAGGGGGAAGAGGAGGAGTGGAAGCATCAGCTTGCACTGGTGAAGATGGTGGTGGGAAACGGTCCAGAGAGGAGATCATTGGGCCCTGCATAGTGTTGGAACTTGGTCTTCACAGTTGGGGCAAAACTGGCAAAAACAGGGTGGAACTAGCACCCGTCCTTGTTGCGTTTCTGGACTGTGGCCGCTTCCACTGAAAACATTAACCCGGTGGGTCGTAAATACCATGTATTGTCGTTGACCATAATTGCAGCTCCATGTGTCAAAAGTGGCATGCACCTATCACCAGAATGACATAGCAGCTTGGCCAGGCGCGAGTTAAGTTGCAGAACAACCAGGTGACTGGCATATATTGATGTTTCCTGGACACACATTCCCTTATGGATGACTGGCATTGGTGTGAAAGAAGAGGAGGAGGAGAAACAGTTGGTGATGATCATAACAATGACCATGTGCTAGGTATAGATGTGAGGGCTCATGGGTAGAAGGAGTAATACAGTCTTGCTTAATTCCCCTGCCAGTGCCACTGCCAATTCTATTTTGCCAAATAAGATAGTGATGCCTTTTCATGTAAGTACTTAGAGACATTGTTCCTACATTTGTTCCTGCTCAACCATGGCTAAGTTTCTGCTTGCAGAACTTGCACTTTACCATGATTTTATTGTTTGGAAATGTACAAAAAATGACCATGTGTAGTTGCTGCTGTCAGCATCAGCATCAGTGGAAACATGTCTGCCACTACCACCACCAGTGCCACCACCCCCAGCCTGCAAGCTTACCCTAGGTCTCCACAACACAATTTTAGGATGATGGTAATAGCTATAATAACTTTATAGCTGGAATCGTTACTATCACCTGCCAGCACCCTCTTCATATGACGTCACCTTGTCTCTCTGACCGCTTGCCAGATCCTATCCACAAAAGAATCATTAGCAATGTCGTCATCATCTTCTCCGCTTTGTCTGCACTTGAACCCTACAATTTGTAAAGTGCTACGGAATATGATGCTTTATAAATATACTGTTGTGCTAAAAAGTTTACATACCCCGGCAGATTTTTTTGTTTTTTGGCCTTTTTTCAGAGAATATGAATGATAACACAAAAACTTTTTCTCCACTCATGAAAGGTGGTTGGTTGAAGCCATTTATTGTCAAACTTCTGTGTTTTCTCTTTTTAAATCATAATGACAACCAAAAACATCAAAATGACCCTGTTCATAAATTCACATACCCTGGTGATTTTGGCCTGATAACATGTCCAGAAGTTGACACAAAGGGGTTTGAATGGCTACTAAAGGTAACATCCTCATCTGTGACCTGCTTGCTTGTAATCAGTGTGTGTGCATAAAAGCTGAGTGAGTTTCTGGGATCCAGACAGACTGTTGCATCTTTCCTCCAGCCACTGACGTTTCTGGATTGTGAGTCATGGGGAAAGCAAAACAATTGTCCACGGATCTACGGGAAAAGGTAGTTGAACTGTATAAAACAGGAAAGGGATACAAAAGGATATCCAAGGAATTGATAATGCCAGTCAGCAGTGTTCAAACTGTGATTAACAAATGGAAACTCAGGGGCTCTGTAAAAACCAAAGCATGGTCAGGTAGTCAACCAAAATTTCGGCCACAAGTGCCTGAAAAATTGTTCGGGATGCAAAGAAAAACCAACACATAACATCAGCTGAAATACAGGACTCTCTGAAAACTATCGGTGTGGCTGTTTCAAGATGCACAATAAGGAGGCACTTGAAGGAAAATGGGCTGCATGGTCGAGTTGCCAGAAGAAAGCCATTACTGCGCAAATGCCTTCAATATGCCAAACAGCACAGAGACAAGCCTCAAATCTTCTGGAACAAGGTAATTTGGAGTGATGAGACAAAAAGCTAACTTTTTGGCCACAACTATAAACGTTACATTTGGAGAGGTGTCAACAAGGCCTATGATGAAAGGAACACCATTCCTAGTGTAAAGCACGGAGGTGGATCACTGATGATGTGGGGATGTGTGATCTTCAGGGTGGGTTCACACTTGCGCCGGAGTCCGTCCGCCGCGAATCCGACTGAAAATCTTGGAAAACTGTATAGGGACTGGATAGGGAAAGGTTAGCGACGCATTGCTTAAAAAATCCATTCATTTGAATGGGTTTTTAAAGCAATGCACGGGCGTGCGCTTACACTCTCTGCGCCGCGAAGCTGTTTTTTTTTCGTTGCAGGACTTTGTTTCCAGCGAAAAAAACTGGATTTACAGCGCAGAGGGTATAAGCGCACACCCGCGCATTGCTTTAAAAACCCATTCAAATGAATGGGTTTTTAAGCAATGCGCCGCTAACCTTTCGCTATCCAATCCCTATATAGTTTCCCGAGATTTTCAGTCGGATTCGCGGCGGACGGACTCCGGCGCAAGTGTGAACCCACCCTTAAAGGCACAGAAAACTTGGTCAAAGTTGAAGGAAAGATGAATGCAGCACATTATCAGCAAATACTGGAGGCAAATTTGCACTCATCAGCCAGGAAGCTGTGTATGGGACGTACTTGGACGTTCCAACATGACAACGATCCAAAACACAAGACCAAGTTGACCTGTCATTGGCTACAGCAGAAGAAAGTGAAGGTTCTGGAGTGGCCATCTCAGTCTCCTGACCTCAATATCATTGAGCTACTCTGGGGAGATCTCAAGCACGCAGTACATGCAAGAAAGACCAGGAATTGGAGACTTTTTGCCAAGAAGAATGTGCAGTTTTACCATCTGAGAAAATAAAGAGCCTCATCCACAACTACCACAAAAGACTTCAAGCTGTCAATACACGGTATTAAGAACTGGGGTATGTGAACTTTTGAACAGGGTCATTTTGATGTTTTTGGTTGTCATTATGATTTAAAAAGAGAAAACACAGAAGTTTGAAAATAAATGGCTTCAACCAACCACTAACCATGAGTGGAGAAAAAGTTTTTGTGTTATCATTCATATTCTCTGAAAAAAGGCCAAAAAAACAAAAAAATCTGTAAACTTTTTAGCACAACTGTAATGTATCATTATTATTATTATTTCTGAGCCATCATGGCCATGCATACCCTCAGAATTTCCACCTCCAAATTTCCCCCTAACTCTCCTACCAGAACGACTACCAGTAGTAGTACCATACTCCCTGTCTGCCACTAGTACCTCTACCACCACCAGTCACGTCTCTCTCTGCTTGCACACACTGCTGGCTGTTCTCATCCAGCTCATAAAAAAGAGGAGGAAGACTGCTCTGACTAAGAAAAATAGATTTCTCATCAGGTGCCACATCACTACCAGGGATCTGCAGTAACTTTGTGTTACGTAGGAGAAAAACAAACAGAAGCCTTAGTCAAGATCCCATCACTCTCAGATGAAATATCCTCCTGTGACTGAGATGAGTGAGCTAAATCAAAAACTCCATTGTCAGGAAGTACAACAATTCTGCAGATACTGGTGGTGCTCCAAGACCAGAAGTAGTGTTTATGTTGCCACCCACATACTTATTGATACTCCTGTTTCCTTGTCTTCCTCCTTTTGCCCTGTTTTTTACCAGTCATTTTCTTAATGCACACATTGCTTAATTATAGAGCTTGGCAACAATTCTGGCACTGTGTGCATGTCTTGTTTTTTGTTCCCAATGTAGATCTCAATTTCTGACAGAAATTTTAATAGCAAATCGCTCTGAATTTATAAGATGTGAGATAAATCACAGACTCTACACTATCTCCACTATTACTGCAACTAACTTCTTATGGTGCTTTGACATTATGACATTAGAACTGTAAGGTGTCCACCTACCACTGTCTATTCACTGGGAGGCTGTCAGCTGATGTCAGGTGGTGCTAGAGTGTCAGAGTCTGAGTGTTTTTTCTGTATTTCCAGCTCAAACATGTGGCAGCAGCCATTTTAGTTTGGTTCCTTAAAAGCCTAACAATTTGATATATTGAGGTCAAATCTTGTTCGTGACAAAGCAGCTTGCCCATCTCTACCCATCAGCTCAGGGGCATACACAGGATTTACCCGAGAGGAGTCAGCACATCGCTGGGGAGAGTGTGTCAAAGGGGGCAGAGAAATATACTCCAATTTACTGGCCCACACCGAGTATAATGCCACATTTACTTCTCCCCACAGTATAACACCCCCTCTACTGGACCCAACACAGTATAATGTCCCATTTTCTGCCTTCCACACAGAATAATGCCCCCTTTACTGGCCTCCACACAGTATAATAACCCTTTTACTGCCCCCTACAGTATAACACCCTCTTTAGTGACCCCCACAATTATATATTGACCATTTTATTAGCCCCCTCACAGTATTCTGGCTATCACTGGCTATCCCACAGCCTTCCTGACTCTAGAGGGATCATGCTTTATGTGCTGGGTGGCAGATAACTCATTGAGTGAGCAAAAGAGCCAGTAAGTTATTACAGCACTATCTTACAAATTGTAATAGAGATGCATGCATGCCGCTGGAAAAATAGGCAATTTCTGTGAGATGGGTGAGGAATTAAGAGAAGTCCTTCACATTGGAAATCCCACACACAGCAATCCCTAACAGTATAAGTAGAAAGGTGCTGTACATCATTGTACAATAATAAAAATTAAAATTAACCTGTCAGGAAGATTTTGACCACTGCCACCATCCTGTTATCCAAGACAGTAACAGGCTGTATCATTATCAATGTATTATTGTCCTGGATAACAGGTTAGTGAACATTAGTGAGGCGACATCCTCCTGACAGGGAAACTTTAATTACTTCTGCACTAAGGTAGCATCATATGATGAGCATTCAGCCACTTATAGGTACTTTTCAGTATTTTCTACTATATAAACTTTAAAAACCCCTTTCTGATGTGGAGTAAGATGAATGCATAGAAATTCCTGCTCACATCCTGCAACATTAGTCATTAGTGCATAAAAAGGTAGGAGAAAAAGATTTTGGCATCCGAATTTAAGCATGTCTAATAAATGTCATTATATAGTAAAGTGCAGTACAAAAATAAACAAAAACTTAATAGGTGTTACCCCTCTTCCTGCCAGTGATGATCTCTCACTGTTGTAACTCTTTGTCACTTGGTGTCTATAGTGGAACTTCTTGTTTTTGACCCCAGACACATCCTCTGGCTACATCTACATCTTGGCCTATGGCTTGCAGCAACGTGACTGTTCTCCATATGACAACACCTGCCTCAAGTTCTGATTTTACCCTTACTTCTTCAATGCAACTACCACCATTCAGTGACTACTCTGGGTACTGCAACATAGCAATTCAACATAAAAATTCTTGCCTCCTTGGGAAGGTTAAATAAGTATTTCAGGATCCTTCATACATGTAAATCTCACATAGCAGGACTATACTTGCTGTGTAACTAGTTTCATCCCTGTTCAGCTGCATCCATATATTTGGAACTAATTCATTATGGGCAGCTGTGAGACATGATCTCTAGCCTGGCCGCCGGTTTCCAGTTTTCTCCCCGGTGAAGACACAAAGTGAGTTTCTTCTTTGTGTGAGATTTTTTGTTTTTTTGGGGATTATATTAAAATTTTTTAAGTTTTTAAAAAAGAGGGGCCCCCCCGGGCCCTTGTTTTTATTTTTTTTTTTTTTTTTTTTTTTTGGTTTCCCTTTGGGGGGGGTTTGTGTTGAAGTAAATTTTTTGGTGTGGGGGGGGGGAAAGGGGGGGGAAATTTGTAGTGGTTTTTTTTTGTGTTTTTTTTTGTGGTTTTTTAATTGCGCGGGGTGGGCCCTTTTTGTTTTGGGGGGTTTGTTGTTTGTGGGGTTTTTGGTTTTTTTTTATGGTGGTGTATTTTTATTTTTTTTCTTGTTTTTTTTGTTGAAGGGTAGAGAAAAAAAAAAATAAAAAAAAAAAAAAAAAAAAAAAAAAATTTTTTTTAAATTTTTTTTATTTAATATAAATATAAATATTAATACAAATAAAAATATGTTATTGCATATTGAGGGGGGGGGGGGGCTATTTGGGGGGTATGAGTATTATTCCTCCCACAACAGACTCTGGCGCTGACCTGTGTGTATAATGGGACCTGAAGCCTTCGCTGAAGGGGAGAGTGGGAACATATATGAAGTATATCAGTGCCTCCACCCAGGATAGAGCCTCTGTATTACAGGGGGGTCTCTTCCTGGGACTTACCCATGAAGTACAGTTAGTAGCCTCAACAAGGATCACTGTACTAATCTCACAGTCTGAAGAATACATACAGATACCACATAAGGTTATAACAGTAGCTTTATAAGAGTCAAAATTATAATAGTACAAAAATGCAGTATACTGAGAAAAAAGCAGTACAAAAAAAAAAAGAAAATTTGAAACAGTCTTAAGTTATATACCGGGGTATATAAAAAATATATATATATAACAAGAGTGCGGTGCGCAAAATCTTTGGGAGAGGAAAGAGAGGGGCGGGGGGGGGGGGCGGGTGTGTGTGTTTGTAGTCCTTTTTTTCTTTCTGAAGAGGGGGGGGGGGGGGGGGGGGGGGGGGGGGTTGTTTTGTGGGGGGATTTTTTCCCGGGGGGGGAGAGGGGGGGGGAAAAGAGGGGTGTTAGCCGCCCCCCCCTCACCCCCAAACTGAGTCCTTAACCTGCCAACTAATCTACCAGTGCAACTGGGGCTCTAACTAGCTAGTGGGCCTATCACTACCCTGAACTATATACTTATCCCTAACTACAATTACTAGATAGATCATGTGAGTATATAGGCAACACAGCACAGGACTACTGGCTCTGTGCGAGGGAGATAAAGTGGAGCAGGTGGCAATTTATTCCTATACACTCCAGCTTCACTAGCTGATCTTAAGGATATAGATACTCAAACATCTGCTTATCTATTCCTTCTAGTTGTAAAGATTACACCTGCCACTTGCCTTAGACTGTGTCTCCTTAGAAGATGTCTCCTCACTGAAGCTCTGTCCCTCATGGTTATGACTCACAATTATTTACTAAGCAAACCTTGTATTGAACCCCTGGGGTTTCTGAGGCCAAGCAGCAGGGGCAGAGAGGCTAAATACACTATATCCTAGTAGTTCCCTACAATGCATAACCAAAAATAATGAAAAACACACAAATAAATATATAAAATCCCATTTTCCCCCTGCTTCATTCAGGGTTTATCAGGTAATGAAAATATGATATGACAATTGTCTACATAAGTCTCCCCTATTACCGCAGACAGCCCAACCAGCTGGTAGGTATATCTATCAATATAAATAGGAGAGGCGGACCAACGCAGCCATGTCTCCTCTCAACACCGCCACAGACTAAGTGGTGATATGTCTATGTGATCTTCATTATTATAGATTTCTAGTAATCATAATAAATAATCTCTCATGGTAAATGCAATATCCATATCTACTAAGGTACTTCATAACATTCTTACCTTCAAACAGTTAAAGACCACCCACCAGCTTGCTGAAGCATACAGGAAGTGAGAAAAAGAGACAGCAGTCAAACTGCTGAGAGAGGGAAACTGCTGAAATGGAAAGCCCCTTAAAATGTGTACACTCTCTCTACAACTACAAGCTGTAATTATTAGGGGCAATATCTGATGACCTGATACAGGGTAGCTGATATTGGTAGATGTAATAAATACAACAGGCTCAGGTACAAATCCATATCCTCTCAGCAGGGACTTGCTACAGTTTTAAAGGGCCAGTGTCAACTAATCATTTACAAATACCCCATCAAATAGATGCAATATAGACCTAATAGTGTTAGTAAATATGGTAAATACAGCAAACTAAAATATAAATACACCATCACTCCACAGATACCTGCCACAATTTCTAACAAAGGGGCAATAACAACTGATCATCATATGAGTCTCCACTAAGTGGCTACAGAATCTGCCTCAGGGTGGTTTAAATCAATGAATATAATAAATAACAAGTACACTCTCAGCATATGCATGGTACCATCTTAAAAGGCTCAAAGATCCATTTTATGTCAGAATCATAACAATATGAATTCAGAAACAATGGATCAGATGAAAACAGTGCACTACTTAAGAACTAATGCTATTTTTCTAACAAACCTCATAATAACCTTGTGAACCGAGAGCAAGGCAGGTGGTTTGGACTCCGCAACCAGAAATGAACGCACACGCGGTAGTTCAAGAAAAAAAAATATATATTTACTATAAGTTAATAAAGGCTAGTTAAAGGTAAAATGACAGGGCTAAAGACAAGCAAAATATACAATATAGCATGAACAATTTCAAGGCAAATTCTGCAATGGTTTCTACTTTTACTCTGTCCACTTCTGCAGTATGGACACTGAATGAACAATATACTCAAAACTATCCCTAACTGACCCTGACTTCACATTTGGGTGCACCCCCTTTTCCCCAGTGGTCCAGGTGGACCGCTTACAGTCCGTAGAAGCGCGCGGTGGGGCCCAAAGTCGGTCCTTTCTTTTATAGTGAAGCGTCCTCCCCTCACGGTTATCAGGATCTTGGGAGAAATTAAGTCCTCTTTAACAGGGAAACCAACTGAATGCAATGTAATCCAACAGCAGATTCCACTCAGCACACTGACAGTCCTGCAGAATCCATACACTGAGCTGGGATGTAAGCCGGGATTTAGCAGGTGCCGTCCAGTACATCAACAGCACTGCGAGTCTCTATCTGTGGTATCCATATACACAGTCACAATGTCAGTCTCACTGATCAGCCACTGAGCACAGTTCCTTTCACGTGGACTCACTAGTCCTGTTGTCTCTTTACACTCTGTTTGTCTCTGGACCAAGATACAGCTTAGCTGTACAGAAAAATCTCCACACCAGTTCAATACAACACTTGCCAAGATGGCTGCTGCTCTCTGTCTCGTCACTTCCTGCTTCTCTGCTCACACTCTGTCTGCAGAACAGGCAGGCTGACATAAAAGGGGGGGGTCTCACTCCAGCATCATGTCACAATTACAATGGCTGCTGTCTTAAAGGAACAGAATCACAGAAATACATTCAACATTAACAGTTTATACAGACAAATGAAGCTTAAGACAACATTGGCTGTCTCTTACATATTCCCCCCCCACTTTAAGATTGGCAGTCCCTGCCTATGACTGTATATCCAGAGGGTTGTACTTTTATGCACAGGGTGGTAGTATACCGATGTATGGCAGGCCAAACAAACTCATCCTGCGCATACCGAACAGGGGGAATACCAGCATTTGGCCTAGTGGTCCGTCTGAGGACCGGTGGTATATTATGGGGTGCTGCAGCTATGGGCTGAGAAGGACCAGCGGATTCCGCACCAGAGGGGGCACAGGCCGGAGATACAGTAGTCACAGGTGGAACATCCCCAGGAGCAGGGATCGGCCAACAATCATCCTCCTCGTCGGAGGCCCATTCCGCACCTCCATTCTCTGACTGTGGGAGCTCATTCACATTGGCAGGCCCATCGTGATTTGTCCCTTCAGAATGACACAGGCGCAACATATTTCGGTGAAGTACTCGAACACAATCAGTTCCTTCTTTCTGGACCTGGTACACTGGCCCATTCGCATACTTGCGGTCAACAACACGATACGGCAAAGCCTCCCATCTGCTTTCCAATTTCCCTTGGGGTTTCTTGACACGAACTAGCACCAGGTCGCCTGGTTGCAATGGTGCTTCTTGCACTGGGGTCTTATCAGGATGGGGATGTTCTTGCAGGCGCTGCCGCACCAATCGATGGATCGTCTCAAGTCTCTGCCGATGCGCCCGCACCCAAGAGGTTGGATCCCTCGGAGGGAACCCATCCACATCATTCAACTGTAATTCTCCTATACTTCGCCCAGACCGCCCAAAGAGAAGTGTATAAGGAGAGTACCCCGTTGTAGAATAGACCTGATTGTTATAGGCCCACACCATTTCAGACAAGAACTGAGGCCACTGTAACTTCTTGTCTTCCTCCAGAGTCCGCAGCATCTGTAGCAGAGTTCTGTTGAATCTTTCACAGGCCCCATTTCCCTGAGGGTGGTATGGAGTCGTGTGCGACTTCTTTATCCCGTAGATACGTTGAACTTCTTTCATTACGTGTCCCTCAAAGCAGGCGCCCTGGTCGGAGTGGATGCGTTGGGGGCACCCATATACTCGAATGAAATCTTGGCACAGAGCACGAGCTGCTGACTCAGCTGACTGGTCCTTGGTGGCGGTTACCACCGCAAATTTGGTGAAGTGATCCACCATTACGAGGCAATACTGGTGTCCGCTATTGGATGGGCCCACCATTAGATAGTCTATCATGACGATTTCTAAAGGTTCCTGGGTCACGATGGTTTGCAGGGGAGCTCTCTGTTCTATTGCCTTATGGATCTCACAAGTTCGACAGCTGCGGCATACTTCTTCGACCATTTGACGAAGACCAGGGCAGTAAATCAGTCGCTGTAACCAACGAAAGGTCTTCTCATGACCAAAATGTCCATTCTTATTATGAGCCTCAACTGCCAAGGAGCGAGCCAGTTCACTAGGCACCACAATTTGGTATCGAATGTCGATCTCAGAAGGTAAATAGACCTTTCGGCATAGCACTCCATTTTTCATCTCCAACTTTTCCCACTGACTCAAAACAGATAATATCTCACGTGTCAGTCGTTCTCTTTCCTCTCTACAGGGCTTCTGGCCTTTCTCAACACACTTGCTCATCTGCGCCAGCCCCTCATGGGTCTGTTGTATCTGTGCCCATTCCTGTCGTGAGGGACCAAAGAAAGGAGCCATTTCATTTTGGCCTACCTGCGATCACCCTTCTTAACCTTCCACTCACAACCCGTGAGCGGACCAAGTTCGTAGGATAGAATGAAACGAGCTGTATAAATTTTATATATTTAATAACCCAAGTGGGTCGGTACTAATTAATAGCATATACAGAAATATACAATATTAATATGATCAAGCATAAATATACGAGCAAAAGTGCAATGATGCAGCACATAAAACAAAAATGGGAATAAAGTATAGAGTAATACCAGGGAAGGGTCCTGAGCACAGCTCTCTCTTAGCTGCCTGTCTTCCAGGCTTCACACAAAGACAAAAGACCTCACCCCACCTCAGTGTGAAGACCCTGTCCAGCTCCACCCTTCACCCCCCCCAGCCAGCCCTCTCCTCACGAAAAGAGGAATCTATGCCGGTTAGAAGGAAAGGTGGGTGCCTGGGTTAGTTTTAGGTCATTAGCCCACACTCCCCCCCCCATCTGGGATATCACACTGACGGGTCAGAAAGACCCTCTCTCCATGGTATGCACATAAAACCACTGTAGCGAATTGACCACCAATGTAAACACAGCTCTACATTCCTACAGATATGTGAGACTGATACGAATAAAGAATGATACATGTCCAAGAAAGATACATAAATTGAGGGTCTCATCCTCACACCACCTTTTACTTTCAACACCACCTGAATCCTTCTGGGCATGCTCTCAATCAGATTCATGTATGTCTAAACAGTAATCTGATCCCAGGTCTCTTCTACACATTGCCAATGTTGGTGCATGCTGGTCAAATCACTTGGGTACAAACACAGCTTTTTCTTCAACTCTACCCACAAGTGTTTCGAGTTGAGGTCGGGGGATTGGGAGGCCAATCCAGCACCTCTACTTCATTGTCATTTAACCATTTCTTCACTAATCTCAATGTTTGCTTCAGGTCACTGTTCTGCTGGAACACTATATCGTCCTTTTCATACCCATACTATTCGAGTGTACAAAGTAACTCATCTTGTAGGATACTCACATATAGCTCAGCATTGAGACCACCATCGATCCTGGTCAAGTATACAATGCTTTTGGCTGTGAAACAACTCCATATCATCAGGCTTTCTCCACCAAACTTGACAGTTCCTTCAGTTTCTCACTGTCTACAGTGATCTACTGTAAGGCCTTAGTAACATCACCATTCTGTTTTTGACGGGACAAACATCCTTTGTACACATCCTTTTTTAACCCCTTAACGACCCAGGGCGTAATAGTACGTCCTGAGTCGCATGACAATGTATGGAGAGCGCTCAGGAGCTGAGCACTCTCCATACACCGCGGGTGCCGGCTGTATAATACAGCCAGGACCCGCAGCTAACAGGCAGCGATCGGTGCCTGCACCGATCGCGGCTTTTAACCCTTTAGATGTCGCGGTCAAACGCGAACTGCGGCGTCTAAATAGCAGAGCCATCAAGGGCGCCGCCATTTTTACCTGATCGCCGCCCTCCAGAACATCATCAGAGGGCGGCGCTTGGTTGCCATGACAGCCGGGAGCCTATTGAAGGCTCCCAGGCCTGTCATTACATTACAGCTATTACGCGATGCCAGAGGCATCGTCTAATAGCAGTGAAGGCATTTTGCTATTCACTGCGATACAGTAGTATCGCAGTGAATAGTATGATCGATCAGACTCTCTAGGTTTCAAGGTCCCTAGGGAGTCTGATCATACAAGTAAAAGTATAAAAAAAAAAAGTTTTTAAAAGTATGAAAATATAAAAAAAAAAAAAAAAAAAACCCCACAAAAGTTCAAATCACCCCCCTTTCCCTAGATCAGATATAAAAGTAAATAAACAAAAGTAAGCATAAACACTTTAGGTATCCCCACGCACCAAAATGCCCGAACTATTAAAATATTAAAATATTTATCCCATACGGTGAACGGCGTAGCGGGGAAAAAAAATCAAAATGGCCAAATAGCGTTTTTCTCAACACTTTGTCTCTGATAAAAAATTGAGTAAAAAGTGATCAAACCATCAGATCTTTCCCCAAGTGGTATCAATAAAAACGTCATGTTGTCCCGCATAAAAAGACGCCATACCCAGCTCCATACATGTAAATATGAAAAAGTTACAGGTGACACAATATGGCGACACAAATTTTTTTTTTCTATTTAGCAAAGTTTTTAATTTTTTAAAAGGTATCAAAACATTACATTGGTATCGCCGTGTTCGTACTGACCCGCAGAATACAGGTAACATGTCATTTTTACCACACAGTGAATGATGTAAAAATTAAACCCATATTTGGCGCAAATGCAGTTTTTCTCCAATTGTACCTCATTCTGAATTTTTTTCCAGCTTCCCATTACATTGCACAGCATATTGAATAGTGACATTACAAAGTACAATTTGTTTCGCAAACAATAAGCCATCATGTGACTCTGTGAACTGAAAAATGAAAAAAGTTATGGCTCTTGGAATGTGGGGAGGGAAAAACGAAAATGCAAAAACAAAAACTGGCCCGGTCATTAAGGGGTTAACAGTCGTTTTGCATCTGATCTGTGTCTGTTTTTGATGGCCAATTGTTATGTGTTTTGAATCCATTTTTTAATGAACCTTTAAAAAATGGATGAATTTCATTGGTCTTTCTTTTTTGGCCCAACATAGTAATTCATTTTACATCTGTTTAAAATTAATCCATTGATTTCTATTGGGTCCCTGTGGTGTCAAAATAGACAAACATAAAACATGTTTGATATTTTTTTCTGTTCATTAAAAAAGTGGACATGTAAATACACTCATTCACTTAACATCGCCATGTGAACAAGGCTTAAGTCTGGCAAAATAAAACTGTAGAACACATGGGTTGTAAAGTGTTCTCATATGGCCACTGTGTAAAATGACAAAATTTTTGAGCAAACTTTTGGCTTGGGGCCCCCCCCATGGCATAGCGTCCTCTTTCCAGGCCCCCTCACAGTATAACGCCCTATTTACACACCCTATAATGTCCCAAAGTGACCTCCAGACAGTATAATATCCCATAGTGGTCCTTCCACATAGTAAAATGTCATATAGCGTTCCCTCCACACAGTATAATGTTCCATAGCGGCACCTCCACACAGTATAATGTCCCACAGTGGCCACTCCAAACAGTCTCTCTGCACAGTATTATGTCCCATCGTAGCCCCAGTGGTGTTCGGCAGTATTTGTTAGGGTTCGCCCAACAAATACTCTTGGCACGGGACCAATCCCTGCTCCTGCTCATGGCTGCCTCCGCTTCCTCTTCTTGACTCCAGGGGGCCCCCTGGAGGGCAGAAGGGGAAGCAGAGATGGCAGTGAGCAGGAACAGAGATTGGTAATTAACTGCAGGTAACAGCCTATTTAAAAAAAGACAGCAGAAGCCCACCAGCCCCCTAAGGTTGCGGGCCCTGTGGAAGCCACTACGGCTGCTACAGTGGTACTTATGCCACTGCATATAGTAAAAAGTACTCTGTATGTAAAAAGAGGGCTAAAATAAAACCCTAAAATTATTGGACAGTGTGTTCAATGTATGAGCACAAATTTAATACAAAAATAATGCATCAGCACAGTCATAAAAATGAAATTTGTTTCATTTCAATGGAGCAGAGGAAATGCAAAACCTCATAGATCATTTTACAGAACATGATTTGCACACATCTAGTGTAACTGGTGGAAATCTGCTTCGGCTCTTACTCTATACACAGTAGGGTAAAATATAATGACAAATTAAATTGGATTGTTATTAAGAGACTGCTGGCTTGAAATGATTTCCCAAGTTGTAAGATAAAGTCTGTTCAGATTACTAAATTCTTCAATATGTGCGTTCTTTCACTGGTCTTTCTGGGAACATTTATAAGACTGTTGATCCAGCCTGAAATAACATGTATAACATTTTTCATTGAGATATTTTTAAAGTTGCATTTTCTTATTTACTTCTAGAGGGAATGAAATAAACAAAATAGTGTGCAGTATACATAGAGATAAGAAGAGAACACACATTTTATAATAAGTATTGCAACTTCTCTCGTCTCATATCCATCAATATCTATTCATCTTTTAACTTTACCTATACCTATCCATAATATTTGGCATTCTTCTTTAACCATGTAAAATATATCATTGATTGATAGATCATTCAGTCGATCAGTTTGTCTGTTTACAAGTTCAAACTAGCAATATCGGTGTACCTAAGAATTCTCTAGTAATCTACCTCAGTATGTTCTGTCAGTGTTAGAAAGCTGAGCTTGTCTGTGCAGGTTGAGACATGTCTAGACATGCAACACACACAACAGCAGTTTAGTCTGATGAAAGCACTGCAAGTAATGCTTCGTTCACACCTGCGCTTGCTGTCCGTCCGTCGCCAATCCAGTGAAAATCTCGGCGAACTGGATTGGCGTCGGATACAGACCGGTCAGCGGCGCATTGGTTAAAAACCCATTCATTTGAATGGGTTTTTAAAGCAGTGCGCGGGTGTGCGCTTACACCCTCTGCGCTGCGAATCCTTTTTTTTTCGTCGGACACGAAGTCCTGCATGTCCGACTTTGTTTCCGACGAAAAAAAAGGATTCGCAGCGCAGAGGGTGTAAGCGCACACCCACGCACTGCTTTAAAAACCCATTCAAATGAATGGGTTTTTAACCAATGCGCCGCTGACCGGTCTGTATCCGACGCCAATCCAGTTCGCCGAGATTTTCATTGGATTGGCGACGGACGGACACCAAGCGCAGGTGTGAACCCACCCTAAGAGGGTGGCAAGTGCAGTACAGTGCAGGTCTACAAAGAAATTGAGGGATTTGGAGGGTCGTTTGTGAATAAATTCCTTACAAAGGAAGAAAGGAAGTGTAAAGAAATTCATGAAAGGATTATCTTTTATTATTGCTAGCACAGGAAAAAATTTTCATCTTATTGTGTCAATGCCCAGTGTCTAATGACGCAATAAGTGGCCCCACACAATATAATAGGATCCCCACACTGCCCCCCAGTATAAAGCTCCACAGTGGGCCCAAAGAATATAACATGCTTTCCAGAGGGCCCCCCAGTATAATGCTCTACAGTGGCCCCACAGAATATAACATGCTCTCCAGAGGGCCCCCAGTATAATTCTCCACAGTGACCCCACACAGTATAATATGCTGTCCAGGGGGCCCCCCAAGTATAATGCTCTTCAGTGGCTCCACACAATATAATATGCTCTGCAGAGGGCCCCCCCAGTATAATGCTCCCCAGTGGCCCCAAAGAATATAACATGCTCTTTAGAGGGCCCCCCCCCCAGTATAATTCTCTACAGTGGCCCCACAGACTCTCTCAGTGCTATTATTATATTATACTCTGGGGTCTCTGCTGTCCCCACCGCCGGCGGCTTCCTCTTTTCTGTGGCTGTGACACGTTCTTGACGTCACTGCTGAGGCCTGTAATTAGGCCTCAGCGATCACGTGTGCATGCTATCATAATGCCCCACGTCACCGCTGTGGCCTCATCGGTGACATCCTGAATGTGTGACGTCACCTAAAGGCCAGAAGATGATGCCGGACGCCTAGGACAAGTAAGTAAAAATGTTTGTTTTTACTGACCTTGGAAAGGGGCCTTGTGGCACATGACGCTGGGCCTCTTTATGTTATTGATATGGCCGGGCCTGACTCCAGGATCTTATGGGGACGGGGGCCCTGGGCAATTGCTAAGTTTCCCCCCCCCCCCAACACCAGCCCTGCCCTTCACAGACTTCTCCCTTACCTTCTCTCTAAGCCGCTTCCTGCTTCATCTGAGTCACATCGCCTTAAAGTCTTACAAAGTTTCCATTTCCAAAGGTGCCCCCTCCCTCTTATTTTTCAAAGGTTTGGATTTTTGTAAAGGTGTTAAGACATAACTAAAATGATATTCTTTTGGTATCACTGTGATCATACTGACCCACAGAATATAGGTAACAAATCATTTTGGCTTCAGAGTGAATGCTGTAAAAACAAAGCCCATAAGAAATTATACAAATGCAGTTTTTTTCTAATTCCACCCCATTCTGAATTTTTTTCCACGTTCCAAGTACATTGTAAAGAATATTAAGTGGTGCCATTATGAAGTATAAATTGTCCCACAAAAAATAATTCCCATACAGCTCTGTGAATGGAAAAATTTAGAAAAGTCAAAAAGTAAAAAGAGTGATAAAGCGTATTATAAAATGAGACACTGCCTTGTGCAGCATATGTCCTTCTCATTGTCTCAACAACACCAGGCTCTGATAACCGCTTTTCCATGCAACATCTTAAAGTGAAATTGTCACATGGAAAATGCAGTGTAGTCTGCAAGATGCATGTTATAAAGAAGGATGGGTTGGGTAGATTGATACATAGTGGGAAAGTTTCAGTAGAATGTGTATTTTATTTATTAAAATCTCTGCTGATTCTGGGTTTAGGAATTAAGTAGTCCCACTTAATGTTTGACAGCTTCCCCTCTATAAGTGTGCATACAAGGATAGATGTTAGTCACTGAATAGGAGTACCCCCTTAACTTCTCAACACAATAAAAGCAGAGATATTAATTTAAGAAATGGCTAGTTATATTGAACCTTTTTCAACAAAACTATACATCAATCTGCTCAGCTCCCCCTGTTCTATACTATGCTGCCTACAGATTAGACTACTTGTTTAATTTACAATGGGTATATATTAGCTGTTGGTGCTTAGTCTATGGCTACCAAGAACTATCATCTCTATCTATAGCTACTTATTGAAGAGACTCTTTATTAAAGAATTTCTACATCAACCTGTACTCAACAAACACTTTTAATTCTTCCTGTTTATTCTCTTGGCTAAAGATCATAAGAAATGTAACTGTTCCATTACTATTACTATGTATTTATGGGTAACAATTTATCCAATGTTCTCAGGCAATCAACCGATACAGCTGCGATCAATTAATCATAGTAACAGTTTAGAAAGAAACATATTATTGCTGTTGATGTTTTTCCCATAACTTTTAAATGTATCATCCGTTAGAAAACTTTGAAGAGCGGCCAAATGGAACAGGTAATGTGTTGTCTCCAAGATTTTAGTCTCCAAAATTATGTTTAATAATTATTGCTATTTGCATAATATTTCCTTCACATTCAGCATTTTTTTAAAGTCTATTTTTATTGGACTTTCCCATATCATACAAGAATTGTAGTCTTTCTCACAGCAAATAGTCCTTCTCACAGCAGTTTATTCAATGTTTACACTATGTTCCTACAGAACTGAAATGATGCAGAATTTCCATGCAGAATATATGCAGCATTTTATGGTAAGGCTAAGTTCACATCTGCGCCGTTGGAGACTCCTCCACTGAGACCATCGGAAATCGGCAGAGAGAAAAGTCCTGAATGGAGGACTTTTCTCTCCAGCAAGTTTCAGTATAAAAACGGAGGACACCCAATGAACACTCAGAAGACTACATTATAGTCTATGGAGTCTGCCGGTGTCTGCAGCTGGCCACGGGTCCTGCAGGGTATGGGGCCTGTGGCTAGCTGGAGATGGTCGTGCTCCGGACCACTATAATAGCAGTCGAGGAAAGCCTGGTTCCCCGACCGCTATACATACTGCCAGGGCCCCTTTCCAATAGATGGCAGGTCAGGGCACCCAGGGGAGGTGACTGAAAACAATAAATACACCTCTCCTAGGCACAGCGTTCTCTCTGGCGCTCTTCCGTCATGTAACTGAGGCCTGTGATTAGGCCCCAGCGTTCACATGGGGAGCGGCCCAGAGATCTGAGGAGACCCCAGAGTATAATAATAGCAAAAGAACGGAGGGGGGCTGTTGGGAGCATATAATACTGGGTGGGGGCCACTGTAAAGCATATAATACCGAGTGGGGGCCACTGTGGAGCATATACTACTGGGTGGGGGCCACTGTGGAGCATATTCTACTGGGTGGGTGCCATTGTAAAGCATATACTACTGGGTGGGGGCCATTGTAAAGCATATACTACTGGGTGGGGGCCACTGTGGGGCATATAATACTGGGTTGGGCCCACTGTGGGGGAGAATATAATACTAGGTGGGGCCCACTGTGGGGGGGCATATAATACTGGGTGGGGGTCACTGTGGGAAGCATATAATACTGGGTGGGGCCCACTGTGGCGGGCATATAATACTGGGTGGGGCCCACTGTGGGGAGCATATAATACTGGGTGGGGGCCACTGTGTGGAGCATATAATACTGGGTGGGGACCACTGTGGGGAACATACAATACAGAGTGGGGCCACAGTGTGGAGCATATTATACTGTGTGGGGCCACTGTGGGGAGCATATTATACTGTGTGGGGCCACTGTGTGGAGCATATTAAACTGTGTGGGGCCACTGTGGGGAGCATATTAAACTGTGTGGGGCCACTGTGGGGAGCATATTATATTGTGTGTGTGGGGGGAGCAATGTGGAGTATATAATGCTGTATGGGGGCCACTGACGGATATATAATACTATCTGGGGCCACTGTCAAGCATATTATACTGTTGGGAGCCCCTTAGCCGTCACTATCAAGAATTTTCTGTAGGGAGGGGGTAGGGGGCCCAGGACAAAAATTTGCACTGGGGCCCACAAGACTTTAGTTATGCCACTAGTCATTTGGGTTCCCAAGCGGAGAGTCCAGCACAGATGTGAACCTGGTCTAACAGCGAAGTGGATGAGACTTTAAAAAGTATGTCATCAGCGAAAGCATTGCTGCATTGAAATCCTCAACAAAAAAAGCACTATTTATTTAATTTTTCTGCTGTGGATTTATGCAGCAGAAAATCTCCAGCATTTTGTGCCATTAATAACAGTCAGAAAAAAAACCTAAACTTACTACATAGTAACATAGAGATGTGGTGGGATGAGTCCAACTTATAACAAACACTTCAGTAACAAAATTTCCCTGAAGTCCAACCTATAACCCTACAGGTACTAAGAAAATGCATTGGGTATTCAGATTCAGATTAAAAAAAAATAACCCTATACAATATGAAGTACACTATAAAGGAACCTAATAGACTTCATCTTACCCAGTAGAAAGTTTCCAGCACAGAGGAGTAGCTAGCAGGGGGCAGAGGGTGCAGTGGCCTAGGGATCACTGACTCTGGGGGGCCCACCTTGGGGCCACCCCAAAGTAGCAATTTCAATTCTACTGGCCACTGGCTTCCTTCTCTACCACTCTTAACTTGCAGTTTACAGGGCAGGCCACTGTACCTTCCAATGACTGATGCAGCGCCCTGAAGCCGTTCTTGTACACAGCCTGTGTGTACCTCCTATTCTCGTCCTGGGTCCTGCGGTACTATAAAGTAGTAGACAGGGGACCTGGGAGGAGAACAGGAAGTGCACACAGGCTGTGTACTAGAGTGGCTTCCTGGCGCCACAGCAGTCAACGGAAGGTACAGGATACAGTTTAAAAGTTAAAGGGACGTGATACCGAAGGTATGTGAGGAAGGATTACTATCAGCGTGGGGGGCACTATTACAGTAACATAACAGTGCCCCTCACAAATAAGCAATTAAGTAATAGTATTACTTATGTGGGGGGATATTACTGTAATAGTGCTCTCCACAAGTAATTATCCCCTCTCACAGTCTCCTCCCACATAGGTAATAGTGGCCCCAGGTAATAGCTACCCCCCACATAAAAGACTATCAACCGGTGTGGGGGAGAGATCTATTCGGGTATGTGGAATTCAGCGCACTGCTGGTATGTGTCCTGGTTGCAGAGATATCGGTGCTGAAAGGGGCCCCCGGGAGTGACTTAATGTCTGGGGGCACATGATGGCACTTCCCCAGGGGGAATTATTAGTTAATTATTAATTTTGGTTAAAAATTTTTAATTTATTTTAATTGGTATAGTCCAGTTTCTCCCCCCCCCCCTAATTTCTGAGGTAATTTATTTATAGTGGTGCTTACCGTGGAGGTAAAGCTGAGGTCAGCTGTGCCCAGCACGAGCAGGTTCCAGATGTTTCCATGTATTCTGCCTAGCAGCAAGAGTTACAGCTGATTGGTCAGCTGATTTCAACGGTGGGAAATTTGAACTATTAATACTTGCCAGCTGATGAGGTCCGCTGCAGTTGACAGAAGACAGCTGGAGGAAGTCAGCGCCCGCCCACCCTCCCTAATTCTTTATTTTATTGTATTGTCGCAAAGTTTTTGTTAGTGGGGGTGTTAGTCTCCCAGCTATTGCTGGGAGGACTGGAATTTTAAAGTTTTTGATCTATCTATGATGTTTTATAGTGTTGTAATTAATTTATTTATTGATTAATTAATTTTTGTTTATTTGTTTCTTGTTGGTAACCCCATAATAAAAACACAGAGGCCTATTTCCACTAAGCAGTGTGTTTGTGTTTTATTTATTATTATTAGTTGTTTTAATATAGATGGTTATTTCCCCTTTTGGGGTCATGTGCCACCATGTTAGTTTCGGTCGGCCTTACAGCTCAGCATCATCACTGGACGGGGAGGAAGGCCTCCCCTGCCCCCTGACAGTAAAATACAATAGAAGTATACCGTCAGGAGGGCGTTCCTCATCACCCAGTGATGACACTGAGCTGTACGGGTGATCCCTTTGACAGTGCAGGGATATCTTTGCGATTGAGGCAGATACCAACAAAACTGATAGTGTGCTGAATTCAGCGCAATGTCAGCTTTGCAGTGGTATATAACACCACCAATATTGGAGGACATGAAAGGTCCTCTTTAAAAAAAATGTATGCAGGCAGTGAAGCATCCCAGAGTGCTTCTGCTTTTATTGTGTTTGTCTTTGTGTCTCTGGGTTATATTTGCATGTCCTGTCTATATGTTCTGTGTTTCATGTATTTGTTTTGCATCTTTCCATTCCCTTCAGATTTTCCCTGATGGGTGAATCCATTCGTACCGATGTGGGTTGACCCAAATATTCCAAATTATTAGTTTTTTTTACAAAACCAAATAAATGGAGATTTGTTTTGGCAAACTAAAATGGCCACCGCATTATACTCTGGGGTCTGAAAAGACCCCAGAGTATAATAGGTGGAGGCACAGGGGAGGTGCAAACAATGAAATAATCATTCATACCCACCTTTGGTTACCTCTTTTGGACCTCCTCATAGCATTCGGCGATCTGTGACGTCAGCAGCCAGGGCTCAGAGCTGAGGCCTGTGTTTGGGCCTCAGTGGTGACCTGGGCACGCCGAGCATCTTGACATCATGACGTTCAGTGTTCTCATGTGACTGCTGAGGGCCCAATCACAGGTCTCAGCTGTGACCTTGGCTGCTGACATTGCAGAAGAGCGTCAGATGTCACACAGAGTTTTTGCCAGAAGATTTTGAGGCAGAATCCACCTCAAGATCTCCGTCAAAAACATCTCCCAACCTACCCATTTCAGTGGGATTCAGGAGCAAAAAAGAAGCATCATGACATTTCTTCAGGCAGATTCCACCCATCGAACTAAAAAAAAAAAAAAACGACACTAGCAGTTTTTTTTTGCAGTTTTTACATCGTTTTTTGCAAAATAACGCTAGCATTTGTTAGGGCCTCCCATTCATTTCAATGTGATTTGCAAGGCAGAATCTGCCTGAAGATAAATGCTAAAGCTTTTTTCTTCTTGAAAAAAATCAGCTAGAGGAAAAAATCTGCCTGACTACTATTGAAATGAATGGGAGAGATGGTAGGTATTTTTGAGGCAGATTTTCAGACAGAATCTGCTTTAAAATACACCTGCAAAAAACTCTGTGCGAACTTACCCTCATTTCTCATAGTCTCATTTCACAGAGTTTTTGATTCTGGACCAAAATGTATTGAACTTTAATTAAAAATGTGTCTTCTTTCTGTCTAAAAAAAAAACTCTCTAAAGTTCCTGTCAATAGGTGTCTCCCTTCTAGCTAATTTTCAGTTCAGTCTTTTGTTACCAAGGAAGTCTGTCCATACATGCCAGATAAAGGCAAAGATGTAAAGACAGAGAGTGTAGAGGGCGGTCCTTTTGTCTCTTCACACAGTAAATGCAGAGGGGAGGGGTTACATCTTCTCATAGCCTGTACAGACATGTCTGCAAACTGTTGTTGTGTGCAAAAGACTTCTGCAAATCTCACAGCTTACAATGTATGAAAAGTCTTCTATGTACTTCTATCTGGTTCAGGCTGCTTGTGTGGTTACAGATGGGATATTATTCACATACAGCAAGCAGTTTTTATGACTGTACTCATAGATTATTATTTTTTTGTGTTATCTGTTTGGCTTTGTGTATTTACCCTGCATTTACAGTCTAGTGTTCCTGGATCCTGGATCTCCTATAATATATACTGTTATATATATATATATATATATATATATATACATATACACAGTGGCTTGCAAAAGTATTCATACCCACAAAGTAGCACATAATTGTGAAGTGGAACGAAAATGATACATGGTTTTCAAAATTTTAATCAAATAAAAATCTGAAAAGTGTAAAGTGCAAAAGTATTCAGCCCCCTGTACTCTGATACCCCTAAATAAAATCTAGTGCAATAAATTGCCTTCAGAAGTCACTTAGTCAATTAGTTAATATAGTCCAGCTGTGTGTAATTTAGTCTCAGTATAAATACACCTGTTCTGTGAAGGCCTCAGTGCTTTCTTAGAGAACACTAGTGAACAAACAGCATCATGAAGACCAAGGAACTCACCAGACAGGTCAGAGATAAAGTTGTGGAGAAGTTTAAAGCAGGGTTAGGTTATAAAAACATATCCCAGGTTTTAAGCATGCCAAAGAGCACTGCTTAATCCATCATCCAAAAATGGAAAAAGTATTCTACAACTGGAAACCTACAAAGAAATGGCTGTCCGCCTAAACTGACAGATCGATCATGGAGAGCACTGGTCAGAGAAGCAGCCAAGAGGCCCATGGTCACTGTGGAGGAGCTGCAGAAATCCACAGCTCAGGTGGGAGAATCTGTCCACAGGACAACTATAACACTCCACAAATCTGGCCTTTATGGAAGAGTGGCAAGAAGAAAACCATTGTTGAAAGAAAGACATAAGAAGTGCAGTTTGCAGTTTGCCACAAGCCATATAGGAGACACTGCAAACATGTGGAAGAAGGTGCTCTGGTCAGATGAGACCACAGTTGAACTTTTTGGCCTAAATGCAAAGCGCTATGTGTGACGGAAAAGTAACACTGCTCATCACCCTGAACTCACCATCCCCACTGTGAAACATGGTGCTGGCAGCATCATGCTGTGGGGATGCTTTTCTTCAGCAGGGACAGGGAAGCTGGTCAGAGTTGATGGGAAGATGGATGGAGCTAAATACAGGGCAATCCTGGAAGAAAACCTGTTGGAGGCTGCAAAAGACTTGAGACTCAGAAGGAGATTCACCTTCCAGTAAGACAATGACCCTAAACATACAGCCAGAGTTACAGTGGAATGGTTTAGATCAAAGAATATTCATGTGTTAGGATGGCCCAGTCAAAGTCCAGACCTAAATCCCACTGAGCATCTGTGGCAAAACATGAAAATTGCTGTTCACGGATGCTCTCCATCCAATCTGGCTGAGCTTGAGCTATTTTGCAAAGAAGAATGGGAAAAAAATCTCAGTCTATAGATGTGCAAAGCTGGTAGAAACATACCCCAAAAGACTTGCAGTTGTAATTGCAGCGAAAGGTGGCTCTACAAAATATTGATATAGGGGGGCTGAATACTTTTGCATGTCACACTTTTTAGATTTTTATCTGATTAAAATTTTAAAACAATGTATCATTTTCCTTCCGCTTCACAATTATCTGCTACTTTGTGTTGGTCAATCACTTAAAATCACAATAAACGCTGCACCTCCCTTCATTTCCTCCTTCACCTCTGTCTATTGCCCAACCCGTGCTCTCCGTTCACTCAACCTAAGACTAACATCCTCTATTATCAGAACCTCCCATGCTCATATACAAGACTTCTCCCAAGTTCCACCACTTCTCTGGAATGCCCTATCCCGGACTATCAGATTAACCTCCAATTTCCACAGCTTCAAGCGCAAACTAAAGACATATCTTTTCAGACAGGCCTATCACAACTCCTAATGTAAACCCTTCCGTAGTTAGATTTCCTAAAACGTACCCTCTGTTAACGCTCCTGCATTACCTCACAGGATATGATGCCGTATCAGACTAACTTTATACAGTATGTCCAGGCACCGTCTGCATGTTAAAGGACACGACTGGTGATGGCTCATACAGCTTTATATGTGTGTAATGATAGTAACTTCTATTACAAAATTGTCTGACCATTGTATAAGCAATGCTACCTCCGATGCTGCCCCTGCTACCTCTTGTGTCTACCTCAGATTGTAAGCTCTTTCGAGCAGGGCCCTCAGTCCCAGTGTGTGAATTGACTATTTCTTTGTAATGTATCTTTTGGTTTGTACTTGAACCCTACAAATTGTACAGTGCTGCGAAATATGTTGGCGCTATATAAATAAAATGTATTTTTATTATTATTATTAAAATACATTCAAGCTTGTGGTTGTAAGGTGACAAAATGTGAAAAAGTTCAAGGGACATGAATACTTTTGCAAGCCAAATATATATATATATATATATATATATATATATATCAATCATATATATTGTCAGGATCTGGGGTGCTGGGTTGGCTAACATGAACACAGAGTCCAAGGTATTAGTCCAAGTATTGAGTTTTATTCACTCAAAACACTCCTTGGTACATGCAACATAACAGAAACCAAAAAAAATAAATACCTGTCCGTCTGGGCTCTAACTAAACAGAAATAGGTTATCTCACCTAGAATAGGAACGAGTTCAAACAGTCAGATTGTCTTCCAGCAGTAGCCACTTTCTTTGTGGCTTTCCAGCCAAGCTCTGCCACAGTCTGCTCTCCTAGAAGACTTCTTATATCCCCTTAAATAGGAGATCCCAGTCAGCTAGGTTTCTTCCAGGTGTGTCCACAAGGTTTGGACTGGAGGGGATGGGAATGGCAGGTCCCACTACCAGCCTACCCGCCATTCCATAAAAAATCCAGCCCAGTGCACAGCACTTAAATAATGCTCAGCAAACATAATTTTCTGCCGAGAATCAAGCTGGATTTCCGTCATCTCACCCATCTCAGCAACCTGGGTGAGATGTACATCCCTTCCAATATTTTTCCAGTCATCGGCTTACATATCCCCCCCCCCCCTTCTTTTCCAGACCGGAGGGCTGGGCATTTGTGGCCATCATACAATGTACCCTTGACAGGGCATCAGCATTTCCCAACAACTTCCCTGGTCTGTGCTCTACACTGAAAATAAAATTTTGCAAGGACAGAAACCATCTGGTAACCCTAGCATTTCTATCCTTATTCATTTTCATCCATGTGAGAGAGGCATGGTCATTTATCAACTTAAATTTTCTGCCTAGGAGGTAATATTTTAGGGCATCCAGTGCCCACTTAATAGCTAAGCACTCCCTTTCCACAATGGCGTAGTTTTTCTCAGCAGGGGACAGCTTCCTGTTCAGGTACATCACTGGATGCTCCTCTCCATTTATAACCTGGGACAGCACCGCTCCCAGACCTGCATCCGAGGCATCTGTCTGCACCAGGAACTCCTTTCTAAAATCAGCGGTTATCAGGACTGGCTGTTGGCATAGAGCTAACTTTAGCCTCTGGAATGCCTCCTCTGCTTCTGGTGTCCAGTGGATCATCACTGACTTCCCACCTTTCGTCAGGTCAGTGAGAGGAGCTGCAATAGAGGCAAAATTTGGCACAAACCTACGATAGTAGCCAGCAATTCCAAGAAACGCCGGGACTTGTTTTTTGGTTAGCGGCCTTGGCCAGTTCTGTATTGCCTCCACCTTATTGATTTGAGGCTTTATTACTCCTTTGCCAATTACATAGCCCAGGTACTTGGCTTCTTCTAGCCCTAAAGCACTTTTCTCAGGGTTAATAGTAAGGCCTGCCTCGCTTATGGAGTCTAGTACTGCCTGTACCTTACAGAGGTGACTTCCCCAGTCTGGGCTATGAATGACCACATTGTCCAGCTAAGCCGCTGTGTAGTCACGATGTGGCCGCAAGATTTGGTCCATCAACCTCTGAAAAGTAGCAGTAGCTCCATGCAACCCAAATAGCATAACCTTGTACTGGAACAATCCTTCTGGTACAGCAAAGGCAGTTTTCTCTTTGGCTTCCTCAGACAAAGGTATTTGCCAGTAACCTTTTGTGAGATCCAGTGTGGTTATGTATCTCGCATTACCCATCTTCTCAATAAGCTCATCTACTCTCGGCATTGGATATGCATCAAATTTTGAAATTTCATTTAATTTTCTAAAATCATTACAGAACCACCAGGTACCATTGGCCTTTGGTATCAAGACAATTGGGTTAGACCAGTCACTTTTAGACTCCTCAATCACACCTAACTCCAGCATTCGTTTAACCTCGGCAAACAGTACCTCCCTACGTGCCTCTGGTATTCTATAGGGTTTGAAGTTTATTTTCCACCCAGGTTCCGTCTCCACACAGTCTCATTTATATGGACTGGAGGGATTGGTGGCAACGAATCATCCACTTTTGCATTTGAGGCCACCAAGGTCTCCCTCTGGGTCCAGGGCTTTTCCCTGGTTGGTGCACCTTATAGTTCACTGGCTCAAATTTTTCCACAATTTCATATGGGCCTTGCCACTTCGCTAAGAATTTACTTTCCACCGTCGGCACCAATATAATTACTTTATCCCCTGGGTTAAATTCTTGCATTCTGGCAGAACGATTGTAAATTATGCTTTGGGCCTCTTGTGCTTTTTGCAGATGTTCTTTTACCACTGGCATGACTGTTGCAATACGGTCTTGCATTTGGGCTACATGCTCTATGACACTTTTGTATGGGGAAGCCTCAGTTTCCCATGTTTCCTTACTATATGTATGTATACTATATGTAGTATACTTACTATATCTAGTAAGCCTCTGGGGTGTCTACCATAGACTAACTCAAAAGGGGAAAAACCTGTAGAAGCTTGTGGAACTTCTCTAATAGAGAACATCAGATATGACAACAGGCAGTCCCAATCACGACCATCTTTTTCTACCAGTTTTTTAAGCATGTGTTTAAGAGTTTTGTTAAAGCGTTCCACTAACCCATCTGTCTGGGGTTGATACACAGAGATCCGTATGTGGGTAATTTTAAATAGCTTGCACAGCTCTTTCATCACCTTTGACATGAATGGTGTGCCCTGGTCGGTCAGTATTTCTTTAGGTATGCCTGTTCTTGAAAACATATAGGACAACTCACGGGCAATACTCTTTGATGCAGTATTATGCAAAAGAACCGCCTCAGGATAGAAAGTAGCATAATCTAAAACAACCAGGATATATTGGTGATCTCTAGCTGACTTGACTATTGGACCGACCAAGCCCATAGGAATCCTTTCAAAAGGTACTTCAATGATGGGCAGTGGAACCAAGGGACTACAGAAATGTGGGGTTGGGGCATGTACCTGACATGTAGGACAGGATGCACAGTAGTCCTTCACTTCTTTATACATGCCTGGCCAATAAAACCTTTGGAGAATCCTCTCCTGTGTTTTCTCAGCCCCTAGGTGTCTCCCAAGTACATGATTATGGGCCATATCAAGTACCATGCGACAGTATGGCTTAGTAACCCCATTACTTTTTGCAACCCGATACAAGAGGTCATTATTCATAGCAAAATGGGTAAATTGGTGGTCAGCATCTGGTTCCTGAGGCACACTATTTACAACTGTCACACTCTCACGAGCATTAGCAAGAGTGGGATCTCTCAACTGTGAAGTACCAAAATTATCCCGGGAGACCTGCAATTCAGGTATATCATGCTCAGGAGCCAGGGAAGGGGTATCATCCTCCTCTCCAGCTAGGACCTCTAACAGAAAAGGGTCACACTCATCATGCACTTTGGGCATAGGTGGGGTATCCACCTTTGGCTTACAGGTTTTACCTTTTCCCCACAAATCCCAGAACAAAGGGAAATCACATCCCAAAATCACACTATGCATGAGGTTTTTCACAACACCCACTTCATAATAGACAAGTCCTACTATAGTGTCTATTTTGATATTGGCCATGAGGTAGTACTTTGTATCCCCATGGATGCCAAGTACACTCATGTTCTTGTCCGGCATACAGTCCCCAGCTATCAAGCTGGCATGTATTAAAGTTACCAGGCTTCCGGAGTCAAGCAACGCCTGGACAGGATGACCATTCACCACAATTTTGCAGACCTGAGGCTCAGTCTCTAGACCCGGTGCCGCAGCACAGACAGGTTCTGTGAACAAGGATGGACGCCCACCAGCATCACATTCTATCAGCTCAGAACTGAGAGGGCAATGGGTAGCAATATGTCCCTGCTCATGGCATCTCCAGCATTGTACTAGGCCTGGTTTCTCCAGCAGAGAGTCCTGTTTAGGACTAGTGGAGTGCTTGGGAGACATTTCAGTCTTTCACCCATTAGACCCCATGTGAAGAATTAGAGGTCTTACCAGAAACTCGCTCCTGGCCTACCTGAGATCGCTTCGATTACCTCACACCCACTTTCCGTGAATGTAGGTCCAACAGAAGATAATACGCAAGACGGGCCTTCTAAATTTTATATATTTATTAACCCTTAAATGGATCGGCACTAGACACTTAACACATACATAGAATTCATGCAGCGATTAACAAGCAGATACAAGTGAAAACAGCATAACACGGTACATAAAATAAAAATGGGGATAACAGAAAGAAAAGAATATATATTACCAACACCAGCTTGTGATGGTTTCTCTGGCCTCCAAGTATTCAGCCAGGGCACGTTTCTTATAAACGACCAACAGCAGATGATCTTAGCAGAGTAAAATGGCAGAAGAACTTCTGGAACAAGTAGTTAGTCCATTTCTCTGAGCCCATGTGGAAGGCTCAGGGCACAGTCTTGGGCAAAGCATGTGTTGGTTACATGCGGTTACCCCTCGTTTAGGTCCACAACAAGGCCTCAAGCCTAGATGCTTAGGCTGCATGTCAACCACATGGTCATCACATGGTTGCCTTCCCCCACAGCTCCCCTCCAGGAAGCGTGCATCTCCAAATTCACAGGACAACAGAGACTGGTTCAGCCTGGGCGGAGCCCTTTTGTCTCCCCTGGTCTCCTCCCTGAGTGAGGTCACCAGGGGGAGGAGCCCCGCCCCCTCTCCACATCTCCACATCCACAAGGCCGGGCATTGGGGTAGATGATGCCATCATCCATCTTCTGCACAGGGCTCTGTCTCACCTGGAGAAACCAGGGAACACAGTGAGAATAATGTTCTTTGACTTCTCCAGTGCTTTTAACACCATACAGCCCAGGTTATTGAGGGACAAGCTGGGCCTTGCTGGAGTGGACCACCACCTCTCCAACTGGATCCTAGACTACCTCACAAATCGACCTCAATACGTGAGAGCCCAAGACTGTGTGTCAGGTACCGTGATCTGTAATACGGGGGCACCTCAGGGTACGGTTCTCGCCCCTTTCCTCTTCACACTGTACACTGCAGATTTTAGGTGCAACTCATCCAGCTGCTACCTACAGAAGTATTCTGACGACTCTGCAATAGTGGGTCTCATCACAGATGATGATGACAGGGAGTACAGAGAACTGAACCAGGACTTTGTGGACTGGTGCCACCGGAACCACCTGAAGATTAACGCGGGGAAGACCAAGGAGATGGTGGTGGACTTCCGCAAAGGCAGAAGCCCTCCTAAACCAGTGGACATCCTGGGGACGGGCATCGAGATTGTGAACACCTATAAGTACCTGGGTTTGCTCCTTAATAATAAGCTGGACTGGGCAGATCATATGGAGGCCCTGTACAGGAAGGGCCACAGCAGGCTCTACCTGCTTAGGAAACTGAGAGCCTTTGGAATCCGGGGGGCACTTCTTAGAATTTTCTTCAACTCGGTAGTGGCATCAGCCATCTTCTTTGGAGTGGCCTGCTGGGGGAGCAGTATATCAACCAGGGACAGAAATAAACTTGACAAGCTGATTAGAAAGGCCAGCTCTGTCCTGGGGAGCCCACTGGACCCAGTGCAGGTGGTGGGTGACAGAAGGATACTGTCCGTGGTGAGCTCCATGCAGAAGAAGAAGCCCCATCCCATGCATGAGACTGTGATCGCGCTGAGCAGTACTGTCAGTGACCGACTGCTCCAACCTAGGTGTGAGAAGGAGCGCTATCGGAAGTCTTTCCTCCCCACCGCGGTTAGGCTGTACAACCAACACCGACCGACCTAAGCGGAGATCATTACACACAGAGAACTGAAATATCTCTCTGCCTGTTAAATCCCCCCCCCCCTCCTCTGCTACGTCCTATCTGTCTGTCTGCTATTAATGTAATGCCTCTCACCTTGGAACATTCCTGTACATGTTGTATTTGTATTTGTATCTGCTTATCTTTGCTGCTGTAACACACTGAATTTCCCCATTGTGGGACTATTAAAGGACTATTATTATTATTATTAGAATTAATTTCCGGTATAATTATTTGCCAGATGTTTATAGAGTCGGGCTGGTACTTCCTGGCGAGATCCCCAATACATAGACTCCAAGTTCGACACTCCAGCTCCCTTTGGGTAAGGAGATCAGTGCCTGGACCTTTCCTGGGCTTTGAACTGTGACATGTGTATATTCTGAGCTTGCGCCTTGAACTGACGCATCTGGGGAATTTATCGGGGCGACTGTAAGATGTTCCCCAGGCCAGATATTGTCATAAAGCCATAAGCCCTTAGAACTAACAATGGTGCCAGTGTGTCTATCAGTGATATGCGCATCGTTTGCATAAAACATCCTGTCTAAATGAACCCCCGCTGGGTTAATGAGGGTTGCAGTCTTATGCAGATACAGGTTCTGACCAAATGGCTGATTGCTTCAGGGACAGGACAATAGTAGTCTGACCACATTCCATTTGCCCCACTAGCTTTGATCCTAGGCACCAACCCCCACTGTGCAGTGATATAGACCAATATTGATATCATAAGACCATACCTGCACCTAATATCATGACACCTCCCCTTTTTAGAGCGTGCATGGAGGAAGGCGGATCCGACGATCAACTTCCGCAGGCACCTTAGTGGCCTGACCGCTATACTCTTCTCCTCTCTAGTCTGACTAGGGACACTTCTAAGGCTCAGGCTCTGAGCCATGTACACCTGGCTACCTCCTGCCTGTTCTAGGTCCGCTTTCCGAGTGCTGGCATCCCGTGGATCCACACTCATAACCCCAGGCCCTTGGGGTACCATTCCAGAGTTCCCATTCCGGCAATCTCTGCTCTCCTGGCTACCCTTGGCCTGCTCTGGGTCCGCTTTCAGAGTGCTGGCATCCCGTAGATCCACACTCATAACCCCAGGCCCTTGGGGTACCATTTCAGAGACCCCATCCCGGTGGTCTCTCAGGGTCTCTCCCACATTAGCTGCTAGTTGGGAGAGTTCTAGGGGATTCTGCACCTCACCTCTTTGCTTCCAAACCTAGGGGCACCTCTGGTTCTGGCACAGGTATGTTTGGACCCTGTCCTCCCTCCCAGACGCCCTGCCCCCTTGGGCCTACACCCTGTTCCTCCTGTACTTGGGTGGGTGATGGTGATACCTTGGGCAAATGACTGAGATCATGCTTCCCCAAACCATCCCCCCACAATACATTGACAGGTAATACATTTGACATACCCCCTTCTTGGGTCCCACCTCCAGCACCCCATGCCATCTGCACTTGGGCATGGGCACTCCTGGAATAGAACTAGACAGAAGAGATGTGCATGTCTCATACCCGCCGGACTCCTCCGGCTTCAAGGGAGTGAGGGTAGTCATGGCGGTCTCAGCACCGACTCCAGGTGGTATAGGCAATGGTTCAAGGGTCGGAACACCCTCCACCCTTGTAGCACTCTGGCTGTGGGCTAGCACCGCACTACCAGCAGTCCGTCCCTCACCTGGATCGGCCATGAGATCCCCATAGCCTACCTGACCACCTGGCATATGGTCAGCAGTTGGGTGCTTATCGGATGCACTGGGCGAAATAGTAGAAGTCGCTTCCAGTGTCTCAGAAGAGCTACCCTGTACACTTTCACAACAAGCATTGGCAATTACATTGACAGTACATTCATTAGCAATTTTTAATTCACACCGGGCCTCAGTGAGGGCTGGAGTAGACACCTTGACAAGCTGGGAGGGAGATGCCCCCGCAGATGTGGGCGTGTCTACAGACCAGGTCTCACTGGCTCCTAGCACGGGAGTGAACAAAGCATCAATAACATTTTTGCTGAGCTGGGTTGCAGGAAGCTCATTTGCATCTTCCCTGCTCTCAGCTGAAGGCAACTCATTAGCATTTACACTTACTGCCATGGGAAGTATCTCAGAGGGGGGGTTACGGGCCCCCTCTGCAGATATGACAGACACATTATCAACATTAATCATAGACAGTTTATCACAGTAAATTGGGGTGCTCCCCACCCCATATTGGGACACCATAGGTCCTAAATCAGTTCCCAACAGTACATTAGCAGGCAAATCAGTCATTAGTCCCACAGTCCGCATTCCTTTTCCTGCACCCCAGTCCAGATGGACACAAGCCATGGGTACAGTAAAGCGTTCCTGTCCAATTCCCCTCAGGGTTAAAGTTTTCCCAGGGATAATACTGTCCGGGGGGGACCAAATCAGGTTGCACCAGAGTAACATCTGCCCCAGTGTCCCGAAGTCCCATGACCACTTTATCCCCCACAATAACCGGCTGACGGTTGGCTTTGGGTTTAGCCCCCACCCTCCCAACCAAATACACAGATGAGCCACCTGCTGTGGCTTGGGAAGCAGGGAAGTTCTCAGCGCGGTTGGGGCACTCCGCCTTGAAATGTCCTGGCTGGTTACAGGCATGGCACCGCCGCACCTCCCCTTGGGGCTTGGGGAAGGTCACCAGGGCGCCCAGACTTCTTGGGACAGGGGAAGGACCACCCAGGGCATAGTTTGTCTCACCCGATCTGACGACAGATGGCTGTGGTGAACTCCGGCCTGGCTTCCCCTTCCGACTTGGGGACCTCTGCAGCATTGCTGCTCCCTTGGTCTCAGACGTCCTGGTGGCCGCATAGGAGTCAGCGATCTGCGCCACTTGGTCGGCTGTCTTGGGTTCACGGTCACACATCAACTGGCGGACATCCTGGACTTGGTTCTGGGAAGAGCTGCTCATCCTCTCCAGCTGGGCCATCGCCAATTGGTGCTCTCGCTCGGCCTGGAGCTCTACAGCATCTCTCTCTGCTTGTTGCTCAGCAGCTTCCCTCTCTGCCTGTTGCTCAGCAGCTTCCCACTCTGCCTGTTGATATCGGAGGATCAACTGTAGGCGAGCGTCAGAGTCACTGGGGCCTAGCTGCTGTAAGGCCAGTTGCAAATAGAAGTCCCATCTCCCCACCTGGCTGGGGCTACTGGTCTCTCCAGGCATAGTGATTACCGGGGCAGGGCTAATTGCTGCAGACGTCTGGTTCTGCTTCTGAGCCCACTAGCCACTCACCAGAAGCCGTTGCCAAATAAAAGATAGGATAGAAAAACAAAGAGAAAGGGAAGGGAAGAGCACCGTGCTAAACTTTCACTGTATCTTATAGCCTGCCCTAGTACCGAGCTCGCTCGTAGGATTTTTCCGCAATTCCCCAGCATCTGAGTGATACCACACACAAACGCTGTTTATCCTCTATCCCACCGCTGCCACCACTGTGAAGAATCTGAGTCTTACCAGAAACCTCTCCTGGCCTACCTGAGATCGTTTCGAGTACCTCTCACCCACTTTCCGTGAATGTAGGTCCAACAGAGGATAATACGCAAGCCGGGTCTTCTAAATTTTATATATTTATTAACCCCTAAATGGGTCGGCACTAGACACTTGACACATACATAGAATACATGAAGCAATTAACAGGCAGATATAATTCCGGTATAATTATTTGCTGGATGTTTATAGTCGGGCTGGTAGTATAATGGGGTTCTTGGCGAGATCCCCAATACATAGACTCCAAGTTCGACACTCCAGCTCCCTTTGGGTAAGGAGATCAGTGCCTGGACCTTTCCTGGGCTTTGAACTGTGACATGTGTATATTCTGAGTGTGCGCCTTGAACTGACGCATCTGGGGAATTTATCGGGGCGACTGTAAGATGTTCCCCAGGCCAGATATTGTCATAAAACCATAAGCCCTTAGAACTAACAATGGTGCCAGTGTGTCTATCAGTGATATGCGCATCGTTTGCATAAAACATCCTGTCTAAATGAACCCCCGCTGGGTTAATGAGGGTTGCATTCTTATGCAGATACAGGTTTCTGACCAAATGGCTGATTGCTTCAGCGACAGGACAATAGTAGTCTGACCACATTCCATTTGCCCCACTAGCTTTGATCCTAGGCACCAACCCCCTCTGTGCAGTGATATAGACCAATATTGATATCATAAGACCATAACTGCACCTAATATCATGACACCCCTCTAAAACTCTTTTCACTCTGCCTTCAATAAATGGAACAGTCTTACCAGGAGGTGCCCTCCACCTGGTGTTCCTAGGGGGTGATCGAGCTGCAGGGACTTCGTGAAGTTCCGCCTCAGTTGCAAGGAACCTTTCTACATCTTTGGGGTCTCCATGTCCGACCCAGCGCTGCAACACAGGAGGAAGAGATCTGACGAACCGGTCTAGGACCACCTTCTCCACAATCTGTGCAGGGGTACAGGAGTCTGGTTCCAGCCATTTCTTTACCAGGTGAATAAGGTTGTACATCTGGGACCTGGCAGGTTTGTCCAAATGGTAACTCCAGGTATGCACACGCCGGGCACGGACAGCCTTGGTCACTCCCAGCCGAGCAAGAATTTCTGCTTTCAGTTTATTATAGTCTCTGACATCCTGTTGGCAGAGGTCATAATATGCTTTCTGGGTTCACCTGTCAGATAAGGTGCGATGACATCTGCCCAGTCAGCAGCTGGCAGTCTCTCTTGGTCAGCCACCCTTTCAAACACAGTAAGGAAGGCCTCTATATCATCATCTGGGGTCATTTTCTGCAAAGCTCTTTGCACAGCCTGCTTTACATCTTTGAGCTCCACAGGTCTCTGCGGACTAGTGACACCAGTCTCTTTGATGATGGCCAGCTGCTCCATCAACAAACGGTTGGTTTTTTGTTGCTGTATATTAGACTGCACTAGATGCTTCAGTAGCTCTTCCATTTTCTGGGTCTGGTCTTGTCTGGCGGCAACAGCCTTCACCCAGGACATTAAAAAAAAATGTATTTATTTTTTCTTTTTTAACAAGGAGTTGTGTTGTTGCCTCTAGCAAACCCTGAATGCCAGAATCCTCCACCAATTGTCAGGATCTGGGGTGCTGGGTGGGCTGACATGAACACAGGCTCCAAGGTATTAGTCCAAGTATTGAGTTTTATTCACTCAAAACACTCCTTGGTACATGCAACATAACAGAAACTGAAAAAATAAATACCTGCCTGTCTGGGCTCTAACTAAACAGAAATAGGTTACCTCGCCTAGATTGTCTTCCAGCAGTAGCCACTTAGTTTGTGGCTTTCCAGCCAAGCTCTGCCACAGTCTGCTCTCCTAGCAGACTTCTTATATCCCCTTAACGAGGAGATCCCAGCATCTGAGCAACCTGGGTGAGATGTACATCCCTTCCAATATTTTTCCAGTCATCAGCTTACAATGTATATATATATATATATATATATATATATTATAATCACTTGGGCTTTTCTCAGCTAAGTGTTTGTTATTGTATGGTTATTCCTGGCAGATTGGCAGAGCATTATCAGCAATGGGTACACATCCCCTGACTGAGAGACAAATGTAAAATGCGTTTCAGCCATAATTTGATTATTAGCAGCAGAAAAACTGATTGGACACCATATACAGTGCTGGCCAAAAGTATTGGCACCCCTGCAATTCTGTCAGATAATACTCAATTTCTTCCAGAAAATGATTGCAATAACAAATGCTTTGGTAATAATATCTTCATTTATTTTGCTTGCAATGAAAAAACACAAAAGAGAATGAAAGAAAAGTCAAATTATTGATCATTTTACACAAAACTCCAAAAATGGGCCGGAGAAAAGTATTGGCACCCTCAGCCTAATACTTGGTAGCACAACCTTTAGACAAAATAACTGCGAACAACCGCTTCCGGTAACCATCAATGAGTTTCTTACAATGCTCTGCTGGAATTTTAGACCATTCTTCTTTGGCAAATTTCTCCAGGTCCCTGAGATTTGAAGGGTGCCTTCTCCAAACTGCCATTTTGAGATCTCTCCACAGGTGTTCTATGGGATTCAGGTCTGGACTCATTGCTGGCCACTTTAGAAGTCTCCAGTGCTTTCTCTCAAACCATTTTCTAGTGCTTTTTGAAGTGTGTTTTGGGTCATTGTCCTGCTGGAAGACCCATGACCTCTGAGTGAGACCCAGCTTTCTCACACTGGGCCCTACATTATGCTGCAAAATTTGTTGGTAGTCTTCAGACTTCATAATGCCATGCACACGGTCAAGCAGTCCAGTGCCAGAGGCAGCAAAGCAACCCCAAAACATCAGGGAACCTCCGCCATGTTTGACTGTAGGGACCGTGTTCTTTTCTTTGAAGGCCTTTTTTTTTTTTCCTGTAAACTCTATGTTGATGCCTTTTCCCAAAAAGCTCTACTTTTGTCTCATCTGACCAGAGAACATTCTTCCAAAAAGTTTTTGGCTTTCTCAGGTAAGTTTTGGCAAACTCCAGCCTGACTTTTTTATGTCTCTGGGTCAGAAGTGGGGTCTTCCTGGGTATCCTACCATAGAGTGCCTTTTCATTCAGACGCCGACGGATAGTACGGGTTGACACTGTTGTACCCTCGGACTGCAGGGCAGCTAGAACTTGTTTGGATGTTAGTCGAGGTTCTTTTGCCACCATTCGCACAATCTTTCGTTGAAATCTCTTGTCAATTTATCTTTTCCGTCCACATCTAGGGAGGTTAGCCACAGTGCCATGGGCTTTAAACTTCTTGATGACACTGCGCACGGTAGACACAGGAACATTCAGGTCTTTGGAGATGGACTTGTAGCCTTGAGATTGCTCATGCTTCCTCACAATTTTGCTTCTTAAGTCCTCAGACAGTTCTTTGGTCTTCTTTCTTTTCTCCATGCTCAATGTGGTACACACAAGGACACAGGACAGAGGTTGAATCAACTTTAATCCATTTCAACTGGCTGCAAGTGTGATTTAGTTATTGCCACCACCTGTTATGTGCCACAGGTAAGTAACAGGTGCTGTTAATTACATAAATTAGAGAAGCATCACATGATTTTTCAAAGGGTGCCAATACTTTTGTCCACCCCCTTTTTTATGTTTGGTGTGGAATTATATCCAATTTGGCTTTTTGACAATTCTTTTTGTGGTTTTCCATTGAAGACAAATTAAATGAAGATATTATTACCAAAGCATTTGTGATTGCAATCATTTTCTGGAAGAAATTGAGTATTATCTGACAGAATTGCAGGGGTGCCAATACTTTTGGCCAGCACTGTAGGAATGCTTATACAGTTATAGAACAGACTTCCCAGCAAGATCCTGCACATATTTCAACTTTTCATGAAATGTATGTTTACTTTCTGATGTCTACTTTAATCAAAAAGAGAAAATTTAATAAGCTGTTAAACTACTAAAGAAAATGCTAGCTCCCTTCCTTCTATTTATGTGCAATAAAATAATCTATACAATTTCTAATTAGTCATAATTGTTTCTGCATAACCATCATAGTGCAGTCTGTTGTACATCAATGTGTATGATTAGACCATTAGGTTATAAGAACACACTAAAGCTTTGAGTGACAGTCACTGCAAAATGATGCAAATAGAAATCTATGTTTGGAATGTGTAGGTGGGCTCAAGAAGATGTGACAGAGAGTAAAACTAATTTTTGTATTTTAATAAGACGAGTAGGTGAAGACATACTTGCAATGTATATCAAAATATAAATACCTGACATACTGGTCCTGAAAACTACATGCATTACAGAAAGAGTCTTTTTTCTCTGTCATGCTCTGAAAACAGTTACTTGTTAAAGTGCCAATCACAAAATGGTCTATTAAAAGGGTAGTTCAGGAAACCTCTTCCGAGATTACATTGTAGGTTAACCAGCCATCAGCCAATCTCCTTCTCATATTATGGCATCAAATGCCAGGAGGTCTCAATGCTGTAAGCCCTAATCAGCTATTATAAGCAAATGAACTGCTGAGCAAAACATGCTGCAAAATTTTTTCAGGTGGCCATATTCCCTTCAATGCAATGCCTTGCTAACATGGGAGCCTAATGGCCAGCCCCCCAGAGTGCCTACTGTCCTCCCTATGTCCCCTGTCCCCCACATTAAAGTTCATCTTATATAAATGATGTCCCCTAATAATATTCCGTCAAATGTCCCCTGATGCCCTGTTTATATTATTATTCCCCCAATGTCCCCAAAGCCACCTCTAATGTTTCCTGATGCCACCCCTGATGTTCCTATATTATTATTACCCCAATGTCCTCTGATGCCCCCCCCTGATGTGCAAAAAAATAAATAAAATTATACTTACCTACCGCCAATACCTCAACACACTTAGCTGCAGCCTTTCCTTCCAGACCACAAGCCACGTTATGACTGCTGCCTATGACGAACCAGGACCACTGTCCCACTGTTCATCATACAAAGTGCCATGCAGAAAAGTCATCCCTCTGCCCAGTGGCGTATCTAGGAATGGCTGGGCCCCAAGGCAAATATTTAACATGGCCCCCCCCGAACCACTGCCCCAGCCGCCCCCTCCAACCCCCCCCCCCAAAAAAAACGCACTCCTGCGCACACTATTATGTGCCATAGTGGCACCTGCACACAGTATTATTCCCCATAGTGGCCCCTGCACACAGTATTATGCCTCATAGTGGCCCCTGCACACAGTATTCTTCCCCATAGTGGCCCCTGCACACAGTATTCCACCCCATAGTGGCCCCTGCACACAGTATTATTCCCCATAGTGGCCCCTGCACACAGTATTATTCCCCATAGTGGCCCCTGCACACAGTATTATGTCCCATTGTGGACCACCCATGAACAATTATTATACTCTGGGGTCGTTTCAGACCCCAGAGTATAATGATCGGAGACCCAGGGGAGGATAGAAACATTAAAAAAAACAATGCTACTTACCTGTTCCTCTCAGGTAACGGCCTATTTAAAAAAAAAAAAAAAAAAAGCATCAGGGGCCCACGGGGCCCCGTAATGTCCCGGGTCCTGTGACAGCCGCTACCACTGCTACCCCGATAGTTACGCCCCTGCCTCTGCCTGTGCTGAGACACAGACATATTCTCTGTGTTTCCAGCACCTGGTAGACCGCAGAACAAAACTGCTTGTGGCCTATAGATCACAGAGTGGTAGCGCTGGAAGCCTATGGCTTCCTGCACTACTTGATGTTCAGGGGGATAACTTTAAATTGCCAGAATATCAATTTAAGGTGCTCAGTCCTAGAGTAATAAAAAGGCTTAAAGGATATGCCTTGAATTATTTGCTTGATTTATTTATATGAATATTTATAGACGTTCTGCTAACTGATGCATTAGCTGAATGACGATCATCTGGGTCATTATCCCCCGCCATTTTTTGTTTTTCCATTTTTATTTTTTCCTTCCCAAATTCCAAGAGCTATAACATTTGACTTTTCAATTCACATAAACTATGAGGACTTGGTTTTTACAGGACAAGTTGCATTTTACAAAAAGCACTATTTAATGTTTCATATAATGTATTGAGAAAAAAATATTTGTTGAAATGGGGAAAAAAAATTACTTCATTGTTTTATGGGTTTTGTTTTGACAGCATTCATCGTGAGGTAAAAATGACTTGTTCATTTTATGAGAGTCAGTATGATTACAGTAATACTACATTTATATTGGTTTTGTTATGCATTACTACTTTACAAAAATGAATAATCTCAGAGACGGATTTGGCCATAATGCAACCCATGTAATTGTGTGGCCCTGAAAGATCAAGGATTTACATTTTCTTTAACCAGCTGGTAACAGGAAACAGGCCTGGGAGCCTTTGCAAGACTGATGAGCACCCCCAAATCTCATTGTGGGGGGGCAATCAAAGGTCAAATGAGCCCCCTTTATCTAAATGACCTCTCAGATGCAGTGGTTACAATGGACTGTAAACAAACAAAACTCTATATCTATAATATGTTTATTTCTATGAAGAGGATTTGGAGTTTTCCATGCAAAGATTTTAAAATTCCATGTTCAACATTACATTCCATCAACATCTAGATAGGTGTGTCATTCATTGCTTTTCCTTTTGGCTGCACATGTCCCAATATGCGTCCCGTGAGATGACCAGCTTTTCTGTACAACACGATTCTGTTACAAGACATCTATCCTATATTTGTCTGTGTGCTGCCACCCACTGTTAGTATTGTGAGTAACATGTCACAATATATTATTGTAATTACTGAGAAACTGGAGTCCTTAACCAAATTCAAGCTAAGGTAAAAGATGTGACATCTATATGGAAACATGGTTATGTTAGTGCTTACTCTACAGTTTCCCCAGCACTATGACTGTATGTTAATATTGGGCAAGTATTTCATTAAAACTTACAATAAACTCATATGATTTGAAATTTTGAAGTAGATATTGTAGCATATTTATGAAGACTGGCGTATTGAGCTGGCATAGATTTCAGTCAAGGTGCACAGCCCTGTGGAGGGTACGCCTGATTTATAAAGTTGCATTGACTCATCATAAAAGAAACGCACCCTTCAACAGCACAGGAGATATGAAGACTGGCATTTTTGAAGAGGCACACGGTTCTTCATAAATGCAGCTGCTGAGCTTCCCCTACACTTGGCGGCACGTCTTTCAGTGGTCATTTGAACCAGTAAGCTGGTATAATTGATCTTAAATGTAGGACAACTCCCAGGCCGATTTTGCTTTCATGAAAGTGGAATGGGAGGCACAAAAACATTATATATTCTCTTATATATATAAAAATGAGTGAGTTTCTGTCTGTCTGTCTGTCTGTCTGTTCTTTATGCGCGACCAAACGACTGGACCGATCCTCACCAAATTTGGCACACATGTACATCAGGTGTCCGGGAATATTATAGACTGGGTCTCAGCTCTCTTGGACGTACCGTTCCTGAGGTACAGTATTCCCAAAAAATGACCAGCATTAGTCTATACAAGCCTGCAAGTCTTTCACTCATATTCCAACTGCCATACACACGGTCACATGTCCCTTATCAGCCAATAACAGCTCGGAGGCGCTTACTCTCTTCAGGCACACAGGTTTCCATAGCAACCAAGATATGTATGACCTGTTTTAGTGAATAGCAGTTCACAGGACCTTAAATATTCAGTCATATCACGTGTATCAGCCAATATAAGTTCACATTTAATTTACCAGGTTTCCATAATAACACAGCCATAAATAGACTGTACCTATACTGGACTCAGTGGCGTAACTAGCAATGGCAGGGCCCCAAGGCGAACATTTGACATGGGACCCTCCCCCCGGCAAACTGCATTCCTGCACACACTATTATTCCACCTTAGTGGCCCCTGCACACACTATTATGCCCCATAGTGACCCCTGCATACACTATTAGGCCCCATAGTGGCCCTTGCACACAGTATTCTGCCCCATAGTGGCCCCTGCACACAGTATCATAGTGGCTCCTTCATATAGTATTATGTGCACTTCCCGCTACTTCTTCAATATTGGACCAGATGTCACGTGAGCCAGGCATGTATCGCAACGCATAATGACGTCGGACTGGCCCACCGACATCTGGGACGCCACCAAGGAGGCCCGAAGTCTGCTGAAAAGACCCCAGAGTATAATGATAGCAGTGTTTGTGGGGTTCATGGCCCACAGGCCTTACTTACCAATCCCCGCTCCTACTTTTTCCATAACAACCGATCGCAGGTTTTTCACTGATATCCAAACTTAGATGCACATGATCACATGACACTTATGGACCAATGGAAAATCGCAGGTTCAGTCTTGACATACACACAGCTTTACACCAGGTTTCCATAGCAACCAAGCTATTTATGTCCTGTATGAGTCAATAGCAGTTCGCAGGTCCTTAAATATTCAGTCATATGACGTGTATTAGCCAATGTAAGTTCACATTTCATTTACCAGGTTTCCATAGCAACACAGCCATAAATAGACTATACCTATACTGGACTACCATACTGGATGTCAAGTGCAAAACTGGCCAATTCTTATGGGGTCACTACACAAACAAAAAATGAAATATACCCGTGCGAAGCCGGGTCCTTCCTCTATCTCTTATATATATAAAAATGTGTTCCTGTCTGTCTGTCTGTCTGTCTGTTCTTTATGCGCGACCAAACGACTGGACCGATCCTCACCAAATTTGGCACACATGTACATCAGGTGTCCGGGAATATTATAGACTGGGTCTCAGCTCTCTTGGACGTACCGTTCCTGAGGTACAGTATTCCCAAAAAATGACCAGCATTAGTCTATACAAGCCTGCAAGTCTTTCACTCATATTCCAACTGCCATACACACGGTCACATGTCCCTTATCAGCCAATAACAGCTCGCAGGCGTTTACTCTCCTCAGGCACACAGGTTTCCATAGTAACCAAGCTATATATGACCTGTATTAGTGAATATCAGTTCACAGGACCTTAAATATTCAGTCATATCACGTGTATCAGCCAATATAAGTTCACATTTAATTTACCAGGTTTCCATAACAACACAGCCATAAATAGACTGTACCTATACTGGACTCAGTGGCGTAACTAGCAATGGCAGGGCCCCAAGGCGAACATTTGACATGGGACACCCCCCCGGCAACCCCCCCACGCACAAACTGCATTTCTGCACACACTATTATGCCCCATAGTGGCCCCTGCATACACTATTAGGCCCCATAGTGGCCCTTGCACACAGTATTCTGCCCCATAGTGGCTCCTGCACACAGTATCATAGTGGCTCCTTCATATAGTATTATGCGCACTTCCCGCTACTTCTTCAATATTGGACCAGATGTCACGTGAGCCAGGCATGTATCGCAACGCATAATGACGTCGGACTGGCCCACCGACATCTGGGACGCCACCAAGGAGGCCCAAAGTCTGCTGAAAAGACCCCAGAGTATACTGATAGCAGTGTTTGTGGGGTTCACGGCCCACAGGCCTTACTTACCAATCCCCGCTCCTGCTTTTTCCATAACAACCAATCGCAGGTTTTTCACTGATATCCAAACTTAGATGCACATGATCACATGACACTTATGGACCAATGGAAAATCGCAGGTTCAGTCTTGACATACACACAGCTTTACACCAGGTTTCCATAGCAACCAAGCTATTTATGTCCTGTATGAGTCAATAGCAGTTCGCAGGTCCTTAAATATTCAGTCATATGACGTGTATTAGCCAATGTAAGTTCACATTTCATTTACCAGGTTTCCATAGCAACACAGCCATAAATAGACTATACCTATACTGGAATGCCATACTGGATGTCAAGTGCAAAACTGGCCAATTCTTATGGGGTCACTACTACACAAACAAAAAATGAAATATACCCGTGCGAAGCCGGGTCCTTCCTCTAGTATATTATAAATAACACACTGAACTGAATTATGAATGTTAAAAAATTGTGTAAGTATTTACCTGAAATTTGCTATGGAGTGCCTCTTACAACAAATGATTAGCGTTTAATACACATCATTTTACATTATACGGCAATTTTGCATACTCCCAGTGCTTGATGAAAAAACATATTGTCACTCCTGATCATGTCAATTATACATGTTAAAGTAAGCATTGCTTAAGAGCTTTCTTACAGGATTTTCTTAATCTAAAAAGTAAAAATAGCATGAAGGATTAAATCAATATCAATCTACATTCAACAGATGCAAAGTGTTTCTATGGCAACTAGTATAGACTTATCTCTACCCTCTTCTTATTGCTCACATCCAGCCTTAATTAAAACACGCACAAGTGGCAATTAAAGTATTTTAAGCTATATAAATTGGAAGACTTTAAGGAAATAATTAAAGTTCCAGTTTCATTTAATTATGTGGTATACTTTTTTAACACCCCCATACTAAAATAATCATGAAGCCAATTTCATCATGACTCCTCTGGATATGTTTTGTCAATACTGTCACAGTCATTGGAAGAATTGATATTAATAAGTGAAAGATGGCAGTGATAGATTATCTTATTAGTCTTACATCTCCTTGTGCTAGGTACAGTCAATATTGTAGCAAATGCTACCAGAATATATTTATGTTGATACCTTATGTTGGAATTGCTTTATGATGTTATCCCAGGGCAGGTAAAGACTTAGGTGATCATGTGGCAAATTCTTCCTCAAAGAGAAAATATGTAAATGAACATTGGGTATGAGTTGGAATAAATCCTATAAGGTAGTTTTCAAAAATTCTATATTTTGAAGGTAGAAGGGGACAATCGCTAACAGTCATACAGTCCTAACTCAAGGGACGAGATTTTCTGAACATGTTTTCAATGCCAGTCTTCATATCTACTGTTCTGACGGAGGATATTCCTTACTTATGATTAGGCACACACCCCAGGAAGGGGTTAAGTCCACAGATAACCCTTTCAATCCACTGATTGGTAGTTTGATGCTAAAATTTATATTCTTATATCCAAAAGCTCTTAAATGGCCTTATTAATGGTCACATATACTGGGGCAAAATACTATATGAAAATATTACATACTGAACAATAAATGAAAGATCTGCTATAGTCCTAAAACACATTCTTGAGAATTCTTTTGTCACTAAGATATTCTATAATCTCTAGAAAGGTTCACGAAAATGTTAAGATTAGTTTGTTTTAGGACAGTAATTAATTATAAGTATGGTTTTTAAGAATGTAACCTGGTGGTCAGGTATCTATACAGCTGGGCAATGATCACTGATCTCCTTCTTACTGCTTGGATCCTTTGACTAAACGAGTTTTCCCAACATACAACTTATTTTACATTACATTTACATTGGGAAGTCCTTACTTTGCATGCAGGGTCGGACTGGTGAATCCCCTGGTTGGGCCCCGAGCCCCGATTATATTTAGTCCTCATTTTGCCAATGCAAAGGTCAGGGGTCCGATCAGGCCCCTGATCATCCTGATCGGGCCCCTGACCATCCTGATCGGGCCCCTGACCAATGGACAGTGGCATAAGGATCGTGGTTGCAGGGGGTGCGACCGCGACTGGAGGGGTACGGGGCCCTGGTTCCCCGAACGCCATACCTATTGTTAATGGAAGTATGCCAGCCCAGGGAAAGTGACAAAAAAAAAAAAAAAATATTCACCTGTCCTGGGCTCAGCATCATCTCCTGCACTTTTCCAGCCTCACTGCAGGGGCCTGTGGTTGACATGGGTGCGCCGGCGTAATGACGTCATCACGCCCGACATGACCGCAGAGGTCCAATCGCGGGACCTGGATTCCAAGGGACCAAGGAAGATGGAAAAGACAGCAGGACAGAGCAAGGATGCCCCGGAGAGGTAAAACAAGGTGAGTATAAGTGTTTGTTATTTTTAATCACTTTTCCTACGCCACTACTTATTATATTCTGGCGTCTAAGGAGACCCCAGAGTATAATAATAGTACTGGCTCTGGGGGGTGGTCACTGTGGAGCACCTAATAGTGTGTAGGGGCCACTGTGGGCATATAATACTGTGTGGTGGCCATTGTTGGCATATAATACTGTGTGGGGGCCACTGTTGGCATATAATACTGTGTGGGGGCCACTGCGGAGCATATAATACTGTGTGGGGGCCACTGTGGAGCATATAAAGCTGTGGGGGGCCACTGCGGAGCATATAATGCTGTGTGGGGGCTACTGTGGAGCATATAATGCTGTGTGGGGCTACTGTGGAGCATATAATGCTGTGTGGGGGCCACTGCGGAGCATATTATACTGTACCAGTATTGTTTACATGCCGGTGCTGTGCTGCTCACTCACCATATTCTTGATAATTGCAGTTGTGGGTAATAAAGCTGTATCCCTTTCAAGTATCTGAGATATCGCTGCAGCACCCATAACCGTCACTATCAAGAATTCTCTCTAGGGGGACAAAAGTTTACACCGGGCCCAGAAGACCTTAGTTACGCCTCTGCCAATGCATTTGCATTGGCAAAATTATAACTAATGGAGGCCGATAGCCTGGGGGACATTAAAGGGCTTGTGCAGGATAACATTTTTTTTTTTTTTTAATTACACAGGTGAAAAAAAAACAAAAAACTTTCTCTCCTGTCCCCAGTGTCTCCCAGCGTGATTTAGCTTGCAGCTCTGTTTTCTTCCACCGCAAGTACCCCCTGCTCGTGACTACCTGTGACGTCACGTGAACCCTGAGGCCAATCAGCGGCCTAAAGCAAAGGATCTGGGACGTCACAGCCAGTGAGGACTTCCGGCAAAAGAAGACAGCAGAGCTGCAGGACTAGACCGTGCTGGGACCTACTGACACCGGAGGACCAGGGATAGGTGAGTATGTTTAATATGTTTTTGGTTTTTTTGGGGAGGAATTCACCTCCCCCAGACTAATTATAAAAAAAGAAAAAAATTATACTGGACAACCTCTTTAACCCCTTCCGCATTCTCACGTACATGTACGTGGGAGAATGTGGTTATTTGACAGCCAGGCTCCCGCTGCAACAGCGGGGACCAGTGGTAACACCGATCCCCGCTGTTTAACCCTTAAGATGCCGTGGTCAATAGCGACCGCGGCATCCAAGGGGTTCTGCCATCTTGCCGCCCCCCCCGGCACCCCCCCCCCCGCGGCGAGATCGGGGGGGTGCCGATATGTATAATCTGCAGCCCGGGGTCTGCCAAGTGACCCCAGGCTGTCTGGAGACCCCACTACCTGGTTGATCCTGCCGAGACCTGCGGAAGTCAGCGCTGTGTTTCCATAGCGCTGACTTCCTGTATAGACTGCAAGACACGAGTAAGCTTGTGTCTTGCAGTCTATAGTACTGAGCCAGAGATCAAAGCATCTCTGGCTCAGGTGTCCTAATGGGACACATGAAAAAGTAAAAAAAAAGTGAAAAAATAAATAAAGTATGTGAAAAAAATTAATAAAAGAATAAAAGCCCCAAAAATTCCCTTTTCCTATATAAAATGAATTATATAAAAAATAAACCTAAAAATTTATAAAAACAATACATATTTGGTATCACCGCGTCTGTAACAACCTGTACAATAAAACTGAAGCCATATTTAATGTACACAGTGAACGTCGGGGAAAAAAACCGCCAAAAGTAATGATTTTTCGCCATCTCACCTTACAAAATATGCCATAAAAAGTGATCAAAAAGTCATATGTACCCCAAAACAGTACCAATAAAAAGCACAGGTTATCCCGCAAAAAATAAGCCCTAAACCAACTCTCTAAACTGAAAAATAAAAATGCTACGCATCTTAGAAGATGGCGATGCAAAAAAAAATTGATTTATGTCCCCAAATGGGTTTTTGTTCTGCAAAATTGGTATTGCATAAAAAAACAGTATAAATGAGGTATCGCCGTAATCGTACCGACCCGCAGAATAAAGATAACATGTTACTTACGCTCTACGCTGCATGGTGAAAAATTTAAACGGTAAAACGCAGTGCCAGAATTGATGGGGTTGTTTTTTAATCCACCAAGAAAGAGTTAATAAAATTTATTTAATAAGTTGTAAGCACCTAAAAATTATGTCATTAAAAAATACATCTCATACTGCAAACAACAAGCCCTCATATGGCTACATCACCAGAGAAATAAAGAAAATATAGCTCGTACAATGTGAAGACAAAAACCCCCAAAAATCGCCAAATCATTAGAACATAACTGGCTGCGGCAGGAAGGGAATGTATAAACTGTGCGAGCGTATATCAGGGGACAAACCAGATTTAGAGCTTATGAGGGAAAATAAACCAGAAGTGACCCCGAGAGTGACCTCCCCAATAATAGGAACTACTGGGGAAATAGTAGGGAATTTAGTGTACCCAATGTACTATGCATAGCTTACATATTCACTTTTCCCCATCCGCTGTGCAGTCACGTCTGGGATACTAATGCTCGTTACACCCCTTGATAAATTCTTTGAGGGGTGCACTTTTCAAAATGGGGTCATTCCCTAGGGGATTCCACTTTACTGGTACTTTAGAGGCTCTGCAAACATGACATGGCATCCAGATCCCAAACATCTGAATCTGCGCTCCAAAAGCCACATAGCACTCCTTCCCTTCTGCGCCCTACTGTGTGCCCAAACTGCAGTTTATACCCACATGTATTACACTTGTCGCACCCAGAATAACGTACTTAATGTCATATGTGGGTATAAACTGCTGTTTGGGCACAGCCGAGCACAGAAGGGAAGGAGCGCTATTTGGTTTTTGGACGCCATTGCACTTTTGCAGAGCTGAAATGCCAGTACAGTGGAATTGCCTGACATGTCACCCCATTTTGGAAACTACACCCCTGAAGGAATTTTTCCAGGGGTACAGTGAGCATTTTTAACCCCCAAGTGTTGCTATAATTTATTATCCATAAATGAATACGCAGCTGATGGTGAAAGGTGAAAATGACAATTTATCCAGGAATACGACATTTCTCAGTGCGTAATATGTTGTGCCCGGCTTGTATCAAAGATGAACGCTCCAAAAGCTGTTGTGCCCGGGATCCCCACTCACCAGTTTTTGGAGTGTGTGTCTGTGCAGACATAAACTGGGCACAACATATCGAGCACTGAAATGGCGTATCTATAGAAAAATTTCATTTTTAACTTTTCATTATCAGCTGCGCATTCATTTCTGGAAATTAAAAGAATGCAACACTTAAGGGTTAATAATGCTCGCTACCCCACTTGATAAATCCCTTGAAAGGTATAGTTTCCAAAATGGGGTGACATGTCTGCGGATTCCACTTTACTGGCAATTCATGGGCTCTGCAAAAGTGGCATGGTGTCCAAAAAGCAAACTGTGCTCCAAAAACCAAAATAGCGCTCCTTCCCTTCTGTGCCCGGCTGTGCCCAAACAGCAGTTTATACCCACATATGGCAGTGTTAAGTATGTTATCCTGGATACACCAGTGTCATACATGTGGGCATAAACTGTCATTTCGGCACACAGCAGGGCGCAAATGTGAAGGAGCGCTATGTGCTTTTGGAGCGCATATTTAGATTGTTGTTTTTTTGGACGCCATGTCACATTTGCAGAGACCCTAAAATTGCCCCTACAAAATGGGGGTCACTTCTTGGGGAATTCCAATTTACTGGCACCTCCAGGGCTCTGCAAAAACAACATGGCGATGAGAAAGTACTCCAAAAGATAAAAAAACACAGTGCTCCTTCCCTTCTGAGCCCTGCTGTGTGCCCAAGCAGCAGTTTACACCCACATATATAATTTTTTTGTCCCCGGGATAGCCCACTTAATAGTTTTAGGAGTTCATGTCTCTGATGCCACAAAGTGGCCGCAACGTATTAGGCACTGAAATTGGATATTTCTTTAAAAACTTTAATTTTCACTTTGTACATTAATTTTTGGGAAGCATTTTTAGTCTCAAAATCATAATATCCCTTGATACATTCCTTGAGGGGTGTATTTTCTAAAATGGGGTCACTTTTAGGGGGTTTCCATTGTACTGGTACTTTAGGGGCTCTGCAAATGCAACATGGCACCTGAAAACTATTCCAGCCACATCTGCCCTCCAAAAGCCAAACAGCGCTCTTTCCATTCTGAGCCCCATCATGTACCCATACAGCAGATTACAACCACATATGGGGCATTTCTGTTTTCAGAAGAAATTGTGTAACAAACTGTGGGGTGTTTTTTTTCTTTAACCACTTGCAAAAATTAAAAATATGTCGCTAAATGGACGGTTTATTGGAAAAACGTAATTTTACATTTTTACGTCCCAATGATGATAAAATCTGTGAAACAGCTGTGAGGTCAAAATGCTCACTATACCCCTAGATAAATTCTATAAATTCTATGAGGGGTGTAGTTTTCAAAATGGGGTCACTTTTTGGGAGTTTGTATTGTATTGGTACTTTAGGGGCTCTGCAAATGCGACATGGCACCTGAAAACTATTCCAGCAAAATCTGCCCTCCAAAAGCTAAATAGCGCTCTTTCCATTTTGAGCTCTGCCATGTACCCATACAGCAGATTACAACCACATATGGGGCATTTCTGTGTTCAGGAGAAATAGTGTAACGAACTTTGGGGAGCTTTTTCTCCTTTGTCCTCTTGTGAAAATGAAAAATTTGGGGCTAAATTGACGGTTTATTGGAAAAAAAGTAATTTTTCATTTTAATGTTCCAATGTTAATAAAATTTGTGAAACAGCTGTAGGGTCAAAATGCTCACTATACCCCTTGATATGTTCTGTGAGGGTTGTAGTTTCCAAAATGGGGTCACTTTTAGGGGACTTCCACTGTATTGGTACTTTGGGGGCTCTGCAAATGCGACATGGTACCTGAAAACTATTCCACCAAAATCTGCCTTCCAAAAGCCAAATAGCGCTCTTTCCATTCTGAGCCCTGCCATGTACCCATACAGCAGATTATGACCACATATGGGGTATTGCCGTGTTCAGGAGCAATTGTTTTGCAAACTGTGAGGTGCTTTTTCTCCTTTAACCCCTTGTGAAAATGAAAACTTTGGGGATAAAGTAACATTTTAGTAATGTTTCATTTATACATCCCAGTGTTAGCAAAATCTGTGAAATGGCTGTAAGGTCAAAATGCTCACTATACCCCTTGATGAATTCTGTGAGGGGTGTAGTTTCCAAAATGGGGTCACTTTTTGGGGGTTTTCCTTTGTATTGGTACTCTAGGGGCTCTGCAAATGAGACATGGCACCTGAAAACTATTCCAGCAAAATCTGCTTTTCAGACGCCCAGTGTCACTCCTTCCCTTCCGTGCGCTGCCATTCGCCCAAACATCAGTTTACACCCACTTGTGGGGTATTTCCGTGCTCGGGAGAAATTGCATAACAAACTGTGAGATGCATTTTTTCCTTTAACCCTTTGTGAATGTGTTAATTTTAGGGCTAAATTAAGGAATTAGTGGGAAAAAATTAAATGTCTAAATTTCACCTCCATATTGTTTTAATTCCAGTGAAATGCTTAAAGGGTTAACAAACTTCTCAAATGTGATTTTGAATTATTTGAGGGGTGCAGTTTTGAAAATAGGGTCATTTATGGGGGTTTCTAATATATAGGCCATTATAATCCTCTTCAGAACTGAAGTGGTCCCTAAAAAATTAGTTTATGAAATTTTCTTGTAAATCTGGAAAATCGCTGTTACACTTGTAAGCTTTATAACATCCAAAATAAATTACAGGAAGATTAAAAGATGATGCCGATATATAGCAGAGATATGGTAGATAATATGTATTAATGTATTTGGGTGGTATGACTATCTTTCTGAAAAGCAGAGCATTTCACATTTTGAAAATTGCAATTTTTTTCCAAATTTCCATCAAATTTCCTATTTTTTTATAAATAAATACAAAAATATTCATTAGTGTTTACCACTAACATGAAGTACAATGTGTCACGAAAAAAAACAATCTCAAAATCACTTGTGTAAGTTAAGTCGTCTCAAAGTTATTGCCATATAAAGTGACACATGTCAGTTTTGAAAAACGAGGCCTGGTCCTTAACGCATTTTTGGGCTCGGTCTTGAAGGGGTTAAAGTGTGGTACATTAGGGGGGTATATTAAAGGGGTTGTCCAGGCATAATTTGTTATGGTTTATCTTCAGGATAGGCCATAGATACCTAATCTGTTGGGGGCCAACCCCGGACCGATCAGCTGTACGGAGACACTTCTGGCACCTGTCCTGTACACAATATGGGGCCAGAAGCAGAAAGCTCTGTCCACTGTATATTAGCGGGCACCTTCACTGCATCTCAGCACTTATTGAAGTCAGTGGGAGCTGAGCTGCAGTGACAGCACCGGGCAACCATATAGCGGATGGAGCTTTCTGCTTCTGGCCCTGTGTTGTGTACAGAACAGAATGGGCACCGGAAGTGACGCTGTACAGCTGATAGTGCCATGTGTCAGCCTCCTACCGATCAGGTATTTATGGCCTATCCTGAGCATAGGCCATAAAAAATATTAACCCTGGACAATCCCTTTAATATGCATCACACAGTTAAATGTCCCCCCCTCCACAGAATGTTAGCCCCCATCACTTCACCCACACAATATAATGGCCCCATCACTGTTCCCTATACAGTATGGGGGACCAGTGAAGAGGCCACTGTATAGGGGGACCAGTGAAGTGGCCATAAAAAAATTTGGCCCAGACAACCCCTTATAAGAGGTTGTCTATTAACTGGAGCAACCACTGTGGCGGCCGCCAGGGAGGTGTAAAAATAAAAAAATTTCAAAAAAGCATACTCACCTGTCCCCAGCACCCTGTTGTTCCCTGCCTGTGTCTGTTCGGTCTAAGGAACATATCATAATTGAACCTAAATTAAATAGTTAAATAATATAACATTTTGTTGCTTCTACTCAGAGCAACATAATAATAATAAAGTAAACGGCTAAAACAATATGTGTTTATTGGTATACATTAAAATTAGTGATTTTCCAATAATAATATTAATAGCATTACTTTTAAATCACCAGTTTTAATGCATACCAATAAACACATATTGTTTTAGTCATTTACTTTATTATTATTATTATTTTGCTATACAAAATATCTGAAAAACATGCCTCATATATCTATTCCCAAATATCGATTCTACTCAGAGCACACCTTGATTTGAAAATTGACCTCACTTATACAGTAAACATACTAAGTGCAATCTGCTAAAAAGCTGGGGCCACAATTTCATCATTTAAGAGCCACAGTCTCTGACTATGGATATTGGGGTAGCTGTACACCCTCCTGCACTATGTTGTCAAGCAAAGCCAAAAATAGGATAGCTTGCATAACACTTTGTCATAAAACACTGTTGTGTTTAGAAAAGCTGTTTAAAGCTAAGGCCCCACGTTGTGGAAACTCAACTTTTTTTTTTGCAGATTTTGAGCCAAAGCCAACAGTAGCTACAAAAGGAAAGGGAGATATAAAGGAAGCACTTCTACTTCTACTTTCCACTCAATCCACTCCTGGCTTTGGCTCAAAAAAACGCAACAAAATCTGCAACAAAAAAAAGCTGCTTTTCCGCAACGTGGGGCCTTAGCCTAACTTTTGAGACAAGTACCTGAACATGTCCACCAAAGACAACAGGTACGAGAGGATATATCCAGGGGCGCACTGCTAATGAGACGAAGTGAGGCGGCCGCCTCAGGCGGCACTGTCCATCACTGTCTGGGGGGCGGTATTTTTACTATTTATTTAATGTAAACCAGCCCAGGACAGGCCACTTTAAAAAAACAAAACAAAGCTGAGCGTGGCCTGTCCTGGGATGGCTTACGAGACGTGGCATCTCAGCGCAGGCAGCGATACAATGACGTCATCGAGCCGCCTACGCTGAGACGCAGACGTCGCGGACAAGAAGAGGAGGCAGCGGCTGCATCAAGGCATCGCAGGTAGGTGAGGATAACTTTTTTACCCCAGCAGGTAACGGTCTATTTATTTACCCTTCCCCGCGTCTGCTCGTGGCCGCCTCTGCTTCCCCTTCTGCTATGGGACACAGAAGGTGAAGTGGATGCAGCTGTGAACAGCCGCGGGCATCAGTAAGTGAGGCCGCGAGCCTCAAATACTACTATTATTATACTCCGGGGTCTTTTCAGACCCCGGAGTATAATAATCAGAGGCTCAGGGGAGGTGAAGGAACATAAAAACCAATGCTACTTACCTCTCCTGTGATCAGTGTTACTCCGAGAAGGCTTGGGGCCTCTGGTGACATCATCAGGTCGCGTCGCCAGCCTGATCACGTGACGTGTGTGCGCAATTAAACAGGGCCGAAAGCTGTAAGGAGTGCACCAGTGTCCAGGATAGACACTGGTTTTTATGTTTGTCACCTCCCCTGGGTCTCCAATCATTATACTCTGGGGTCTGAAAAGACCCCAGAATATAATAATAGTTCATGGGTGGGCCACTATGGGGCATAATACCATGTGCAGGGGCCACTGTGGAGCATAATACCCTGTGCAGGGGCCACTGTGGAGCATAATACAAGTGTAGGGGCCACTATGGAGCATAATACCAGTACAGGGGCCACTATGGAGCATAATATCATTGCAGGGGCCACTGTGGAGCATAATACCAGTGCAGGGGCCACTATGGAGCATAATACCAGTGCAGGGGCCACTATGGAGCATAATACCATATGCAGGGGTTGCTGTGGAACATAATACCGTGTGCAGTGGCCACTGCGGGGCATAATACCGTGTGCAGGGGCCACTATGGAGCATAATATCATGTGCAGGGGCCGCTGCGGGCCATAATACTGTTTAACACTGTGTGCAGGGACTGCTGTGGAACATTATAGTGTGTGTAAATGGGGAGCTATAAACAGGGGCTATGGCGCCTGTTTATATTATACGCTGTCTGTTTATAGTGGCCGTGTGATGTAATTCCAGCTTTGTCGTGTATAGGACGAGGCTGTACTTACATTACATGGCCACTATGAGATGAATGACACTATGTAAACAGAGAAGTGGTCATGGCGCTTACACAGGTACCATTCAAACAGCTGATCAGTAGGGGTCCTGGGTTTTTGAGCCCCACTGATTAGTTTATTAATGACCTGGAAAACCTTTTAATTAGTTAACACCTCGGGCATTATTAATAAGGGGCACTATTTTACAGGGTACGCACGGACATTATTAATATAAAGATGCACTTGGGAGTATTTTTCATTATGGGGGGTTATATCATATAGTTTATAATTGGGGTAGCAGCAGGATGGGTGTGCAGGTGAGGACAATGAAGGTTGGATGCCTGGAAAAGTGAGGAGCCAAAGATGTCTGTATTGCAAACTTTACAGAGACAAGTCACAGCTGGAAGAAGTGGTCATGGCGGTCCAAAGGGAAGAGAAGGGAAATGTGAAGAATTAGTCAGAGACGTCACCTGTAAGTCATAAAATGTTACTGTCCTGTATTCGCCTAAATGGTAGAAGATAAATACCTGATTGATGGGGGTCTGTCTGCTGAGACCCTTACTGAGCCTGAGAATTGTTTTTTTCCCCCCACTGGGTGGGAATTCAGCCTGACCGCAGCCATATATATAGGTGTGTCACTTGGTGGATGGACGAACCCGCGTGGCTCTCATTCACTTCAATGGGAGTGCCAAAGACAGCCGAAGTACAGTACTCAGCTATCTGCGGCGCTCCTATTATAGAGAATGGGGGCCATGTGGGCTGGTCCATCCACCAAGCAGAAGATGTGTAAAGTTACTTTCATTGTTAATATCGTGTTGTTGATCTGATACTGAAGTAATACAGGAAGAAGAATTCTTAAAAACTGTTTTATAACTTTGTGTATTGTGTATATTGTGCAACGATAACAGTGTGTGACGCTATTAGCATGGAAACTCAATTTGTTTTTTTTTTGGGGGGGGGGCATCATTCTATAGTTCGCCTCAGGCAGCAAAGAGGCTAGGTTCACCACTGGATATATCTGTATATACAATAGCAGGTCTTGATTAACTCATCAGGTAGGTGTGGACATGCTTTCAAAAACAAAAGTATTAATAGTTTATTTTTGTCATTTTTTTAATAAAATGCTAAGTGAATTAACAAAACAAAAATATAAATCAAATCAATATTTGGTGGGCATTCAAAACTGCATCAATTCTTCAAGGAGAATTTACCACAGATTTTCTGTGGATGTAGACTTGCTCAAATCCTTCTGCATCTTTATGTAATCACATAGACTTCACTGAAGGAGTAATTTCGAGTTAAAATGTAACTTTTTCTTATTTTTATTAAAAAATGAAGAGCTCAATAAAAATGAATTTCAATGGTATGCGCCCGCTATAAATAAACAGCATAATCTCAATGGAATTGAAAACTTTTTTTGTGTATGTATGTTTTTCTCACTGTGACTCCCTCTCTCTGTATCCTCTACGCATTTTGCCAAATATAAGGCTCCTCAGAAGGATATTAAATGTGTACCCTCAAATGGGGTTACACCATAATCAAAGCCAATAGCACAAAACATATAGATATGTAAATGTGATAACGTAAGCCGTATAGCCATCACTCAGAGTACACTCACGCACAATTTTTTGATATGGTTCATATGGTCTTGAAGTTAGTATAGGTTTAGATGGGAAAAACCCCCTGGAGAACCCACCACAGTCTGGAAGCACATATGGTGCAGAGTCCCTTACAGTGGCATAACGATCGTGGTCGCAGGGGGTGGGACCGCGACCAGGCCTGGAGGGATACGGGGCCCGTGGCCAGCTGGAAATGGCCGGGGCCCCAGACTACTATGATAGAGGTTGGGGAAAGCCTAGTTCCCCAACCGCTATACCTATTGTTAATGGAAAGGGGCCGAGTCCCTTTTCATTAGATGCCAGCACAGGAGAAGTGACAAACAAAAAAAATACTTACACTCACCTGTCCTGGGCTCATCATTGTCTCCAGTGCTTTTCCGACCTCACTGCTGGGGCCTGTGATGAGGCGCTCCGGCATAATGATGTCATCACGCCCCACGTGACCGCTGAGGTCCAATCAAAGGCCCCAGAAGTGACGTCTAGGGCACGGGACGTGGGGACCAAGGGACCAAGGAAGATGGGAAAGACAGCAGGAAGGAGAGAGGATGCCCCAGAGAAGTAAGACAAGATGAGTGTAAGTGTTTATTTTTAATCACTTCTCCTGAGCCTCTACTTATTATATTCTGGGGTTTGAGGAGAACCCAGAGTATAATGATAGCACCAGCTCTGGGGAAGGAGCACTGTGGAGCACCTAATAGTGTGTGGGGGCCACTGTGGGCATATAATTCTGTGGGGGGGGGGGCGTAGCCTGGCTATAGAGGAGTGAGGTCGTGTTCTGCCTTAGCTCCTTCCCTGGGCTTCCTGGCTGCAAATTTATAACACTGACCGGTGACTTTATGACTTACCTGGCCATGGGTAAGACTCATAGGATCCCTCCATGGTCCTTGTCCACCCCTCCGGGGGTCCCGCAAGACGCTTCCATCAAGCGGTTCCTCCGCGGCCCGCGCAGGTCACAGCGGCCTCCGAGATGGTACCGATGCTGCACTCCCTCCATGCAGCTCCCCAGCCTGCTCTGCACCTGCTGAAGCTCCTGCGGCAGCACCCGCCTCCTCTGAGGGCTCCGGAGTAGCACCCATCCCTCCGGACGAGGTGTCCTTCTTGCCCAGTCCTCCTGCACCGTGGCCCACCAGAGGATCTGGATACCGCTCGGCTCCCTCTGCCCCTCTGTCAACGGGTGCCTCAGACATGGACTGGCCTTCTATGCCGCTGTCTCCAGCTTCCTCACCAGCACACACACAGCCGGGGCCTGCACTGGGAGCATCCCAGCCCTCTGCACAGGCCAGAAGTGGACCTCTACAGCCTCTGCAAAGCTCTCCCCTCCCCTATAGAGTTCCTGCTTCCACCCCATCAGCTGGCCTGCATATTCTGTGGGCAGATCCTCAGTCTGCTCCTCCTGGCATGGGGGGACTTACTTCTGCCACTATGCTTGGATCTACCTCTATCTGCGACTCTTCTGTGATCCTGGCGCCTTCACTGCCTCACGCATCCCAAACAGAAGGTCCTGCACACCTGCTGCTCTCTTGTCAGGCTCCGCTCCCCAGGCAACACCTCCTGGTACGGACCTGGGGCCCCCTGGTGGTGTCCTAGAATCCTCTCATCCTAGCAGTCCCGGAGCCTCCCCCACTGACGCCTCCCTGCCATCTGCTTCTACCTCTGATACACTGGATGAGCTTCAACGCTTGAGCACTCATCTCGCTGCCATCCCCACTAAGTCTGACATGGAAGCATATGTGTCCCGGCTGGAACTGTCCTACAAGTCTGAACTCTCTGCTATTAGTTCTACTGTGCAACATCTGGAGGTGAGGGTTGACAATCTCGAGTCTGCATCTACCACTTCTGCGACCCAACTCTCTGCCCATGACTCTGCCATTTCCTCCCACACCCACGAGCTACAGTATCTGGCGGACCTTTTGGATGATCTTGAAAATAGAAACAGCCGGAACAACATCAGGGTTAGGTGTCTTCCTAAGTCTATTGAACCACAGCAACTGGACGCTACGTTATGCCTAATTTTCAAGTCGCTGTTGGGTGCTCCACAGGTCTCTCCGCTTGAACTTGACCCTGCTCATCGCACCTTGGGCCCGCGCCCCCTTGATTCTGCAAACCCTAGAGATGTCATCTGCAGAGTGCACAGGTACCAACTGAAAGAGGCTATCATGCGCAAAGCCAGAGACTCTCGTTGGGTTATGTTACAGGATACACCCATCAACCTACTTCCTAACTTATCCTGGCTTACTCTTGCCAAGCGGCATGCCCTGAAGCCACTTCTGGACTTGCTGGTTCAACATCAGGTGCCGTATTCCTGGGGCTTCCCCTTCCACCTGCAGGTTTGTCATGGGGGCTGTGCCCTTGTCTTGACACATCCGAACGACATTCCAGCCTTTACAGCGGCTCTTGGACTCCCTCCGGTGGCTGCCTTGGATTGGCCCTTCCTCAGCCCGACCCCGGCGTCGCTCTAGGAGACGCCGACAGGACAGGGCCCCTGCTTCAGACGCTCGGCTAAGCCCCAGCCCAGCTTTTCCAACTTGATACTGTGGACTTTTGATGGTCTAGTATACAGTCTTTGTTTCCTTACATCCTCTGTGGTTTTGGTCCTCCCTGCGGGACCACGGAGTGCCACTAATGTGGTAGATTTGTTTGATTTCCATGCCCCCTTCAGGGACTGAACCCTTGTGCCCTTCCCCCTCCCATTTTTTCCTTTCTTTTTTTTTTTTCTTCTTCTTCTTTCTTTTCTCTTTTTCTCTTCTTTGTTCTCTTTCTCCTCCTACTGTTTTTCTCTTCCTCTCTTCTCTCCACCCTTCCCTCATTTTCGTCCCGATTTCCTCAAGGTTGTTTGTGTTATTTGCTTGTTTAGCCGGTCAGCAATTGCAAACTGTTCCTGTTGTTTATCCATTGTCGTGGCCTGGGGGCCCGGGGGGGGGGACGGCTCCTTTGTTAGAAAGCCCGTTCCCCACCGGGGTCACCGTGCTGCTGTGTAGTACGCATTTTGGCATTTATATACTGCCTTTCCCCCACTTTTCTTGAGTGGAGACTGTTCCCTCCATCTCATAATTTTGGTTAATTCCTTGTTATTTGTAGCCTTAGTTTGTTTCAGTTTCCTTGCACTTGCTTTTCCTCTCCTTTCTGTTGTCGGTTCCTGTTGTGCCGCCCTTCCCCCCTTCCCTCCTCTTGACTATGACCTCCCTTAACTTCTGTACCCTCAACGCTCGGGGGCTTAATGTCCCTCAAAAGCGCAACCAAATTCTGTATCAGCTTCATAAGAAACGCTCTCATATTCTTATCTTACAGGAGACTCACTTTAAGAAGGACCATGTTCCGGACATTCACAACCGTTACTACCGGTCTAGTTCCACAGCGTCAACCAGGTGGCCAAGGCTAAGGGAGTTTCCATTACTCTTCATCGATCCCTACAACACGAGGTACTGGACACCCTGATTGACCCTGAGGGCAGATTTGTGTTCCTTAAATTGCGCACAGCAGGCACTGCGATCACTGTAGCTGGATGTTATCTCCCTAATCAGGGGCAGTTACTGTATTGCAAGACCTTAGTCGGCAGGTTGGCAGACTTTAGTGAGGGAGGTTGTGAATTTGACACTCTCTGGTGGCCTTGGGTGGCGTTTCAGAAATCGACCGAGTTCTCCTCTTTCTTCTCATGATCCGGAATTACTTTATATTATTATTTTCTTTTCCCTTTTTTTCTTCAGCGGATACTGGTCGTTTTGCCCTTCCCCTGATGCTCCCCTTCCCCCTCCTTATCTTCCTCATGTGTCTTCCCTATTGTCTGTCCCAGCTGTGTGTTTCCCTGGTCTGTTTTGTCCGCCCTTCGGTTCTATGCAGATGTTGTTCATATGTTCTCATACCCCTGGGCCTTCGCCCCATTACTAGCATAATGTGTTTCATAACAGCGGGCGGGGATCCCCCCTAGCCTTTTGTATGAGGGCGAGGCCTGCACGTCTTAGCGCCTTTGTTGGTTTATATTGTCTTTTGGTTTCCTTTTTCTTCCCCTGCCTCTTATTTTGTATTGTACTGAAAATTCCTTAATAAACATTGATTAAACATAATTCTGTGTGGGGGCCACTGTGGGCATATAATACTGTGTGGGGGCCACTGTGGAGCATATAATACTGTGTGGGGGCCACTGTGAGCATATAATACTGTGTGGGGGCCACTGTGGAGCATATAATACTGTGTGGGGGCCACTGCAGAGCATATAATGCTGTGTGGGGGCCACTGCAGAGCATACAATGCTGTGTGGGGGCCACTGCAGAGCATATAATGCTGTGTGGGGGACACTGCGGAGCAGATAATGCTGTGTGGGGACCACTGTGGAGCATATTATACTGACCCAGTATTGTTTACATCTTGATATATTGATAATCTCCCTTGCTCATGCTTATTTTTTCTGTGTCCTGACCCCCAAAAAAATTTTTGTTACCCTCTCCCTTACAAGGTCAGTACCACAAAAGCTGTCCTTTTTTACCACCTGTCCCGCTCTGTCCCTACGTTTCCTGGATGGTAAGGCCAATCGTCAGGGGACCTGTGACCTACTTGGACTTCTTCACTAAACAAGACAGCAAAAAAATCAACTTTCCCAGGTATGGTGCTCACTGGAAGTGTACTAAAAAAACCATGCTGGCCACCAATGGACTGCCCTTGTAACAATAACAATGGACTGCCCTTGTAAGGGCAAGAGTCAATTTTTTTTTATTTTTTTTTGGGGGGGAGAGGTCAGGACAGGTGTGGTTTTCTTTGTTTTTTTAGGTATGACGTTTTTATGTTGATTTATTAAAAGTTATGTTTTATCTACTTAAATATCCTGTCCAGTGTTATATAAAGATATTATTGTCATCGTTTCAAGTGTATATGCTGGGTTTATCGATGTAATTACAACCCAGCATATACTAAATGCATAAATATGGTCACTTGATGACAGCTATAAATATATATATCGATGCACAGATACAGTAAAGTCTATTTGAATTAGAGTAATCTTCCCACTGTGAGATTATTTATGTAATCACAGACAGACTCGATGATGTTGAGATCAGGGCTATGTGGGGGCCATATCATTACTTCCAGAACTTCATGTTCTTCTTTACGCTGAAGATAGTTCTTAATGACATTGATTGTATGTTTGGTGCCATTGTCTGGCTGTAGAATAAATTTGGAGACAATCAGACGTCTCCATGATAGTACTGGATGGATTTTGTACGTTGCCCATTTTATGGTGTACTCTATGTTGAGAAATGCAGATAGATGCTTATCCACCATGCAATACCACCAGGGAGGCATCTGATTGGCTTCAAATTTATTCTGCAGCAGAGCAATGACCTGTCATTAAGTACTATCTAGAATAAAGAAGAATAAAGAGTACTGGAAGTGATAACATGGCCCCCTTGGAGCCCTGATCTAAACATCATTGAGTCTATCTGGGATTACATGAAGAGACAGAAGGATTTGAGCAAGCTTATATCTGCAGAAGATTTGTGGTTAGTTCTCTAAGATGTTTGGAGCAAAAACTGTGCAAGTGTACTTTGAAGAATTGATGTTGTTTTGAAGGCAAAGGGTGGTGACTAGACATGAGTGAATTGAAGCTGCAGAAGTGGAATTCAATCTGCATTTCAAGAAATCTTTGATTCGCCTCGATTCCGGATTTCCTCACGCTTCGATGCATCGAATAGCATTTTTTTATAAAATTACTGCTGCACATGTTAGGACAAGGGGCAAGGGACTCTGGGAACGCAGGATCACCCACAATGCCAAGCATTCAGCTAATCAGCAGCCAGCACTGTGATGTCACAGCCCTATAAAAACTCTCGGCCATTTTAGGTACAGTCATTTCACATCGCTCTTACTGTAGGGACAGACGTCAGCAGGAGCTAGGGAAAGACTTAGAAAACAGATAGAAGTTCAGGGAAAGAGCCTTAGAACTGTAGGGAAAGGATAGGGAGGAACTGAAAGAAGAATTTGGGGTGGTTGCAGCGTCATTTACAGCAAGAATTTTAATATACATTGCAGCACTCACTGCCGTTATACTGCTGCTCATTACTCATACCTGTGTCTTCAAAGTGGAACACAACAAGCCTTTTGCAGTGCAGTACAGCAAAAAACAGTGAATAATCATCCACTAATATCTGCAGTTATTTGTTCTAATGCCTTTTTCAAAGCGTTTTTTATAAGGGGCTTATTCACTGTTCTTCCAAAGCATAACATTACAGGCCATTTGTCAGTACTACTGTGCCAAAGAAAACTGAATTATCATCCACTAATATCTGCAGTTATTTGTTATAACGCATTTTTCAAGGCGTTTATTATAAGGGGCTTATTCACTATTCTTCCAAAGAATTACATTACAGGCCTTTTGTCAGTACTACTGTGCCAAAAAAAAACTGAATTTTCATCCAGTTATCTCTACAGTCATCTGTTCTAATGCCTTTTTCAAGGTGTTTATTAGTGTGGAAACAAGGGGCATATTCGCCATTTTGTTCAGAGTATAAAATTACAGGCCTTTTTGCCCTGTATTTATTTCCTTTGCAATTACGTTTTTTCATCTAACAGTATGTCAGACAGAGAAGTGAGAGGCCATGCACAGGGGAGGGCCACAGGCCTAAATGTTCCTGGCACAGGAATAGGTCGCAGCAGAGTAAGAATGGCGTGGCAGCAGGGGTCACTTACAGAGGCCTGAGCTCCCAGTGTCAGCTAGCGGTCATGTCTCGACCAGCAACCCAACGGTTGTAGAATGGTTGACTCGGTCATCCACTTCATCCCAAGTCACATCAGACACCCCCAGCCAAGAGTCGGTGGGTTCGTCAGACACAACCCTTACTTGGCATCGCCTGGGAGCAGACCATGTGCCCTCAGCTGTCCTCAACCTGCCTCTGTCCTTTTCTGTTCCCTCAGCTAGAGAAGTACTCAATGCTGTGGGCTCAAATCCACTATATAGTGAGAAGGAGCTACTACAGGACAGTCAGCAGCTAGTGCCCAGCCAAGATGTGGAGGAGACATCCGAGGCTTCCTCCGGTAGGTGGACAAGTAGTGATGAGGAGAGTGGCGTGGGAGGGAGCTGGTGTTGCGAGCAGTCAGGCTCCTGGCTCAGAGACCTTTGAGGAGTACATCAGTGACCTGTAGACATTAGTGGATGATGATGTAGCCAATCGCAATTGGGACCCCAGTGATGAAGGGGCTTCATCGTCATCAGGAGAAGAGGGTGGCAGCTTGTGCACGAGGCAGCGGCGGAGTCAGCAGAGTGGCAGCAGTGGGAGGTCGGGAGCCAAATGTGCCAGGGGTAGAGTACCCACTTCGAAGTAGCCTACCTGCCTGGATAGTAGTAGTGCAGGGGTTCACGAAGGCAGTGGTGGTAGCAGTCAGTTAGTGCGGAGTGTTAAGGATAAAATCACCTACTCGGAGGTGTGGCAGTTTTTTGTTAAGCCGCCGATGGAGGTGAACATGGCCATATGTTCAATCTGTGGGCAGAAGGTGAAGCGTGGCCAGGGTGCCAATGTTTGCACCACAGCCCTGCGTCAACATATGCAGCGTCACCATAAAGTGGCCTGGGAGAGACGTAGCTCCAATGTGGTGGTCCAGCCTGGCGCAGGAACCATTTCATCACCCAGTGGCATGCACCCCATTTCAGGCAGTCAAGGCTCCACAACCTCAGCCAAAGGAAGCTGTGTGTCCTTCCCATCATCTGCTGGTCATGATGCTCCTGCTCCTCGTCCTCCTAGTCAGTCATTGCGTCAACAATCAATCACAGAATCTATATCTAAGAGACAACAGTATGCGTGTACTCATCCAACGGTGCAGAAGCTGAACGTACTCATGTCCAAGTTGCTGGTGCTGCAGTCACTCTCTTTCCAATTGGTGGACTCTGCACCTATCAGAGAACTGATGTCTTGCGCCAAGCCGAGGTGGAGAGTCCCAAGCCGTCATTTCTTTGCCATGAAGGCAGTACCAGCCCTGCACAAATATGTAGAACAGAAGGTGGGCCAGTCCTTGCACCTGTCGGTGTCTGCCAAAGTGCACGGCAGTGCCAATGTGTGGAGCTGTAACTATGGTCAAGGACAATATATGTCATTTACGGCTCACTGGGTTAATGTGGTGCCTGCCCAGTCAAACCAGCAACTTGGAAAGGTGACTCAGCTTCTGCCTCCACGTTTTTACGCCGTTGGTCCTGCAACAATGTCCACCTCATACTCCTCTGTGTCCTCAGCCTCCACTGCAGGGACAATTCCCAGTGCTCCTCCAGCATACTATATGTGCAGGGCACAGAGGTGTCACTGTTCTACACCTCATTTGCCTGGGCGAATGAAGTTACACAGGGGAGGAACTGCTCTGTGTCCTCAATCAAGAAATAGAATCCTGGCTTTCTCCAAGAGAACTTAAAATCGGAACAATAGTGACTGACAACGGGAAGAACATGGTGTCCGCCCTGCGTCAAGGAGGGATGAGCCATGCACCCTGCATGGTGCACATGTTCAATCTGGTTGGTCCTAAAAAAGTCAAGGAAACTTTGCATGCACTTCAGCCACTCGTACACAGCCAAGAACACCCTCCTTGAGCTGCAGGGGCAGAATGGCCTCCCACAACATAGGCTGATATGCGATGTTTCCACCCGTTGGAATTCAACTCTCTATATGTTGGATCGACTATATGAACAGAGAAAAGCCATAAACGATTTCTTGATGATCCAAGCGGACAGAGGTACTCCCCTGTGTAACTTTAATGTTAGCCAGTGGCAGCTCATGCATGACACCTGCCGTTTGCTAGTTCCCTTTGAGGAGGCCACTTTGTTAGTCAGTCACCAGGACTACGGGATGAACAACGTCATTCCACTGATTCACATCCTCTAAAAGATGCTTTTCAATCTGGCTGGTCAGGTGACTGGAGATGTAGCGACTACATCTCACGACCACATGAGCCCTGTGGGGGCTGAACTGGAGGAGGACATTGAAGCACAAGCAATGTGTAGCCAAATGGGTGGAGAGGAGGAGCAGGAGCAACCAGAACAGCCAGAGTGAGATGAGGCAGATGACCCAGACACACCGTGGCAGTATGCAGTGGAGATGGATGCAGGGAGTCCCTCGGAGTCACTTTCGCAAATGGCCCAATGCATGCTCACTTCCTTGCGCAGTGACAGCTGAATTGTCACCATTCGGGAGAGGGATAACTACTGGCTCTCCACCATGTTAGACCCTCGCTACCGGGGAAAAATGGGAGCCTTTTTCACACCTGCTGAGAGGGAGCACAAACTGAACTACTATAAAGACATGCTATGTAGCAAGTTGGCCGCTGCCTATCTGCACCATCTTCCATCCTCCCGTGTGTCCGACCGGGGTGGGCCCTGAGCACTCAACTGTCACTGGCATGGCAGCTGTGGGAGGGGGTGGGGGTGACAGGAGCAGTATCGGCTCCATCAGCAGCAGCCTGAGCCTAGAGTCGCTGATGAGCAGCTTTCTTCAGCCGCATAGTGAAGAAGCTGCTCATCAGCAGCTAGACATAGAGCAGAACTTGAACCAGCAGGTGGTGACATACTTAGAGTGCACCCTGCCACCCGTCATCAAAGATCCACTGGACTACTGGGTAGCCAAACTGGATTTGTGGCTGCAACTGGCCGAATTTGCCCTGGAAAAGCTGTCCTGCCCGACCAGTAGTGTGGCATCAGAGTGGGTGTTTAGTACAGCGGGGGCCATAGTTACCACAAGGAGAACGCACCTGTCCACCCAAAATTTGGAGAGACTGACCTTTGTGAAGATGAATCAGGCGTGGATCAGCCAGGATTTCCACCTAATAATGCCTGATGCAGCAGATTAAATGATCCATGCTGCCTCACCAAACTCTGCCACTGGTTCACTGTATGTCCTCCTAAAGCTGTTGCTACCTACACATTACATCACCTTGCCACTCTGTGGCCTACTCACGCTGCTGCCACCTCTGCACTCTGCCACTGGGTGACTGTATGACCTCCTCACACTGCTGTCACCTCCTCCCTCTGCCACTGGGTCACTGTATAGCCTCCTAAGGATGTTGCTACCTACACATTATATCACCTTGCTACTCTGTGGCCTACTCACGCTGCTGCCACCTTCTCACTGCCACTGGCTCAATGTATGGCCTCCTAAGGCTGTTGCTACATACACATTATATCACCTTGCCATTCTGTGGCCTACTCACGCTGCTGCCACCTCCTCACTCTGCCATTGGGTGACTATGGCCTCTTCACGCTGCTGCCACCTTCACACTACTACTGGTTCACTGTATGACCTCCTAAGGCTGTTGCTACATACACATTATATCACCTTACCACTCTGTGGCCTACTCACTCTGCTGCCACCTTTGGCCTCCTCATACCGCTGCCACCAGTTCACTGTATGGCCTCCTCATGTTGCTGCCACTCGGTGACTGTATGGCCTCCTCACGCTGCTACCACCTCCTCACTCTGTCACTGGGTAACTGTATGGCCTCCTCATGCTGCTGCCACCTCCTCAATCTGCCAATGGTTCACTGTATGGCCTCCTCATGCCGCTTATACTGGGTCACTCTGTGTACTCCTCATGCCGCTGCCACTGGGTCACTGTATGTCCTCCTCATGCTGCTGCCACTGAGTCACTGTATGCCTTCCGCATGCCGCTGCCCCGGGTCACTGTATGGCCTCCTCATGCCGCTTCCACTGGGTCACTCTGTGTACTCCTCATGCTGCTGCTACTGGGTCTCTGTATGCTCTCCTCATGCCACTGCCACTGGGTCACTGTATGCCCTCCTCATGCCACTTCCACTGGGTCACTCTGTGTACTCCTCATGCTGCTGCCACTGGGTCACTGTTTGGCCTCCTCATGCCGCTGCCACCAGGTCACTGTATGGCCTCCTCATGCCGCTTCCACTGGGTCACTCTGTGTACTCCTCATGCCGCTGCCACTGGGTCACTGTATGGCCATCTCATGCCGCTTCCACTGAGTCACTCTGTGTACTCCTCATGCTGAGTCCACTGCTGGTTCACTGTATGTCCTCTTCATGCCGCTGCCATTGGGTCACTGTATGGCCTCCTCATGCTGCTGCCAACTCCGCATTATATCGCCTTGCCACTCTGTGGCCTCCTCATGCTGCTGCCGCTGGGTCACTGTATGGCCTCCTCATGCTGCTGCCAACTCCACATTATATCGCCTTGCCATTCTGTGGCCTCCTCATGCTGCTGCCAACTCCACTTTATGTCGCCTTGCCACTCTGTAGACATCTATGTGGAATCGGCAGACGGTGTAAAAGGATCTTGTGCCTCTGTATGGGTCTTTCTACCTGGCACTAACATGTACCTGTAAGGCTGAGTTCACACTTGAGTTAGTTGGTCAGTTTTGGCCCCGTAACTGTCCAAATAAGTGAAGTGTGCAGTGATTCTAATAGCGACGCCTGTCATGTATGTGTCATACTGGCTCACAGTATTGTTTCACTATCACAGTAGGCTCCCTATGCATGTTACTGCAAGGCACAGTGTTCTACAGCACTATACAGGCTCTCTGAAGTCAGGAAATAGGTGTTTTTTAACAATATTTGCTGCGAATTAATCCGGATCGAAGCAAAATTTTTTGAAATTCGAATCGAACTGCAGAATCGAACTTTTGAGAAATTCGCTCATCTCTAGTGGTGACACCAAATATTGATTTGATTCAGATTTTGCTTTGCCCATTCACTTTGCAATTTGTTAATCACTAAAAATAAACTACTAATACTTCTGTTTTTAAAACATTCTTACTTTGCAGCATTTTTCCACATCTGTCTAAAATGTTTGCACATTACTGTATCTCATTTGTCCTTACAGAGAGGCACTTGAGTAGCCAAGGACATGTGAGATATGCCCTTGCTGCTAATGGCTACATCTCAGGCTGCATAGATATGCCGAGTTTAAAAGATAAGAATCGCATCTTTAAAACAAAGCCAGGACAACTTTACACTTAGCATGTAAGTGAAAAAAATAAAAACGTTTCCAGCAGGCTTTGAGTCAGAGATAATTTAGCAAAGTGTAAATCTATATCTAGCACAGAGTGTTGTAAAAACTGCAGATATTAGACTAGCCCCTATATTGCATTTATGCACTGAAGATGAATTGCTTTTAGGGAAGAAACCCCACAATCCACATCACACACACAATACATAGCACAGAGCCACAGGGACTGTCTGTGCTACTATAAATTCTTCAACTACAAGAGGCATGAGGTCTACAGGAAGTCTGCTTTATGCAAATCATTAAAATGACTCATCAAAGCGTTATTGTGTTTTACAGTTGCAGGATTTATTATAGTTCCTATTTTTAACCATGTTCTATGTTTGCAGCACTGAACTTGTTATCTTTTGTAGAGTTGCATTATTATTTACATCCTAAAATATAGCTGTCCTATGCTGCCAAGGGAAGTCATGTAAAAGCTGTGTGAGAAGGTTACTGAAATTCGCATTACACTCTTGTACTTCAACAGTGTTGCTTAGTAACCAAAAATGACCTTAAAGATCTATCCTTTAAGCTTGATTCACCAGCTCCATCAATAGTGCATTTCCAAACTGTGCTGTGACATGGGATTTGTTGTTACAGATACATGTTTTCATTTGAAGGGAGATCTGTGTCTAAACCAGTGGAAACAATGCTACAAAAATACATTCTGCCATCAATCTCATATGCTGGCTCACATATAGCTCTTGGTTGCGATAGGAAATATAAATATGCAGTACATTATTGACCCTTTATGTGCAAACAATTGGAATATAATACTTATTGTGCTTTACAGCTTTCATATGTCAGATCTATTAATATATTAATTTTTTCTACTGGATATATTTATACATGTAAAACATATAAGAGACTGACACTTGGTTGGTACCCCCCTTGTGATAGCAGGGGTGGACACAGACAGCTGAGAGCATCTATGCCAGAACAATTGCGGACTCCTTGTTTTCCAACGAAGAATCCCCACTTCTTACATCTCTCTATCAATCCATCAGTGATCTTTGGCCAAGAACTTTATTAGCTAAAGTATATACCTGCAATCTAATAGACAGTAGAAAGCTTCTGTTAAGGTAATAGGGTACCCTGCCAAACTGAGCCCCTCTGCAACTGTGCAAGTTGCAGTAATGTATGTCCACCTCACCTTAGGCGTTATCATCAATTCTAGGGCCTTCTCTCCAGTTATGTCATCATCCTTGTAATTGTAATGTCATAGAAACATAGTTGATAAGGTTGGATAAAGTCCAACCTATAAACCTATCAAGTTGGTCCAAAGGAAGGCAGAAAAACCTGGATGAGTCAAACTCCAATTGTCCCCATGATACTTTTACTTTCAAGAAAGTCATCCAGGGCCCTCTTTAACTTGTACAAGTTATCAGCCATGACCACTGTGGTAAAGTGTATGGTAAAGTGCTGGACAGGGTGTATATCTCGCCTGGTTTCCTCAGCCAGACGAGGTAACGGAAATCCAGTAAGACGCATGTTGCCTTAGCAGAACGTAGTCTGCTAGGGATTTTCTTTAAATTACATGTGCTGGATTTTCTGGACTGGAGGACAGGTTGGCAGTGGGAGTCTTCCAGTCCACACCCCTGGTCCACTACTGGGTTTTCCGTACTCCCAGGTGCTCTCAGCTGAGGCTTCCTTGTGAGTGATTACTGAGGAAAGAAGCCTGGCAAAAGGAGGGCTGACAAGTGGCAGGCTGGGAGAGAGCACCCCTGGAGTGGAGGTTTGCACACGTTGATATTGTGTTTGCTGATATGTATTTGCCTGCACTAGGCTAGTGAGGGGCATGATGCTGTTTAGTAAGAGCCGGAAAGGCTTAGGCTTTTTTTGTTTTGTTTATATAATGTCGTTTTGTGCTGAAGCGTCTAAATAAAGCACCGTTGGAGTTTTAAAACTCGCTGCCTGTGTGAACTTGGTCATTGCCGACCCCCACCGTCTGAGCTGTTCCCTACAATTGGTGGAGGACACGGGCAACTGTTGCTAGGGGCAACGGCATGACAAAGCGGTGAAACTGAATATTGTGGACGTTAAAAGGGCCAGAAGAATATGTCCTGGCTGAAAGCTGCTACCGCATTGCAAGGCCCATCCAGCACAATGGAGGAGGTAATAAAGCAGCTGATACAAGCTAGATTGAAACATGAGTGGTCCATGGAACAACAGCAAAAGTTTCATGCAGAGACTTTACAAGCCCAGCAACAAGCGCAGCAGCAGTTCAATATGCAGCAACAACAGGCCATGGCACAGCAACAGGAAACAAATCACCTGTTAATGGAGCAGATTTCTGCGCTCAGAGAGACTGTCGTGGCTCAGCCCCAATGAGTGGAGATAAGCCCCCTGAGACTGTTAATGTAAGGAGGGCCGTCCAGCGGGTCTTGCAAAAGATGACACCTGATGACGACATTGAGGCTTATCTTACTGTGTTTGAGAGAGTGGCGGAGAGAGAGAGATTGCCAGTTGCAGAGAGGGCAGAAGTGATTGTGCCCTTTCTGTCAGGTGAACCGCAAAAGTCTTACTATGACCTCAGGGAACAGGATGTCTAGGACTATGCTAAGCTAAAAATGCTTGGGTGTTACGCCAGTTGTTTGTGCCAGGAGAGTCCACAGTTTTAGCTACACCGTGGATAAACCTGCCCGGTCCCAGATGTATGATCTAATTCATCTGGTACGAAAGTGGCTGGAATCAGAGTCCTCTACACCAGCCCAGATCGTGGAAAAGGTGGTGGTGGATCGTTATTTCAGGACCCTCCTGGCAGAGCTACAATGGTGGGTTGGACATGGAGTCCCCAGGACTGCTGAGCAGCTCGTCAACCTGGTGGAAGAGTTCATAGCGACCGAGGACTACCTCCGTGATGTCCCTGCAGCACCAGCACCTCCCAGGATGGCCAGACCCGTATGGTGAAGGTAAATGACCGCTCTGTAAAGGCTCTTTTGGACTCTGGTAGTCTGGTGACTTTGGTTCAGGCCAGTCTTGTGGCTAGGGACTATGTGCCAAACAAACACATAAGAGTTCTATGCATCCACGGGGATATCGTAGCTTACCCCGTGGCCTCTGTTAAATTGGTGACTCCATCTGGAACTGTGACCTACAAAGTCGGAGTCGTAAAAAGACAGTGAAGAAACTCCGGCAGAATCTGTACCTCTCCCTGTAAATAATGGGTCATGTGAGAGGACCAATGGAAACAATGGTACCATTGGGGAGCATAACGGAAAAATGAATTTACCTGAAATGCGTGATGATGACTTTTTTCCCTTGCAAGTGTTAGCCAGGGAAGAAGAAGAAACTTCCCTACCTGGTCAACAGGTGTTAGATCTAGAAATGTCTCGGTGTAACTTTGGGACTGAGCAAGTAAGAGATCTCACTCTGAGTACTGCACGAGCAAATTTTACAGTAATAAATGGTGTATCACAGGAACCAGAAGCTGACCAGAAATTTCCACATTTTGCCATGAATGGGGATCTCGTATACCGGGTCACCAAAGTTAACAATGAAATTGTGGAACATTTGCTTCTGGTGCCAAAACCGTACCGACGCATGGTGGTCATTTGGGGTCTAGCAAAACACAAGAGAGAGTCCTCCAAAGGTTTTTTGCCTGGGGTATATGAAGAGGTGAGAAGGTACTATGAGTCATGCCCCACATGCCAGATAAGTGCCCCAAAATCACACTTCCGTAGCCCCTTGGTGCCACTTCCCATCATCGAAGTGCCATTCGAGAGAATTGCAATGGATCTGGTGGGGCCCATTGTCAAGTCTGCTAGGGGACATCAGTACATTTTGGTTGTATTGGACTATGCCACCCATTACCCGGAGGCAGTACCCTTAAGAAATAATATGGCGTCCAAGAATATTGCTCGGGAGTTGTTTTACATGTTCTCTCACACAGGGATCCCCAAAGAAATCCTTACTGACCAGGGTACGCCCTTTATGTCGAAGGTTATGAAAGAACTGTGCAAATTGTTTAAAATCATGCACCTCCATACATCAGTGTACCACCCTCAAACAGACTGATTAGTGGAGAGATTTAAAAAAAAACCCTGAAGCATATGCTAGAAAAGGTAGTAGAAAGGGATGGCCAGGACTGGGACTGTCTGTTAACATACCTCATGTTCTCTATCAGAGAGGTACCCCAGGCGTCTACAGGGTTTTCAACCTTTGAGTTAGTCTATGACCGGCATCCAAGGGGTTTGTTAGATATTGCCAAAGAAACCTGGGAGACTGAGGCCACACCATATAAAAGTGTTATTGAACACGTGGCCCAGATGCAAGACCGAATAGCGATGGTGATGCCTATTGTCAAAGAGCATCTGCAAAGAGCTCAGGAGGCCCAGAGCAGAATTTATAATAGGTCTGCCAGGGTGAGGGCCTTTAATTCTGGGGACAGGATCCTGGTTCTAGTACCCACCATCGAAAGTAAGTTTCTGGCAAAGTGGCAGGGTCCCTATGAGAATGTAGTGAGGTGAACTACAAGGTGCATCAACCAGACAGGAGAAAACCCTTCCAGGTTTACCACATAAACCTGATCAAGCCATGGAAAGATTGGGAGTCGTTGGTAGCCACCCAGGCTGTGGTTAAGGAGGGGATATAGCCAATTCCCCCAGTAGAGATAGGTGAGGCACGGTCTGTGCACCAGAAGCAGGAGGTAAGGGAGTTCCTACAGGAAAACAGACACAAATTTTCTGACCTACCAGGCTATACGCACCTGATAAAACACCATATTAAAACTGAACATAACAATAAAGTGAACCTGAAGCCGTACCGAATACCAGAAGCCCGCAGAGAGGCGATATCCTCTGAGGTCAAGCGCATGCTTGAATTAGGTGTTATTGAGGAGTCTGACAGTGAATGGTCAAGCCCCATTGTACTAATTCCAAAACCCAATGGGACATGGAGGTTCTGTAATGACTTCAGAAAACTAAATGAAGTGTCAAAATTTGATGCATACCCCATAACCCGAGTAGATGAATTGATTGATAGGCTTGGGAGGGAAAGGTATATCACAACTCTTGACCTTACAAAGGGTTATTGGCAGATACCATTATCTGATGAGGCTAAAGAGAAGACTGCATTCTCCACTCCAGAAGGCCTGCTCCAGTATGTAGTGATGTCATTCGGGTTACATGGGGCCCCTACTACATTTCTGAGGGTGATGGATCGTGATTATGCTGCTGCTTACCTGGATGATGTGGTCATTTTTTCATCTCACTGGAGAAGACACCTCTGTAAGGTACAAGCATTATTAGACTCCATCAGTGATGCGGGCCTAACCATAAACCCTGAGAAATGTGCAGTGGGTCTAGAGGAAGCAAAATACCTGGGCTACATTATTGGTAAAGGTCTGGTTAAACCCCAGATCAATAAGATTGAGGCGATACAGAACTGGCCTAGGCCGTTAACAAAAAAACAGGTCAAAGCCTTCCTTGGCATAACTGGGTACTACCGTCGGTTCGTGCCCAATTTTGCTTCCGTTGCATCACCATTGATGGACTTAACAAAAGGCAGTAAGTCAGTAATGGTGACGTGGACCCCAGAGGCAGAAAAGGCTTTTCAGAGCCTAAAATCTGCCCTGTGTGAACAACCAGTGCTCATTTCCCCAGATTTCAGAAAACAGTTTCTGGTCCAGACGGATGCGTCTGATACAAGCTTGGGTGCAGTCCTGTCACAAGTGGTAAATGGGGAAGAACACCCAGTAGGAGTAGGAAACTGACCCCAGCAGAGAAAAGTTATGCCATAGTGGAAATAGGGTATCTGGCGATCAAGTGGGTGATGGAGTACCTGAAATATTATCTGCTGAGTAGAGAGTTTGTGTTAGTGACAGACCATGCTCCTCTAACCTGGATGAAACAAAATAAGGAGAGAAATGCAAGAGTCACCAGATGGTTTCTCTCCTTACAAAATTTAAGGTGGAACACAGACCGGGGAAATTACAGGGAAATGCGGATGCGTTGTCCTGGGTGTACTGTTTGTTCAGTAAAAGTGCCCAGACCTCTGGTCTTTAGAAGAGGGGGGATATGTGGTAAAGTGCTGGACGGGGTGTATATCTCGCCTGGTTTCCTCAGCCATATGAGGTAACGGAAAGCCAGTAAGACGCATGTTGTCTTAGCACAACGTAGTCTGGTAGGGATTTTCTTTAACTTACATGGGCTGCATTTTCTGGACTGGAGACAGGTTGGCAGTGGGAGTCTTTCAGTCCACACCCCTGGTCCACTACTGGGTTTTCCCTACTCCCAGGTGCTCTCAGCTGAGGCTTCCTGCAGTGATTACTGAGGAAGGAAGACTGGCAAAAGGAGGGCTGAAGGGTGGCAGGCTGGGAGAGAGAGCACCCCTGGAATGGAGGTTTGAACATGTTGATAATGTGTTTGCTGATATGTATTTGCCTGCACTAGGCTAGTGAGGGGCATGATGCTGTTTATTAAGAGCCGGACAGGCTTAGGCTTTTTGTTTTGTTTATACAATGTTGTTTTGTGCTGAAGCGTCTAAATAAAGCACCGTTGAAGTTTTAAAACCCGCCGCCTGTGTGAACTTGGTCATTGCCGACCCCCACCGTGTGAGCTGGTCCCTACACCACATTCTATGGGAGTGAGTCTCATTGCTCTTACTGTAAAGAAGGCCGCTTATGATCATGGTAAAAACATTTTTCCTGTAGATGTAGAGGATTCCCTCTTGTCAGTTACAGGCCTAGGTGTAAAGAGATCATTGGAAAGATTTCTGTACTGTCTATTCATTGTAAATGCTGTACTGTCCATTTGTAAATTGCAATTGGGTCACCCGTATGTTGTCATTTCACAACTGACCAACTGCAAGTCTGAGAAACTGTTTTTTTTTTATACTCGAATCCACCCATCCCTTTAATTACATTGGTCACCCTCCTCTGCACCCACTGATAGTTCAGTCTTTCCTATATTTAGGTGTCCAAAATTGTGCACCTTATTCCGTATGTGGGCTGACCGATGATTTGTATAGAGGCAAAACTATGTTTCTGTTATGTAATTCCTCTCTTGATGCAGTTTATGATTTTATTTTCCTGGGCAGCAGTTGCCTGGCACTAGAGATGAGCGAACAAGTGATTCATAACAGACTGGTTTCAACCAGAACTTTCCAAAAATTTTGGTTTCTGATGCAACCAAAACTTTTATTTATTTCAGAGGAACTTGTAAATTGGCCACCACCACGTGGAATATGAGGTAGAAGAGCAAGGAGGAGGATCACATTCTACCAGTGGAATTGTTTCTAGGGGCTCACAATCAGGACCCCTGCAGATCAGCTGTACCGAGACAGGGCTGCTAAAGGTAATAACATGATGGGAGCCATGCTGCTCACCTGCCATACAATGTGCACCACTGCACTACCTAAACCCACTGCTACACTCTGTATGGTAAGTGAACAGCGTGGCTCCTAGAATTGTTACCATTACCTGTAGCTGCACTGTCCTGGAAAAGCTGATCTGCAGAGGAGTGCACAGGAGTACAGTGATGAAGCAGAGGCTGTCCGCTCCTGCTTCATCGCTGTATTCAACTCATCTGCCTCCTCTCTGGAGGCAGATGATTTGAATTCGGGACATACCTCCTGCCGACCGGGACCGCGGAACAGGGCCCAGACTGTCCTGCTGAATCCGGGATGGTTGGGAGGTATGTAATATTAGTCCTCATTTTGCCAATGCAAATGCATTGGTCAGGGGGCCAATCGGGATGGTGAGGGGACCTTCCCGATCAGGCCCCTGACCAATGCATCTGCATTGGCAAAATGAGGACTAAGTCGGGGCCCAATGGGGAAATTACCGGTTCCCCGATGGGCCAGTCCAACCCTGCCTGCTGGTCTCTCAATCATGAGTGTAGGGTGGAGAGGTCACACTGAAGTTGTCATATCAGCATATAAGATAATGCAAAGAGAGCAGCAGGGAGAGAGTAACACAGCCACTGCAGCTAGCAGTGCCAACACAGTGAAAAGAATAACCAACATTGCTATAATATTACAGTATTTTAGGAGGGGAGTTCTTTGGAGCATAGTTTAGATTTCTTTATTTTATATAGATAGAAAAGCAGAGAAATCATTGGAGTGGGGGGAGAAACTCTGCAATGTACTATGACTATACACTGTACACTATGACACAAACATTGGTCAGGTCACCATTTGAATGCCATAAATTTCATTGGGTTAAAGCATAACTTTTTTTTTTTTTGTCAGTATTTGTGTCATGAATACATTTTGTAATATACTTTATCAAATTTTGGCTTCTTCCTGTAAAATCCTGCATTTCTTTATTGTTTATTTTACTTCTCTATTAAGAGCTGTACCCTGCTTCTCACTGTGTATGGTGTATGGGCTTCAGTGTGTAAAGCAGGGAAAATAAGGAAGTGGGATCGCTTCAAAGTGTTCAAATATCTTGAGCATTATAAAACAAAGAAACATGTTTCTGACGTCATGTGAAAGGGTAGATTCGTATATTATTTCCAGAGATATCACTGGTTAAAACCACAGTTGGAATTGGGATATGTATGTTAAGCTGCATATACATATCCCAATCCCGACTGTATTTTCTACCAGTAATTTCTCTGAAAATAGTAGAGGCAGAACTTCAACCTTAGTGCCATATGAAATATGACCAGAAGCAAGTTTCTATGTCTTATGATCTGAGTGATCCTCTTCTTTCTCTTCTTGATGAGTTGAATGAGAACAGTCAGTGTTTCTTGACGTGGAGGAGGCAGAGGTAAATGACTGTTGGTGAAGGTAGTAGTGGCAGGGGATGAGGTACATGTGCTGGTAGGGGCACTAGGAGAAAATCTCGAGGTAATTCTATTGTTGAAAGGACATGGCAATTGGGTCAGGTTGACAAGGTGAAATCAGAGGAAGAAGGTGATGGCAGAATTGATAGTAATGATTCCAGCTGATGGGCAGCTCTATCATCAAAAAAACCTGCCCAGGACAGACCTAAAGCAAGCTCAGATTTTGTTGGTGGTGGCACTGGCAGACACATTTCTAGTGCTGATGGTGTTGATGGCAGCAACTAGCCTTGGCTGTTCAGGTGCAAATGTAGGAACTAAGCCTCTCTGTATTGAAGACATTACCAACTAATTTGTCAAAATGGAATTGGCAGTGGCAGGTAACATGAGCAAGATAGTCCTACTCCTTCTCCCCATGATCTTCATTGTAGGCCGGTCAGATTCACACCTAACCCACGGTAATCATTATTATCATCATTATTATCATCATCATTATTGTCATCATTATCGTCATCACAGTCTTTCTCCTCCTCTTCCTTTCCAACTACAGGCATCTATAAGGGGATGTGTATCCAGGAAAAGCACCAAAAAAAAGCACTCGGTCAGCTGGCAGTATAGCAACTTAACTCACACCTGCCCAAGCTGTTGACAGTGCAGTTGCTGCCATACCATTCAGTGTATTCCAGTGCATTTTGCCAACTGATGGCATGTGCTGATCTATGATGGAAGAAACCTAGCCTCCATTATTTCTCTAGGAAAGCTATTCCTGTCTTATATCACCATGTATGGAGAATGTGGACCTCTTCTTGAATATGTCAGTGTGAGGAAAGGTACATGCCACCATCTACACATAGAGCAGCAAATATAGGCAGGGGCAATACATGGCTTTCATGGCCAACTAGGTCAATGTTTCTAATGTTAGGTGCTAGCATGAACACCACCACATTTGTTCAGGCCCAGTTCCAACATCAGGAGGGGCCAATCTGCCTACTCCAGTTCCTCCTCACTGGACTACTTACTGTCCTCAACTTCACCGTGGCAAGCCACTCCCCCAAGCTAATTAGCTTGGACAGGAGAAGCCACACAGAGGAGGAACTGTTCCACTGTATCCTGAAAGTTAACATAGTAGAAAATATTGGATAAAGTTCATCAAGTCCAACCTATAAACCTACCAAGTTAATCCAGGGCAAGGCAAAAAAAACCATGACACGGATGCCAAATTCCTTCCCTACTACAAATATGGCATTTGCACTAAGTCCCTGGGTCAACATCCTATCCCAAAAATTCTAGCTCCCATAATCTATGAAATTCTTACTTTCAAAAAAGACATTCAGGCCCTTCTTGCATAAGTTATCAGACATTGCCACATCATGTGGCAGTGAGTTTCATAGTCTCAAGTATCCCACTGGATGGTTTCCCAGCAACTGCAACTGGGAAGTGTTTGGTGGTATGCTGCTTTATTAATGCGTATAGTGGCTTAAAGGAAGTGCCGCTGATAACCAGAAAAGTGTCTGCGCTTTTCAGCTGTTCTCATGTGGCTACAATCACCCTGCTAGTCATGTCCATGCACTGCTTCATCTTTTGGAATTGCACATTACACATATGTGAGCAACAGAAGACTGTGAATGATTACTGCATGCAACAGGAACAATGTGTTATTTTGAAATACGCCATTGGAAGCTCGTGAAAATAGTTCATACAGGTCAGACAGAAACCTGAAAATACTACAAATACCTAAATTCACCATACTGCACTGGGTGCTCACACAAGCCATAAATAGGATAGTTGACACAAAATTAAGATGTGTTTAGAAAAGCTGCTTAAATGGTCACTAACTTTTCAGATAACTTAGTCTCAATTCATAGAGAATGTGTTTCTAAACCAATATGTAATGCAATTTAAAATGTTGCTGCCTTTTGCCTGCCTGAAAAACCTGTCTAAAGTTCCTGCCATTAAGTGTCTCCCTTCTAGCTAATTTACAGTTGATTCCTTTGTTACCAGAACCAGGGAAGTACATCTCTAGAAGCAAGACAGAAAGACAGTGAGGTAACAGGGGAGGTGTTTTTCTCTCTTCACATAGTAAATGAAGATGGGAGGGGCTGATTCTTCTCAGAGCTTTACACACGTCTGCAAACTGCAGGGACTGAACATTCTGCACATCTTAGGCAGGGTTCACACTACCGTTGATGTCCGTTCTGATAGTGTCTGTTAAAAAAAGAAAAACCCAAAAAAACGGACACCTACCATAACAGACATTAACGGACACTAACTGATGTTAATGTGTACGTTTTTTTAACTGATCCAATTAATGGATTAGTTAAAAAAAAAAAACGGACACAGTAGCATCAGTTAGTGTCCGTTTTTTAATACTGTCTGTTTTTTTTTTTTGCTTTCAGAGCATGCGCAGGAAAAAAACGGACATAAAATAACGGACAGTAACTGATGGCTGTCAGTTACTGTCCGTTATAAGTCTGTTATCCATAGACTTCAATGTTAAAAAAATAACGGACACTTGCTGTCTGTCAAGAATCTGTTTTTTTCAAGCAGACAAAAAGTCCTGCATGTAGGATTTTTTTGTCCGAAAAACTAACGGACTTCTGACGGATTTGGTGTAAACAGACACTAACGGACACAATATAAAAACCCATTGAAATGAATGGAAATTTTAACGGATTTCTGACGGTTCAGCTAGTGTCCAATGCTAAAATCTTGTAACGGACAATAGCAACGGACACTACTGACAGTCACCAACGGTAGTGTGAACGCCCCTTTACAGCTTATAATGCAAGCAAAGTCTTCTATGTGCTTGTATCTACTTATAGCTGTTTGTGTGGTTACAGATGGGATTTCTTCAGAGACAGCAAACACATTTCCTGATTGTGCTCATAGATTACTCTTTTCCTGTCCATCATGCCTGCCTGGTATATGCTAGAATGGAGTGGGTACCTGCATGTATTTGCCCTATATTTTCAATTCAAAATGCGCTTCATCCAAAATGGGCATATTAACAGCTGAAAAACTGCAAGAACACCATGTATGAATGCTTATACAGTGATATAACAGACTGCCCAGCAAGACCCTGCACATATTTCAACTTTTCGTGAAAACTCAGGTACCATATAAGTTTTGAGACAAGTACCTGGACATGACCAGCCAAGACAACAGGTAAGGGAAGACACATCTGTATATATAGTAGCAGGTCTTGACGAACTTCTCAGAAACAGCTACAGTAATGTGCAAATGTTTATGCAGATATGGAAAAAATGCTGCAAAGTAAGAATGCTTTCAAAATTAGAAATCTTAAATAGTTTATCTTTGTCAATTAACAAAATGAACGAATAAAAGATAAATTACGTCAAATTAAAATTTGTTGTTATGACCCTTTGAATTAAAACAGCATCAGTTCTTCTGTGTACACGTGCACAAAGTTTTGGAACAAACTCTTGTCTCTTCATATAATCCCAGACAGACCCAATGAGATCAAGGCTCTGTGGGGGCCATATCATCACTTCCATGACTCCTCCTCTGAAGAGTGCTAACGCAAAATATGGATTTGATGTAGATTTCTCTTTGGTTCATTCGCTGTGCATTTTGTTAATTGTCAAAAACAAACTAGTAATGCTTCCAACAACATTTTACAATATTTTTTCCACAGTCGGCCTAAAACCTTTGCAAATTACTGTAGAGCAGCAGAGCTCAAAACCATAAAAATAACAATTGTATAGTAAGGCCGGACCCGGGCAAAGCATGGGGGGAGGCCGCCATGACAGGGCCTGAAGGGGTTGGCGTAGGGTTACTAGGGGAGGGGTCAGAGTGCAGTGGCGGGAGTAGTTAGGGAGAGGGGTTATAGGGGTCTAGCGAGGGCTTCCCGCGGTCAGTTACGCGGTGAAGAGGGATCAGAGCAGGTCGGGTCGCGCGACTTACCTGTGAGATGTCTGAGCTTGAAGTCCTCCTGGGGCAGCTCCGCGCTGCTGCCGGCTCCGTGGACGCAGAATGGCTGTGTCAGCAGGTGCAGGGGATCGTCGACGCGGTCCCCATCGATCCGGCGCTGTCTTCTACAGGTCAGCACATGGCGCCGGCGGCCTCCTCTTCACCCTCTCCTTCCAGGGCTCCAGTGGGCGTGGCCTCGGCCCGGCGGCAGCGTCGGGCTCGGCCGCCGGAGCGTTTAAGCCCTGACAATGCACCCAGGTCCTGGCGCCGGCTGCGGAGCCCTTCCAGGGACCCTCCAGGCCGGCGGGCGCGCCCTGCAGCTTCGGGCAGCGGCTCCCGGCCTGGGAGGCATCCAGCTCAGCGGCCGGGACCAGCGGTGGGGAGGGGGGTGGGGCTTGCGGTCCGAGCGGCCACGCCCCCTTACCGCCTTGACTCCGCCCCCCAGCTCAACCATGGCAACGGCGGCCCCTACTGGCGATGCTCCGGTCGGGGGGGCTGCTAGGCGAGTGAGCAGACGGCTGATGTCTCCCGAAGCTTCACGCCAGTCCGCTGGAGCGGCCGGGCGTACCTCGGTGTCGATGGAGCGGCGGGCGGCTTCCGGCGGACGGTCTCCCGACCGTTCCTCTTCTGGGCTTGTGGCGGCCTCCAGGCGGGGGTGCTCTTCGTGTGCTGGCGGTTCCAGGGCCGCGGTGGCCGGTGACGACGACCAAGACTCCGATGTTGATGACTTCCTGGATACGTCTCGTCGGGTGGATTCTGGACAAGCGGCTGGTGGGATCACAGCTTCTGCGCAGCCGGGTGAGTGTTTGTCTTTGTCTGGTTCTGTGCCGGCGTTGTTTAGATCACAGGCGTGCGGGGAGGGACCCGACGTGGGGGTTGGGGATAGCCAGGCGGCGACAGGGACGGCGGCGGGTTTAGGTGAGGAGCTGCGGTCTCTGTTAGGCGGGCTGCGTGATGTATTGTCGCGGTCAGGAGGGGAAAGGGGGGCGGCGGGTTCCCCTGTGGCAGCGTGGGTCGGGGGGATCCGCACCCCCTCCAGTAATAGTTTTGCCATCGGATAGTTTGGTTCGTAGAGAGGCGGGGGTAGAAGTGTCGGTCCAGACGGAAAAAGAGGGAGACGGTATTCGTTTAGATGACAGAGCCAGGGGGGAGGTATACTTGTGTTATGAGGGCCCCCCTGGGAGCGCATTTAAAGAAGGAGGTGAAGGATAAGATTTGGCGTGATGAATACGTCGAAATCTTTTCCTTGCTGCCATTAGCTAAATTCAACCTGGACAAGGGGAAGCGGGATGAGAGCGAGAAGGAGGAGGAGGAAAAGAGGCGTTGGCGTTTAATCCCGCAGACGTTTACTAACTGGATGCAGGCGTTCGCTATTCTGGCCAGCGTTATTGGGGAGAAGACTCCTGAACACTGTTCGGGGCTCTTCTGTTATTTGGATGCTATCGGGGAGGCTTACCGGGTTTACGGGGGTTTGACGTGGCTGCGCTACGATGAGCAGTTCCGTCAGCGCAGGGCGATCCGACCGTCTATTCGGTGGGATCAAAAAGATATAGGATTGTGGCTGAGAGTTATGGCCCCTTCCCGATTTGGGCAGCCCTTTCAGGGAGTGGCCGGTGCATCCGGCCCTGCTAGTCAGTCCCCAACTGGGCAGGGGGCTGGGGGTAAGACAGGATTTTGCTGGCAATTTAACCAAGGCCAGTGCAAGTTCGGGACGACCTGTAAGTTTAAGCACTCATGTTCCGCTTGCGGGGGATCTTCCCACGGTTCCGTCAAATGTTTTAAAAGAGGGAAGGGACGGCAGCCGGGAGGGGCACCTGGCCATGGGGTTGACACCGGTGAAGCTGCTAGAGATGGAGCCTTATCTTAATCGCTATCCGGACCGTCTTAGGGCCCAGTTGTTGCGGGACGGTTTTGGGCAGGGTTTTCGGATCCCGTCAGCGCTTCAGGAGGCCTCCTTGTCCACGAGGAATTTGGTATCGGCTTACCGCCATCCGGGGGTGGTGATGGAAAAGTTGGCCAAGGAGGTTGCCTTGGGACGCATGGCGGGTCCTTTTAGTTCACCGCCGTTTGCGGATTTTGTAGTTTCTCCGTTAGGTGTAGTGCCCAAAAAAGAACCCAACAAGTTCAGGCTCATCCATCATTTGTCGTACCCAGAAGGGGGGGTCGGTTAATGATGGTATTGATCCTGAGCTGAGCTCCGTCGTATATACCTCATTTGATGCGGCCGTTAATTGGGTGCAGAAATATGGGACAGGGGCGTTGATGGCAAAGACGGACATTGAGTCGGCTTTTCGCCTCCTCCCGGTTCACCCTGAGAGCCTTAGGCTCTTAGGGTGTTTCTGGAACGGGGCGTATTTCGTAGATCGTTGTCTCCCTATGGGTTGCGCGATTTCTTGTGCCTACTTTGAGGCCTTTAGTTCATTCCTGGAGTGGGTAGTGAAGGACCTGGCGGGTGTCGGGTCTGTTATCCACTACTTGGATGATTTTTTGTGCCTCGGTCCTGCCGACTCCCCCGTTTGCCATTCGCTGCTTCGGTCTCTTGAGTGGGTGGCGGCGTGTTTTGGGGTCCCCCTAGCGCCAGGTAAGACTGAAGGCCCATGTACGTGCTTGAGCTTTCTAGGTATCACTATTGATGCCGAGCGGATGGAGTGCCGTTTACCAGAAGACAAGCTGGTCGCGCTGCGGCAGGAGGTAGACCGGGCTGCAAGATTACGTAAGATCACGCTTAGGGACTTGCAGTCGCTCTTGGGAAAGCTCAATTTCGGGTGCAGGATCATGCCAATGGGGCGTGTTTTTTGCAGGCGCTTGGCGGGGGCTACGGCGCGGGTGTCGTCGCCCAGGCACTTTATACGGTTGACAAGGGATCACAGGGATGACTTAGAGGTGTGGGCCAATTTTTTGTGTAAGTACAACGGCCGCTCCTTGGTTATGTCGCCTGTGGCTGACGTTTATGATTGGGACTTATACACGGATGCGTCCGGGTCGGTTGGTTTTGGGGCTTTTTGTAGGGGACAATGGTGTGCGGACCGGTGGCCAGCGGGTTGGATAGAGCAGGGGTTGGTTCGGAACCTGTGTTTGTTGGAGTTATTCCCTATTGTGGTGGCGTTGGAGATTTGGGGGGATCGTTTCAGAAACAGGAAGGTACGTTTCCACTGTGACAACCAGTCCGTAGTTGGTGCTATTAATTCATTAACGGCCTCGTCCCCTCTGGTGGTTCACTTGTTGCGGCACTTGGTGCTGCGTTGTTTATCTCTAAACGCTTGGGTGGTGGCTGTTCATGTCCCTGGTGTCACCAATGTAATTGCCGATTCTCTTTCTCGGTTTCAGTGGCAGCGGTTTCGGCAGGTGGCCCCCGAGGCAGACGTCACTGGAATCCCATGTCCAGATCACCTGTGGGGCGTGGTCTTGCCGCGGCGGGTGAGCTGATTCGGTCTTCGTTAGCAGATAGTACCAGGGCAGCATACGAGGTAGCATGGAGGGAGTTTGAGGCTGTGGCAGGCGAGTTGGGGGGTGTTTCTTCAGATGGGGACAGACGTACGGCGGTGCTGGTGTTGATTGGTCGGGGGGTCGCTGGCGGGTTGGTCTGTGTCTAGGATGAATCGCCTGGTGGCGGGTTTGGCCTTTGGTTTTCGTTTTAGGGGATGGGGGGATGTCACTAAGGAGTTTTTTGGTGTTGCAGGCGCTATGGGGCTTCCGGAAGGGACGGTCCCGCCCGGATGGGCGCAGGCCGGTTTCTTTTAAGTTGCTTGAACGTCTGGGGGAGGCGTTACGAGGGGCATGTTCTTCACCGTTCGAGGTTGCTTTGTTTCAGTTAGCTTTTTCGTGGGCATTTTTTGGGGCCTTGAGAGTGGGGGAATTGGTGTCCCCGTGTAAGAGGAAGGCAGGAGGGGTCTTTTTTCAGGACGTGTCAGTGGAGGGGCCGGGGGTTGAGTTTGTCATACGGAGATCTAAGACAGACCAGTCAGGCAGGGGTCGTAGAGTCCGTCTGTTCCCGGTGACGACGTCCGAGATGTGTCCGGTGAGGTGTTTTGAGAATTTTAGCGGCTTTCGACAGGGACATTTTGGCCCCCTGTTGTGCCATATGGATGGGTCATTTTTATCACGTTATCAGTTTACGTGGATGTTTAGAAAATGTTTGGTGGCTGTGGGCCATGATCCGTTGGTGTTTGCGCCACATTCATTTAGAATTGGTGCTGCTACCGAGGCCTCGGTGTGGGGATTGGGCCCTGAGGTGGTTTGTCGGATCGGCAGATGGGAATCGCGTCGCTTTGTCTCATATGTGCGCCCCCATTTGTTGTAGTTTGAATGTATCTACGCTGAGACAAGGGGGGGGGGGGTGGATCAATTTAGGGGGTTTGGAAGTCTGTAAAGGTTGTTAATTTTTCTTCTTGGCTGATGTGCGGATTCGGTTGTTTTTTGTTTTCTTGTAGGTCCTCCAGCCCGTCTGGTATGGATTATGGGGCATTCTTATGTTCACTGGGGGGCGGAAAGAGCGAAAATGCGCCCCCACGGTCGGCAACTAGGATTCCCCAGGTCGGTGGCAGTGGTCCGGTGGCTAGGATTCCGGGGTATGTTGTGGGGTCGTATGTTGCGGGAGTTTTCCGGTACGTCCGCCTAGATCACCCTCCAGATGTCCTAGTGTTGCATCTGGGTGGGAATGATTTGGGTGCCCGCCCCTTTCGGGAACTGGTGAGGGACGTCAAACACGATTTGTTGCGCTTATGGGTCGAGTGTCCGACAGTGGTGGTGGTGTGGTCGGATATTGTCCCTCGGCATTCGTGGAGGGGGGCCAGGTCGGTGACTAGCATTAATAGGGCAAGGGCCAAGGTTAATAGGACCATTGGAGCATTCGTGGTCAGGCATGGTGGCATTGTGGTTCGGCACCATGAATTGGAGGATTTGCAGGGTGGTTTTTGGTTAGCTGATGGGGTTCACCTTAATGCAGTGGGAATTGATCTGTGGGCCTTGGGCCTGCAAGGCGGGGTTGAACGTGCTCTCGCATTGGTGGGGGGCGTGCATCCTTGAGGGGGTCAAGGCGTGCGCGCTGTGGCGGGGTGGGGGGTCCTTGGAGTTGGTTGAAATTCGGTGGTGGGGGAAACATGGAGGGTAGTTTCCCCAATAATTAACTACAATTCTGGTTGGTCTGGCTGCTTTTGGGCTCCTGCTGGGTGGTGTCCCAGGGAGTGGTTTTGGTATATATGTGGTGATACTGCCATCTGTGTTTTATGGTGCCTCCGAGCCTGTGGTTTTTGCGGCTGGGGGTAATTTGGTGTGATGGACAGTTTGGCGGCCAGATCTAGGTAGCTCCAAGGACCTCCCCCTCAAGAAGGTTGTTTATCAGGAAAACGTGGGGTTAATTGTTATTTAATTGTTATTTATTTTGTTAGTTATTGGTTATTTAAATTGGTTTATAATTTGATAAAATACGGTTTATATATTTAGATTTGTATTGTTATTGTAATAAAATGGCTGCTGTGGCCAATTAATCCAAAATAACTTGTGTTGTCTTCATTCTTAGGTAAGATAAGAATGGGGGAGGGGGGTGAAAAGGAGGCCGCAGCAATGGTAAGTGATATGTTGGTTGAGACAACATCCTCAGTGCCGATGTCATGCTAGTGTAATAGGATGCGGCTAAGTAATAAAGACATAACGAACTGGAGTAAAGCACAAACAAATGCAGACATGATCACTGTTGCTTCAGCAATCTTTTGATTAAATCAATGATACAACTAAATATAAGAAACCATGCAATATGTCGTATGATAAAAGAAAGCTTCTTACTCCTCTAATCATGCTGTTTTTTCTTCTTTCCCTCCCTGCTAAACTGACTTTCATTCTGAAATCTCTGCTAAAAAGTATATGTTGTGGGGAGGGGGAGCAGTAAGCAGCAGCTGAGGTAGAATGAAGCAAAAACACAGACTAAAGCTGTAGCTTAATGCTGTGGGAACTTTCCTATCACAGCATTTATTCACATTAGTATAGGTCACTATTGTTCCTGTTGATTCCAGGACTGTTTTTGAGTGAAAAAAAATTCTTAGGTAACAGACTCTCCTTTTCTTACTATGAGTAGTGTTTCAGAACTGATATTATTATGATATGTTTGATCTCTCGAGACTTTAGGATATAATAAGCATAGACCCAAGTAAGGTGTGTAGACATACATACATAGCTAATGACAGGGACCTGGTCTACAGCGCTGTACACCGAGGTCCCGTCAGCACACCCTGGTGTACAGCACTGTTCGGTGTACTATAGAGAGCATAGAGGGGGGGAATCATGTTTAGTATAGAGCTAGGAGCCACAACACTGTGGCCAGATTGCCGACCCGCGGACCGGTAAAAGACCCCTAACGGCCCGGTCCCGGTCCGCGGACCGGTGGTTGGGGACCCCTGCCTTAGAAGATATGGATCAGCATTGGATAGCATTGGATACTGCGATGGGGCATAGGAGGAGTAAGTATGACCGTTTGTTATGTTTACAGACCTCCCCTGGGCCTCTTATTATTATACTATAAAGTTGAAGGGATCCCTGAATATACTATTGGTTAGTGCAGAGTCCAACGTTTTTGGAAAATTTGTAGCACTCATCCCTAATTACAGTATAAGTACACATACGGCTGCTTATCCTGAAAAGTCACCAGAAAAGACAGCTGTACTTTAAATAGGTCTACGGCCTGAAATACAATCCTGCCAATGGAGGAGAGGCCATTAACAGTGCTGACAGTGCAGTTGATAAGAACAGTGCGATTTTTCCTGTCAAAACATAATGCAGATAAACAGATATTGTGGTATAGTTATCATACACTGCATCTCATATACCAGAAAATCTTCTACATCTGATTGCAACTTTTTTTAGAGAAAAAAATTATGATAAAGTGACAAAGTGTGCCCTTCTCTCGTGCCATGTACAATAGTGAAAGGAAACTGGTCAGTTCAGTGCCTCTATCTTTTGTTAATAGGTAGATAAAATGTAAAGCTTTAACATGAAGCTATAAAAAGTTGAATGGGAAATATAAATTACTTCTTGCTAGATTTACTTCTTTGGCTTTGGTTCAAAAACTGCATCAAAAATGTTGACATTTATAAAAAAATGTTTGGTGTGCATACATTTAACATGCAAAAGAACATCTTAGAAAAGAGAGCAATACATGTCACTCAACCACTAGTTGGCACAGGTGAAATTATGTTGTGTGTCCTCAAATGCTTCACCATAACCAAGCATCTTAACAGGAAAATATTAGTACGTTGAAATACTATACTTATATGTTTTATAAAGATATTCAGCCATGAAAAACTAAGGGTAAATGTGGTCAAAAGTGGCATGACAAAAAAAAAGATTGCTCACCCCTCCACAATGCCCTGCCACACCAATACACAGGCTACCTGGATCTGCACTGACCTCCATTATCTAGTTTCTCCCAACACCACAGTGGAAATTCCAGTGATTGGCTGGATGGGCATCTCAGAGCTGGTGTTGGGGATACCAGAAAATGGTGTTGTGGACTGGAATAGTGATGGATCATGAAGAGGTGAGTACCAAGTATATATGAGCAAACTGATTCAGAACAGACTGATTTTGATCCAAATTTCCCCAAAGTTTCAGATTTTGACAAAACCAACATTTTTGCAATTCATCTCTGACTAATTAAATTGGCCACCACCACATGTACCATAATGTAGAAAAGCAGAGGAGGAAGATTACATGGTCTATGTAATCTCAGGGGTTTTCTGTCATCACCTGACAGTCTCTCAGCTAATTAGGAGTGGTGGGTGGAGATGTTACAATACTGATGTCATATCAACATAAAGAATGCTGCACAGTAAGAAATAGAACCATTCTGTGACAGAGCAGGCTAGGGGAAAGAAGTCTCAGAGCTGCTAGAACAATAGTAATACACTAAGAGTGGGAGAGAAAAAAACACCAACATCGCAATAGTACTACAGAATTATAGGGGAGAAGGACTCTGGTGCAGTTTAGTTTGGGAGAGAACTCTACACTGTTCTATGACTGCAGTATCCACTGTGTTGCACATACAGTGGCCAAGTCACCCTTTCAATTCCAAAAAACATATTTTGTTAGTTATTTAATAGTAGTGTCAGATCTGCCATTAGTGTTGCACCGTGATCTGTGACAATCCACATTGTGTCTTATATTATTTTGTATGGCCATACCACCCTTTCAATGTAAAAACTCATTTTGTTAATACAAAAAAACTACAATTATCACTCAAAAAATCTACGCTGACTGTAACATAGTTTCCCTTTCTTCCTCTGTGTGCTGGTAGGACAGGCTGAATATTTAATTTAAATAATTCATTATACTATACCTCATCCTATAAGAGGGCAAAAGAGACCTCCCCCCCTATGTGTCTTTTTTCTGTCCTGTGTGGTGGGACAGGTGGTGGGAGACCTCTTTGTCCTCCCTTTGTGTTCTAGTATTTTTTTACTTAGCTTTGTTTATCTTCTTTTTTTGTTTACCCGGGCCTTGCTCTTTGCAATGCAGGTAGGTCCGGGCTATTTATTTTTCCTTTACTACTTTTCTCCATTTCCTTCCATCGCTGGCATGCAGCAGTGATGGTGTCTTCAGCGTTGTTTTATGGAAGTGGCATTTTTCTCTTCACTTTCAGTAACTCCGGAACCTTTTCTTCTTCCTCTTTGTTCTGGGTGGAAAAATTTTTCTTGCGCTCCCCAGGCAGAAGTGACACCTCCAGTTTGGCGTTACTTCCTTTTTTTTCAGGGTGAAGGGCCGTTTTAAGCAGTGCTTTTTATTTACATATAGAATTTAGGACAGGCCCAGTAATAATTGTGTTTATATTTATATTGGCACTATGTTTCTCTGGTGTTTATCGGCGGTCTGGGTCACCAGATGTAACATCAGTCAGCCAGAGGGAGGGTTCTCCTCTCCCTAATTTGTTATATAAGGTTGTTTGGCTCTGGGCTACTGGCCTCTCTTGGTTCAAGAGAGGCCTTCTGCTGGAAAAGATGCAAAAGTTGTTAAAGTCCATCCGGTCAAGTGATTGTGATGTTCATGCAGGGGAAGCCTCAGGTTCCAACTCTAGAGGGCCCAGGGCCTTCCAAGTGGACAGCACTCTCCAAAGAGCTATGATGGCCGAGTGGACACATCCTGTAAATACCTTTGTCCTATCCAGGAGGTTCAAGACCCTTTTCCCTATTGCTGAAAATCAACATGACTGTTGGGGTCCTCCCTGCTGAAGACAGATCTAATCTTCAGAATCCCATGGATAGGTGGGCAAAGTGTACCCTCAGAAGGGCATAGTCAACAGCCTCTGCTGAGGCCTCAATTATCCTGATTGCTTCCAGCGAGATAGTTACTAAGGTCTGTGCTTATCTATACCAATTGGAGAAGGATATTTGACTCTGGAGTCTCCAGAAATGACATATTGTCCTTTATGAGGTCAATTTCCTTGGCAGCAGATTTTATTGCTGATGCCTTTCTCCAACAGGTCAAGTTGGTGCAAAGTCGATGGCACTCACTACTGCTGCCAGCAGACCCTTATGGTTGAAGTTTTGGCGAAGCCTGGAAAGCTCTTTGGTAAAGAGCTGTATAATATTATGGAAGGGCTGGCTGACAAAAAAGGGAAAAGTCTCCCCCAGTCTTTTCGGGTCAGATCCAGGCAAACCAACTGAGGTAGAAGCCCCCAACAGTTTCAATAACCTAGGCTTCGATTCCAGAGGCATTCTTGGTTTCAGGGCAGAGGCTCATTGTCAGGAGTTTACTAGAGATTCTGATAAGAACAAGAAGCCAGACTTTTGACGCCATCTGTCTTCCTCCTGCAAGAGAACGCCTTTCATCTTTTATGGCAACATCAAGGGAACTTATACAGGATCCTTGGATCTTACACGTGGTCCAGTTTGGTAACACCATTGACTTCAGTTGCCCACCTTGAGACAAATGTATTAAAACCCAGCTACTTCTTACAGAGAACCCTAGTTTTGAAGGATGTTCATCTGCACGTTCCTGTATATACTCCATACAGAAGGTTTCTTAGGATCTGTGTTTATTGCCAGCCACAGAAGGCACATCTTCAGTTCACGGCTTTACTTTTCGCATCTTTTTCTGCTCCCCTCACCTTGACCAAGGTGGTGGTTCCCGTGGCAGCTGTCCTCAGACTTCAGGGACTCTTCATCGTGACGACTGGCTCAAAAAGGCTCACTCAGAAGATGTCCTATGGAAACTTCAGATATCTGTGACCTTTCTCTAGCATCTAGGGTGGCTAATAAATTAGGAGGAGTCATTCCATCTACTCAAAAAAAAAGTTTCTAGGTTTGGTCCTAGATTAAAAACTTATGATGGTTTCCTTACCTCCACCCAGAAGGGAAAAGATTATTTCAGCTGTAAAATTCCTTGCTCATTCTCATCTGATTTCAATCTGGACACCCATGAGAGTCTTAGGGCTAATGGTAGCATGCAGAAAATGCAGTTCTCTGGGCACTATGGCACCTTCATTTCCTCCAGAAGGAAGTCCTCGAGGTATGGAACCACAGCCCCCTGGGCCTCTATATGAACTTCTCCCTGTCTCTCAAGACCTGTATTTCCCTCAGATGTTGGGTACATCTGAAAGACAAGGTGTCCACGGTCCAAACTCATTGGACCCTGTTGACTACTGATGTCTCATTTGTGGGCTGGGGAGCCCTCTTGAATGATGTGCCAGTTCAAGGAACCCGGAACTCTCTCGAGAGGAATATGTCATCCAACTGGAGGGAACTCAGAGCGGTGCACCTGGAGCTCCTCTATTTTGCCTTGCAACTCAGAGGGAAGGCTGTCAAGAGATCCGGTTGGACAATATGACAACCATTCTTTATCTGAACAAACGGAGGTACCAGGTCCCAGTCACTCCTCAGAGAGGTAGGGTGAATTCTTGCTTAAGCGAGGAAAAATCTGTCCCATCTGTCTGTAGTCCATATCAGAGGATCCCTCAACATAATAGCAGAACAACTGAGTCAAGGTCTCATTGTCTCCAGAGAGTAGTCTTTCAATGTAGAGATTTTTCATCACATTACCCTGAAGTGGGGTCTCCCAGAGATAGATCTCATGGCAACCAGACTCAATGCCAAGGTGGAGAAATTCTGTTCCCTTTATCAAGAGGACAATCCCTTGGCAGTGGATGCCCTATCTATCCCTGGGAGGTTCAGACTGGCTTATATCTTCCCTCCACTTTCCATGATATTTCCAGGATATTGATGAAAGTCAGGAAGGACCAAGCCACGGTAATAGCCATCATACCATTCTGGCCCAAAAGAGCTTGGTTTTCCCAACCCATTCAGATGAGTCAAGGAATTTACTGGAGGCCTCCTCTAACCCAGAACCTGGTTTCTCAGGGATCGCAGAGTTGGCAGGATCTAAGGAGACTGACAGCCTGGAGGTTGACTAGTCCCTATGGTGATCTAGAGGACTTTCAGATACTGTCCTGAATTCTCTCTCTCTTAAGAGCAGAGTCCACTAACAGAAGTTATGCAAGGATACAGAACATCATCATGGGTTGATGCTCCAAGAAAAGAGCAAACAGTTCCAACCCTTCTATTGGTGACTTACTCAACTTCTTATAGGACAGCCTAGACAAAGGCCTTAGCCCTGCTACTCTGAAGGTGCAGGTAGCAGCTCTCTCAGCTTGCTTGGGCAGACATCTGTCGCAGGACATCCTGATGAAGAGGTTCCTGAAAGGAGCCATGAGGATGAGGTCTATTGTTACAGCTCCCACTCCATAGTGACTCTCCCTTCGAACCTTTGGAAGAGGTTGATTTCAGATTCCTCTCTCTGAAAACAACTTTTTTATTGGCCATCACCTCTGCAAAATGAGTTGGAGAGCTGCAGGCTTTCTCAGCAACAGAACCTTATATTTAATTTTTTCCAGATAGAGCCCAGTTAAGGTTCCTTCCCGGATTCAACCCAAAGATGCCTTCCCAGGCAAATATCAATCAGGTTGTTTCTCTTCCAGTGTTTTTCCCTCTCCCGCATCAGAAGAGAAGGTCAGATTACATTCTCTGGATCTAGCAAGGTGGTTACGCACTTATTTAGATCAATCACATCCCTTCAGAAGATCTGAAAATCTTTTGATTAATCATCAAGGCAGGAACAAAGGACTTAAGGCCTCTAAAACTACCCTGTCCAGATGGATCAGGGAGGCTATTCGGCTATTCTTCTCTTCTCAGGGACTAAGTCCGCATGATTTTTACACCCCACTCAACTCAGGCTGTTTCTGCTAAGGGAAGACAGATTAACTACATAATAAACAAATGTTCTACTCACTGGCCAGGTCAAACTTTCAATGGAGGAGATTGGAGGAGGATAAGCACTTTCCTTTGGATGCAGATTGGTACTTTTGATATTTCACAGTCAGGAATGAGACTGACCCTTATTTGTTTTTCTTGAAATTCTGTACTTGTCATTCCTCCAAAGTGTTGTTCTTATCAGATATTCCTTTCCATTTCAGAAAATATCTCAGCTTTTTCAACTGGCAAGCCAGGCACACTGAAGGTATGTCACAATTTAGTCTTTAGATTCTTAAAATTGTCACTCTTCCAAAACTATGTTGCTGTGGCATTTGCACTCACAAAGGGATAACAGGCAGGACAGTCCAGACTTTTTTCTGGCTCCCAAGTGCTTTTCCCATGATCAGAGGATCTTTTCCATTTCAGAACATATTCCAGCTTTTTCAACTAAAAGGACAAGCACAGTGACCAACAGTACTCCCCACTTTTTTTTTAATTCTGTAAGCTGTCACTCCTACAAGACTATGTTGCTGTAGCAACTTGATGGACTCTATGTTCTCTTTTAACTCAACAGTAAATCGACATTCCACCAAAGCAATGTGGCTGCGGCATTTGATCCTATAAAGGAGTAATTAGCAGGACAGTCCAAGTTCTGTTTTCATGATCAGAGAATCCTTTACTTTTTAGAAGATATTCCAGCTTTTTCAGCTGGCATGCAAGGCACACTGACAGACAGATACATATTTTTTCACTCCCCCTCCTCCTTAAATGCTATGTGGCATTTGCTCCAATAAGGGGATAATTTTTGGTCGATGGCTTTTTACAAATTCTTCAGTATTCAACTGTCAGGCCAGGTAGTCAGTGTAACATAAGTGTGCCACAAATTTTTCTTGAAATTTTTGTATGAAATCATTGATTTCTCCAATAAAAGCACCTTATGTATGAAAAAAACATGACCATGCATTTTACTGCAAAACATGCTAATTTTTGGAACATTATAAATGCTAAAAAGGTTAAAAGAAAGTGCCAGCACAAAGAATGTTTAAACTAGGAGTTTGTATCCATTGCCTACCATCTGTTTTCCCATAGACATACGTTACTGTCACTTTGAGATTACTCTGGCTGTGTTTGCCTTAGAGAGCTAGGATATTGGACTCAATAGAGTGCTAGGTCCCCTGACACTGTCATTCACTATATTTTAAGCCAAATCAAAATATAGCGTATCATTCATGATGAACTTATTTGACCTGAAATGACTCTTTGGACTGAACCACTCAAACCAGAAATAAAACTTCAGAGGTTCACCCATGTTTAATATTGAATAACCTTTTGTCATCCAGTTAGAATGTTGTGCAGTATTGGCAGCACTTGTGTGTAGTGTTAGACAGTAGACCTTTTACCCTGGTAGTTATAGTACATGCATCAGGAACATTGCAGGAAAACCCCAGATTTTTATCTAGCGCCCATAATGTCCCCAGCCTCATAAGCAACTGTATTTGGATCCAGGGATTGGGAATTCCCGCATTCAGTTAGTGCAGTGTGATAATTAGGGTGGGGGTGAGACTGCCCAGCACTGCAATATTATTTATACTCAATAGAGTCATAGCTTTTTTTTCTACCCTACTTGAAGCCTGAATATTAGAAAGTGATGTACATTTCAGGCAGTAACATTTAATAATTCTTCTGTATCTACCTAATATCAATTGCATTGGTTTCACCTGTGTTTTCATACCACTCCTGTTTTTGGCTTACTAAATGCAGTGTCCTAGTCGAACACTGCTAAAGGCTTAGTTGTCATAGAAAATGTACCTGAGTTTTCATCAGAAGTTGAAATACCTGCAGGGTCTTGGTGGGCAGTCTGTTCTATGGCTGTATAAGCCTTCATACATGGTTTTGTATAGATTTTTCTGCTGCCCCATTATGGTTGCAGCACATTTTGCATTCCTTTTGAAGGCAGTTTGGCATGTGCAATAAGGAGCAGTCTGTCCTCCGCCCCTATCAATTATTACTACTGTAACTGTAAAATAGCAAACAAATAGCTGGGAAAAACTCAAGAGAACATAATATACTGTAAGAGATTCAGAGACACTGGACTGCAAATCCAGGTTAACATGCAGCTAAAATCTGAGCACAATGAGGAAAGTTGCTTAATGTGACTGATATACCATCAGGAATAACACAACTAGAGTTGAGCGAATTTTGCAAAAATTCGATTCGACCGATTCTCCGAAGTTTCCAAAACAATTCGATTTGATCCGAATTAATTCGCAGTGAATCCCGTTAACCCCTTTCTGACATCTGCCCTAATAGTAAGGCGCTACCGGGAAGGACTTCCCGCAAACCACGGCGGGAAACTGTGTGCGCATCCTGTTTTGGGGGTGTCAGCCATATGTAACAGCTGACACCGATTGCGGGTGTTAACCCCGGAGATGTTTGACGATGGCATTTCAGGGGTCTTATTATATATTAGGGTCCCGATTGGCCCCCCACAACATTTTCTGGGGTGCCACTGCTCCTATTCAGCAGCCCGGGGTTTGACCAGTGACCCCGGGTCTGCTACATCGCTGTCCCTCCGCATACCTGATTGATCCTGCCTTGAATGGAGACTGTCAGCCTATGCGTCTGCATGTGCTGACAGCCTCCTATGCACTGCAATACACGTGTATTGCAGCCTATACCCCCCCATTGAAGCAGCGATCAGATATCACTGCTTCAATCCCCTCCCCATCGGAGCAGCTGGTGCTATTCTTATTCTCTGGGGTCTCCTCAGACCCAGAGTATAATAATCAGAGGCCCAGGGGAAGTAATTAAAAATAACAAACACTTATACTCACCTTAACCTCACCTCTCCTGGGAACCCAGCTGTCTCACCGTCCTCCTCACTCCTCTTCTTCATTCCGAATGAAGTCCTGCTACACAGACGTCACTGCTGGAGTCAGTGATTGGGCGTCATTACGCCCTATCACAGGCCCCAGCAGTAAGGCCTAGGGAGGAAGAACTCCGGAGTTACTGCTGAGGCCAGGACAGGTGAGTATCAGCATTTTTTTATTTTTAATCACCACGGGGGGTGCCGAGGGGGACAGGTTGCATGGCGGAACCCCATGGATGCTGCGGTCATGTTTGACCGCGACATCCAAGGGGTTAAAACCCCCGATCAGAAATGTGCGATTCGATACACCGAAGCTTGAGGAAATCCGGAATCGATGCGAATCAAAGATTTCCTGAAATTCAGATCAAATTCCACTTCGTCAGCTTTGATTCGCTCATCTCTAAACACAACCAGCTAGTCAGAAATAAATATACTCTCTTTGACCAGTGAGAAACTTCTAATCCGTGTAGAAGCTGGGAAACCTGTGAGGAATCCTCCCCTCCCAATTCACTTTGTGAAGAAAGCCCAGCCCCTTCCATACTGTACTCACTGTGAACCCATCTTGCTTTTGATGGTATCTATGGACGAAACATCCCTATTAAACTGAGAAAGAAAGAAAAACAGAGTACACTTTGAGAGAGAGAGAGACATGTAGAATTAACACTTGCTGAGAACTAGTTACAACTTGGTTTGAGCCAAATGGTGTCCTACAGCTCAGTGGCGTAACTAGGAATGGCTGGGCCCCAAGGCGAACATTTGACATGGGGCCCCCCCCCCGAACCGCCGCCCCCCGACCCCTCCCCCCCGGACCGCCCCCTCCAACCCCACCCCAAAAAAAAAAAACGCATTCCTGCGCACACTATTATGTGCCATAGTGGCCCCTGCACACAGTATCATGTCCCATAGTGGCCCCTGCACACAGTATCATGTCCCATAGTGGCCCCTGCACACAGTATCATGTCCCATAGTAGCCCCTGCACACAGTATCATGTCCCATAGTGGCCCCTGCACACAGTATCATGTCCCATAGTGGCCCCTGCACACAGTATCATGTCCCATAGTGGCCCCTGCACACAATATCATGTCCCATAGTGGCCCCTGCACTCAGTATCATGTCCCATAGGGGCCCCTGCACAATGATCATGTCTCATAGGGGCCCCTGCACACAGTATCATGTCCCATAGTGGCCCCTGCACACAGTAGTACGCCCCATAGTGGCCCCTGCACACACTATTATTCCCCATAGTGGCCCTTGCACTGAGTATTTTGCCCCATAGTGGCCCCTGCACACACTATTATTCCACATAGTGGCCCCTGCACACACTATTATTCCCCATAGTGACCCCTGCACACATTAGTATTCCCCATAGTGGCCCCTGCACACACTATTATTCCCCATATTGGCCCCTGCACTGAGTATTTTGCCCCATAGTGGCCCCTGCACACACTATTATTCCCCATAGAGGCCCCTGCACTGAGTATTTTGCCCCATAGTGGCCCCTGCACACACTATTATATGCCCCATTGTGGACCACCCATGAACAATTATTATACTCTGGGGTCTTTTCAGACCCCAGAGTATAATGATCGACGACCCAGGGGAGGATAGAAACATAAAAAAACAACGTAGCTTACCTGTTCCTCGCTCCGATGCATGCCCGTGCGCTACTCCGGCCTTGTTCAATGTTGGACCCGGCCGGCGTCACGTGACGTGGGCCTGCGTCGCGACGCAAAATGACGTCGGCTGATGTCTGGGACGTCACCAAACAGGCCTGAAGCCTGGAGAAGCACAGGACAGGTAAGTACATTATTTTTTATGTTCCCTCACCAACTCTGGGCCTCCGATTATTATACTCCGGGGTCTGAAAAGACCCCAGAGTATAATGATAGCAGAGATTGTGGTGTTCGGGCCGCGGCCTCACATACCGATCCCCGCTCCTGCTCACAGCTGCCTCCGCAGAATCGGAAGCGCAGGCGGCCGTGAGCGGGACCTCTGGGAACGGTAAGTATATAGGGCCCGTTACCTGCTGGGGTTACTCCAACAGATAACGGACTATTAAAAATAAAAAAACGCATCGGGGGCCTGCGCGGCCCCGTAATGTCCCGGGCCCTGTGGCAGCTGCTACCACTGCTACCCCGGTAGTTACGCCCCTGCTACAGCTGTACCCCCATTCTGTAGAACATTGTTTTAGTGCTTTGCTGAAACTACAGTAAAAACCATGAGTTGTTTACACCATTACAAACTGTCCTGACTCCTTAGGGTATGTTCACAAGACTGAATTTAAAGCTGATTTTGAGGTGGATTCTGATTTAAAATCAGCTCCAATTCTGGGCAGTATCTGCTTACAATTGTTTTCAATGGTAGTCAGCTCCAGATGCTTCTTTTTTTCATGATGCTGAAAAAAGAAGTTTACTGCTCAGTCTTTCCATGGATTCCACACCTGGTTTAGTCACAGAACCCACACCACAGCCTAAAATTCTGCCATTTATAGTGTATTTCTACTTTTATTTATTCTTTCATACATACATAGTGCAGAAGAAGATAAACTATGTAATCTACTTTACTAAAGAAAATAGCCTATTTCTTCACTTATTTGCCCCCTTCTGCCACTAATCAAATCTGTACAATGGAAGTCTATGGAAAAAGGAAGGGGAAGGAAGAGGAGAGATCCCCAAAGCAGAGAGATACCTGTACTGTGCAGTGACACTTCTCTTTCACAAAACAGTTGGTTTATCAGGAATTACTATCCAGCCTTCTTCTGACAGAAATTACTCATTTAATGCTGTAGAAGGCCTCATATCTCCATTGCTCTCTTTCACCTTCTCTCCACTCCCCTCTCTCTATAGACTTTATTGTAAATTGACACTGCTTGTGTATGGAGTACAAACCAAAATCATTCAGATAAGAAGTAAAGATAAGAACAATAGTTAAAGACACAGGCACTGTTCTTTAATGAAGTTTATTTTAGTTTGTTCCTTTCACCTGCACTATTGATTTGTGAAAAATAAATCACATTTTACTTATGCTTTAATCTTGCTCCTACAACATCCCACCCTCATTCACCATCAGGCAGTCGACATACAGCCATCTACACTGCAGTATCCCTCCCTCATCAATGCACAAGTCCAGGGAAATTCCAGAGATCTTTGGTATAGAATACATTCTCCATGAAGTACTACTCCAATCTTCTCCACATTCTTCCACTGGGTTGCTGAAAAAACACTGATCAAAACACTGTTGTGTGAATGTGGCCTTAATCACCAGTGTTGGTTGGTTTCAGTTCACCTCTACATTGTTATATGATTTGTGCAGTACATCTGAATGTCTTTTGTTTGGGATCAATAATGGCAGCACCCAGAAAAAGGAATGTTTGGACAAATGAAATGATGAACTAGATGCTGTATTCTGCTCTCTTGCATATTTTTTATTGTGCAATATTGTTCTTAACCCCTTCCCGTTATCCATTGTAAAAGTACTGCGGATGTCGGGACTTTAAACACAGCAGAGACTCAGAGGTAACCCTTGCGCTCAGACGCCTATCTAATAATTATCCCTTTAGATGCCTTGGTCAAATGTGAGGTATCTGAAGACCGGCCATATTGTCTCAGATCACCATTGGATGGTGATCCATTTCCATGACAGGCAGAATTGAAGGCTCATAGGCCTGTCAATACTATACATCAAAGGCAGCCTGTAATATAAGTGAATAGATTTTTCAATTATTCAAGTATTGCAGTATATTGTACTGGTGATCAGACACCCTAGGAATCATGTCCCCTAGGGAGTCTGAAAATAAAATTTTAAATGTTAAAAAAAAAAAAAAAATAGAGAAAATCAAACATAAACACATTAGAAAACCCTGTTCCTGAAAACGCCATAACTGACCATTAACATATAAAAATATTTAGCCCTTATGGTGAACACCATAACAGGAGGAAAATCAAAATGGCTGTAATGGGGTTTTCAGCCATTTTGGCAACCCCCATGAAATGCAATCAAAATGTCAGACAATCCCCAAAATGGCATTTAAAAACTAAAACTTTCTCCCCAAAATAAGACACCTTACACAGCAGCACATATGGAAATCTAAAACTATTTTAGATTTATGTGAAGGTGTTAAGACAAAAACAATATAAATGTGGTATCACCGTTATCACAGTGACTTGCAGAATATAAGTAACATGTCATTTTGACTGCACAGTGAATATAGTAAAAAAAAAAAAAATCCGGAAGAAAATGGTGCAAATGAAGTTATTTTCTAATTTCACCACATTCTGGTTTTTTTTCAGCTTCCCTTTACATCATAAGGAATATTAAATGGTACCATTATGAAGTACAATTTGTCCCACAAAAATAAACCCTTATATAGCTTATTGAACTGGAAATTAAAAAACTTATGACTTTAGTAAGTGAGGAGTAAAAAATTAAAATGCCACAACAAAAAAATGGTGGGAGTGGATTGATATATTATGGATTTTCCACACCTTCTATAGTTAAGTGAAAGTGATGACAAAATCTATGATCCAATTCGCCTGATACACAAAAATGGAAAATGTTTTGTTTTTGTTTTTTTCCAATAAAACATTGTTTTAGCCCCATATTTCTCATCTTCATAAAAGTTTTAAGAAAAAAGCACCCCACAGTTTGTTACGTGATTTCTCCTGACTATGGAAAAACTGCTAGTTTGGCACATGGTATGGCACAGAAGGCAGGACGCGCCATTAGACTTTTGGAGGGCATAATAATTTTCAGATGCCATTTTCCTTGACAAAGTAATCATTTTAGTTGAGAAGTTAGGCCCGGTTCACATCTGCGTTCGGCCATTCCGTTCGCAATTAGTATTTGAAATCTTCAAAAACTGATTTTGTGCAGTCCAGATGACAATCCATTGAGTTAAATGGGTTTTCAAAGCAATCCGCATGTATCCGTATGTGCCCTTTCTGTCTGGTTTTCCGCTTTTTGTGGGGAGCGAAAAGTAGAACTTGCAGTACTATCTTTCCGTGCTGAAAATAAGGATTCCAGATGGACAGCAACAATACGTTTTTTTTTTTTTTTTTTAACATTGAGCTCTATGGAAAACGGATTACATACTGATAGCATACTGATTACAAACTGATAGCAATCAGTTTGTGTCCGTTTTGCAATCTGTTTTTCCCTCTGCGCATGCTCAGAATGAAGAAGGCGGGAAGGTGAAAAAAAAACAGATTGATTGCTATCCGTTTGTAATCAGTATGTGATCAGTATGTAATCAGTTTTTGAAGATTTCAAATACTGATTGTGAACGGAATGGCCGAATGCAGATGTGAACCGGGCCTTAAATTGTTTTCCTAATTGTCTGAGGGTTCTCCTAATTTATAAAATAACTTTCACTGGCCAGTTTATACATGAACAAATATACAGACACAAAGGTATGCAGATATCCAGTCTGAGAGCCAAAAAGGCCTCAGCTCCTTTATTATATACAAACAGCAGGGGAAAAGCTCTTTCATGGATATAAGCAATCGCAAGATGCAATGAACGTTTTGTAAGATGGGGAAACAGCCCTCATATTATGAATGTACCTGTTTCTGTAAATAAGTTTATTTTTTTTATAAACTGACATTTGGTTGTTTGACCACAAGAGGCCACTGTTACCTCAGAAATGGGAAGGACTGTAATTCTGTAATTCTCTGGAGTAGTGACGGGGAGACCCTGTTCTGCAGAGGTGGAACTAGAAGGAGGAGCAGAGTGTGTGTGGCAGCCATCTTAGGAGTGTGCTTTGAGCTTTTAGAAGAAGGACTGAAGTGAGAGAAGGAAGATTCCTAAGGGATCCGAAATATAGCAAGGTGGAGCTGAAGCAGAGACTATTCCAGGGTTTGTTCAGACAGCATCCTAAGTTGAAGATTGCTATCAAGGACCCGGCTGAAAAGTGGCCCTGTCAGTGAGACCGCAGGTTTTCTGGATGATCCCCGCTTTCAGCTGTTCCAGACAAAGGCTAAAGGTACCCAACAGACCTGGGTCAGTAAGAGAAGTAATCGTGCATGCACCGCATTACATTTTTGAGACTAAGGGCCTGTAAGAATAGTTAGGCATACTCATCTTCACAGGCCACACTACTGGTGAATTAACTACCTATTCAGTAGTAAGGACTCAGAGAATTCTATTGAGTTATAACTCTCATAGAGGAGCTTCTGAGGAAGTCTAGAAGCGACATTTTATACATTGTCACATTTCTTTGGCTTGCAAGCTGACCTACTATTATATTTACTTGGTTGTACTATGTTTGGGTGGAATAGGGGTATTTTGATAAGTTTGTAAGCTCTTATGTTATACCGCCAGTGCCCCTATCACACTCACTGAATTGTTCCTGTGACTAGGGTGATAAAAAGGTAACAAGCGGCTGGTTAGTTGCAGCCTGCAGATAGGTAAAAGCTTGGAGGATATTGGAGCCACACATTAGAGGGTACCGCGCTGTACAACACCAGGGTCTCAGCTTACTGGCTGAGTGTATGTAAATAGTTGGGAGTGTTTTTTTGGTAAAGGGGTGTTACTACACTAATTAAAATCTTGTTTTTACTAAATTGATTTGGAGTTGCTTCCTTTGTTTGTGACTTCGCTGTATCCTGGGGAGCTCACCCCGGTACACGGCTTACAGTTTGAGAATGTTGGTCACCAATCAGTTTAACCTTTTACGGATGCAGGGTAGTTTGTATGCTAATGTTTAGCGACTTTATTCATATTTTCTGTAAGGGAATTGCCAGTTGAGAAATTCCCCAGTGCTGCTACAGAAACCTGGGAGGAAGGGAATGACAGAGATAGTGTGTCCTAAGCTGACCTAGCCCCTGTCCCTGCTTATTTGCTACAGTGTCCTAATGACAGGAGCAACTGGGTGGCAAAACCCTTCCTAGAAACAAGTGTCCAGGGTCGGACTGGCCCACCGGGGAACCGGTGAATCCCCCGGTGGGCCCCGAGCCCCGACTATTAGTCCACATTTTACCAATGTAAATGCATTGGTCAGGGGCCCGATCTGGATGGTCAGGGCCCTGAGAATGCAATTACATTGACAAAATGTGGATTAGTAATGGTCAGGGGCCGGACTTTATTACCATAAAGATGGCCGCTGCCGGCGGAGCGCAGCGGCGGGAGACTGTCCCTACCTTGTCATGGGCCCGCCTCCTGAAGCCTGCATCCTGATTGACAGCTGCTGGAGCCAATCAAATTGCAGCGCATTGCTGCACGCACCAATGACGTCATAACGCTGTGCGCGGCGGCGGGATTCAGCAGAGGAGCCCAGAACAACAGTGTGAAGGTAAGTACTAGTTACCACACACACAAAACAACTTTCCCCCCTATTTTGCCCCCAAATCTTTCAGCTTCACTGACCCCTCTGAGAACTACAACCCCCAGCAGCTCTAGATGCTCTGGATCTGTTGAGAGTTGTAGTCCCCCCCCAACCCCCCAAAAAAAACAAATATCCCACTGTATTGTTATGCTGGTGCCTGCTCTGGGACTCCAACATGACAATACCTAAGTTGCAGAAACCGCTGAGGACTTTTCTGTCCGTCACTTTCAGTTTGAATATGGTGGACACCGGCGACCTCATTATAGTCAATGGGGTCTGCCGGTGTCTGTGTGTAACCGCCATGTTAACAGTCCGCCTCTGTCATTCGGGTCCCATGGCGGACCTGTATGACAGAGAGCTTGCCGCAGATGTGAACCTAGCATAAGGCTATGGCTACACTACAACTTCCGTCATGGAACCAAAGATCGCAGTGTAAACCTTGGGACTCTTTCACACGTTAGTGCATGGAGTCGCATTGGGACCCTCAGGTTGCAATGCGACTCCATTCACTAACATGAGTGAAGGGGTTACAAGGCGACACGATGATCCACATGACGGGAGTCACGGCTTATTCATCAAAAACAATGTTTTCCACCTGCCGGAGTTTTGTGCCTAATTTATAATGAGGTGCACACATAAATTAGTCGCGTCTTCCGGAGTCCGTGCACCTAAACAGAACTCCACACCAGCTCCTTGCTGATGTAGATCTCTGGCATCATTAACACTAGAAAACTGAAGTAAATGATGATAAAATAACAGGGCCAGAAAAGTGGTGAAAAACTCAAAAAGTCTCTTTTTTTGCAAAAATTTTCACTTGCGCAAAATAATTGTTACTTTTTTAATGGCTTGTACATCACTTTTTTTTTTAGCACACAAGCTGTGTTAAATCAGCCCCATTTATTTATTTATTATGCTTACTTGTATAGCGCCATCATATTCCGCAGCACTTTACAGACATTGACAGTCATATGTAGATTGTAAGCCCTATATGGGACAGTGACTGTCAATGTCTGTAAAGCGCTGCGGAATATGTTGGCGCTATATAAGTAAGAAAAATAAATAAATAGTATTTACACTGTACATAAAGGATGCATGATGTTAAAAAAAAAAATGTCATGCATCCTATTTAATGTCATGCATCCTATTCATACAGTGTATATACTATGGGGCTGATTTAACACGGCTTATTTATTTATATGGCAGATATAACCTTTTTAACCAACCCCCAATACAATATAATTTTGTCAATATGTTGTTAATTTATTTATTTATTTATTTATTTATTTATGCCAGGGAAGGTGAAAAACAACAAAAAAATACCCTACTCACCTGTCCCCGATGCTGCAGTGTCCTCCCAGTGCAGTCCGATCCTGCTACTTGGCTGTCTTCTGGCTATGACGTCCCAGCTCCCTTCCGCTGAGGCCGTCACGTGACTACTTAGGTCAATCAGCGGCCTACAGTGGCCTACGTGGCTGCGGATTGGCCTTAGCAGTCATGTGTGGTGGGGACATGCGCCAACAGAGCTGCAGGACTGGGGAACATACGAGCATCGGGGACAGGTGAATGTGTTTTTTTTTTTTTTTTTTTTTCACCTCTCCCACTCTAATTAAAAAATACATTTTTGCCTGGACAACCCCTTTAAAGATATTATCCACATTCTAATATTGTTATACCACCTGCAGGGTACTAACACGCAGGACCCCCTGAAGATCAGCTGCATTGGAATAGCATGGCTCTCAGTAATGTTACCATACCAGGAGCCATGCTGCTCACTAGCCGTATAAAGTGTAGTGGTGACTTTAGGTACTGCAGCGCTGTCCCATTGAAGTCTATGAGGCAGCACTACAGTACCAAAAGCCGCAGCTGCACTTTGTACAGTGAGTGAGCAGTGTGGCTCCTGGTATGTAATCATTACTGGGAGTCACGCTGTACTGGTGCAGCTGATCTGCAGGGATCCAGGTTGTCAGACTTCCACAGATCTAAGGGCTCATTCACACAACAGGATTCCAAGGCCGTGTGCTGGCTTTTGTATTAGCAGCACACGGTCCGATAGATTTTAGTGGATCTATTCGCATGACCATTGTTTTAACCGTCTGTGTGAATGATCCAAGAAAGAAATAGAACCGGCTATTTTTGGTGATTTTATGGATCCCTCAATAGACTCATGTCAATGAGGGATCCTTGAAAACAGATTTTCTTAGGGTGTACACTGTGCTGGGCACTGTCATGTGAGTGTAGCCTAGAATATTAGAAGGTGGATAACCTTTTTAAAGGGGTTATGCCATGAAGAATAGTTATCTGTTATCCATAGGATCGAGCCCTCAGAATCGGGGTGTTTTTCTTCTAACTGAATCCAGGCTGAATGTAGCCGTGCCCAGCTGGACGGGAGGCGACCGTGAACCTATTAACTTCAATGGAAGTGCCTGAGATAGTGAAGTACAGGACTTCGGCTATCTCAGTTACTCCCATTAAAGTAAAAGAGGGCATGGATGCTTCCTATCCAGCAGGGCACGGCTACATTCAACCTGGATTCAGTCAGACTAAATTCACTGTTGTGAGAAAAACAACCCCATTCTCAGGACCGGGAACCGGGATTCATTATCGTCTGTCCTATGGATAAAGTAGTAGTAGTTCGGTGACTCTGGCCTCTTAATCCTGGAGTATGTAAGGAATTCAGGTGTAGGAAGTGTAGGTCAGTGGGGACTTGTGTCACCACATTTCAAAAGCCATAGTCGGGGCACTTCTCTGTCCTTAAGGCTGGGGCCCCACGTGGTGTAAACGCCGCGGTTCACCTGCGGCGTAAACGCCGTGGAAAAAAAAAGCGCTGTTTTACAGTAACAGCAAAGTGGATGGGATTCTAGTAATTCCTATCCCCACTTTGCATTAATATACGTGTTGCAGACATGCGGCGATTTCCAAAACCGTTGTGGTTTTGGAAATCGCTGCATGTTAATTATACCTACGGAAATACTGGCGGTTTCCCTATAGGTATAATGGAAGCAGAAATTTCACAGAGGAAACCTCTGTGAACTTTCTATCAAAAGCTCTGCAGGAAGAACTGCAATGCGTTGCTGTCGTGGCTTTTCCAGCAGAGCTTTTTTGCTGCCGGACGCCATGTGGGGCTTAGTTTAGAGGGGTTTTCCAGGGCTTTCCTTTTTTTTTTTTAATTGCTGACCTATCCTTAGAAATGTCATCAATTGGAGATCTGTTGGGGGTCTGACACCTTGTCTCCCTGTGGTTCAGCTGGTTAAAGAGGCAGTGGCCCTCTCTGAGTGTTGCTTCTACTTCACAGGACATGTGACATTATGTTCATTGATCACATGGCCTGATCACAGCTCAGTCCCATTCAAGTGAATGGGCTGAGCTGTGATGCCAAGCGCAGTCACTATGGAGCTGTGCTTGGTAAGTATTGAAGAGGCTGCAGCACACACATCACGTGAACAGGTGCTGATCCCTTTCCAATTTTTAATTGATGATTGCAGAGGTCATCAATTACTCAGCCTTAGAAAACCCCTTTAAAGCCCCAACTAGACTGTCCTGATATAAAAAGATAATATAGCACCCAATTCTGTTTCCTCTCTGCAGTGAATGAAATGACATCATTAAGCATTCTTCTATCTACAGTAGGCTTAACGTGAAAACTGTGGAATCCACCAGAGCATATGCCCTTGTGCAGACCTGAGACTACTGCACAGATGGTTGGTCTGGAAGCATAGACAGTGATTCAGGGTAGGTGCTTCACAACATCTATTATTGACAGATAGTCATCTGTTTTTGTTTTTTAAGAGATTGTCCAGGATGTTAATACAATAGATATTGATGATCTATCCGCAGGAAAGGCCATCAGCATCTGTTCGGTGTGGGGGCTGACTCCCAGATCCTGCACCAATCAGCTGATTCAGCTCCCGCCTCTCAACCCTACCACATTGAAGTGTTTAAAATATTGATCCAGTGTTGAGGTGTGTCAGTATCTTGGAAAGCTGGGTAGTACCCTTGTACTACCCTGATTTCCAAGGTACTAAGACAGTATTTAGCTTGTCATCTGCCGCCACTCTGGATCAATATTATTACACTTCATTGTGATTGGTTTACTCCCAGTCACATTGACAGTATTTCACTTCAATAGCTTACTTTAAATGTGAGCAGGAGTAACTCAGGTCACATAGCTAGTGCAGGGACTCTTATGTAACTTAGGAGTCAGTTCACTAGCTCATTCTGGCACACCTACCTTTAGGATGAGACAGAATTCTGTCTCACATATGAGTCAAGATTCTGTCTCAACTACAGGTCCCCTGCACCAGAATAGAAGCCAGTGGTCATTAAATTTACCAAATAAGAAGGAAGACAGCTGAAGGTCACTATAGTTTTTTTTTTAATTTTTCATACTGCTGGGATCTTTTGTGTTTTTTTTATCTTTCAGGTTATGATGGATCGCTTGGATTACGTCAGATTCGTTGGACTCCATCGATGATCATTGTTTTTGTTTAATTTTTTAATAAAATGGTTGTCTGGGGGAGTTTTTATTTCAATAAAAATAATTTCTCTCATGTCTCTTGATTTTTTTAACTACTTTCTTACCCCCCTTAGTAATGGCGACTGTCTGTTAGACAGCATCCATTACTAAGGTGTGGCTTAGTGTTAGATGGTGAATATTCTAGCACTAACCCTCCAATTATTACCCCTGCTAGGGTTAGAATATTCACCAGCTGACACAAAGCCACACCTTAGTAATGGATGCAGTCTATCAGACAGTTGCTATTACTAATGGGATAATAAAGTATTTAAAAAAAACTCGAGACATGAGAGAAATTTTTTTTACTGAAATAAAAACTCCCCCAGACAACCCTCTTTGACAATTTTATTAAATAATTAAAAAAAAAAAAAAAAAATGATGATCATTGATGGAGTCCAACGAATCCGACATAATCCAATGGATCATCGTAACCTGAAAGAGAAAAACACAGCATAATAAAAAAAAAAAAATATATACTCACCTACAGCTGTCTTCTTTCATCTGTCTTCTGTGGTAAAATAGAAACTGGCTTCTATTCTGGCGCAGGGGATCTGGAGATGAGAAAGAATTCTGTCTCATCTCAAAGGTTTGTGAGGGACTCCTAAGCTACAGAAGAGTCCCTGGACTAGCTGTGTGATTGTTGTTACTCCTATCAATGTGACCAGGAGTAACACAATCACATTGGGGGTCGGGAGAAGCAGGAGCTGACAAGCAATTCATATGCATTCACAGCAGGCACTGCCCGGTAATTCATTTGCATTTACAAAAAGCTCCTGCAAGGGGGGAGGGGGGCAATGCAGGCGCAAAATATCACTCCTGCATCGCTCCACATCTGTAGCAATATAAGTGTGAAAAATGGACAGCACAAGAATGATGTTTTTTTTTTACAGATAGTACATGGACAGAAAAATTGTTAGTGTTAAAGGGGTTGTCCAGAATAACCTGTTTTTGGCAAGGAGGCTGGGGAAGGTGAAAAAAAAAACACATACTCTCACCTGTCCCCGATGCTCCGGTGTCTCCCACCGCAGTCCGGTCCTGCTGCTCCCAGGTGACGTCCCGGTTACTTTACTTAGGCCGCTGATTGGCCTCAGGGGTCACATGAGGCAAGGACTTCCTCTTAAACAAGACCCGGGAGGAGCAGGACCAGACCGTGGTGGGAGACACTGGAGCATTGGGGACAGGTTAGTATGGGGTTTTTTTCTTCACCTTCCCGACCTCCTTGCCAAAAATGGCTTCCAAGAGAACTATGCCACTTTGAAAAAACCATTCCCTTCTGCAATAGATATTATGGAAGCTGATGTTGATAGTGATGGTGAGGATGACATGAATGATGGAAAACATGTAGCTTGTGAAAACTGCCTGACCTGCTGCTATAGACTTTTATATGATCACAACTTGCATTCTGCTGCATATACAAATCTTTTTGTGGCATATAAAGCGCTCCTTACTCTGGCCTGCACTTTTCCTGTGAAAGAATGTTTTAAAAAAAAAATTGTAAAAAATCGGTTGAGGTCATTGATTGGACAAGAACTTTTAGAATCTCTCATTTTAATGAACATTGAGAGGGAGATTTCCATGTCTTTAGATTATGATGACATTGTTGATCGATTTGCAAACTCATCTTCTGTTCTTCAGAAACTGCTGCTGTAACCTGGATGTGTAAAATGTTTTTTTTTGTGTGTGTTACTATATTAATACTGCTCTATTTAAGGTTAGTTATTTGTATCGTGTGTCTGATACATTAAAACTACCTTTATAGAAAAAGAAAATGGAAATCCAGACAGGGACAGGAACCCCTTTGACTGTAATAGGGTCCATCAGTTTTCTACTTTGATGTTTGTCACTTTGCCTGGCAAAACAGGCCGACTATCTGCACTATTGTGTCTGTAATGTTTGTTGAACTCTATCTGTGATGGAGGATAAGTTAAGGTCTGTGATGGAGGATAAGTTAATGTTTAATTTTATATTATTTATTTAAATATTATTTATTTGGTTGTGCAATAAAATAATTTTGGTTTGCTTTTCCGTGTATGTGTGTAGAACGTAATATAGTTTGTGTGCTAGGTCTCATGCCTGAATGTATTTAAGATCACACAGATCTCAGATATGCACCATGCATACCCATATATAAAATAAAATACATTTTTCTATTCAAAGACAGTAAACTAAGGCTCAGCTAAAAGTGATATTTGCATTGATTAAGAGAAAACTCACTTTGATGTAGTACAAAGGACAATACAGTTCCGTTTTGCACACTGTATTGTGCGTGAAAATGCACGTTAAATGTGCATGATGCCAAAAACTGGATGGGCGATATTTCATATGGCAGTAGGGTGGGCCCCTAGAATCAATCCCACTGGTGGGCCCTAGGCACCCCAGTCCGACCCTGCAAGTGTCACACAGAACAGGACAAGACAAAACAACACAGAAGCATAGTCAGCAAGCCAAGGGTTCAGTAACAGTCGAGCAACGCAGTACAGAATCAAAATCCAAGAGAGTAGTCAAGGGAAGCCAAAGGTCAGAGGTAAGTAATACAATAGCAAGGAACAGCTTAGCAAGGACAAGGTCACAGGACAGAGTCTCAATAGTGAGCGACCATGAGTGAGCTAATGACCTGTTTATAGCAAATCCAGGACCTGCCCCAGACTTGATTGGTAGACAGGCTGTCAATCACACAGGCAAGGCTAAGATTAACTTTCTGAGGTGCAGGAGACGGGTGTGGCTGAAATTCAATTACATAGTAGTAGTACTAGGACAGTGTTCAGACTGAGCAACAAGAACTTTAAGGAAGGAATCAAACTGAACACGCCTTCTGTGCCGCAGCATGCGAGCAGAGGGTGGCGCAGAGACCCGAACAGGCAGAGACATTACATTTTCCTTCCCTGCTGTCCAAAATTAATAACTTTTTTATTTTTCTGTCGAGATAGCTAAGTGAGGGCTCATTATTTGCATGACGAGTTGTACTTTAATTTTGTGTCATTTTGGGGTATATATAAAGTTTTGATTAGGTGTTACTTTTTGAGAGGGCATGTGAAAAAAAGAGAAAATTCTATTAGAATTTTTTACATTTTGTTTTTACGGTGTTCACTCGGCATTAAAAATGATATGGTAACTTTGTCTGGTGGGTCATTACGATTACGACAATACCATATTTATATTGGTTTTATTAGGTCTTACTGCTTTTACAAATAAAACATCAATTTTTGATAATGAACTATTTTCCTTGGGTCACTGTATTCTGACGTCTATAACTTTTTTACTGTTTTGTTGACTGAGATATGCAAGGGCAAGCTATACTTTTTATTGGTACCAATGTTTGGTATGTATGACTTTTTGATCACTTTTTATTTCGATTTTTTTGGTGAAAGTGTGGTGACCAAAATATGTTATTTTGTGCATTGAGGATATTTCTTTTTACGGTGTTCACCATGCGGGATAAATAACACTATTTTTGGATAGTGAGGGCTTATATGTAACATGTTTGTTTAATACCTAACATGTGTGTTTTTTTTGTTTACGTTATGTGTTTTTTAAATCTAAAGGTGGTGTTTTTAACTTTTTATTGTTTGCTTATTTTTTATTCTTTAACGTTTTAAACTTTTTTTTTTTTAAGTTTTTCCCTGTCCCACAAGGGGACTTGAACCTGGGATCTCAGATCCCTAGTGCCATGGCAACCCCTCAGACTCTGCGATCTTATCAAAAGGGTATCTCAGGGACAGCATGGGGACAATCTTGCCCACAGACCACCTGGATGCCATTAACGCTATTGATCACGGTATCCAGAGGGTTAATTGGAGTATCTTCCGACTCTGGCGGCTAGTTGCAGGCCTCGGCCCACAGCTGAGTGCTGGAGGTTATGCCGTAGGCACAGCTTCTGTGTCCGCAGCATTACAGCGCCGTACTTTTACAGTGCTGAGCATTAACTAAACACTCGATGTACAACATAATATTATGGCACTGAGCGGGAAGGGATCAAAGTACAAAAGGAATGTTCTGAATATTCAGTTACCTTTATTGAGGACATCATTCTTGGGACAATAAAACTGTAGGCTTGGGGGGTGCAGACAATAGGATTCAGTTCAGGAGATGCAGATGAAAGAGATAAGGCTATTTCTTTTTGTTTGACCAGCGGGTCACTCCAAGAATCTACTAAAAGACACTTAGAAACACATTATAGGGTTAACAATTTATAGTGTTAACCATTTTCTCTCTCAGCCCCCTTTCTCAGTGATGTAATTTTGGAAACTGCATTCCTCAAAGGGTATAGTGATCATCTTGACCCCAGAGATGCTTTCCAAAAAGAAATATGCAGTGTATGGTGAAAAATGAGAAATGTAATTTTCCCAGATATATGCTATTCAGAGCCCAATATTTTATGCTCAGCTTGTTGTACTGTGAAAAGTCAGTTCTCTAGTTATTATGCTCTATTTCCTGATTTTGGAAACACTGTACATGAGGCTCTAGTTTTTTGCCTGGAAATACAACAGAGCTCAGAAGTGAAAGATCGCCATGCACATTTGAGGCCTAATTTCTTATTTACACTGGATTGGTGAGCAATTGCACACGCTCTGAGGTAAAAGAAAAGAAAATGACTGTCACATATCATCATAGCACATGACGTGGGTGCATCTGTCAGGAGTCAGTTCACTTCACTCACTCAATCTTGCACTCACCCTTCACTCAGGCTGCAAATTGAGTGTAAATCACACCCTAACACAGTCCACACACCCCAAATACACACCGCCACCACTACTGACTTTAGGCTCAACAGAAGCCTCACTCAGATATACACATGTCTCTCCAATAGTCAGATGCACACACATTAAGGTAATGGTAATTCATATAGCAAACACAAAGTAGCATTAAGTTTAACAATTTAATACCCAAAGGGTTCAGTGCTATATGTGAAAGAAAAAAACAAGAGATAAGACAAGCAAAACAGTTTTAAAAAATAAAAGGAGAAAAACAGAATAATCCTGATAACCTACAGTCCTTTGGTTCCATGGAGTTTGGAGGATCTCTGATGGACTGGGCATACCCATGCCATTGTTGTACCCAAGATACCCCACTTAATGTGGGCATAAACTGTTGTTTGGGCACAATGCAGAGAAGAGAAGAAATGCTGTTTGGCTTTCAGAGTGCAGATTTAGATGGTCAAGTTTTTGGACACCATGTCATGTTTGCAGAGCTCCTAAGGTGCTAGAAAAGTGCAGTGCCACAAAAAGAGACCCTATTTTGAAAACTAGGAATTAACAAGGTGTGTAGTGAACATTAGTTTCCCAGAAGTTAATATGTAAGCTGCGCGGAGCACTCCCAAATCTCATGCTATTTTCCCACTAGCTCTTATAACTGGGGGAGGGCATTCTGGGGTCAGTGCTTGTGTCGTCTTTGTCATAAACTCTAACCATAAGGAGTACCCTGGTGTACACTTGCACAGCTTACGCATTTCCCTTCATGCCACAGTTTGTCCTCGAGATTCGGCAATCTTTGTTTGTTTATTCGTCACATTGTAAAAGCTATATATTCTTTTATTTTCTAGTGATATAGCCATATGAGGGCTTCTTTTTGCGGGATGAGATGTACTTTTTATGACACCAGTTTGTGGTGCCTATAACTTATTGACTAAATTTTATTAACTCTTTTTGTGTAGGATTTAAAAAAAAAAAAAAAGCCAATCAATCTGATATTTAACATTTAAATATCATTTAAAACATTTAAGTTTTTTGCTATTCACTGTACAGCTTAAGTAACATGTTACATTTATTCTATGGGTTGGTACGATTATGGCAATACCTAATTTATATTTATATTTTTTTTTATGCGTTACTAATTTTACAAAATAAAATTCCATTTAGGGAAAAAGTTCAGCTCCGACTTTGAGTGTTAGAGAACAATGTCATCCATATCTAAAGGATAGTTCATCGGTATGTGATCTGTGGGCGTCCGAAACCTGTACCCCGCACAAACCAGCTGTAGCAGAAGTCTACAGCTACCGAAAGCTGCTAGTGGAAAGGGAGCGTGTACAGAACTGTTCTTATTCAAGTTATAGAAGCAGCGCTGCAATTCCCTGGAAGCACCACTATGCAGTGGATGGGTCTGCTGTCCCTCTCCTATTACGTGTATAGGAGCAGTTGGAAAATACAGTATGATTTAAAATATAATCCATCCCCTCTTCTCCACATCCCTATCCAAGGATAGTGAGTGGCTGGCATGGGGGGGTTATTCTGTTTTTAGGACTATTGAACTGTTATGCATTTTAGAATATAATGAATAGTTTATAAAGTAATAAAGAAACATTTAATAGGAGATTTTCTGTGTGACTTTATGTTTGCCTCAAAAACCCAAGGCCTCAGTACAGCTGATGGAAGCCTATTGAGTAATGTATAAGAGGAAGTAATACTATGGAAGGAGAGGAGTCAAGCTCAGTCAAAGTAGCGGTAAACATTTGGACATCATTCTCACTTGCTTATTTGGTCATTGCAGCATCCCAGTGAACACTGCAAAACAGTTGCTGAACTTTGGGATTCATGTATATGCTATCTCATAGTGTCACTTGTACATAGTTTTGTTTGTTTTTGTATGTCTTAAGTATAATTGTATCCATTTCCCATTAAAAGGGCAGTTACACTGGGGATGGGGGGGGGGGGTCACATTTTTGAGCCAATGGTTTAGCTCAGCCAGAGCATGACTAGGGAGTGGGAAGAAACTGCGAGTCGCCTGGCTTCCAAATAGAAAAGATTTGTGTTCCAGCTCTACTAGAAAGGATAGAGTGTGAGGGAAAGTGGAGCCTACAATATTGTATTGCTGTCAGTGCAATGCAAGTGGTAGTGGTCTGCTGAAGTTGTTGTCACACATTAAGATTAGGTGGTTGACACATGGTGATGCCTTGTAATTTACCTGAGTTAGGAGTGTGTAGGGACATGGAGAATGATGATGAAGTGCTAGAAAGGACTTGAGAACTCTGGTAAGAGAGAGTGGTGGATTTTCAAGTCATGGTAATACTCAGTCAATCAACTCAGAGATGTTATTTTGCTAACAGCCAGAATTACGAACTACTCGTGGGTTCCCTTCAATGACAGGCAGTGCTTAAAATATCTTACAGTGGGGAAAAAAGTATTTAGTCAGCTACCAATTGAGCAAGTTCTCCCACTTAAAAAGATGAGCGAGGCCTGTAATTGGCATCATAGGTAGACCTCAACTATGAGAGACAAAATGAGAAAACAAATCCAGAAAATCACATTGATTTTTTTAAGAATTTATATGTAAATTATGGTGGAAAATAAGTATTTGGTCACCTACAAACAAGCAAGATTTCTGGCTCTCACAGACCTGTAACTTCTTCTTTAAGAGGCTCCTCTGACCTCCACTCATTACCTGTAGTAATGGCACCTGTTTGAAATTGTTATCAGTATAAAAGACACCTATCCACAACCTCAAACAGTCACACTCCAAACTCCACTATGGTGAAGACCAAAGAGCTGTGGAAGGGCACCAGAAACAAAATTGTAGACCTGCACCAGGCTGGGAAGACTAAATCTGCAATAGGCAAGCAGCTTGGTGTGAAAAAATCAACTGTGGCAGCAATAATTAGAAAATGGAAGACATACAAGACCACTGATAATCTCCCTCGAGAGAGCATTTGGATGTTCCATAAAAGTATTGAGAGAATGTCATATGGTCAGATGAAACCAAAGTAGAACTGTTTGGTAGAAACACAACTCGTCGTGTTTGGAGGAGAGCGACTGCTGAGTTGCATCCAAAGAACACCATACCTACTGTGAAGCATGGGGGTGGCAACATCATGCTTTGGGGATGTTTCTCTGCAAAGGAACCAGGACAACTGATCTGTGCACATGAAAGAATGAATGGGGCCATGTATTGTGAGATTTTGAGTGCACACCTCCTTCCATCAGCAAGGACATTGAAGATGAAACGTGGCTGGGTCTTTCAGCATGACAATGATCCCAAGCACACTGCCAGGGCAACGAAGGAGTGGCTTCTTAAGAAGCATTTCAAGGTCCTGGAGTGGCCTAGCCAGTCTCCAGATCTCAACCCCATAGAAAACCTTTGGAGGGAGTTGAAAGTCCGTGTTGCTTAGCGACAGCCCCAAAACATCACTGCTCTAGAGGAGAGCTGCATGGAAGAATAGGCCAACATACCAGCAACAGTGTGTGCCAACCTTGTGAAGACTTACAGAAAACGTTTGACCTCTGTCATTGCCAACAAAGGATATATAACAAAGTATTGAGATGAACTTTTGCTATTGACCAAATACTTATTTTCCACCATAATTTGCAAATAAATTCTTTAAAAATCCGACAATGTGATTTTCTGGATTTGTTTTCACATTTTGTCTCTCATAGTTGAGGTCTACTTATGATGTCAATTACAGGCCTCTCTCATCTTTTTAAGTGGGAGAACTTGCACAATTGGTGGCTGACTAAATACTTTTTTCCCCCACTGTATGTTGCTTTATGTTCCTGAGATGATCTGTGATTTAATTACAGATCAGCAAAGAGAGACAGTAGAGGGTTTCTGCTGAACTATAGGCCATGGCTTGGATTCTAGTCCTTAAGAATGTTTATTATACTCCATAGTTGCCAACAGTCCCAAATTTGTCAGGACTATCCCTATTTTTTTAAGGGTAATCCCAGCAAATATTTGTCCTGCACTGGCCACAATATCTTAGTGCTGCCAGAATATCAAGTCTGGAGTCGATAAAGTGTGTTGGCCTGAAGAAGAGGCACCAAAAGCTCCACTTCTGCAGGCGAATAATAAAGGGGTCTTATCTGGAGTCTGAATTTTAGGATCTGGGGTTTAAATTATGGGATCTGGTCTGGAGAATGGTCTGAGATGTGAATACTGGTGACTGGATCAAGGTCTGGAACCTGAATACTACAGTCTGGTACAATATGGGGTCTATATTAGGGACTCTGAATTATATGGTCCAGGTTGTAGTTAGGGGTATGAACATTGGGGTTACGCAAAATTTTTCACATTGGTGTGTTTTCTTAAAAACATATTCATTTAGATGACCACCTGTAACAATATTGACATGCAGGTATTTGTTGTATAGTTTTCTAGATTTATAAACTGTGCTTCAGAGATATTAACATTTGGATCATGACCAAAATGTCAGTAAAACTGAACCAAAGCCAACTTTGAAACCATCCTAAAATGTCAGATTAATGAATTGCAAGAAGTGTCATTACTTATTGTAACAACATGAGCGTGTGTGTTTACAGTAAACCACCTGCAATTGCAGCTTCCACCACCAAATGAATCAGACTCTTGTTGCCATGGTAACTGATGGCTATAAAGCAAAATGAGAATATTGAATGCATCGGCTTTAACAGTAACATGGTCGGAAAATGAGGCCTCATTTGCATATTAGTGCATAGAAAGTGATGTTTTCCAGCAGACACATGGTGCCTTTGGGTAATTTATACATGATAAAACTTTGTTCTGGATAAGCAAAAGGAGATATAACAAATCAGTGCTTTCACGCTGTTAATACTGAACAGGGGTTCAGTCTAGTTTGTCATCAGAGGACAAGCAATCTCTAGAGTACTACAGTGGAACAGACTTGTCATTGATTTACTACCTGATATTGCACAAAAACACTGTAATACAAGGAATGTTAAATTGTATTTACACAGAATCTCTATATTAGCTTTGAAGTACACTCTCATGTACAGTTATGTACATGAGACATTATAATGGATCTGTGGGGTTTTCTTTTGTTTAATTAGATTTATTCCAACCCTCAAAAAGCAAATTAAATTTGAGGGAAAAGAAGGCACACAATGTAGAGAGAGAGACAAAAAATGTAATGCCTTGCAGAATCTGGAAATACTCTATTGATATTTATTCCGGAGACCCTTCTTGGTCTTTTTATTGGTCACATATGAAGTCTTTGTACCTGTGAGATTAATATGTAGGTGAAGACTCATGCATTTGTACAGTCATGGCCAAAAGTTTTGAGAATGATACAAATATTAATTTTTACAAAGTCTACTGCTTCAGTTTTTCTAATGGCAATTTGCATATACTCCAGAATGTTATAAAGAGTGATCGCCTTAACAGCAATTACTTGCAAAGTCAATATTTGCCTAGAAAATGAACTTTATCCCCCAAAACACATTTCAACATCATTGCAGCCCTGCCTTAAAAGGACCACCTAACATCGTTTCAGTGATTGCTCCATTAACACAGGTGTGGGTGTTGATGAGGACAAGGCTGGAGATCAATCTGTCATGATTAAGTAAGAATGACACCACTGGACACTTTAAAAGGAGGCTGGTGCTTGCCATCATTGTTTCTCTTCTGTTAACCATGGTTATCTCTAAAGAAACACGTGCAGTCATCATTGCACTGCACAAAAATGGCCTAACTGGGAAGAGTATTGCAGCTAGAAAGAATGCACCTCAGTCAACAATCTATCGCATCATCAAGAACTTCAAGGAGAGAGGTTCCATTAGTGCCAAAAAGGCTCCAGGGCGCCCAAGAAAGACCAGCAAGCGGCAGGACCGTCTCTTAAAAGTGTTTCAGCTGCGGGATCGGGCTACCAGCAGTGCAGAGCTTGCTGAGGAATGGCAGCAGGCAGGTGTGAGTGCATCTGCACGCACTGTGAGGCGGAGACTCTTGGAGCAAGGCCTGGTCTCAAGGAGGGCAGCAAAGAAGCCACTTCTCTCCAGAAAAAACATCAGGGACAGACTGATATTCTGCAAAAGGTACAGGGAGTGGACTGCTGAGGACTGGGGTAAAGTCATTTTCTCTGATGAATCCCCTTTTCGATTGTTTGGAACATCTGGAAAACAGCTTATTCGGAGAAGAAGAGGTGAGCGCTACCACCAGTCTTGTCTCATGCCAACTGTAAAGCATCCTGAAACCATTCATGTGTGGGGTTGCTTCTCAGCCAAGGGAATCGGCTCTCTCACAGTCTTGCCTAAAAACACAGCCATGAATAAAGAATGGTACCAGAATGTCCTCCAAGAGCAACTTCTCCCAACCATCCAAGAGCAGTTTGGCGCTCAACAATGCCTTTTCCAGCATGATGGAGCACCTTGCCATAAAGCAAAGGTGATAACTAAATGGCTCAGGGAACAAAACATAGAGATTTTGGGTCCATGGCCTGGAAACTCCCCAGATCTAAATACCAATGAGAACTTGTGGTCAATCATCAAGAGACGGGTGGACAAACAAAAACCAACAAATTCAGACAAAATTAAAGCATTGATTCTGCAAGAATGGACTGCTATCAGTCAGGATTTGGTCCAGAAGTTGATTGAGAGCATGCCAGGGAGAATTGCAGAGGTCCTGAAGAAGAAGGGTCAACACTGCAAATACTGACTTGCTGCATTAACTCATTCTAACTGTCAATATAAGCTTCTGTTACTCATAATATGAATGCAATTCTATTTCTGTATGTGATAAAAACATCTGACAAACACACATAAAAACCAGAGGGCAGCAGATCATGTGAAAATATAATATTTGTGTCATTCTCAAAACTTTTGGCCATGACTGTAGAACAGTCCATTGCAAGAAAGAATGATCATGAGATCTACTTGCTTGGTAATTGATACCAGAAGCCTGGAGACAGTATTAAAGAAGGCAATAGGAACATTACTGTTTATCTTCCTGTATGAAAGGAGAAATAACTGGCACCTAAATAAGTGGTATATGACAACTAGGGATGCTGCAATCAATTCCTTGCTGCTCTAGACCACCAGGGATGCTGGCATGAATCATTCCCTATCATAGAACTTTAGGTATGCTTGCATTTACTCCAGTGATTTTAGCATTAAAGGGGTTTTCCCATCTACCTCTCTCACTAGTTTATCTTCTGTCTCTCCTTCTCAATTCCTGTATTCTTCAACAAGCTGGTGGGCATTACATGCTCCATGCTGACAATGGACTTGCAGTAAACTTAGTGTTATCTTTGTGTTTACTATATATATATATATATATATATATATATATATATATTTACCTTGTCCAGTCTTTATCAGCAAACTGTAATTAGCTGACCTGATTGCCTGACCACCAGTAAATAGCTCCAGGCAGTGAGTCACGTCATCCGACCTGATATCAGATACAGGCTGGGTCAGAAGCGTAGCTAGGGGTTCAGCACAGGGGGGACGAACACATCCAAGTGGGCCCCCAACTCAGGTATACCAACACTATCACTATACGGTGACCGTATAGTGATAGATAGTGGTTCTACACTGGGCTGTGAAGACCAGTTACGTAAATACAGTACAGGAACAATGTTGTTACAGGTGACATCTCTGATGGTTTACATTTATCGTCTCTTCCATCTCGACCGCCATGACCACTTCTTCCAGCTGTGACTGTAAAGTTTGTAACACAGACATCTTTGGCTCCTCACTTTTTCCAGGCACCCGACCCACATTGTCCTCAACTACATAAACTCTCCATCCTGCTGCTACCCCAATTATAAAATATATGATATAAAATCCCCTGGAAATGAATAATAAGCCCATGTGCCTTTTTAATTTGATAATGCTTCTATGTGCCCCATTTATTTAATACTGCCCCTCAATTAATAATTCCCCCTAATTAATAATGCCCTGTGTACCCCCTTAAATCAATTTAATGCCCGAGTGCCACCTAAAATTAATATTGCCCAATTCCCCTATTATTAATTACACCCTCTTATGTCTCCTTGTATAAATTATGCCCTCTTACATAAATGCCCCTCTGTATTAATAATGCCTATTAATAACCCCTTTGTATTAAAGACAACCTTTCATGTTCTCATGCATATGCGGTTTTATATACCACTAGAAAGCTGACAGTGCACTGAATTCAGCGCACTGTCGGCTTTCCCGTTATGTGCCCTGGTGGAGGAGATATCGGTGCCATTAGTTTAGGCACTGATCTCTCCCCACTGTTAGAAGGGCGTTCCTGACAGTCTAGTGTCATCGCTGGGCTGTGAAGAAAGTCCCCCCCCCAAGACTTGTACTGGGGGAGGGGGGGCCTTCCTCATAGCTCAGAGTCATCACAGGGCGGTAAGGAACGCCCCCTCTGACAGTACAAGGCTATGTTAAAGTACTGTCGGGGGGGCCTTCCTCACAGCCCAGTGATGACGCTAGACAGATATGTGCCGAAACTAACAGCACCGATATCTCCTCCATCGGGGCACGTAATGGGAAAGCCAACTGTCGGCTTTCTAGCGGTATATAAAATCAAAGGTTCATGAGGACATGAAAGGTCCTCTTTAAAGGGGCTGTCCAGGAAGTGGACAAATCACAGTGGAGGTGGAGTAGGTGATAAAAAATCATACTCAGGCTGGGTTCACACCAACACTTGAAACCTGTTGAGGGATTCTGCCCCCCATTCCGTTTCAAAAATGCGGAAAGAAAAGTCCTGCAAGCAGGCCTTTTTTCTCCGCATTTTTCAGGCAGAAACCACACAGAAACCCAGCAGACCCCATTATAGTCCGCAGGTAACCGGTTTACAAGTGAATTGGGTTTCTGTTTTTCGGGTCCCCAAGTGGACCCGAAAACGGAAACCGAGCGCTAGTGTGAACCCAGCCTTACCTGTCCCCAGTGCTTTGGTGTCTGCCGCCACTGTCTGTTCAGACACGTGCCATACGTGACTGCTGAGGCCATCAGTAGCCTCAATATTGGCTGGAAAGGACCCAGTCATGTATATGAGTGACATCACCGACTCTTTTCCAGCCACTGCTGAGGCCAATCACATGCAGTGCAGGACTTGCGGCAGGGAAGCAGCGTGTGTGTGCCTGGACAGACAGCAGCAGAGGGCTGAGGACATTGGTAGCCCGGAGACAAGTGAGTATTTTTTTTATGTTTCACCTTCCCTGCCTCCTCTCCAATTTGCCCAATACAATCCTTACCAGTAAACTTTATTATTCCCTAGAAAACCGCTTTGATACTGCCCCAATGCCCCCTAATATTATCTCCCCTTACATTCATACAGACCCCACTGACCTTTCACTATAATTTATATCCTCTTTTATTAAAGCCCCCTAATACCCCTTATATTAGTTATGGCCTCTTATCTAAATTCCCAATGCTCCCAATTGACCTCATATGTATTACCCCCATCCCCCCACCCCTAATTACAATGCCCAAAGTGAGTTAAAAAAAAAAAGTCGATGCTACTCACCTACCTCCGATCCCCCGAGGAGGACTCTCCACCGCCGGCACTGCCGCCGCTTACTGAAGAAACAGGACCTGCGTCCTGGCGCGGACGGCGCCGGACAATGACGCCATCGCGCAGACGTCTGTGCCAAGACGCAGACGTCTTAGGGCAGCTCGTAGGCCACAAGCCTGAAGTGGCTTGTGGTTTATGAGCTACGTATGTGTAGAGAATGTATTTTAACTGTATCGGTGTCATGCAGACACTGATGCAGTTAATATGTGAGGGTAACCTGTGTTGTGGCGGCCCTGAAGTGGGCCTCCTAGAGTCAGTGGGCCCCCGAGAATCAGTGGGCCCCCGGCCACCACCCCCCAGCTAGCTATGCCTCTGGGCTTGGTGCTTTGACAACGATGTGTAAACAATGGTAGGAATAATTTCACATAGCAGGCAAACAAAGCAGCATTGCTAAAGCAATTTATTTAGGAAAACTCTTGAATTTACATAAGCTAGCAGTATAGATAGGAATCTTGAGATAGGAATGCCCCTCTTCATTTTACTAGACCATATGTTGTTTGTTGGCATTGTTAATCCCTTTAATACCTAGACCAGCAGGGAAGTTGCTGTTAATTCCTTGGGAATGTTGTTATTAACCCTTTTAAAGGTTAATAAAGGTAGAACCCCCTAATCATGAATTGTGCAACTTCAAATTCATTGCTCAGTAAATTACAGCAGTTAGGGCCGGTTCACATCTGCATTCACATTCTGCATGCTTGCAGCACTTTTCTCTCCACTTGCTTCATGCGGAAACCGAGTGGAAACCACACGGACCCCATTATAGTCTATGGGGTCTGCAGGTTTCCTAAGATAAATTGCTTTTCTATGCGTATAGGTTTCCAGACAGGTCCCCAAGCAGACTCCCCGAACAGAAACCGAAAGCAGATGTGAACCCGCCCTTAACCGGCTTCCTGCAAAGCAACTGATACATGTATGCTACTATGTAAAATTGGTGGTGATAAATATTACAGATCACATCTACAAAAGTCGCTGGTCTACGTAACTAGAAGACTCTAGTCTGAAACATTTACATTATAATCTTAAAAAGAACTCATGTTACTTTTTTTCATATACTCTAGCACACTATCTGCAGTGCTTTCTCCCTGAAGCTGATCTAAAAAAATGACTATATTTGTGCATGTCATGTGAATATATCACTGTATTTTCTATATTATTCTGATTTTATTTAAATATGTACTGTCATTTCAACAACCTTGGAATAAATAGTATAGTGTATTATAACAAACTTTGTAATATATTTTATCAGAAATAAATTCATCTTTCTTCCCTTTATAACTAACATCTCCCTATCTGCCCCACAGATGCCCCACGATCAGATAGCAGGGGCCAAAGGGTTGCCATGGCATCCAGGAGGATGAACAATGGCCTCCTGACTGCCACTCCCTATAACACATAAGTGCAGTACAATGCATTGGGGATTAGAGATCCTAGGTTCAAGTGGGATAAGGAAAAAGTTAAAAAAAAAAAAAAAAAAAACCTTAAACATAAAGGCTAAAAAATAAAGAAATAATAAAAAGTTGAAAAAACCTTTTAATCTGAAAAACACATAACGTGAACAAAAAATAAACAAACATGTTAAGTATTCCCATGTGTGTACAAATCTGCACTATCTAAAAGTAGCGTAATTTATGCCGTATGGTGAACACTGTATACTGCAATGCGAAAATTAACGTATTTTGGTCACCTTGCTTCCCTAAAAAAAAAAAACAATAAAAAGTGATCAAAAAGTCATACATATAAAAAATTGGTACCAATAAAACTACAACTTGCCCCACAAATAAATAGCCCTTACATACCTCTGTCAACAAAACAGTAAAAAAGTTATAAGCATTAGAATACAGTATTCCCAGGAAAATTGTTCATTTTATTTGTAAAAGCAGTAAAACATGATAAAAGCAATAAAAAAAAAATTAGTATGGCCGTAATTGCAATGACTCACCAGACAAAGTTGCCATGTCATGTTTTAATGCAGAGTGAACGCTGTAAAAACAAAATGGAAAAAATTATGATAGAATTGTGGGCTTTTTCACATGCACCCCTCAAAAACATTAATAAAAGGTAATCATAACATTATATGTATCCCAAAATGGTGCTAAATAAAAGTACAACTCATCAGAATAAGTCCTCATATGGCTATGTTTACAGAAAAATAAAGTTATGAATTTTGGAAGTAGTATAATGTTGTACCGTGTTAACCATTGAAAGTAGTGGAAGAAATCAGGCGATACCTTTTTGAGGCTAACAGAGTATATTTGATAAGTAAGCTTTCAAGATTCTAACTCTCTTCTTCAGACATGGTGTTATACAAGAACTGAAAATTCACAGATTTTTTATACACATGGTCTTCCATGAATTTTGGAAGGCAGAGAAGTATGAAAAAAGTTGCAGAGCATTCACGTACAAACTACTCTGTGTCCTAAAGGGTAACATTAAAGGGTTAACATTGATACAGAAGTATTTATGTAGTTGTATGCACATTAGGAATCCAAGAAAAGAAGTACAAAGGAATACAGTATATGGAGCAGTTGTCTGTGACAACCAGATTTCGGCTTTAGTGGCTGTTTGGAAATTATAGAATTTTTTTTTCTTCTTTTTATCCATTTTTATAACACTCCCACATTGTATAGCATTCATATTGTGTATATTGCTTGTAAATGAATAAAAACAAGTTGCACAAATATTGTATTTAATTGTGTATGTTGTGTAAGAAAACTAGCTATGATCAGTTCTTATCACCAGAAAATATACTACCAGAATTTAGTAATTAGTAAGGTAATAATGTTGCTTTTTCACTATTTTGTTACACTTCAAAGTAACATTTTTTCAAAAATTGTATTATTATTATTTATTATTATTATTATTATTATTATTATTATTATTAAGCAGCAATCAAAATGACACAAGCAACATGTTAAAAGCTATGTGCGAATCTAGTTTAAACTGCAGTCTAATGAATAACCTTAAGTAACATATTACAGTATCAAAATGAGTTATAATAAATGACTTCACTGCTACATGTTAAAGGGGGTTGTCCAGTTTAAGACAAATATTGAGAGACAAATGTTATTGCTTGTGTAATGAAAAGTTATACAATTTTCCAATATACTTTTTGTATCAATTCCTTACATATTTCTAGATCTCGGCTTGCTGTCATACATCGAAACAAACCAGTGGGCTGAACCTCACAAATATTCATCGAAACAAAGGGGAGCACTTGGGAGCATACGGGGCCACGGGGGGAGAATTATACTGTGGAGGTGGCTCTGTGGAATAATATACTGTGTAGGGTCATTGTGGAGCATTATATTGAGTGGGGGCCATTGTGCAGTATTATACTGTGTAGGGGCCATTGTGGAGCATATTTATACTGTGTGAGGCCACTGTGGAGCATTATACTGTGTGGGGTCACTGTGAAGCATGTTATACTGTGTGGGGTCACTGTAAAGTATGTTATACTGTGTGAGGGCCATTGTGGAGAATATTATACTTTGTGTGGACCATTGTACAGAATATAATACTGTATGGGGCCACTGTGGAGCATATTATACTGTGGGAGGGTATTGTGTAGCATATTATACTGTGTGGGGCCACTGTGGAGCATATTATACTGTGTGGGGCCCCTTCACTATTTATTGTACATCACATGCCATCTGTTTTATAGCAGATGTGTGATGTTATGCAAGGCTATAATTACATTCCACGGTCACTATAAAACAGATACTGTGTGATGTAGATAGCGAAGTGGTTACGGCGCTCACAAAAGCAACAAGGTCCCTTCAAACAGCTAATCATCCGGGGCCCTGAGTGTTAGACTGTTAGAACCCCCAGCTGTTTCCCGGTGCACACAGCTCCCAGTATTATTTACATGCTGGGTGCTGTGGTGCTCACCCACGGTATTCTTGCGAACCGAATACACTGTAGGTAGGCATAACTAGTCTTGTGGGCCCCAGTGCAAACTTTGACCGGGACCTACAAAACTAGTTATGCCACTGGTCACATGGCAACTTCCAATATTCTAAATAGTATCCACAGGCAACATAGAAATACCTTCTGTTTGCACAGCAAACCATGCTAGAAAAAAATCATGAGGTAAGGATATTCATGGCACTCCAAGAAAATTCAGGTGCTCATGGAAGGGTTTCACCCCAAAGTTATCCAGAAAGAGAATCCAGGCACTCAAAAGGGATTACCAATATAGGACCGAAAAACGTTTCCACATGATAATCCCTTTTGAATGCCTGGATTCTCTTTCTGGATAACTTTGGGGTGAAACCCTTCCATGAGCACCTGAATTTTCTTGGAGTGCCATGAATATCCTTACCAAAAGATTCTCGTTCTCACAAGCACTCGAGAGTACCATGTTAATCGAAGTCTTTTCCTACAACCCTGAAAGGACAGCAACAATTATTGCAAAAACAACTTCAACGGATTTTCTTAAAATCCCTCCAAGCAAGATCAAAACACAGGATTGGGAACGTGAAGCCAAATCCTTGGTAAATAATGAATTACATTGCGCTACATTGACAAGAATATCTTTGGGTACAAAGGATTCCAAGGGGCCTAGGATCTCATCTTCGCCCAACTATATTTAAGGAGAATAAAGAATTTTGCATGATTTTTGAACAAATATTAAATAAGTGTTCATTGGACTTAACTGTTGAATTTTTGCAAAAATCCATCGCTACCACAAGAGAAAAAATAAAAATTATTGAACAACAGTTGACATCAACATTATCCAGTGAAGAATTTACTTCTCTTAGGAATAAAACGGTCTCCATTATGGACCAACATCGCCGTGAGTCAGAGAAGAAAAAACGGTCAAAATTTCTTCTCGATACAGAGGATTACCTCAATCATCGGGTATAGAGATGGCAGGATCCATTTCCTCGATCAAGACATGGCTACAGATCACAGAGAGCTTCACCAGATACATCCTATTCAAGTACGGACAGTGAACAAGGTCCTACCAGAAAAAAAAACCCTTTTTTAGGACAACGACACAGATACAACACAAGAAACCAACGAGGAGAGGGGGCAATGGAAACGGCACAAGACACGTCCCGAATACCAGAACTCAGGTACATCTGAAATGCTAGTTATTAACATATCTTCTAAGAACCTGAGCCCTGCTGAACTCTCCCTGTTACAAAAAGGGCTTTCTTTTTGCCCTACCTACAATTTCGATACTTTGAGTATCGAATTGGACATTCAAAGATTCTATAGGAATCTTAGACTAAAAGTACATTTTTCAGACACACCCATGAAATACCTCTGCTATTTCTAAGACACCCAATAACCTTCAAGAACTGGGTTTGCGAGTTAAGAGTTCTTTTACACCACCTAGAGGCTCTCATGCCCTAGAAGCTTGTATTAATTTGATTGATAAGGACGTGAATAAACTATTCACAGACATCAGGAAGGGATCTCTACATCTCTCTCCAAATCTTTCAAGCTCTGACTCTCAAGATTTAACAGCCATTATGAAGGATAAAGATCTTCTTGTAAAACAAGCAGATAAGGGGGCTGGGTTTGTAGTATGGGATAGGTCAGATTACATTAGAGAGATTGTTGCACAATTGAATGATGCTACTGTGTATAAAAAACTTGACCGTAACCCAACACTACAGATAGCATCTAAAATTAAAGAGGTCTTGGATTTTTATCTTCATAAAAACATTATTGACACACGGGTACATGAATTCTTGATTAAACCCAGTCCCATAATACCAGTCATATATGTACTCCCAAAAATCCATAAAAGACTTCACAATCCACCTGGCCGTCCGATTGTTGCCTCTACCGATTCTATCCTATCGCCCTTATCTATTTTACTTGAAAAAGCTTTGACACCATTAATTCGAACAATAACCTCTTTCCTGTTGGATACAAGTACTTTCCTGTCTGTTCTCAAAGACCTTAGCCCCATCAAAAGTGACATGTTATTGGTCACCTTGGATGTCAACAGCCTGTATACATCAATTACACATGAAAAGGGTCTTGAGGCAGTCAGGATTCTCCTTTCCAAAACAAACAAAACGCAGGATGAAATTAACTTCTGTCTTGACCTACTTGGAATTGTACTAACTAAAAAATTTTTTATGTTTCAAGATTCTTTTTATTTACAAATACAGGGTACCGTGATGGGGTCCAACGTGGCACCCCCAAATGCAAATGCTTATGTCATTTTTTGAGGATACCTTTGTGTACTCAAATCACTTATTCCAGCAGCATTGTCTCATTTGGAAAAGATATATAGATGACATTTTTTGCATATGGGGGGGCTCGTTGGACTCCCTCGAAACTTTCTTTGATTTCCTTAATTCCATTTGGCCAGAACTTAAGTTTATCATGCATCATAATGAGAATGAGATCAGCTTTTTGGACACAATGGTACAGAAGGACTCAAACAGTACACTTTAGACGGATCTTTTCACCAAACCGACTGATAGGAACACACTCCTTCATTATGACAGTTGTCACCCATCCTCCATAAAAAGGTCGCTACCATTATCCCTGTTTGACAGAGTCAAAAGAATCACAACAGGTCCGACACTTGACACCCGTATTGACGAAATGAAAACAAAATTTCTTGATAGGGGATATCCCCCCAATGTGTTACATAGATGTTTACAGGACAATACGGGACAAGGGCACAAGCCAAAACAGGATTCTTTTAGCTCACACTTACCACCCCTATACTTACAAGGTACATAACATCATAAGGAAACATTGGCCCCATTACACAAGGGATATACAAATGTAGTAGAATTTTCAAGACCTTTTCTGCCTTGCTTCCGCCGCCCAAGGAACCTTAAGGATAAATTTGTATGAGCTGATATAGGCTCTAATCTTAAATTACCTCTCCAATCCTTCCTACAAGGGACCTTTCCTTGTGTACATTGCCCTCAGTGCAATAATGTCTTGAAGGGAGGGATTATACATCATCCCCACACTGGCAGAGCCATTAAAATCAATGGGTTTTTCTCTTGTGACTCATCCTTCGTGGTGTACATGATCAAGTGACCTTGTGGCTTGATTTATGTTGGTGAAACGACTCAACCAATAAGGGGCAGAATCTCCAAACACAAATCCACGATACGTACAAAAAACCTTCTGTTACCGCTTCCTTTTCACTTCCATAACGCTAATCGTCGGGTTTCTCAATTACAATTCCAAGTACTGGAACAAATTCCCGTCTCCCGGAGAGGAGGCAATCGTATTCAGAGGTTGAAAATTAGAGAAGCCTTTTGGATCCATCAACTTCAAACCTTACAGCCAAAGGGTCTGAATAGAGATTACGAACTTCGCAGCTTCTTGTAATTATTCTAGTTCTCTTACAGTATGCCTATAATTCATGTAATCATTACTAAGAATTTTTTTTTCTTTTAATTTCAGAACCAATAATTTTCTGAAGAACAAAAACGACACCCCAGCTCCGGATTGCCTATTATTTCTCCTTTATCTCTTCTAACTTTTCTTTCTCACCCAAAATGGCGCTGTATTTCTGTTATTACTATGACCACTGACAGTTGCCAGTATATTACTTGGCTAACCTCATCCAAAATGGCACAGCCTTCCCTATGTTTATGCCCACTGATCTTTTTAACTGCTACCTTCAATGATATTCTACTCTCCCCTCTGCTAATAAGAATAGGCCTGGTTATGTTCAATATTAAGCCAGCAGCTATATACCCACAGCCCTATTTGTGCATGACCAGTACTGATCTCCATTTAGTATGGCTTAGCAGCTTCTAGTGATGAACCTGTGATCATGTGACCTCGGCCCTACCTGAGTAACAGGTAACAGTAACACACGCCCAGTGTAGACTCATTTGTACAGCAACCTCAAGTGATGAGGTATGAGCATGCTCAGTATACTTTTAGCTTCCTTCATTCAACAGGATGTCTCACAGCTATGAGATCACTTCCTTGGCGCCTTAATCAGTGTCTTTATCATATACACACTTGTTACTCCTAGCTATTTAAGGCTCTCTCCTCCACATGTCTTCAAGCAGCATTTTCCTCTTAACAGTTCTACTGTTTTTTTGTTTTTTTTCTCTCAAGTTCTGCTTCATATTTCTCTGCAGTATTCCTAGGCAATCCGGTGAGTATAGCATCAATATACAATATACTATAGTTCAGTCAGCAGATGTTCATTACCTGTATTAGAAATCTGGGATCGTTCTTCTCCTATTTCTAATATATTTTATATATATATATATATATATATATATATATATATATATATATTGTGACCGCTTGGGGGAATTAAACTCAAATGGCGGCAGGCTCCTGGTCCCAACAGCGGTGGTTCGTGGTACTGGGCGCCGGAAATATAGGGTTCAGACGGTCCAAGTGAAACATAAAAGTGGCTTTATTCAGCTCAACTGCAACACAGCAAAACAACAAAAAAAAACTATGCCACAGTTAGGGCACTCACTGACTCCTTGAGTCCCTAACTAGCTTCTGGGGCAATAATAGCCTGACTTAGTCTCTGTAAGTCCTCTCTGGATCCAAGCCCTCTGGGACAGACTGCCTCTCTGTCCAAGGCTGGTCCACCATTTCCTACTCCAAGCAGGTTTCTCCAGCCTTCTGGAGATACACGCCCCACCCAAAGGTGTGGCTGAGGGCCTTTTCAGGGCTTGCCTGGGTCGCTCCCTAGCGCCCTCTAGGTTCATACTCTCACATACCCTCCCCCTCAGCTCACTACCCATGGGGTGAGCTACAATGGGACAAGACATATGTCGCCGTCCCTCTTCAATCCTATACAATTGTCCCATGTCTCTCCAGATGTCCCCATCTCCTCTTCCAAATACCGCTCCATCGAGTTCTCAGTTCTCTCCTCCCTTTAAATGCCACGCCAAGATCCTGGCCATTCCGTGCAAAGGCAAGTTCCGCTTCATCACCTTCACAACTCGCCCCACAGTGGATCACATCATCTTCACCGCTTTTCTCGCCATAGTCTTCAGCCATCCCATTGCATGACCTCGATTCATCTAGTGAATAGCCGCAAGAATCTTCATCTTCTCCTATCACGAATCCACAGAAGCCCAGACACCAACTAACACGTACTTCATGCACATCAATGTCTTTAGAGTATGAATATTTCACGGGTACCTTTTCTGTAACCTTCACCTTGCCATCACCATCACGGCTTAGAAGTTTAGGAGACATAGGCTGCTTGCTCTCCTCTTTGTTTGAGATACACAAGCTCTGTACTGCAATATCCTCTCCTTCTGCACAAGGGCCATACAGTACACCCTCACAAAATAGCTCACGCTGAACTACATTTTCTGGTATGTCTTTAACAACTGCCACATCATATATTGGAATGGTTTCTGTATAATGCTTCCACATCTGTACGTCAGCCGGAGAACCACTTCCATACTCTAGTCTTACCTCCTCTTTCTCATACCCATAACTTTCTGGAGGCATGTTGCGATACTGTGATAGATTGCAAGAATTTTCGTGCCAACCCCTTTCTGACAGTACAGGAGCTGGTGATATCGTCATCCCAACATTCTTCAAGTTATTTTCATTTCCTGTGCTAACACCGGAGGACTGGGATACCAAGTTTTCACCATCACAGTTTTTTCTGTCAGTACCCACATGCTTTTGGGTTACATGTTCTGGCTGCCTTAATGGTTCTGCTTTCTCTGCCTCTATGCTGGCAGCTTTCTCTAATTCTAAAACCTTCTGTAGCGCACAAATCTCTGATTCCAGTTCCGGAACTTTCTTCACTGCCACATTTTTCTGCACAGCCTCCATCTCAGTTTTTACTATTGCAACTTGCAGAACTTCCTCAATCTTCCTGACATCTTCTATGGCAGCAGATGTAGGTGCCATCTCTTTATTCACTATGCCTCCTAATTCTAGGATATTCTGCAATGTTCTTCTAACATTTGTCAGGTCAGCATCCTGGATAATATTTTCTGCTTCCCCCACTGTTCCCTGAATTATATTGGATTGATCCTCCAACATCTTCTGATAAAGCTTCTGCTCATCTGCAGACTTTTTGTCAAGTCTTTCATTCAAGTCCCGTATCTCAGTGGCTCTCTTATCTTGCTCTTGGTTGAATAAAGACTCTATTTCTTGAATCACATTTTTCAGGGATAACAGCTCTGATTCTTTAGAGGTTAACAGGCTCTGCAGCGAGTCTCTCTCATCTTCTAGTGCTGCCAGCTTTGAAGATAGTGCAGATGCCGACTGTTCCGTATTGGATAAAGACTGCTGCAATCGATCCAATTCTTCTCTTTTAGATTCCACTTCGGTTTTTAACTGTTCAATCTGAGAAGTACGCTCTTCCAACTTTATTTCTGATTCACGCTTCACTTGATCCATCTGAAACTCCAGCTGTTTCTTGATTTCCTCCTGCTTGTTCACTTGCACCTTTAATTTAGCAACAAGCATATTTAGATCTACAATCTCAGCAGATAAATTAGACAGGTTTCCTTCAAACTGAATCCTCATGTCTTCTGTCTGGAGGTCCAATTCTCTCTTGGCCTTTTCCAGCATCTCATAAGCATTAGCTTTGTTCTCATACAATATCTGCACAGATTCCAGGTTTTTCTCAACTTCATCCTTGGAGCTAACCAAATCCTCCATTTCAGTGTGCAGTTGCTTGTTGAGCCTCTCTAACTTGGCCTTCAATTCAAGGGCCTCTTCTAGGGAGCGAGCCAAGGCAAGAGCTTTGGTCTCTTTTCCACAAGCCTCTGCTTCAGCACGGTCACGTTCTTCTGCATATCTAGCAGAAAGAGTCTTCTCTTCACCAAGCAGCTGATCAAACTTTTTCTGCTTCCTTTCCAAATTTGACACCATCCGACGTTGATGATCAAGGTCTACACCTACATCTTCTAGTTCCTGCTGCAGTCTAATTTTCGTCTTCTCAAGTTTGTCATAAGCAGCAACCTTCTCCTCAAACCATTGATTTGTAGCTTCTAGCTCCTTTTGCAACTTTTCCTTTAGTTCTTCAACAGAATCCAAGGATCCAATACTATCCTCCATTTTTTTCTTCATATCAGTCACCTGAGCCTGTAGTATTGAAATCTGCTTTGTCAAATCTCTTTTTGCTATCTCCTCTTCCTCTAGTTGCTCAAGGAAACCATTTTTCTCATCTTCCATTTGTTTTAGTTTTGTACTAAGGTCAAGCTTCTGACGGGTTTCTTCTTGCAAAAGTTCCTGAGTGTCCTGAAGCTGAGATTCTAGTATAGAAAAAGCTTTGGAAAGTTTGATAAACTTGCTGTCTGCTTGAGAAAGAAGCCTTGTGACATTATCCAATTCCACCTGTAGTCTGTTTGCCTTGTCTAGCAGTTCTGCTTGAAACCTGTCCCCTTCTGTGACTTTTAGTTGCAGCTCTTGAAGTTGAGTCTCTACTTTTTTATGACTCTCCTGTAAGGTTTGCACTTTCTGAGCATGGACAGACGACATCGCCATCAATTCTTTGTCTTTATTTTGCACCAAAACAGACAACTTCTCATTATCTTCACAAGATCCTGACAGCGCCCTCTCCAGGCTACATATTCTAGCTTTGAGTTCCCTTTCTCTTTGTTCCAGAACTCCAGCTCTGCTTCGCCATTCATGGATTTCACTATTTAGGCGAACCTGCTTTAGTTCATGCAAATTTTGCTCTGACTGCAATGTCTGCACTACAGATTCTAAATCACTCTCTTGGTCAGACACATACTTCCTCAGCTCGGCAATTTCATTTTCTTTGATAATTAATGCAACCGAAAGTTTTTCACACTTCCTCATTTGGTCATCCAGACATTCTGACTGATACTGCAACAATTCACTTCTCTCACGTTTAGCAGTTTCAAGGTCATCTCTTAATCTCTCAATGATACACTCTTTGGAAATGGAGTCTTGGACATGCTGCTCCTTTAAATCCTGCAATTGCCTCTCAAGCACTTGCTTTTGCTCTACACTCTGTACAACTTTATTAGATAGAGCACATTTCATATCAGCAAACTCCTTCTTAGTGACAGTCCATTCCAGGCAAACCCAGTACCACATTTTCACAATGACTAGGATATGAACTCTTTACAGTTTCAAGCTCTTTCTTTAACTTAAGGTTCTCTTTTTCTGATACCTCAAGTTGCCATTTCCAATCAGATATTTCATCTTCATGAATGAACCTGATGGTTTTAATCTCATCTTGAAGCTGCTGCACCATAATATTTTCATCTTTGGTGCTTTCATGCACTCCCCTATGAGACATATCAGTAGGGACATATTCAATCATAGAACAGAGGTGTTTTAGAAAAACTGAGTCACTCTCATGCAACACATTATTTTTACTTGTATTCCACATGATCTGTTCTGGGTTTTGTGTCTCTCTGCATTCAGACTGCTGCCCTAATAAACCTGTGCATAACTTCTCTGTTTTTTTACAAGCTGAAATTCTCTTTTTCTTGCCCATGGTTTACTAACAAGATTACACAATATTCCACAGCAACCTTGGGGTTCAAGCGGCAGCAACTTTTTGCTATCTTCTGCAGTCACATGTATTCAAACAGTTAACTTATGTGGCACTACAACAACCAGCATTTTCTTCTGTCTTCCACAGAAAACATCAACATGGCACCATAGCCTTTCACATAGACTGTTTGCAATATCCAGCTTCTATACACATTGCATACTTTCTTGCCATCAGCAAATATTTCAGAGACTTCTGTGCCACAGTATACACAAAGTCCATTCCCTGGATTCCTCATCCAGAGTTTTTACTTTCACCAGTTTTGCACACACATTGCTATGTTGCAATTCACTCACCCCTTTCTGGGCTTCTCAGTTGAAATCGCCGATTTCTTCAAGCTGTAGGCCACAATGCACACTTAGCAGTACTGCAATCACAAACCACTTGTCTTCCAGGACTTGCGTGGATCTCTTTATGCGCGCGATTCTCCACCATATGTGACAGCTTGGGGGAATTAAACTCAAATGGCGGCAGGCTCCTGGTCCCAACAGCGGTGGTTCGTGGTACTGGGCGCCGGAAATATAGTGTTCAGACGGTCCAAGTGAAACATAAAAGTGGCTTTATTCAGCTCAACTGCAACACAGCAAAACAACAAAAAAAACTATGCCACAGTTAGGGCACTCACTGACTCCTTGAGTCCCTAACTAGCCTCTGGGGCAATAAGAGCCTGACTTAGTCTTTGTAAGTCCTCTCTGGATCCAAGCCCTCTGGGACAGACTGCCTCTCTGTCCTAGGCTGGTCCACCATTTCCTGCTCCAAGCAGGTTTCTCCAGCCTTCTGGAGATACACGCCCCACCCAAAGGTGTGGCTGAGGGCCTTTTCAGGGCTTGCCTGGCTCCCTAGCGCCCTCTAGGTTCATACTCTCACAAATATATATATATATATATATATATATATATATATATATATATATACAGTACAGACCAAAAGTTTGGACACACCTTCTCATTCCAAGAGTTTTCTGTATTTTCAAGACTATAAAAATTGTAGATTCACACTGAAGGCATCAAAACTATGAATTAACACATGTGGAATTATATACTTAACAAAAAAGTGTGAAACAACTGAAAATATGTCTTATATTCTAGGTTCTTCAAAGTAGCCACCTTTTACTTTGATTACTGCTTTGCACACTCTTGGCATTCTCTTGATGAGCTTCAAGAGGTAGTCTTCCAACAGTCTTGAAGGAGTTCCCAGAGATGCTTAGCACTTGTTGGCCCTTTTGCCTTCACTCTGCGGTCCAGCTCACCCCAAACCATCTCGATTGGGTTCAGGTCTGGTGACTGTGGAGGCCAGGTCATCTGGCGTAGCACCCCATCACTCTCCTTCTTGGTCAAATAGCCCTTACACAGTCTGGAGGTGTATTTGGGGTCATTGTCCTGTTGAAAAATAAATGATGGTCCAACCAAATATGAGATCTTTGCTTCCAACCACCGTGTCTTTGTGTGACGCAGAAAAGGTGAACGAATGGACTCTACATGCCTGGTTCCCACCGTGAAGCATGGAGGAGGAGGTGTGATGGTGTGGGGGTGCTTTGCTGGTGACACTGTTGGGGATTTATTCAAAATTGAAGGAATACTGAACCAGCATGGTTACCACAGCATCTTGCAGCGGCATGCTATTCCATCCGGTTTGCGTTTAGTTGGACCGTTTAGTATATAATTCCACATGTGTTAATTCATAGTTTTGATGCCTTCAGTGTGAATCTACAATTTTTATAGTCATGAAAATACAAAAAACTCTTGGAATGAGAAGTTGTGTCCAAACTTTTGGTCTGTACTATATATATATATATATATATATATATATATATATATATATACACCTTTTTTTTTTTTTTTTCTTCTGTTGTATTTATGGCAATTATAATGTTATATAATAATTATTATTATTTCCATAGACATGTTCTCCCTAGGCCCAATGGGTTTAGACCTCAGATGACCATAGAACAATTTATGCAAACATGACATTTTTTCAGACGCCAATTCATAATGTGGTCTTTTTTGGGATAATCTCATCTATGCTTTATTGCTGTTGATCTGTTCACTTGAACGTAATACTCATATATGATGTTCTCTTGGTACTATTATTTTACTCTCTAGTTTGCAATATGAGTATTTCTACTATATTAGCATTCCTTGTATAATAATGTACATAGATCACTTGCTATTTGTTTATATATCTATATTTGTGTTATATCTTGAATTAGGGTTTGATGAAGGTCCAATATAGGACCGAAAAACGTTTCCACATGATAATCCCTTTTGAGTGCCTGGATTCTCTTTAAAGAAAAAAATCATGTGACTTATTGAAGACAGTCAAAGCAGGATAAAGATAGACACTGCGAGTGGACTATTCTTATTAAGGGAATGGTCTTTCAAAAAATATAATGTTTAAAAAATATATCACCAGGGTGTCACTTTAGCTCTATGCTCTTCCTACATAGTTACTGAGCTGCCTGGAATTGTTACTAAACTGCAAGTTTACCTATCCTCATAGAGTGGACCATATTGGCGAATATTTTTTCCAGCAAAATATGTGACTTCTCTCATTAATAACTGAATTCCTTTGTAGATAGAATTTAAAAGGAGTTTCCCACCTCCCCCAAGCGTATTCAACTACCGCCACTGTATTACAGAGCACATTACAGCTATAAACAGCATACCATTACTATGTATTTCACTTTTGTAGATTTGGAGAGAAAAAACTTTGAAGTCTTATGTAAATGAGACAGTTGGTGCACTGGGGGCAGGACTTCAGCTCTCCAGAGCACTACTTATGCTAGGATGGGTGATATCACAACAGTGAGAGGATCAACTCTCCTGGCATGAGGTGGTGCTGGGAGTTGATAGATTTCCTTTTATGTGTGAGTGTTTACCTTAATAAAGACAAATCCACCATTAGGCATTTTGTTATTTGGGTCAAAGTTTTTGTGCAGAAATCTGTGAGAAGCATGAGTGCGCCTCTGGAATCAAGATCTAGGAAGTCCACCTAACAACGCTATGTTATCTCTGCTCTTGCTCTTGCATTCAGAAGGGCAGTTCAGAGTCCTAGATGAGATATATATTTCCTCATATAAGGGCGAAGATTCTGGAAAATTCTCTTTTTCCTGTGGAACCCTGAAAAGTCACCAGGTCTTAACAAGAGGTTCAAGACTCTTTTTCTATTCAATGAAGTCTGATCTAAAGAATAAAACCTCTGGTGAAGGATTACAGTGGGGAAAAAAAGTATTTAGTCAGCCACCAATTGTGCAAGTTCTCCCACTTAAAAAGATGAGAGGCCTGTAATTGATATCATAGGTAGACCTCAACTATGAGAGACAAAATGAGAAAACAAATCCAGAAAATCACATTGTCTGATTTTTTAAAGAGTTTATTTGCAAATTATGGTTGAAAATAAGTATTTGGTCAATAACAAAAGTTCATCTCAATACTTTGTTATATATCCTTTGTTGGCAATGACAGAGGTCAAACGTTTTCTGTAAGTCTTCACAAGGTTGGCACACACTGTTGCTCGTATGTTGGCCCATTCCTCCATGCAGATCTCCTCTAGAGCAGTGATGTTTTGGGGCTGTCGATGGGCAACACGGACTTTCATCTCCCTCCAAAGGTTTTCTATGGGGTTGAGATCTGGAGACTGGCTAGACCACACCAGGACCTTGAAATGCTTCTTACGAAGCCACTCCTTCGTTACCCTGACTGTGTGCTTGGGATCATTGTCCTGCTGAAAGACCCAGCCACATTACATCTTCAATGACCTTGCTGATGGAAGGAGGTTTGCACTCAAAATCTCACGATACATGGCCCCATTCATTCTTTCATGTACACAGATCAGTCGCCCTGGTCCCTTTTGAAGAGAAACAGCCCCAAAGCATGATGTTGCCACCCCCATGCTTCACAGTAGGTATGGTGTTCTTTGGATGCAACTCAGCATTCACTCTCCTCCAAACATGACGAGTTGTGTTTCTACCAAACCGTTCTACTTTGGTTTCATCTGACCATATGACACTCTCCCAATATTCTTCTTTAACATCCAAATGCTCTCTAACAAACTTCAGACGATGTAGTGGGTTACTGACAGCAGCCTTTGTTACGTTAGTCCCAGCTTTCTGCAGGTCATTCACTAGATTCCCCCATTTGGTTCTGGGATTTTTGCTCACCGTTCTTGTGATCATTTTGACCCCACGGGGTGACATCTTGCGTGGAGCTCCTGATCGAGGGAGATTATCAGCGGTCTTGTATGTCTTCCATTCTCTAATTATTGCTCTCACCGTTGATTTCTTCACACCAAGTTGCTTGCCTATTGCAGATTCAGTCTTCCCAGCCTGGTGCAGGTTTACGATTTTGTTTCTGGTGTCCTTCCACAGCTCTTTGGTCTTCACCATAGTGGAGTTTGGAGTGTGACTGTTTGAGGTTGTGGACAGGTGTCTTTTATACTGTTAACAATGTCAAACAGGTGCCATTACTACAGGTAATGAGTGGAGGACAGAGGAGCCTCTTAAAGAAGAAGTTACAGGTCTGTGAGAGCCACAAATCTTGCTTGTTTGTAGGTGACCAAATACTTATTTTCCACCATAATTTGCAAATAAATTCTTAAAAAATCAGACAGTGTGATTTTCTAGATATATTTTCTCATTTTGTCTCTCATAGTTGAGGTCTACCTATGATGTCAATTACAGGCCTCTCTCATCTTTTTAAGTAGGAGAACTTGCACAATTGAAGGCTGACTAAATACTTTTTTTTCCCCCACTGTAATATCGCCCATCTTTGACGCCATGAAAGGTCCTTTTTAAAGAATGTCTATTTCCACATTCCCATTTTTCACATGAAATACCAGTGAGCACAACTCCAATACAAGTCTCATATTATTAGCTATCACAGCACAAACTTGCAGTACAAGAGCGGCCTATTTTGGAAATAAACTACTTACATTAAACAGTTAAGCAAGTGGGAGTGTGTGTATTGTCTAAAGTGTACAAAGTTTTAAGTAACTTCTTCTTCATTGGTATTGTTTTGCTGTAAATATCACCCTAAGGCTGGGTTCACATCTGCGCTCGGTGAGCGCTCGGGGATTCCATTCCCCACTCCGCTTAAAAAATACGGAGAGAAAAGTCCTGCAAGCGGAACTATTCTCTCCACATGTTTCAGGTGGAAATCGTTTTATAGTCTATGGGTTCCACATTTTTTGCATGGGTAACCACTTTTTAAGCGTATTGGGTTTTTGCTGGTGTGAACCTAGCGTTAGACATAATGAATTTTAATGGCGCCAATGTGAATTGCAGAATCACCGTGAACACTGTTTAACCCCTTCCTGTTGCAGGCATTATTCAATTTTTGCTGTTGACTCCCGACTTCCATACCCCATAACTTTTTTATTTTTCCATTGACAGAGCCATATGAGAGCTTAATGTTTGCAGGACAAATTGTACTTCATAATGGTACCATTTAATATTTGGTATGATGTACTGGGAAGCTGGAAAAAAATTCAGAATGAGATGGGATTGGAGAAAATGTACATTTGAGCAACTTTCTTACAGCCTTTGTTTTACGGTGTTCACTGTGCAGCCAAAATGACATGTCACCTGTATTCTATGGGTCAGTGTGATTCCAGGGATACCAAATTAAAATTTTTTCTTTACCTGTAACATTTCCATGTACAGGGATGCATAAGGCGTCTTTTTTGCAGGGCCAGATATACTTTTTAGTTATACCATTTTGGGGAATGTCTGATGTTTTGATCACTTTTTATAAAAATTTTTAAGGGAGGTGAAATGGCAAAAAAACATTGGTTTAGCTCTTTTGATTTGTTTTCCCTCTACTGTGTTCGCCATATGGGAAAAAATATTTTTATATGTTTGTAGAGTGGGTATTTTTGGACCAGGGGATGTATAATTTGTTTATGTTTGTTTTTGTTTATTTATTGTTGTTTAAAATCTAGGGAAAGGGGGGTGATTTTAAGTTTTAGTTTTGTTTTGTTTTTTAAAAAAACAAACTTTTTTTTTAAACTATTTTATTAGCCCCCCCTAAAAACTTTGAACCTTAAATCTGTTGATTGCATGTCCCATGGACTGCAGTACAATTTTGTATGGGACTTTCGCTACATAGATATTGAAGCTGGTCATAGACCAGCCTCAATAGCTGCACTGACGAGCAAAAGGATAACAATGTTTTAAACTTTTGACTTTCAGGCTCCATATCTCACCATCCACTACAGTTTTGAACTTGAGACTACCATCATTTTATAGACAATCATCTTGGCTATCTCATACATTAATTTGACTTGCAACTATTTAGCATATGATTAGTTATGCAGATTCTTGTCAGATAACTGCATTGTTACTGTTTTGCACAAAAACAATTAAATGTAAATTTTATTATTTTGTAAATCCACCTTTGGCTTTCAACATTGCCTGAATCCTTCTGGGCATGCTCTCGATCAGATTCAAGTATGTCTCAACAGAAATTTGACCCCAGGTCTCTTCTACACCTTTCCAATGTTGGTGCATACTGGTCAACTCAGTTGGGTATGAATACAGCTTTTTATTCAACTCTGGGGAGGTCTGGGGATTGTAGGGGACAATCAAGCACCTCTACTTCATTGTCATTGAGCCATTTCTTCACTAATCTATGCTTTGGGTCGTTGTCTTTCTCATACCTATAGTACTCTAGTGTATGAAGAAACTCATCTTTTAGGATACTCACATATAGCTCAGCATTGAGACCACCATCAATCCTGGTCAAGTATCCAATGCCTTTGGCTGTGAAACAACCCCATATCATCAGGCTTCTTCCACAGTTCCTTCAATTTCTCAATCTATTAGCCCCTTTTTTCTTGTTTCTTCCAGACCCATTAGCACCCATCCGAGCCCAGTCTATTGACTTTTATCTCATCGCTCCAAATCACCCATTTCCAACCTTCTACTGTCCACTTTTTGCACTTTTTTGCAAATTTGAGCCAACAGTTCTTATGATGATATTTAAGTCAAGGCTTCTTTACCTTTTTTCAGGCCACAATTCCAGACTTGTGCAACACGCGAATGCACAGTGCTTGCATGGACGTCTGTGTTCTCACCATTACAAAACATACAAGCTGTGATGAACAGATCCTCAGTTATATATCTTTGTTGGAAATGTATTTTTACAATCCTACCTACTTTTAGGAATGCCATGTTTAAGTTGTGTTTACATTGTTGGTCACTTAATTTCAGTGGTGTTATGTTCATACCATGGGGGATGGCCTCTCTAGCCTGCCAGTTTTATTACCCCCTGGACAGCAGATTCCATGGGGGAGGGAGGGCTAGTGATCTGAAGCTCAACCCCAGACACACATCTCTCCCAGCACCTAGGAAGGCATCCATCTCTCTGAGGGTTATGCAAAGGAGGGAGAAGGGGGGCGGCCTGGGGGAAAGGTGTGAATGGTCACTGGGTGTATACTGCAAGGAGAGGCGAGGTCCTTTGTCTTTGAGTCTGGACAGCATGTAGGAGAGACATGCTCTGTAACTTGCTTAAGGAAGTGCCCTAGGCCCAAGAACCTGGTGCGGCCTAGAGAAACGGACTACAAACTTGTGCCGGTATTTTTCCATCTGTTATTTCCCTTTTTATTTGGTGTGCTGTATTTTACATTTATCTGTATTTTTCTTGGTAATTGATATATATTTCTGTATATGTTAATGCTTAGTAACGACCCACTTGGGTTAATAAATATATAAAATTTAAAAAGCTTGTTTCATATTATCCTATGAATCCAGTCCGCTCACGGTGTGTGAGTGGGAGGTTAAGAAAGAAGGTTGATCCCTGGTGTGCCAGGAGCGTGGCAAGGCGAGATCCTTCACAGTGGTGGCAGCGTTGTGGGATATACAGTAGGATAAACAGCGTGTGTGTGTGTGGTATCACTCAGATGTTGGGGATTTGCGACAAATTCTATTAAGCGAGCTCTGTACTAGAAAAAGCTTAAAAGATATGATGAAAGTTGATACGGTACTGTTCCCTTACCTTTCTCTTTGTTTTTCTATCCTATTTTTTATTTGGCAACGGCTTCCAGCGGATGGCTGGGGGTCTGAGGAGCAGAATCAGAGATCTCCAGTAGATGGCTGATGTGGAGGCTGCCACAGCCATGGAGGACATGGAGCAGAGTCCTGAGGTGTTGGGACAAGGAATCCTGGCCACTCCAGAAAGTCCAGCGGCTGGCCCTGTCCCAGAGATCACTTCGCCTGGAGGGACCAGTAGCCCCAGCCCTGTGGGAGGAATGGACTTATATTTGCAACTGGTCTTACAGCAGCTAGGCCCCAATGACTCTAATGCTCGCCTACAGTTGATCCTCCAATTTCAGCAGGCGGAGAGGGAGTCCCAGGAACGTGAACGGCAGGCCGAGAGGGAGCATCAGTTTGAGCTGAAAAGGCTAGAAATCCCAGCAGGCGCAATCTTCCCCTGCGCAAACTCCAGAAGCCCAAGCACCAAGGCCCCGATGTGAGGACTTTCCAATCTTAGAACCAAACAGGGACTTGGACACTTTCTTGCAGGGATGTGAGAAGGTGTGCGGACAGTATCAGCTACCATGGACAGACTGGGTCCGTTACCAGGCTCCCACGCTGAAGGGAAAAGCTCTGGATACTTTTACAAACTTACCAGCTGACCAGGACAAGGATTATGAGTCCGTCAAAGCGGCGCCGATCCAGAGATACCAGCTCACTCCTGAGGTGTACCGCCTGAAATTTCGGGGCCTGCAGAAAAAAACCTATGGAGAGCCATGAGGATGCAGAGGCCCAGATCTGCGTGTGGTTCCGGCAGTGGACTGATGGCAAGTCCGTCACCACCAAGGAGGACCTCGCGGACCTTATGCTCCAGGAACAGTCCTTGAATATCTGTACCGAGGAGGTGCAGAAGTACCTCCTGGGTCGGGAACCCAAGGACATTCACGCGGCTGCAGCAATGGCGGATCGTTATGTCGCCAACCAGATTTCGTGGAAACCTGCCAGCTGGGGGGGGGGTAAGACAAACTCTGCCCCGGGGAGCCCTTCTTCAGGCTGGAGGTCTCCACAGCCTCTGGGCTCCGAGTGTGGTAAGATAAACTCTGTCCCAGGTGGTCCTTTTACGTCCCCTGTCCCAAGAACTCTGGGAGCCCCAGCGACCACCTCCAAGCCCCAAGGAGTGGTCCAGCAGTGTCACGCCTGTAACCAGCCAGGACATTTCAAGGCGGAGTGCCACAAACGCTCTGAGAAGACCCCTGCTTCCCAGGTCACAGCAGCTGTCTCATCTGTGTATTTGGTTGGGAGGGGAGGTCAAAACCCAAAGCCATTGTGGGGGATAAAGTGGTCATGGGATTTCGGGACACTGGGGCGGATGTTACCTAATTTGGTCCCTCTGGACAGTATTATTCCCGGGAAAATTCTGACCCTGAGGGCAATTGGACAGGAACACTTAACTGTACCCATGGCTTGTGTCCATCTGGACTGGGGTGTGGGAAAAGGAATGCGGAATGTGGGGCTAATGTCTGATCGGCCTGCTAATGTATTGTTGGGAACGGATTTAGGGCCCCTTGTGTCCCAATATGGGATGGGAAGAACCCCAATTTACTGTGATAAACTGTCTATGAATAATGATGATGTTGATGTAATGCTCAGACCTGTCAAACAGCCAGAGGGAGAGGTCAGCTCCCTGCTCTCCTCTACTGTGTGCCCAGCTGAAGTAAACAGTGAAAATGCTAATGAGGTGCTGTGTAGTGCTGACCTGGCTGTAGACACGCCCACATCTGCGGATGGTGATAGCCCCCTCACTGTGACCCTGTCCACTGAAGCTCGGTGTGAATTGACAGTTGCTAATGAATGTACTGTCAATGTAATTGCCAATGCTTGTTGTGAAAATGTACAGGGTAGTTCCTCTGAGACACTGGAGGCAACTCCAACCACCTCACCCAGTGCCTCAGATCAGCACCCCGATGTTGACCCTGTGCCAGGTGGGCAGGTGGGTCACGAGGATCTCAGCACCGATCCAGGTGAGGGACGGACTGCTGATATTGCGGTGGTAACCCGCAGCCAGAATGCCAAAAGGGTGGAAGGCGTTCTGACCCTTGAGCCGTTCCCTATATCAACCAGTCGGTACTGAGACCACCGTGAAAACCCGGAGGAGTCCGGCGGGTATGAGACATGCACATCTCTTTTGTCTAGGTCTATTCCAGGAGTACCCATGGTGCAAGTGCATATGGCCTGGGGTGCTGGGGGTGGGATCCAAGAAGGGGGTATGTCAAGTGTATTACCTGTCAATGTATTGTGGGGGGATTGTTTGGGGGAATATGATCTCTGTCATTTGCCCAAGGTATCACCATCATCCACCCAAGTACATGAGGCAAGGGGCGTAGGCCCAGGGGGACAATGTGTCTGGGAGGGAGGATAGGATCCGGTTAGACCTCTGCCAGAACCAGAGGTGTCCCCATGTGAGGAGGCTCAGGGGAAGGTGAGGGACCCCTGAGAACTAAGGGGCGCAGGCCCAGGGGGACAATGTGTCTGGGAGGGAGGATAGGGTCGGGTTAAACCTGTGCGAGAACCAGAGGTGTCCCCAGGTAAAGAAGCGAATCCCCTAGAACTCTCCCAGCTAGCGGCTAGTCTGGGAGAGGCCCTGAGAGGTTGCCGGGATGGGGTCTCTGGGCATGTACCTCAAGGACCTGGAATACCAGCACTCTGGAAAGGGACCCAGAGCAGGTCAAAGGTAGCCGGGTGTGCAGAGATTGCCGGGAAGGGGTCTCTGAACTGGTACCTCAAGGACCTGGGGTTGCGAGTGTGGATCTGCGGGATGCCAGCGCTCAAAACGAGGTCCCAGTGCAGGCCGGGGATAGCCAGGTGGGCGGAGACTGCCGGGATGGGGTCTCTGCATCGGTACCCCAAGGGCCTGGGGTTGTGAGTGTGGGTCTGAGGGATGACACAAAAAGCAAAAAATGAGCAAAAGTGTAGAATACTATGTCATATGTCAAAGCACCACACCAATTGCAACAGATTATTAATCATAAATAGAAAGCACTGATGCAAACAATAATAAAACTTAACCTTCAATAATAAGTTTAAAATATAAAGGCCCCTAAGTCTGAATCAACCATCATAAATTTGCCACTCTATAGAGCATCATGTTAAAGCAGATACACATAAAATCACCACCATAGAGAATATTGTATTATGGCAGCTACACAGATATTGTAACGTCTCTGACTGTTCAGGTCTCTGCACCACCCTCCGCCCACACGTGGCGGCGCAGGAGGCGTGCTCAGTTTGATTCCTTGTGTAAGATTCTTGTATTGTCTGAACACTGTCCTATTCCCTCACCTCCTTAATTGATTTTCCACCACACCCATCTCCTTCACCTTGGTTTTCCTCTGCTCCACTAATAGTTAATTTTGGCCTTGCCTGTCTGATTGACAGCCTATCCTCCTATCAAGTCTGGGGCTGGTTTTTTCTTCCTATTTATTCTTTGCTCACATTCACAGTGGCGCTGGTTATTGCTTCTGCGTACCTGCCTTTACGCTGTTATGTTTTGTTACCTGTATTCCTATTTCTGATCTCTGGCTTTGTCTGTGACTATTCTTTTGGATTGTGATTTTGTACTGCAGTGCCCGACCCCTTGGCTAGCCGACCTCCCTTTGTCTGTTGTTTGTCCTGTCTGCGTTCTGTGTTGTCACCTATATTAGGTAGGGTCTGTCGACCAGTTGCTGCTGTCACCTAGGACAGATAAGCAAGTTAGCCAGGGACAGTGGGGGGGTGCTGCTTAGGGCTCACTGTCTTGTTGTGCCCCTCCCCCCCAGGGTTCTGCAGCAGCACTGGGGAATCGCTCCCCTAGCAATTCCCTTACAGATATAGAATGAAACGATCTTACCAACATCTGCAGACAGGAGTAGTAGAAAGGTGAGGGTGCATCACAGGAGGAAGAACCACAGTCCCTATTCCTCCCCCTAAAACACTTACCCTTACACCCAAAATGACTCCCACCCTGACAAGGGCAGTACCAAGCTGAACCCTAATTTGACCCTAGTTATCCCTAGTTCCTACGTGTTTCCTGGTACACTTATGCACCAATCATCAGGGGACTTTCTAGACTACTCATAAACTCCAATATTCTTGGTCAACAATGGAGGAAAAGAGCTATCTGACTCCATGTAGTGACAATGGTAGCAAGATCCCTGTATCTTAGGACTTGTTAACACTAGAAGTCCCAGAAATTTCGAGCTCCCCCTTGAAGTCCTGAAAGAGGGTCAAATGACCCTTAGTCCAAACTGACAACTCTGATGGCTCCAATTAGCATTTCCTTTCATTTGTAAATGTGGCCATTGTCTGAGGAATCTGCAGGGGGGAATTGTGTTGATCCACCTCAGGTCTTGTAAGAGAGTGTAAAGAAAAGAATGTAAGCTGCTCCTGAGTGTCTGCCCACCCCCCAGCTGCATTGTTGTGCTGGGAATATTTGCTAACACCTTAGCAAATTTGCATGCAGCCTTTTGTGCTGTGGGGGATGTGACTGCTTCTCAAAGTAGTCTGCGACTTGAAATCAAAGTACATCTGTAATGTCCTCCCATATCTTGGCAAGGACCCCAGTCGTCCCAGCGGGGAGAGACTGTCCGAAACTGTAGTGATGAGGCTGATGGAATCATTCATGGACAAGGGCAGAACTGTAACCACGAACAATTTCTTTACATCATTGTCACTTGCACAATGACTGCTTAGCCGGAAAACCACTATCCTCGGCACAGTCAACAAGAGTCGCCGGGAAATTCCTCAATCCGCTAGACAGATGGACCGCACTGAATTCACCACTCAGGTGTTTTCAACCACTGATGCCACACTGACAGTGTATGCACCCAAACGAAAGAAGGCCGTCTACATTCTCAGCAGCATGCACAGCGTGGTTGAGACTAAGGATACCAACAAAAGGAAGCCAAACACGGTCACACAATACAACCACACAAAGTGCGGTGTGGATGTAATGGACCAAATGGTGCGGGAGTACAGCGTGCGTGCAGGAACACGGAGATGGCCATTCGCCGTGTTCTACAACATGATTGACATGGCAGCACTGAATGCTCATGTTCTTTATCAGGCATGTACTGGGGTGCAGGAGAGACGGGTGGACTTCCTGGTTGAGCTTGCAAAAGAGTTAGGTGGCTCTCATGTGACTGAAAAGAAGGCACGCAAGGAGAAACTCCTTCGGCAACAACCTTCCACACCCAGCCCTGGCAAAAGGGCGAAGTGTCAGGTCAACCATCGATGCACGAACAATTGTGCAACTGAGAGATGTGTTTACTGCTACAAATACACGTGTGGCAAATGTACCAGGGACATACCCAGGCAGTGCCAGGTATGTTCCGACAGTGCAGACAGACTGCTGAGTGAGTGCTGAAATGCTAGTCACACAAGAAGGACATGCCACTCACACACACACACGCAGCCCCCCACAGCAGCCTATTGTAAATATGTGTGGAATTGTTTTATTCCTTGTATTTTTTTTATTATTTTCATAACAAAAATAAAAAGCATAGAAACAAATAACAGTTGTTCTTTTGTATATTTACATTTTTGTATATTTAGATTCAAGTCAATGGGTGCAGAAAAAAAAAAAAAAAAAAACGCAAAAAAAATCACAGCTACTTGCGATATTTTTGTGATCTGTCCCATTGGTCATATAGATCACTCCTCTGGGATTTTTTCGCACGAAAAAAATCGCACAAAAAAAAAAAAATCGCAGGAAAATCGCACCTATGAAAAAAAATCACACGAAAAAAAATCGCAGGTGTGCTTGGTGCCATTGAAATACATTGGCAAATCGCAGAAAAAAAATTGCATCGCATTGCGATGCGATTCTCGCGCAATTTTTTTTTCGCTAGTGTGCTTGAGGCCTTAGACCAGGGGTCGGCAACCTATGGCACGCGTGCCACTCTTGGCACGCGAGGCTTATTCCCCTGGCACGGCAGCGGACTCCTCACCCAGCAGTTTCGATCGGACCAAACACGGCCGAAACGAAACTGCTATTATTATACTGTGGGGTCTCTTCAGACCCCCGAGTATAATAAGCGGAGCCCCCGGGGAGATGATCAAACATAAAAAACAATGTACTCACTATTCCACGCTCCGCAGCCGCTCTGTACTCTTCGGGCGCTTCTGCCTGCAGGGGCCACTATAGAGCATAATACCGTGTGCAGGGACCACTATGGGACATATACCGTGTGCAGGGGCCACTATGGGACATATACCGTGTGCAGGGGCCACTATGGGACATATACCGTGTGCAGGGGCCACTATGGAGCATAATACCGTGTGCAGGGGCCACTATAGAGCATAATACCGTGTGCAGGGACCACTATGGGACATATACCGTGTGCAGGGGCCACTATGAAGCATAATACCGTGTGCAGGGACCACTATGGGACATATACCGTGTGCAGGGGCCACTATGGAGCATAATACCGTGTGCAGGGGCCACTATGGAGCATAATACCGTGTGCAGGGGCCACTATGGAGCATAATACCGTGTGCAGGGGCCGCTATGGAGCATAATACCGTGTGCAGGGACCACTATGGGACATATACCGTGTGCAGGGGCCACTATGGAGCATAATACCATGTGCAGGGGCCACTATGGAGCATAATACCATGTGCAGGGGCCGCTATGGGACATATACCGTGTGCAGGGGCCGCTATGGGACAAATACTGTGTGCAGGGGCCGCTATGGGACAAATACTGTGTGCAGGGGCCGCTATGGGACATAATACCGTGTGCAGGGGCCGCTATGGGACAAATACCGTGTGCAGAGGACGCTATGGGACATAATACCGTGTGCAGGGGCCACTATGGAGCATAATACCGTGTGCAGGGGCCGCTATGGGACAAATACTGTGTGCAGGGGCAGCTATGGGACAAATACTGTGTGTAGGGGCCGCTATGGGACATAATACCGTGTGCAGGGGCCGCTATGGGACAAATACTGTGTGCAGGGGCAGCTATGGGACAAATACTGTGTGTAGGGGCCGCTATGGGACATAATACCGTGTGCAGAGGCTGCTATGGGACATAATACCGTGTGCAGGGGCCACTATAGAGCATAATACCGTGTGCAGGGGCCGCTATGGGACATATACCGTGTGCAGGGTCTGCTATGGGACATATACGGTGTGTAGGGGCCGTTATGGGACATATTGCTGTGTGCAGGGGCCGCTATGGGACAAATACTGTGTGCAGGGACTGCTATGGGACAAATACTGTGTGCAGAGGCAGCTATGGGACAAATGCCGTGTGCAGAGGCAGCTATGGGACATATACCATGTTGAAGGGGCCGCTATGGGACATAATACCGTGTGCAGGGACCACTATGGGACATTATTCTGTATAACGGTGTGTTTTCTATATTAAGGATGTGTTTTTGCACAGAAAACTCCGGCTTTGTTTTTTTTTGTGCAAAAATGCACCAGTTTTACATTGAATGAAAAAGTTCCAAATATAGCTGCATCCAGATACATAGTGTGTATTCACCATAAGGATGCCGCCATACGGGGCTCCTGGACACAATAAATTTACCACTAATTGGGGGCTGCACATGGACTTTCATTGCTTCTAATCAGAAAGTACAGGAGTGTCCCAGGAAATAGCAGTAAACGCATGTGTCCTAAAGCATCTGGTGGCAGCACTTCTGTGTTATGGTTTGTGGTATATGACTTTAGTTTAGGGGTCGTCAGACTTACAATTATTGACCGGCACTCCGAGTACCTCATCTTTGATTTTTTTATTAAAATCGGCACGCCGAACAAAAAAGGTTGCCTACCCCTGCCTTAGACAAATGCTTCTGGTCATTACTCACAGCTGTACCTTGCTCTAAAATTTCTAATTCTATTTAAAATATATAAAAAATGATTAATTGTTTCAGTGCTTTTTTGCTCAAATAAAACTAAACTAAATACAATATGTATAGTCTTTATATTATCAAATACAATAAACTGAATAGAACTAACTAGACACTAAATGGCTAAACTCAATGGAAAACAACAACCTCCTGTGGTGTGACAGTAATGGCCTTAATTACAGAACAAAAGACGGTGATTATAGGATGTTAGATAAAATCCTTCAGGTCATTCGACCCGTCTCTGGGTTCCAAAGGTAGAAATGTTAAATGACCCCTCTCTGGGACTTCTAGTGTTAAATAGTGAAGGGCTCCACCCCCTAACTCAGGTGCGCCCAAACTCACATGGATGATGTTCAAGATTTGCGCCAAACCGGCGCATACTGATGACGTCACTAGCGGGACCACGTCATCTCTATTATACTGAAGCCAAACCATCCACTTCATCGCTATGCGCATGTAAGATGGGGAAACAGCTCTCATGTTATGAATGTACCTGTTTCTATAAATAAGTTTTTTTTTTTGTTTTGTTTTTTTTTATAAACTGACGTTTGTTTGAAATGGGAAGGACTGTAATTCTGTAATTCCCTGGAGTAGTGATGTGGAGACCCTGTTCTGCAAAGGTGGTACAAGAAGGAGCAGAGTGTGTGTGGCAGCCATCTTAGGAGTGTGCTTTTGAGCTTTTAGAAAAAGAAGGACTGAAGTGAAAGAAAAAGGATTCCTATGGGATCAGAGATATAACAAGGGGGGTGCTGAAGCAGAGACTGTTCCAGGGTTTGTTCAGACAGCATCCTAAGTTGAAGATTGCTATCAAGGACCCGGCTGAGAAGTGGCCCTGTCAGTGAGATCGCATGTTTTCTGGATGAGCCCCGCTTCCAGCTGTTCCAGACCAAGGCTAAAAGGTACACAACAAAGCTGGATCAGTAAGAGAAGTAATCATGCACGCACCACATTACATTGTTTTGCTTGTGACTGAGTAAGGGCCTGTAGTTAGACTAGTTAGGCATACTCCTCTTCACAGGCCACACTACTGGTGAATTATCTACCTATTCGGTAGTAAGGACTAGGACTCAGAGAGTTCTATAGACTTGTAACTCCCGGTGAGGAGCTTCTGAGGAAGTCTAGAAGCGACATTTTATACATTGTCACATTTCTTTGGCTTGCAAGCTGACCTACTATTATATTTACTCGGTTGTACTTTGTTTGTGGGGAATAGGGGTATTTTGATAAGTTTGTAAGCTCTTGTGTTATACCGCCGGAGCCCCTATCGCACTCACTGAATTGTTCCTGTGACTAGGGTGATAAAAAGGTAGCAAGTGGCTGGTTAGTTACAGCCTGCAGATAGGTAAAATCTTGGAGTGTTTTGGAGCTGCACATGAGAGGGCACCGCGCTGTACAACACCAGGACCTCAGCTTCCTGGATGAGTGTATGTAAATAATTGGGAGGTTTTTTTGGTAAACAGGTGTTACTACACAAAGTAAAATCTTGTTTTTTACTAAATTGATTTGGAGTCGCTTCCTTTGTTCGTGACTTCGCTGTATCCTGGGGAGCCCAGCCCGGTACACGGCTTACACGCACATGCGAAATAGAGATATCACGCATGCGCACATGCTTCAAGTCTCGGACCAATCGTAATACATTAGAGCCGAGCATGCACAATGGGGTGATCTCTTGGCCACACCTCTCATATGCTCGTCGGCCCGGAGGATTATTCAGTTACCTCCTCCAAGCAGTAACACATACCTAATTTCCATAGAATTAACGCGTCCTATAGTCTCCCGGCAGCAGTCCGGTTGCTAGGTAACAAGACGCTTAAGGATATTACAACACAGTCACCTGAAGAGGCCCGATCAGCCTACCATCCAGATCAATAAACTCCAGAACATTAAAAGCTCAATTTTATCAGAATAATAACAGCCCCCCAAAAAAGGATTTTTTAAAATTCAAAAAATACCTAACAAACAATGTAAGGAGACATAAGTACCAAAACAAAATATTCCACTAAGTTTGAAATCGGATAACTGACAAAGTTCATAAGGCATATAATTTTTCTTTATATATGAAAGGAAGATAAAGAGCCTTTTAGTTTTACTCTGTGCTTTTTAAAATGCAGCACCCTTTAAAGGAGACACCCATACAAATATTTTTGGGGGGGAAAAAGAAGGGGGGGGGAAACAAAACCACAAAGGACAATCAAATGAAACAGCAAAAATTTAGCCGCTCATTAAGCTCATCTGGGATCTCAGTTTTTAACTTGAATATCCACTTTGCCTCATGTTGCAACGTCATTCTATACCAATCTCCCCTTTTGGGTGAGGTTTCACCAAATCTATGCCAGTAAATTGCAAGCAGTTTACATTCCCTCCGTGGCAGGAATTTACATGTCTCGCCACCGGGGTATCCCGCTCATTTCGTACATACCCAAGGTGTTCCCCAATTCTTTTCCTCAACTCCCGGTTTGTCTTCCCAACATATTCCAATTTACATTGGCAGGTGATCTTATAGATCACTCCCCTTGAACGGCATGTAATAAAATGTTTTATTTCAAAAGTAGTTTTTAAATTTTCTGAAAAAAATTGCCGTCCTACCAATAAAAATAGACATGTAGAACAACCACTGCATTTAAAGCAACCTTTTGGTGGAGATAGCCACAATTTCAGTTTTTTGTACATCCAAGTGGCTATGAACTAAATGATCTTGTAAAGATCTTCCTTTCCTGAAGGTGATCTGCGATCTCTCACTTACAACTGCCTTGATTTCAGGATCCATAGTTAGAATGTCCCAATGCCGCTGTAATAACTCTCGTACTTGTAATGCCCCATTATCAAAAGTTCCGATCAAACGGACAATTTTATCTAAGCTCACTTGTTTTTCTTTTTTTAGCTCTTAGCAGTTGAGTACAGTCCCACTTCAGGGAAGACCTACAGTGGGAAAAAAAAGTATTTAGTCAGCCACCAATTGTGCAAGTTCTCCCGAGACAAAATGAGAAAACAAATCCAGAAAATCACATTGTCTGATTTTTTTTAAAGAATTTATTCGCAAATTATGGGGGAAAATAAGTATTTGGTCACCTACAAACAAGCAAGATTTCTGGCTCTCACAGACCTGTAACTTTTTCTTTAACCCCTTAAGGACCCAGCCCAAAAGTGCGTTAAGGACCAGGCCTCGTTTTTCAAAACTGACGTGTCACTTTATATGGCAATAACTTTGAGACGTCTTAACTTACAAAAGTGATTTTGAGATTGTTTTTTTGTGACACATTGTACTTCATGTTAGTGGTAAACACTAATGAATATTTTTGTATTTATTTATAAAAAAAATAGGAAAAATGATGGAAATTTGGAAAAAAATCGCAATTTTCAAAATGTGAAATGCTCTGCTTTTCAGATACCACCCAAATACATTAAAACATATTATCTACCATATCTCTGCTTTATATCGGCATCATCTTTTAATCTTCCTGTAATTTATTTTGGATGTTAGAAGGCTTACAAGTGTAATAGCGATTTTGCAGATTTACAAGAAAATTTCCCAAACTAATTTTTTAGGGACCACTTCAGTTCTGAAGAGGATTATAAAGGCCTATATATTAGAAACCCCCATAAATCACCCCATTTTCAAAACTGCACCCCTCAAATAATTCAAAATAACATTTGGGAAGTTTGTTAACCCTTTAAGAATTTCACTGGAATTAAAACAATATGGAGGTGAAATTTAGACATTTAATTTTTTCCCACTAATTCCTTAATTTAGCCCTAAAATTAACACATTCACAAAGGGTTAAAGGAAAAAATGCATCTCACAGTTTGTTATGCAATTTCTCCCGAGCACGGAAATACCCCACAAGTGGGTGTAAACTGATGTTTGGGCGAATGGCAGCGCACGGAAGGGAAGGAGTGACTCTGGGCGTCTGAAAAGCAGATTCTGCTGGAATAGTTTTCAGGTGCCATGTCTCATTTGCAAAGCCCCTAGAGTACCAATACAAAGGAAAACCCCAAAAAGTGACCCCATTTTGCAAACTACACCCCTCACAGAATTCATATAGGGGTATAGTGAGCATTTTGACCTTACAGTCGTTTCACAGATTTTGCTAACACTGGGATGTATAAATGAAACATTACTAAAATGTCACTTTATCCCCAAAGTTTTCATTTTCACAATGGGTTAAAGGAGAAAAAAGCACCCCACAGTTTGCAAAATAATTGCTCCTAAACACAGCAATACCCCATATGTGGTCGTAATCTGCTGTATGGGTACATGGCAGGGCTCAGAATGGAAAGAGCGCTATTTAGCTTTTGGAGAGCAGATTTTGCTGGAATAGTTTTCAGGTACCATGTCGCATTTGCAGAGCCCCCAAAGTACCAATACAGTGGAAACCTCCTAAAAGTGACCCCATTTTGGAAACTACACCCCTCACAGAACATATCAAGGGGTATAGTGAGCATTTTGACCCTACAGCTGTTTCACAGATTTTATTAACATTGGGACATTAAAATGAAAAATTACTTTTTTTCCAATAAACCGTCAATTTAGCCCCAAATTTTTCATTTTCACAAAAGGACAAAGGAGAAAAAGCACCCCAAAGTTCGTTACACAATTTCTCCTGAACACAGAAATGCCCCATATGTGGTTGTAATCTGCTGCATGGGTACATGGCAGGGCTCAAAATGGAAAGAGCGCTATTTAGCTTTTGGAGGGCAGATTTTGCTGGAATAGTTTTCGGATGCCATGTCGCATTTGCAGAGCCCCTAAAGTATCAATATAATACAAACCCCCAAAAAGTGACCCCATTTTGGAAACTACACCCCTTATAGAATTTATCTAGGGGTATGGTGAACATTTTGACCTCAAAGCTGTTTCACAGATTTTATTAACATTGGGACATTAAAATGAAAAATTACTTTTTTTTCCAATAAACCGTCAATTTAGCCCCAAATTTTTCATTTTCACAAGAGGACAAAGGAGAAAAAGCACCCCAAAGTTCGTTACACAATTTCTCCTGAACACAGAAATGCCCCATATGTGGTTGTAATCTGCTGCATGGGTAAATGGCAGGGCTAAAAATGGAAAGAGCGCTATTTAGCTTTTGAAGGGCAGATTTTGCTGGAATAGTTTTTGGATGCCATGTCGCATTTGCAGAACCCCTAAAGTACCAATATAATGGAAACCTCTCAAAAGTGACCCCATTTTAGAAACTACACCCCTCAAGGAATGTATCAAGGGGTATTATCATTTAGAGCCTAAAAATGCTTCCCAAAAATTAATGTACAAAGTGAAAATTAAAGTTTTTAAAGAAATATCCAATTTCAGTGCCTAATACGTTGCGGCCACTTTGTGGCATCAGAGACATGCACTCCTAAAACTATTAAGTGGGCTATCCCAGGGACAAAAAAAATTATATATGTGGGTATAAACTGCTGCTTGGGCACGCAGCAGGGCTCAGAAGGGAAGGAGCACTGTGGGTTTTTTTAGCTTTTGGAGTACAGATTTAGAGGGACTTTCTGGTCGCCATGATATTTTTGCAGAGCCCTGGAGGTGCCAGTAAATTGGAATTCCCCAAGAAGTGACCCCCATTTTATAGGGGCAATTTTAGGGTCTCTGCAAATGTGACATGGCGTCCAAAAAAACAACAATCTAAATATGCGCTCCAAAAGCACATAGCGCTCCTTCACATTTGTGCCCTGCTGTGTGCCCAAATAACAGTTTATGCCCACACGTATGACACTGGTGTACCCAGGATAACGTACTTAACAATGCCATATGTGGGTATAAACTGCTGTTTGGGCACAGCCAGGCACAGAAGGGAAAGAGCGCTATTTTGGTTTTTAGAGCACAGTTTGCTTTTTGGACACCATGCCACTTTTGCAGAGACCATGAATTGTCAGTAAAGTGGAATCCGCAGACATGTCACCCCATTTTGGAAACTATACCCTTCAAGGGATTTATCAAGTGGGGTAGCGAGCATTATTAACCCTTAAGTGTTGCACTCTTTTAATTTCCAAAAATGAATGCGCAGCTGATAATGAAAAGTTAAAAATGAAATTTTTCTATAGATACGCCATTTCAGTGCCCGATATGTTGTGCCCAGCTTATGTCTGCACAGACACACACTCCAAAAACTGGTGATCGGGGATCCCGGGCACAACAGCTTTTGGAGCGTTCATCTCTGATACAAGCCGGGCACAACATATTACGCACAGAAATGTCGTATTCCTGGAATAATTGTCATTTTCACCTTTCATCATCAGCTGCCTATTCATTTACGGATAATAAATTATAGCAACACTTGGGGGTTAAAAATGCTCACTGTACCCCTGGATAAATTCCTTCAGGGGTGCAGTTTCCAAAATGGGGTGACATGTCAGGGGATTCCACTGTACTGGCATTTCAGCTCTGCAAAAGTGCAATGGCGTCCAAAAACCAAATAGCGCTCCTTCCCTTCTGTGCCCGGCTGTGCCCAAACAGGAGTTTATACCCATATATCACATTAAGTACCTTATCCTGGGTACACCAGTGTCATACATGTGGGTATAAACTGCGGTTTGGGCACACAGTAGGGCACAGAAGGGAAGGAGCGCTATGTGGCTTTTGGAGCGCAGATTCAGATGTTTGGGATCTGGATGCCATGTCATGTTTGCAGAGCCTCTAAAGTACCAGTAAAGTGGAATCCCCTAGGGAATGACCCAATTTTGAAAACTGCACCCCTCAAAGAATTTATCAAGGGGTGTAGCGAGCATTAGTATCCCAGACGTGACTGCACAGCGGATGAGGAAAAGTGAATGAATATGTAAACTGTGCGTAGTACATTGGGAACACTAAATTCCCTACTATTTCCCCAGTAGTTCCTATTATTGGGGGGTCACTCTGGGGGTCACTTCTGGTTTATTATCCCTCGTAAGCTCTAAATCTGGGGTGTACCCTAATATACGCTCGCACAGCTTATACATTCCCTTCCTGCCGCAGCCAGTTATGCTCTAATGATTTGGCGATTTTTGGGGTTTTTGTCTTCACATTGTACGAGTTATATTTTCTTTATTTCTATGGTGATGTAGCCATATGAGGGCTTGTTGTTTGCAGGGTCAGATGTATTTTTTAATGACATCATTTTTAGGTGCTTACAACTTATTAAATAAATTTTATTAACTCTTTCTTGGTGGATTAAAAAACAACCCCATCAATTCTGGCACTGCGTTTTATCTTTTAAATTTTTCACCATGCAGCGTAGAGCATAAGTAACATGTTATCTTTATTCTGCGGGTCGGTACGATTACGGCGATACCTCATTTATACTGTTTTTTTATGCAATACCAATTTTGCAGAACAAAAACCCATTTGGGGACATAAATCAATTTTTTTTGCATCGCCATCTTCTAAGATGCGTAGCATTTTTATTTTTCAGTTTAGAGAGTTGGTTTAGGGCTTATTTTTTGCGGTACAACCTGTGCTTTTTATTGGTACTGTTTTGGGGTATATGACTTTTTGATCACTTTTTATGGCATATTTTGTAAGGTGAGATGGCGAAAAATCGTTACTTTTGGCGGGTTTTTTTCCGGGTTTTTTTCCCCAACTTTCACCGTGTACATTAAATATGGTTTCATTTTTATTGTACAGGTTGTTACGGACGCAACGATACCAAATATGTATTGTTTTTATTAATTTTTAGGTTTATTTTTTATATAATTCATTTTATATAGGAAAAGGGAATTTTTGGGGCTTTATTCTTTTATTAATTTTTTTCACATACTTTATTATTTTTTTTTTCACTTTTTTTTACTTTTTCTTGTGTCCCATTAGGACACCTGAGCCAGAGATGCTTTGATCTCTGGCTCAGTACTATAGACTGCAAGACACGAGCATACACGTGTCTTGAAGCCTATACAGGAAGTCAGCGCTATGGAAACATAGCGCTGACTTCCTGAGGTCTCGGCAGGATCAACCAGGTACTGGAGGCTCCAGGCAGCCTGGGGTCACTTGGCAGACCCCGGGCTGCAGATTAGAGATATCGGCACCCCCCGATCTCGCCGCGGGGGGGTGCCGGGAGGGTCGGCAAGACAGCGGAACCCCTTGGATGCCGCGGTCATGTTTGACCGCGGCATCCAAGGGGTTAAAACCGCCGATCGGAAGTTATGGCCGACCGGGGGTTATGGAGCAGGGTGTTAGCTGTCAGATACAGCTAACATCCGGTTCCGATACCACCCGCTCAGATAGTGAACGGGCGGCCGGCCTCGGGCGTAGTATTACGTTCTGGTGCGCGAAGTACCTAGCGCCCAGGACGTAATAGTACGTCCAAGGTCGTTAAGGGGTTAAGAGGCTCCTCTGTCCTCCACTCATTACCTGTAGTAATGGCACCTGGTTGAAATTGTTATCAGTATAAAAGACACCTGTCCACAACCTCAAACACCCACACTCCAAACTCCACTATGGTGAAGACCAAAGAGCTGTGGAAGGACACCAGAAACAAAATTGTAGACCTGCGCCAGGCTTGGAAGACTGAATCTGCAATAGGCAAGCAGCTTGGTGTGAAGAAATCAACTGTGGGAGCAATAATTAGAAAATGGAAGACATACAAGACCACTGATAATCTCCCTCGATCAGGGGCTCCACACAAGACCCCGTGGGGTCAAAATAATCACAAGAACAGTGAACAAAAATCCCAGAACCACACGGGGGGATCTAGTGAATGACCTGCAGAAAGCTGGGACTAACGTAACAAAGGCTACCGTCAGTAACACACTACGCCGCCAGGGACTCAGATCCTGCAGTGCCAGATGTGTCCGCCTGCTTAAGCCAGTACATATCTGGGCCCGTCTGAAGTTTGCTAGAGAGCATTTGGATGTTCCAGAAGAGTATTGGGAGAATGTCATATGGTCAGATGAAACCAAAGTAGAACTGTTTTGTAGAAACACAACTCGTCGTGTTTGGAGGAGAGTGAATGCTGAGTTGCATCCAAAGAACACCATACCTACTGTGAAGCATGGTGGTGGCATCATCATGCTTTGGGGCTGTTTCTCTGCAAAGGGACCAGGATGACTGATCCGTGTACATGAAAGAATGAATGGGGCCATGTATCGTGAGATTTTGAGTGCAAACCTTCTTCTATCAGCAAGGGCATTGAAGATGAAACGTGGCTGGGTCTTTCAGCATGACAATGATCCCAAGCACACCTTCGGGGCAACGAAGGAGTGGCTTCGTAAGAAGCATTTCAAGGTCCTGGAGGTGGCCTAGCCAGTCTCCAGATCTCAACCCCATAGAAAACCTTTGGAGGGAGTTGAAAGTCCGTGTTGCCCAGCGACAGCCCCAAAACATCACTGCTCTAGAGGAGATCTGCATGGAGGAATGGGCCCACATACCAGCAACAGTGTGTGCCAACCTTGTGAAGACTTACAGAAAACGTTTGACCTGTGTCATTGCCAACAAAGGATATATAACAAAGTATTGAGATGAACTTTTGTTATTGACCAAATACTTATTTTCCACCATAATTTGCAAATAAATTCTTTAACCCCTTAACGACCCAGGGCGTAATAGTACGTCCTGAGTCGCATGACGATGTATGGAGAGCGCTCAGGAGCTGAGCGCTCTCTATACACCGCGGGTGCCGGCTGTATAATACAGCCAGGACCTGCCGCTAACAGCAGCGATCGGTGCCTGCACCGATCACGGCTGTTAACCCTTTAGATGTCGCGGTCAAACGGGACCACGGCGTCTAAATAGCGCAGCCGCCATTTTTACCTGATCGCCGCCCTCCAGAACGTCATCGGAGGGCAGCACTTGGTTGCCATGACAGCCGGGAGCCTATTGAAGGCTCCCAGGCCTGTCATTACAATAGATGCCAGAGGCATCGTGTAATAGCAGTAACAGCATTTTGCTATTCACTGCGGTACAGTAGAATCGCAGTGAATAGTATGATCGATGAGACTCCCTAGGTTTCAAGGTCCCTAGGGAGTCTGATCATACAAGTAAAAGTAGAAAAAAAAAAGTTTTTAAAAGTATGAAAAAATTAAAAAAAACACAAAAGTTCAAATCACCCCCCTTTCCCTAGATCAGATATAAAAGTAAGCATAAACACATTAGGTATCCCCGCGCTCCAAAATGCCCGAACTATTAAAATATTAATCCCATACGGTGAATGACGTAGCAGGGAAAAAAATCAAAATGGCCAAATAGCGTTTTTTTCAACACTTTAATTCCTATAAAAAATTGAATAAAAAGTGATTAAACCATCAGATCTTTCCCCAAATGGTATCAATAAAAACGTCATGTTGTCCCGCATAAAAAGACGCCTTACCCAGCTCCATACATGTAAATATGAAAAAGTTACAGGTGACACAATATGGCGACGCAAAATTTTTTTTTCTATTTAGCAAAGTTTTTAATTTTTTAAAAGGTATCAAAACATTACAAATACTATATAAATTTGGTATCACCGTGTTCGTACTGACCCACAGAATACAGGTAACATGTCATTTTTACCACACGGTGAATTCTGTAAAAATTAAACCCATATGAATTTGGCGCAAATGCAGTTTTTCTCCAATTGCACCTCATTCTGAATTTTTTTCCAGCTTCCCAGTACATTGCACAGCATATTGAATAGTGACATTACAAAGTACAATTTGTTTCGCAAACAATAAGCCATCATGTGACTCTGGGAATTGAAAAATGAAAAAGTTATGGCTCTTGGAATGTAGGGAGGGAAAAACGAAAATGCAAAAACAAAAAATGGCCCGGTCATTAAGGGGTTAAAAATCAGACAATGTGATTTTCTGGATTTGTTTTCTCATTTTGTCTGTCATATTTGAGGTCTACCTATTATGTCAATTACAGGCCTCTCTCATCTTTTTAAGTGGGAGAACTTGCACAATTGGTGGCTGACTAAATACTTTTTTTTCCCCACTGCATATTCCTCTCTCAAAATCTTATCAGGATAACCAGGCCTAATGAATCGTGATTAAATTAAAATTGTCTGTTTGATCGGAACTTTGGATAATGGGGCATTACAAGTACGAGAGGTATTACAGCGCCATTGGGACATTCTAACTATGGATCCTGAAATCAAGGCAGTTGTGAGAGACCACAGATCACCTTCAGGAAAGGAAGATCTTTAAAAGATCATTTAGTTCATAGCCACTTGAATGTACAAAAACCTGCATTGTGGCTATCTCCACCAAACGGTTGCTTTAAATGCAGTGGTTGTTCTACATGTCCATTTTTATTGGTAGGACAGGAATTTTTTTCAGAAAATGTAAAAACTACTTTTGAAATAAAACATTTTATTTCATGCTGTTCAAAGGGAGTGATCTATAAGATCACCTGCCAATGTAAATTGGAATATGTTAGGAAGACAAACCGGGAGTTGAGGAAAAGAATTGGGGAACACCTTGGGTATGTACAAAATGAGCGGGATACCCCGGACATGTAAATTCCTGCCAAGGGGGGAATGTAAACTGCCTGCAATTTACTGGCATAGATTTGGTGAAACCTCACCCAAGAGGGGGATATTGGTATACAATGACGTTGCAACATGAGGCAAAGTGGATATTCAAGTTAAAAACTGAGATCCCAGATGGGCTTAATGAGCGGCTAAATTTTTGCTGCTTCATTTGATTGTCCTTTGTTGTTTTGTTTCCCCCCCCCCCCTCTTTCTCCCCCCAAAAATACAGTCATATGAAAAAGTTTGGGCACCCCTATTAATCTTAATCATTTTTAGTTCTAAATATTTGGGTGTTTGCAACAGCCATTTCAATTTGATATATCTAATAACTGATGGACACAGTAATATTTCAGGATTGAAATAAGGTTTATTGTACTAACAGAAAATGTGCAATATGCATTAAACCAAAATTTGACCGGTGCAAAAATTTGGGTACCCTTATCATTTTATTGATTTGAATACTCCTAACTACTTTTTACTGACTTACTGAAGCACAAAATTGGTTTTGTAACCTCACTGAGCTTTGAACTTCATAGCCAGGTGTATCCAATCATGAGAAAAGGTATTTAAGGTGGCCAATTGCAAGTTGTTCTCCTATTTGAATCTCCTCTGAAGAGTGGCATCATGGGCTCCTCAAAACAACTCTCAAATGATCTGAAAACAAAGATTGTTCAACATAGTTGTTCAGGGGAAGGATACAAAAAGTTGTCTCAGAGATTTAACCTGTCAGTTTCCACTGTGAGGAACATAGTAAGGAAATGGAAGACCACAGGGACAGTTCTTGTTAAACCCAGAAGTGGCAGGCCAAGAAAAATATCAGAAAGGCAGAGAAGAAGAATGGTGAGAACAGTCAAGGACAATCCACAGACCACCTCCAAAGAGCTGCAGCATCATCTTGCTGCAGATGGTGTCACTGTGCATCGGTCAACAATACAGCACACTTTGCACAAGGAGAAGCTGTATGGGAGAGTGATGCGAAAGAAGCCGTTTCTGAAAGCACGCCACAAACAGAGTCGCCTGAGGTATGCAAAAGCACATTTGGACAAGCCAGCTTCATTTTGGAAGAAGGTCCTGTGGACTGATGAAACAAAGATTGAGTTGTTTGGTCATACAAAAAGGCGTTATGCATGGCGTCAAAAAAAAACATAGCATTCCAAGAAAAACACTTGCTACCCACTGTAAAATTTGGTGGAGGTTCCATCATGCTTTGGGGCTGTGTGGCCAATGCCGGCACCGGGAATCTTGTTAAAGTTGAGGGTCGCATGGATTCAACTCAGTATCAGCAGATTCTTGAGAATAATGTACAAGAATCAGTGACGAATTTGAAGTTACGCCGGGGATGGATATTTCAGCAAGACAATGATCCAAAACACAGCTCCAAATCTACTCAGGCATTCATGCAGAGGAACAATTACAATGTTCTGGAATGGCCATCCCAGTCCCCAGACCTGAATATCATTGAACATCTGTGGGATAATTTGAAGCGGGCTGTCCATGCTCGGCGACCATCAAACTTAACTGAACTGGAATTGTTTTGTAAAGAGGAATGGTCAAAAATACCTTCATCCAGGATCCAGGAACTGATTAAAAGCTACAGGAAGCGACTAGAGGCTGTTATTTTTGCAAAAGGAGGATCTACTAAATATTAATGTCACTTTTCTGTTGAGGTGCCCATACTTATGCACCGGTCAAATTTTGGTTTAATGCATATTGCACATTTTCTGTTAGCACAATAAACCTCATTTCAATCCTGAAATATTACTGTGTCCATCAGTTATTAGATATATCAAATTGAAATGGCTGTTGCAAACACCCAAATATTTAGAACTAAAAATGATTACGATTAATAGGGGTGCCCAAACTTTTTCATATGACTGTATTTGTATGGGTGTCTCCTTTAAAGGGTGCTGCATTTTAAAAAGCACAGAGTAAAACTAAAAGGCTCTTTATCTTCCTTTCATATATAAAGAAAAATTATATGCCTTATGAACTTTGTCAGCTCTCTGATTTCGAACTTAGTGGGATATTTTGTTTTGGTACTTATGTCTCCTTACATTGCTTGTTAGGTATGTTTTGAATTTAAAAAAATCCTTTTTTGGGGGGGGCTGTTATTATTCTGATAAAATTGAGCTTTTAATGTTCTGGAGCTTATTGATCTGGATGGTAGGCTGATCGGGCCTCTTCAGGTGACTGTGTTGTAATATCGCTAAGCTTCTTGTTACCTAGCAACCAGACTGCTGCCGGGAGACTATAGGACGCGTTAATTCTATGGGATTTAGGTATGTGTTAGTGCTTGGAGGAGGTAAATGAATAATCCTCCAGGCCGACGCACATATGAGAGGTGTGGCCAAGAGATCACCCCGTTGCGCATTCTCGGCTCTAATGTATTACGATTGGTCCGAGACTTGAAGCATGTGCGCATGCGTGATATCTCTATTTCGCACGTGCGCATTGCGATGAAATGGATGGTTTGGCTTCAGTATAATAGAGATGACGTGGTCCCGCCAGTGACGTCATCAGTGTGCGCCGGTTCGGCGCGAATCTTGAACATCATCCACGTTAGTTTGGGCACACCTGAGGTAGGGTGTGGAGCCCTTCACTATTTAACAAGTCTTAAGATACAGGGATCTTTCTACCATTGTCACTACATGGAGTCAGATAGCTCTTTTCCTCCATTGTTGACCAAGAATATTGGAGTTTATGAGTAGTCTAGAAAGTCCCCTGATGATTGGTGCATAACTGTACCAGGAAACGCGTAGGAACTAGGGATAACTAGGGTCAAATTAGGGTTCAGCTTGGTACTGCCCTTGTCAGGGCGGAAGTCATTTTGGGTGTAAGGGTAAGTGTTTTAGGGGGAGGAATAGGGACTGTGGTTTTTCCTCCTGTGATGCGCCCTCATCTTTCTACTACTCCTGTCTTCAGATGTTGGTAAGATCGTTTCATTATATATCTGTGTAGCTGCCATAATACAATACTCTCTATGATAGTGATTTTATGTGTATCTGCTTTAACATGATACTCTATAGAGTGGCAAATTTATGATGGTTGATTCAGACTTAGGGGCCTTTATATTTTAAACTTATTATTGAATGTTAAGTTTTATTATTGTTTGCATCAGTGCTTTCTATTTAGGGTCTGAGGGATGCCAGCACTCAGAGAAGGGACCCAGAGCAGGCAGGAGGTAGCCAGGTGTACATGGCTCAGAGCCTGAGCCTTAGAAGTGTCTCCAGTCAGGCTGGAGAGGAAGAGGGTATCAGTGGACTGGGAATATGGTCAGGGACCAGCACAGGTACTGGCGGGGTGAGGCCACCAAGGTGCCTGCAGAAGGTGATCTTAGTATCGTCCTTCCTCCCGACACGCTCTAAAAAGGGGAGTTGTGATGAATAGACCCTCAGTTATATATCTTTCTTGGAAATGTATTTTTACTTGCTCATATCAATCCTAACTACTTTTAGGAATGCCATGTTTAAGTTGTGTTTACATTGGTGGTCACTTTGCTTCAGTGGTGTTATGTGCATACCATGGGGGATGGCCTCTCTAGCCAGCCAGGTTTATTACCCCCTGGACAGCAGATGCCATGGGGGAGGGAGGGCTAGTGACCGGCAGCTCCAACCCCAGACACACATTTCTCCCAGCACCTAGGAAGGCATCCATCTCTCTGAGGGTTATGCAAAGGAGGGAGAAGGGGGATGGCCTGAGGGAAAGGTGTGGCTGGACACTGGGTTTATACTGCAAGGAGAGGAGAGGTCCTTTGTCTTTGAGTCTGGACAGCATGTAGGAGAGACATGATCTGTAACTTGCTTAAGGAAGCGCCCTAGGCCCAAGAACCTGTTGCAGCTTAGAGAAACGGACTACAAACTTGTGCCGGTATTTTTCCATCTATTTCCCTTTTTATTTGATGTGCTGTATTTTACTTTTATCCGTATTTTGCTTGGTAATTGATATATATTTCTGTATATCTTAATGCTTAGTACCAACCCACTTGGGTTAATAAATATATAAAATTTAAAAAGCTTGTTCTATATAATCCTTTGAATCCGGTCCGCTCACGGTGTGTGAGTGGGAGGTTAAGAAAGAAGGTTGATCGCTGGTGTGCCAGGAGCATGGCAAGGCGAGATCCTTCACACAAGCCACCTCCACTGCCGTTTTTGTCACGCTAGAACTTATAGACCTTGTGATGAGCCAACTTGTTGACTCCGATATTTTGCCTGGAAAATCATCTTTGTTGCTGATTCTTGATTTGAACCAGTGACCATACGCTTGGAAATCAACCTAATAACACACTGAGCTATTAGGAAATGTGAGAACAGGTTGTAATTTGTAGTATACAAAAAGAAACAGCTTGTTCTAACACCAGGAGCAAAATAATAACAATGCAGTTACATGACAAGAAACTGCATAAATAGTCACATGCTAAATAGTTACAAGTCAAATTTATGTATGATATAGCCAAGATGATTTTCTATAAAATGATGGTAGTCTCACGTTCGTAGTGAATGGTGAGATATGGGGCATGAAAGTCAAAAATTCAAAACATTGTTACCCTTTTGCTTGTCAGTGTATATTGCTATGACAGGTCTGGGAGCACTCATTAGGGTCCCAGCTGTCATAGGAACAGGACAGCTCCCACATTAGCAGAGACCTGATAGCTATGGCGGCCGCACTGCTACTATTATGGGAAACTATTTTATAGTTTATATGCCACTGTATACATGTGCATGTATGTACAAAGTTCTACAGCTTCCTATGTGTTTTTCCCCTGTTAGGGAGTGTTCCACTGTGGGCATGGCACACCTCTCCTTTTGGGAGAGCTATGGTTCTACCCAACCAATGGTTGACTGGGGGAAGAGAGGAGACTCTGAACGTAGAGTTGAGTTAAGTCATCTGAGAGTAGCCGAGTAGAGCAGTTGTGAGAGAGAGTCCATTACAGCCTCAGATGAGGGAAGTGGTGTTGGGAAGTTCCTTCTAGAGCGCTAGCCCAGCAACACTATTGCTGCAGCCCTGAGGCAGAGAAGATACCCGCTATCAGCCTACAGTGAGGAGAGCAAGTACCAATTTGGAGGAGAAGTTGAGGTTTCCAAGAGCCTCACAGTCTAGATCTTGCAAACCCCTCAGGTAGGTGCCCTGGATCCCTGGAACTAACTAATTTATAGCCCCCATGTGCTTTGGGAGAGGCAGGAGTATAGTTACATTGGAATTGAGAGACTAGACACTGAATATAACATCAGGCACCCTCTATACTGCCCCAACTCAGGAGGCAGATTGGAGTCAGTTGAGTGTGCCTGGCCACCGTTGACAACTTTTACTACTACTATCCTCCGGTTCCCTCCAGTAGGTTGTGGCATGACTCAGTACACATCTTGTGCAATGTTTTCTTTCCCTGAACAGCCATTTGGGAGGGCATATTGCATGCAATTAACAACATGGAAAGGAGTTTGCTTCTCACTGAGCAGAATCTCAGTAGAGTAGATGAGAATAGAGAAATAGATGGGAGCATGGACAGAGAGCTGGATAATGGTTGAAAAGAGGAGTAGAGGGAAGGGTGTCACATAGGCTAGTCTAATGAATGTGTGAACTTGGATGGCAAGTTAAAGTGTATGTTTACAAATGCCAGAAACCTAGCAAGAAAACTGGGAGAGCTTGAGGCCCTGTTCCAGGAGGAAAACATTGATACACTTGGTGTGGCTGAGATGTGGCTAGATTTGTCACATGACTAGGCTGTAAACATTCCGGGTTTTACACTCTTTCACAAAGACAGAGCTAAAAGGAAAAGAAGTGAGGTGTATGTATGTCAGAAGTGGCATGTAAGTGAGTGCGAAAGAGGCAAATGTAGATGAAACTGTAGGTGAAGATTGTGAGGATGAGGAATCCTTGTGGATGGAATTGCATAAGGATGTGACCACTAATAAAATACTTTTTGGTATAATCTATAGACCCCCAACATAACTGAGGAGCTAGAGGGTCAATTGTATAAGGAAAATGAGTGGGTGGCAGAGGTCAGTGGTCTTGATGGGAGATTTTAACTACCTGGATATTGATTGGGGTTATGGTTCTGCATCGTCTGCAAAGGGGAGGAAATTAATCAACTTGTTGCAGGACAATTTTTCTGGTCCAACTTATAGGAGATCCAAATGGAGGGGATACTTTGATGGATCTGATCATTTCTATTAATGCAGGTTGGAAATGTCACTGTTGGTGAAACCCTTGGTAATAGAGACCACAATCTAATCAGATTCCACCTAAATTGTAAAAAACAAACAGACTGGGAGAGCAAAATCCCTTAATTTTAAAAAGGTTAAAGGTTAAGGGCTGCACTTCAGGATATAGACTGGGAGCAGCTATTGTCAAATAGTGATACAGAGGTTAAGTGGGAGACCTGTAAATTTACATTGAGCAAGTACAGGGTCGGACTGGCCCACCGGGGAACCGGTGAATCCCCCGGTGGGCCCCGAGCCCCGACTATAAGTACTCATTTTGACAATGCAAAGGTCAAGGGTCTGATCGGGACGGTCAGGGGCCCGACCGGCTCCTGACCATCCCAATCGGGCCCCTGACCAATGGACAGTGGCGTAACGATCGTGGCCAGAGGGGTGCGGGGCCCGCGGCCAGCTGGAAATGGCCGGGGCCCCGGACTATCATGATAGTGGTCGGGGAAGGCCTGGCCCCTTTCCATTAGATGCCAGCCCAGGGGAAGTGACAAAAAAAAAAAAATACTCACCTGGCTGTCCTGGACTCAGCATCGTCTCCGACACTTTTCCGGCCTCACTGCAGGGGCCTGTGATTAGGCCCCAGCGGTGACATGGAGCGCGCTAGCGTAATGACGTCATCGCGTCCCACGTGACCGCTGAGGTGCAATCACAGGCCCCAGCGGTGACGTCTGGGACACAGGACGTGGAGACCAGGGGACCAAAGAAGATGGTAAAGACAGCAGGACGGAGCGAGGATACCCCGGAGAGGTAAGACAAGGTGAGTATAAGTGTTTGTTATTTTTAAACACTTCTCCTGGACCTGTACTTATTATATTCTAGGGTCTGAGGAGACCCCAGAGTATAATAATAGCACCGGCTCTGGGGATGGGGGGGCCACTGTGGAGCACCTAATAGTGTGTGTGGGTCACTTTGGGCATATAATACAGTGTGGGGGCCACTCAGGGCATATAATACTGTGTGGGGGCCACTCAGGGCATATACAGTCATATGAAAAAGTTTGGGCACCCCTATTAATCTTAATCATTTTTAGTTCAAAATATTTGGGTGTTTGCAACAGCCATTTCAATTTGATATATCTAATAACTGATGGACACAGTAATATTTCAGGATTGAAATGAGGTTTATTGTACTAACAGAAAATGTGCAATATGCATTAAACCAAAATTTGACCGCTGCAAAAGTATGGGCACCTCAACAGAAAAGTGACATTAATATTTAGTAGATCCGCCTTTTGCAAAAATAACAGCCTCTAGTCGCTTCCTGTAGCTTTTAATCAGTTCCTGGATCCTGGATGAAGGTATTTTTGACCATTCCTCTTTACAAAACAATTCCAGTTCAGTTAAGTTTGATGGTCGCCGAGCATGGACAGCCCGCTTCAAATTATCCCACAGATGTTCAATGATATTCAGGTCTGGGGACTGGGATGGCCATTCCAGAACATTGTAATTGTTCCTCTGCATGAATGCCTGAGTAGATTTGGAGCTGTGTTTTGGATCATTGTCTTGCTGAAATATCCATCCCCGGCGTAACTTCAAATTCGTCACTGATTCTTGTACATTATTCTCAAGAATCTGCTGATACTGAGTTGAATCCATGCGACCCTCAACTTTAACAAGATTCCCGGTGCCGGCATTGGCCACACAGCCCCAAAGCATGATGGAACCTCCACCAAATTTTACAGTGGGTAGCAAGTGTTTTTCTTGGAATGCTATGTTTTTTTGACGCCATGCATAACGCCTTTTTGTATGACCAAACAACTCAATCTTTGTTTCATCAGTCCACAGGACCTTCTTCCAAAATGAAGCTGGCTTGTCCAAATGTGCTTTTGCATACCTCAGGCGACTCTGTTTGTGGCGTGCTTTCAGAAACGGCTTCTTTCGCATCACTCTCCCATACAGCTTCTCCTTGTGCAAAGTGTCCTGTATTGTTGACCGATGCACAATGACACCATCTGCAGTAAGATGATGCTGCAGCTCTTTGGAGGTGGTCTGTGGATTGTCTTTGACTGTTCTCACCATTCTTCTTCTCTGCCTTTCTGATATTTTTCTTGGCCTGCCACTTCTGGGCTTAACAAGAACTGTCCCTGTGGTCTTCCATTTCCTTACTATGTTCCTCACAGTGGAAACTGACAGGTTAAATCTCTGAGACAACTTTTTGTATCCTTCCCCTGAACAACTATGTTGAACAATCTTTGTTTTCAGATCATTTGAGAGTTGTTTTGAGGAGCCCATGATGCCACTCTTCAGAGGAGATTCAAATAGGAGAACAACTTGCAATTGGCCACCTTAAATACCTTTTCTCATGATTGGATACACCTGGCTATGAAGTTCAAAGCTCAGTGAGGTTACAAAACCAATTTTGTGCTTCAGTAAGTCAGTAAAAAGTAGTTAGGAGTATTCAAATCAATAAAATGATAAGGGTACCCAAATTTTTGCACCGGTGGTCAAATTTTGGTTTAATGCATATTGCACATTTTCTGTTAGTACAATAAACCTCATTTTAATCCTGAAATATTACTGTGTCCATCAGTTATTAGATATATCAAATTGAAATGGCTGTTGCAAACACCCAAATATTTAGAACTAAAAATGATTAAGATTAATAGGGGTGCCCAAACTTTTTCATATGACTGTAATACTGTGTGGGGGCCACTGTGGGCATATAATGCTGTGTGGGGGCCACTGTGGGCATATAATACTGTGTGGGGGCCACTGTGGGCATATAATACAGTGTGGGGGCCACTGAGGGCATATAATACTGTGTGGGAGCCACTGCGGAGCATATAATGCTGTGTTGGGGCCACTGCGGAGCATATAATACTGTGTAGGGGCCACTCAGGGCATATAATACTGTGTGGGGGCCACTGTGGGCATATAATACTGTGTGGGGGCCACTGAGGGCATATAATGCTGTGTTGGGGCCACTGCGGAGCATATAATGCTGTGTTGGGGCCACTGTGGAGCATATTATGCTGTGTTGGGGCCACTGAGGGCATATAATGCTGTGTTGGGGCCACTGCGGAGCATATAATGCTGTGTTGGGGCCACTGCGGAGCATATAATGCTGTGTTGGGGCCACTGCGGAGCATATAATGCTGTGTGGGGGCCACTGTGAGCATATAATGCTGTGTTGGGGGCCACTGTGAGCATATAATGCTGTGTTGGGGCCATTGCGGAGCATATAATGCTGTGTTGGGGCCACTGCGGAGCATATAATGCTGTGTTGGGGACACTGCGGAACATATAATGCTGTGTTGGGGACACTGCGGAGCATATTATACTGTCCAAGTATTGTTTACATGCTGGGTGCTGCGCAGCTCATTCACCAAGTTCTTGACAACTTCGGTTGTGGGTACTAAAGCTGTATCTCTTTCAAGTATCTGAGATATCGCTGCAGCACCCATAACCGTCACTATCAAGAATTTACTCTAGGGAGGGGGTAGGGGGATCCTGATGGGCAGCCAATGGAACCAATCCAGTTGCAGCTTGTTGCTGCAAGCGTCACTGACGTACTGATGCTGTGCGTGGTGGCGGGTTTCTGCATAGGAGCCCAGACCAGCAGTGTGAAAGGTAAGTACAACTTAACCACGCAAACAAAAAAACAACTTTTCCCCCTATTTTGCCCCCAAATCAACTTCACTGACAACTCTGATAACTACAACCCCTAACAACTCCAGATGCTCTGGGTCTGTTGAGAGTTGTAATTACCCCCCTCCCACCCCAGCTAATTTCTCACTGTATTGTTATGCTGGTGCCTGCTCTAGGGCTCCAGCATAACAATACCTAAGTCGCAGAAACTCCAATACTGCTATAGGGGAGACCAGTGAAGGGGCCACTGTATGGGCATATAAACAGCAATATTCCTCCTTTTACAGTGGCCCCTTCACTGGTCCCCTATACTGTATGGGGACCATTGATGGGGTCATTGGAGGGGCAGTGATGGAGGCCAATATCCTGGGGGACATTAAAGGGGTTTTGCAGGATAACATTTTTTTTTTAATTACACTGGGGCAGGTAAAAAAAAACAACAAACTTTCTCTCCTGTCCTCAGTGTCTCCCAGCGCGGTTCGGCCTGCAGCTCTGTTTTCTTCCAGCGCAAGTTCCCCCTGCACGTGACTACCTGTGACGTCACATGACCTCTGAAGCCAATCAGCGGCCTAAAGGAAGGGACCTGGGACGTCACAGCCAGTGAGGACTTCCGGCAAAAGAAGACAGCGGAGCAGCAGGACTGGACCGTGCTGGGACCTGCTGACACCGGAGCACCGAGGACAGGTGAGTATGTTTAGTATGTTTTTGGTTTTTTTGGGGGGGGCGGATTAACTTCTCCCGGACTAATTATAAAAAAGACAAAAATTATACTGGACAACCCCTTTAAAGTGTGGCTCATTAGGGGGGTATATTAAAGGGGTTGTCCAGGCATAATTTGTTATGGTTTATCCTCAGGATAGGCCATAGATATCTTATCTGTACGGGGCTGACCCCGGACTGATCAGCTGTACGGAGCCACTTCTGGCGCCCGTCCTGTACACAATACGGGGCCAGAAGCAGAAAGCTCTGTCCACTGTGTATTAGCCGGGCACCTTCACTGCATCTCAGCACTTATTGAAGTCAGTAGGAACTGAGCTGCCGGAAGTGGCTCCGAACAGCTGATAGGGCCGTGTGTCAGCCCCATACTGATCAGGTATTTATGGCCTATCCTGACCATAGGCCATAAAAAAGGTAACTTTGGACAACCCCTTTAATATACCCACACAGTTTAATGTCCCCCCCACAGGATGTTATCCCCCATCACTGCTCCCACACAATATAATGGCTCCATCACTGTTCCCCATACAGTATGGGGGACCAGTGAAGAGGCCACCGTATGGGGGGACCAGTGAAGTGGCCATAAAAAAATTTGGCCCAGACAACCCCTTAAAAGAGGTTGTCCATAAACTAGAGCGACCACTGTGGTGGCCGCCAGGGAGGTGTAAAAATAAAAAAAAATTTTCCAAAAAAGCATACTCGCCTGTCCCCAGCACCCCATTGTCCCCTGCCTCTATCTGTTCGGTCTCATGGTGGCCCCTCATTTCTGGAAATCCTGTACCTAATTGGTCTTAGCGGTCACATGAGGTGCAGGACTCCCAGCAAGGAGTCGCCGGCACGAGACTGAAAGGACACTGGCAGCGGACAATGGAACGCCATGGGCAGGTGAGTATGATTTTTTATTTTTTTATTTTACACCTCCCGCAAGGGACATGGGTTGCGCCAATTCCTGGACAACCTCTTCAAAGGATTTATCCATATTTCTAATATTGATGGCCTGTCCTTAGGATAGGCCAGCAATATTACATCTGCGATGATACAACAGCCAGGACCTCTGTAGATCAGCTTTTACAGGACAGTGCGGCTACAGGTAACAATTCTAGGAGCCACGCTGTTCACTTGCCATACAGGGTGTAGCAGTGGGTTTAGGTAGTGCAGTGGTGCACATGGTATGGTGGGTGAGCAACATGGCTCCCAACATGTTATTACCTTTTGCCTCCCTGTCTCGGTACCGCTGATCTGCAGGGGTCCTGATGGTGGGCCCCTAGAAGCAATTCCACTGGTGGGCCCTAGACATCCCAGTCCGACACTGAGCAAGTATATAGCAAAAATGTATACCCATAAGGAACTAGTAAAAAATGTCTTAAATGAACCCCCCATAGCTTACAGTTATGGTTACAAGGGTGATAAACAATAAAAAACAGGCATTTAAAAAATATAAATCCGATAAGGTAGCAAAGGAAAGCAAAACTAACACCAAAAAATTCTTTGCATATACAGTGGTGGAAAAAGTATTTAGTCAGCCACCAATTGTGCAAGTTCTCCTACTTAAAAAGATGAGAGAGGCCTGTAATTGACATCATACGTAGACCTCAACTATGAGAGACAAAATGAGAAAACAAATCCAGAAAATCACATTGTCTGATTTTTAAAGAATTTATTTGAAAATTATGGTGGAAAATAAGTATTTGGTCACCTACAAGCAAGCAAGATTTCTGGCTCTCACAGACCTGTAACTTCTTCTTTAAGAGGCTCCTCTGTCCTCCACTCATTACCTGTAGTAATGGCACCTGTTTGACATTGTTAACAGTATAAAAGACACCTGTCCACAACCTTAAACACCCACACTCCAAACTCCACTATGGTGAAGACCAAAAAGCTGTGGAAGGACACCAGAAACAAAATTGTAGACCTGCACCAGGCTGGGAAGACTGAATCTGCAATAGGCAAGCAGCTTGGTGTGAAGAAATCAACTGTGGGAGCAATAATTGGAAAATGAAAGACATACAAGACCACTGATAACCTCCCTCGATCAGGGGCTCCACGCAAGATGTCACCCCGTGGGGTCTAAATGATCACAAGAACGGTGAGCAAAAATCCCAGAACCACACGGGGCGACCTAGTGAATGACCTGCAGAAAGCTGGGACTAACGTAACAAAGGCTACCGTCAGTAACACACGCCGCCGCCAGGGACTCAGATCCTGCAGTGCCAGACGTATCCCTTGCTTAAGCCAGTACATATCCAGGCCTGTCTGAAGTTTGCTAGAGAGCATTTGGATGTTCCAGAAGAGTATTGGGAGAATGTCATATGGTCAGATGAAACCAAAGTAGAACTGTTTGGTAGAAACACAACTCGTCGTGTTTGGAGGAGAGTGAATGCTGAGTTGCATCCAAAGAACACCATACCTACTGTGAAGCATGGGGTTGGCAACATCATGCTTTGGGGCTGTTTCTCTTCAAAGGGACCAGGACGACTGATCCGTGTACATGAAAGAATGAAGGTGGGGCCATGTATCGTGAGATTTTGAGTGCAAACTTCCTTCCATCAACAAGGGCATTGAAGATGAAACATGGCTGGGTCTTTCAGCATGACAATGATCCCAAGCACACCTTCGGGGCAACGAAGGAGTGGCTTCGTAAGAAGCATTTCAAGGTCCTGGAGTGGCCTAGCCAGTCTCCAGATCTCAACCCCATAGAAAACCTTTGGAGGGAGTTGAAAGTCCGTGTTATCCAGCGACAGCCCAAAAACATCACTGCTCTAAAGGAGATCTGCATGGAGGAATGGACCAACATACCAGCAACAGTGTGTGCCAACCTTGAGAAGACTTACAGAAAACGTTTGACCTCTGTCATTGCCAACAAAGGATATATAACAAAGTATTGAGATGAACTTTTGTTATTGACCAAATACTCATTTTGTCTCTCATAGTTGAGGTATACCTATGATGTCAATTACAGGCCTCTCTCATCTTTTTAAGTGGGAGAACTTGCTCAATTGGTGGCTGACTAAATACTTTTTTTCCCCACTATATAAATGCAAGGTCAGTACAAGTAGATCATCAAAATAATGGTAATGGAGAGCTGATCACCGGGGATCAAGAAAAAGCTGAGCTACTAAATGGGTTCTTTAGCTCTGTATATAGCTTAATATCCATTGTGGAGAAACTGTTTGAAGGAACTCTTAAGTGATTATATACAGGAGTATGTGACTCTACGTAATATTATAAGTGACAGACAGAATGGTTTTACTAAGGACAGAAATTGTCAGATTAATCTGATTTGCTTTTTTGAAGAGGTGAGTAAAAGTCTGGACAGAGGGGAGGATGTGGATATAGTATTCCTGGACTTTGTAAAGGCTTTTGACACTGTCCCTCATAGACGTTTAATGGGTAAAATCAAGTACATTGGCTTGGAAAATATAGTTTGTAATCGGATTGAAAACTGGTTAAGGCTAAGGTCCCATGTAGCAAGCGGCAGAGAAAAAGCACTGTGGACTTTCTGCTTCAATAATACCTATATGGAAAATGCCAGGGTATTTTTCTGCAATGTGTGCATGGGATTAGCCAGAATGCACCGTCTACACTACATGGGGTCCCCAGCCTAAAGGAAGGATCGTATCCAGAGAGTTGTGGCAATGACTGCTTCGCAGATTGGTCCTCTGTTATAAGTGGTGTACCCCAGATTTCAGTGCTGGGTCTGTTGTTATTTAACTTATTTATTTATGATATAGAAGATGGGGTTAATCGCACTGTCTCTATTTTTGCAGATGACACCAAGCTATATAGTACATTGCAGGCTATGGAAGATGTATGCAGGTTCCAGACTTGAACAGACTGAGTGTTTGGGCATCCACATGGCAAATGTGGTTCAATGTGAATAAATGTAAAGTTACGCATCTGGATAAAAATAATTCACATGTAACATATGTTCTAGGGGGAGTAAATCTAGGAGAGTCACTGGTGGAGAAGGACCTGGGGTATTTGTAGATCATAGGTTAAATTACAGCATGCAATGTCAATTGGCTGCTTGTAAAGCCAGTCGGATATTGTCATGTATAAAAAGGCATATGGCCTCACGGGACAGGGATGTAATATTACCAATTTATAAGTCATTGGTAATGAATTATGCAGTTTAGTTAAGGGCGCCAGTTAATAGAAAGTATGTCTGAGAGTTGGAAAATGTTCAATGGAGTACCACAAAACTGATAAGGTATTCCTTGATTTACTCACCCTGCCGTCCCTCTCCCAAGAGCATCGTGCCTCTCTTCTGGATCCAATCACGGTAGAAAAGCTTAAACGGGTCATCAGCAGCTTTCCTCCTCACAAAAGCCCTGGACCAGATGGATACTCGTTGACCTATTATAAGTCTTTTTTTCGACTTCTGATTCCTCAATTGACCTGTGCCTTTAATGCTGTACTTAAAGGAGACAGATTCACCCTCCAGGCACTGGAGGAGCATGTGGCCCTAATTGCTAAAGAGAGGAAAAACCCTCAACTGTGTGGCAGCTATCGCTCTATTTCACTACTAAATTTGGATTTGAAGTTCTGCGCGAAGCTATTGGCCTTACGAATTCAGCCACTGCTGCCATCCCTAGTAAATAGGAAACAAGCTGGCTTCATAAGAGGACGCAAAGGCAGGCAGAACACTACACGTCTTCTTCATGCCATACGCTTCGCTAAATCTACCAACACCCCACTGGTCCTTCTCGGCTTAAATGCTGAGAAGACATTTGACAGAGTAAATTGTTTTTTTATGCTAGCTGTACTGCGGAACTTTGGATTCCCTTCCCCTTTTATCACTGCAATCCAGTCTCTATATACTAAGCCCCGGGCCAGACTAAAGGTCAATGGCACATTAACCGCCCCCTTTTCCATCACAAATGGGACACGACAGGGGTGCCCCCTGTACCCATCCCTGTTTATCCTCTCCTTAGAGCCCTTCCTACAAGCTGTTCATGAACACCCAGAGATCATGGGCCTAAAAGTTGGTTCTGAATCACTCCATTCATTGGCTTTTGCAGACGACATACTTTTCCTGATTTCAAATCCAGAAGTGGGCCTGGGGAAAGTCTTAGAAATTATTGAAGGGTATGGCGCTTTATCACATTATAAGGTGAATCTAGGAAAATGTGAGATTCTGAACGTTTCTCTGCCTCCGACTAAAGTAGCAGGACTTCAGCAAGATCTCCCATTTGCCTGGTCCTCCTCACACATTAAATATCTTGGCATTAAAATGCCCAACTCCTTGGACTGTGTCTATCCTCTCAACTATGCGGAACTCCTACTTGAGGTGGGAAAACTGCTGAGGACGTATGACATACCTTGTATTTCATGGTTCGGGCGAAAAAACCTTATCCAGATGTATATACTACCGAAGATCACCTATGTTATTCGAATACTTCCTGTGTTCTTACCTGTCTCCTTTTTCAAGTCGATCCGCTTGCTGTTCTCTAGATTACTTTGGAGAGGCAGACGACCCTGCTTGGCCTACTCAGCTCTATCAAGAAAGAAGACTGAGGGAGGGATAAATCTTCCTGATGTGCAACACTATTAAGAAGCTCTTCAACTTCAGCTCTTCAACTTCAGCTGTGGCTCGATCTAACAACACCAGACCTTGACGTCTCCCTAAAAAAATTGGTAGAAGTGGCATATGGAGACAACATCATATCTGATTTGTGGCTATCGGGATGCAGGTCCTCTTCTTTCAATAAAAAAGATGTTCTCTTAGGGAGGGTATTTACAACCTGGAGAAAGTGGCAACCAAAATTAGCTCCTCTCCCTTCTCTATGCTTACCAGTGGGCCTCCTTTCTCAGCTGCTCCCGGAGATACAATCTCCCATCCCTGACTTTTGGAAACTGCTATTGAAGACGTCGCTTAGTATGTTTTGCACTGATGGTATCCTCCCAGCTGCAGACTCTCTGAGAGACTCTCCTTTTTTCCAACACCACACCCCACCAAACTTTTTACACCTTCATCACTACTTGACTTACATACAGAAATTTGAAGCTACCTTTGCCTGGCGTTGACAGCATACAGACTTTGAGAAAATGTTCCTAGTGGCTAATCATAAATTGTGTGGGATGTCTTCTATACTCCATCAATATATCCGCCCTATCACACTAACGGAACCATTTTTCCTGATCAGTTGGGAGCTGGATCTAGACATCTCGCTAGACTTACTGTCCCTCAAATGGGTCATGTCAAGAGCTCACGGAGTATCCACCTGCGTACGGCTTCAGGAAAGCCACTTTAAACTTCTACCCAGATGGTACCGGTCCACTGACTGGTTGTACGCCCATAAGCTTTCCGACTTACCCATATGTTGGAGATGCAAATCGGAAACCGGTTCTCTATTACATCTGTAGTGGTCCCCTTGATCTCCTCCTACTGGACATTGATAGAAGGGTTGGATCACAAATCCCAGCTACTAATTTACCATCTACTAGCAGCAGCAAAATCTCTGATCCCTCTCCTGTGGTGTCAAGTTCAACCACCATTAACTGAACAGTGGACTGCTAAGGTCAATTAAATTTCCCGTTTTGAGATGTTGAGCTGGTCACGCAGAAACCATTCGACATACCTTACCATCTGGTCCCCCTGGTTAGAAAATAGATGACCTTCATCGACATCACTTATTGGAAGTTACCTTTCTTCTTATCTATTTCTTTCTTTCTTCCTTTTTCGGCTTTTCTCTTCTATTCTTCTCTACCTCTTTGAGCTCGATATTGTTTTTGTAGACAAAACTTGGAAAAAATGTTTATTGATGATTTGATTCTTGTCCTTAGCAGTCACTAGGCACATTGCGAGGCTTCGTCCTCAACCTATATCAACGACTGTATATATTTTGCTTCTTGTCAATAAACTCAGAATTAAACACAAAAATAAGGGGCATGGAGGACCTCAGTTATGAGGAAAGACTAACGGAGTTAAATCTATTTAGTCTTGAGAGGAGGCATTTAAGGGGAGATATGATAAACCTATATAAACATATAAATGGCCCATATAAAAAACAGGGGGAAAAGCTGTTCCATGTAAAATCCCCTCAAAAGACTAGGGGGCACTCCCTCCATCTGGAGAAAAAAGCTTTAATCTCAGGCGCGGACAAGGCTTCTTCCCTGTAAGGACTGTGAATCTGTGGAATAGCCTACACCAGATGGTCACAGCAATCACAGCTGACAGCTTCAAAAAAAGGATTAGTTGCCTTTATAGAGAAAAATAGCATTGATGCTTATGGAAATGCATAGACTGTCATGCCCTTTCCCATCCCTTGGTGGAACTTGACGGACATAGGGGTTACCTGGATAATAGTGACCACAAATATTGCATTGCAGTTTATGGTACAAGCAATCTAATGATTGTAGGTTTGAACCCCCTAAGGAGACTAAAATAAAAAAGCTAACAAAACTTTTTTAAATATATAAAAAAAAATACAAAACATTAAAATTCACCTTCCTATAAACAGAAACAAACATGAACACATTACACATCCTCACGTCCAAAGATGCTCAAACTATAAAAATATAGTCTCTAAGGGAGTGATTCAAAACCGGGGGGGGGGGGGGTTGCTGTGGAGACTCCCCAGGGGTGCTGTGACAATCTGGAGGAGAAATGGCCACACATCCCCCTTTATCTATATTGGCACCCTTAGGATATGTAGTTGAATAGAATGGTGCAGCAGAAAGGCTTTAGCTTCCTGCTCTATCACACAGGCATCAGGTGGTGATGCCTGCTGAAGACAGGCAGAGAAGAAGCAGGAGGAGCTTTGGGAGATTGAGGATGGGTAAGTGATATTTGTTTTTTTTCATTTATATAGCACAACTACAATGTGGGGCTACTGGAGGACATTATTATTTGCCTGTGGGCCACTAGTGGACATTATTAGTTGTCTGGGGGCCACTGGGGGGACATTATTACTTGTCTGGAGGCTACTGGGAGACATTTACTTGCCTCCTGGCAATGGGGGACATTATTACTTGCCTGGGGGTCAGTGAAAGATATTATTGCTTGCCTGGGGGCTACTGGGGGAATTATTACTGGCTTGGGGGAACTACTGAGGGATAATATTATTTGCCTGGAGGCAGTGGCGTAACTAGGAATGGCTGGGCCCCAAGGCGAACATTTGACATGGCCCCCCCCGATCCGCCGCCCCCCAACACCCCCCCCCCGCATAAACCGCATTCCTGCACACACTATTATGCGCCATAGTGGACCCTGTACACAGTATTATGCCCCATAGTGGCCCCTGCACACAGTATTATGCCCGATAGCGGCCCCTGCACACAGTATTATGCCCGATAGCGGCCCCTGAACACAGTATTATGCCCCATAGCGGCCCCTGCACACAGTATTATGCCCCATAGCGGCCCCTGCACGCAGTATTATGCCCCATAGCGGCCCCTGCACATGGTATTATGTCCCATAGTGCCCCCTGCGAACTGTATTATGCCCCATAGCGACCCCTGCACACAGTATTATGACCCATAGGGGCCCCTGCACACAGAATTATGCCCCATAGTGGCCCCTGCACGCAGTATTATGCTCCATAGTGGCCCCTGCTCACAGTAGTATGCCCCATAGTGGCCCCTGCTCACAGTAGTATGCTCCATAGTGGCCCCTGCCCACAGTAGTATGCCCCATAGTGGCCCCTACACACAGTATTATGCCCCATAGCGGCCCCTGCACATGGTATTATGTCCCATAGTGGCCCCTGCGAACTGTATTATGCCCCATAGCGACCCCTGCACACAGTATTATGACACATAGTGGCCCCTGCACACAGAATTATGCCCCATAGTGGCCCCTGCACGCAGTATTATGCTCCATAGTGGCCCCTGCTCACAGTAGTATGCCCCATAGTGGCCCCTGCTCACAGTAGTATGCCCCATAGTGGACCACGCATGAACGATTATTATACTCTTATTATTTACGTCTTCCTGGCCCCGCTGCACTCCCGTACACTACTTCGGCCATCTTCAATGTTGGACCAGATCTCGTGTGAATGAGGCCGAAGTTGCGATGCATAATGACGTCGGCTGACGTCTGGGACGTTACCAAACAGGCACAAAGCCTGCGGAGCGTAGGAGACGTGAGTTACAGTGTTTTTTATGTTCTCTCACCTCCCCTCGGCCCCCGATCGTTATACTCCGGGGTCAGACCCCGGAGTATAATGATAGCAGTGCTTGTAGGGATTGCGGTAGCGGCTGCCACAGGGCTCCGGGTCCTGGGCCCCATAATGTTCCGGGCCCTGTGGCAGCCGCTACCGCAGCTACACCGATATTTACACCCCTGCCTGGAGGGGCTACTGGGACACATTACTTGCCTGGGGGGCTACTGAAGGACATTATTGCTTGCCTGGGGGCCACTGGAGTACATTATTACTTGCCTGGAGATCACTGTAGAACATTATTGCTTGCCTTGGGGGCCACTGGAGTACATTATTACTTGCCTGGAGACCACTGTAGGACATTTATTGCTTGCCTGGGGGTCACTGGAGGATATTATTACTAGGGAGCCATTAAGGAGCATGTACTGCGTGTTGGGCCATTGGGGAGCATAACACTATGTGGGGCAACTAAGGGAGCTTGGTGATGATTAAAGATGAATTTTTGTATGTCATGGGTGAAAAGTATAGGATGGTGTAGCTTTGAGAGTGCATTCACATGGTGCAGTTGTGATGCAGTTACAATTGCATCAAAACTACAATGAAAAAATGCATGCAGTTTTCATGTGGTTTTGGTGAGGTTTTCTAAATTTACAAGTGAAAAATTTAACACATCAAAACTGTAGTTTTTTGACTTTTGGTAAAAATTATTTGGAAGGGGTGCCCAGAGGAATTTTTTTTTTTCCGGGGATGCCTTGAGTCTGAAAAGGTTGGGAAAGACTCTGCTATACAGTGGGGAAAAAAGTATTTAGTAAGCCACCAATTGTGCAAGTTCATCCACTTAAAAAGATGAGAGTGGCCTGTAATTGACATCATAGGTAGACCTCAACTATGAGAGACAAAATGAGAAAACAAATCCAGAAAATCACATTGTCTGATTTTTAAAGAATTTATTTGCAAATTATGGTGGAAAATAAGTATTTGGACAATAACAAAATTTCATCTCACTACTTTGTTATATATCCTTTGTTGGCAATGACAGAGGTCAAACGTTTTCTGTAAGTCTTCACAAGGTTGGCACACACTGTCGCTGGAATGTTGGCCCATTCCTCCATGCAGATCTCCTCTAGAGCAGTGATGTTTTGGGGCTGTCGCTGGGCAACACGGACTTTCAACTCCCTCCAAAGGTTTTCTATGGGGTTGAGAGCTGGAGACTGGCTAGGCCACTCCAGGACCTTGAAATGCTTCTTACGAAGCCACTCCTTCATTTCCCTGGCAGTGTGTTTGGGATCATTGTCATGCTGAAAAACCCAGCCACATTTCATTTTCAATGCCCTTGCTGATGGAAGGAGGTTTGCACTCAAAATCTCACGATACATAGCTCCATTCATTCATGTACATGGATCAGTCGTCCTGGTCCCTTTGCATAGAAACAGCCCCAAAGCATGATGTTGCCACCACCATACTTCACAGTAGGAATGGTGTTCTTTGGATGCAACTCAGCATTCACTCTCCTCCAAACACGACAAGTTGTGTTTCTACCAAACAGTTCTACTTTGGTTTCATCTGACCACATGACATTGTCCCAATAATCTTCTGGAACATCCAAATGCTCTCTAGCAAACTTCAGACGGGTCCAGATATGTACTGGCTTAAGCAGGGGGAAAACGTCTGGCACTGCAGGATCTGAGTCCCTGGCAGCTTAGGATGTTACTGACGGTAGCCTTTGTTACGTTAGTCCCAGCTTCTGGGATTTTTGCTCACTGTTCTTGTGATCATTTTGACCCCACGGGGTGAGATCTTGCGTGGAGACCCTGATCGAGGGAGATTATCAGTGGTCTTGTATGTCTTCCATTTTCTAATTATTGCTCCCATAGTTGATTTCTTCACACCAAGCTGCTTGCCTATTGCAGATTCAGTCTTCCCAGCCTGGTGCAGGTCTACAATTTTGTTTCTGGTGTCCTTCCACAGCTCTTTGGTCTTCATCATATTGGAGTTTGGAGTGTGACTGTTTGAGATTGTGGAAAGGTGTCTTTTATACTGATAATGTCAAATAGGAGCCATTACTACAGGTAATGAGTGGAGGACAGAGGAGCCTCTTAAAGAAGAAGTTACAGGTCTGTGAGAGGAGAAATCTTGCTTGTTTGTAGGTGACCAAATACTTATTTTCCACCATAATTTGCAAATATATTCTTTAAAAATCAGACAATGTGATTTTCTAGATATGTTTTCTCATTTTGTCTCTCATAGTTGGGGTCTACCTATGATGTCAATTACAGGCCTCTCTCTTCTGTTTAAGTGAGAGAACTTGCACAATTGGAGGCTGACTAAATACTTTTTTTTCCCCACTCTATATATATATATATATATATATATATATATATATAGTACAGACCAAAAGTTTGGACACACCTTCTCATTCCAAGAGTTTTCTGTATTTTCATGACTATAAAAATTGTAGATTCACACTGAAGGCATCAAAACTATGAATTAACACATGTGGAATAATATACTGAAAATATGTCTTATATTCTAGGTTCTTCAAAGTAGCCACCTTTTGCTTTGATTACTGCTTTGCACACTCTTGGCATTCTCTTGATGAGCTTCAAGAGGTAGTCACCTGAAAGGGTCTTCCAACAGTCTTGAAGGAGTTCCCAGAGATGCTTAGCACTTGTTGGCCCTTTTGCCTTCACTCTGCGGTCCAGCTCACCCCAAATCATCTCGATTGGGTTCAGGTCTGGTGACTGTGGAGGCCAGGTCATGTGTCGTAGCACCCCATCACTCTCCTTCTTGGTCAAATAGCCCTTACACAGTCTGGAGGTGTGTTTGGGGTCATTGTCCTGTTGAAAAATAAATGATGGTCCAACTAAACGCAAACTGGATGGAATAGCATGCCGCTGCAAAATGCTGTGGTAACCATCCTGGTTCAGTATTCCTTCAATTTTGAATAAATCCCCAACAGTGTCACCAGCAAAGCACCCTCACACCATCACACCTCCTCCTCCATGCTTCACGGTGGGAACCAGGCATGTAGAGTCCATTCGTTCACCTTTTCTGTGTCGCACAAAGACACGGTGGTTGGAACCAAAGATCTCAAATTTGGACTCATCAGACCAAAGCACAGATTTCCACAGGTCTAATGTCCATTCCTTGTGTTCTTTAGCCCAAGTCTCTTCTGCTTGTTGCCTGTCCTTAGCAGTGGTTTCCTTGCAGCTATTTTACCATGAAGACCTGCTGCACACAGTCTCCTCTTAACAGTTGTTGTAGAGATGTGTCTGCTGCTAGAACTCTGTGTGGCATTGACCTGGTCTCTAATCTGAGCTGCTGTTAACCTGCGATTTCTGAGGCTGGTGACTCGGATGAACTTATCCTCCGCAGCAGAGGTGACTCTTGGTCTTCCTTTCCTGGGGCGGTCCTCATGTGAGCCAGATTCTTTGTAGCGCTTGATGGTTTTGGCCACTGCACTTGGGGACACTTTCAAAGTTTTCCCAATTTTTCGGACTGACTGACCTTCATTTCTTAAAGTAATGATGGCCACTCGTTTTTCTTTACTTAGCTGCTTTTTTCTTGCCATAATACAAATTCTAACACTCCATTCAGTAGGACTATCAGCTGTGTATCCTCCTGACTTCTGAACAACACAACTGATGGTCCCAACCCCATTTATAAGGCAAGAAATCCCATTTATTAAACCTGACAGGGCACACCTGTGAAGTGAAAACCATTTCAGGTGACTACCTCTTGAAGTTCATCAAGAGAATGCCAAGAGTGTGCAAAGCAGCGATCAAAGCAAAAGGTGGCTACTTTGAAGAACCTAGAATATAAGACATATTTTCTGTTGTTTCGCACTTTTTTGTTAAGTATATAATTCCACATGTGTTAATTCATAGTTTTGATGCCTTCAGTGTGAATCTACAATTTTTATAGTCATGAAAATACAGAAAACTCTTGGAATAAGAAGGTGTGTCCAAACTTTTGGTCTGTACTGTATACAGTGTGTATATATATATATATATATATATACATATATATATATATATATATATATATATATATATATATATATATATATATATATATATATATATATATATATATATATATATATTGCCCAGTGCACAGAATTAGTTAAATGTAACTACATCATAACAAAATATGGAACATCCACTTACAGACAAGTGAACTGTGGAATGCCAGTGTGAATAGGGCCCTCTCATTTGGCTGAGTCTATTGTTGAACTTCATGCTGAACCTCCGACCTTTACTTTTCAGGAACACAATAGCCTTTGATATTAGATGGTGGGAAAGGGACTGAGAGTCTCATTTCACATTCAGATGCAATTCATCAGCTTGGCTGGGACTTCTAGCAGTTTTAATGACTGCTGCGATTGATGTTTGAATCAATTTGTGATGGTGACCGCATGGCTGGATCTGGACTGTAACAACCCTGGATTACAAGAAGCAGAGAGTGCACCGTTATTCAAATGTGCTTGTGGGTTTTTTCATTGCACAGCTCAGAAGCAAGGGAACAAAGGTCTGTAGGCTCATAAAACAGTATGGAGACAGTTATATTAACTTTACCTAAATTCAAATTAATAGTCCACATACATGAATTCAGCTAGTAAAACAAATATTTTGTCAACAAAGACTACAAAGAAAACATGGTACAATATTCATATATAATTGACTATAAAGAAAAAGGAAAGCAAATCGTCTACAATGGGTTAAGGTGACAAGACAAATAGGCAATGTAAGCATTGTATAAAACAAAGCAGGAGAAAACAGAACAAGCATGCAATGTTGCAGAACGGACCAGAATCAGGCTGTTTACATAGTGCAGTTTAGACAATTTTTTACATGCATTTTTCCAGCCAAACTCAGACCTGGATCCAAATGAGTAGAGCTAAGCAAATATTTCTATCCATATTCTCTTTGTAATGCCTGAATTAGATTTCCCACAACCTATAAATTCATTCCTCTTTAATAAATTATAAGCAGGTTCCCATGTATTTTAACCATTATTTTATCAGGTACCTTGCTGAAGATACTGTGGATCCACTGAGCTAATACGGATTTGGCTTTTAGCTAAGGATAAGGTCCCACGGAGCAAAACGCAGCAAAAAAAAGCTGTGGAAAAAATGGAAACGCATTATGTTTTTATTCCGCAGCATTTTTCATTGCATTTTCAGAGTTTTTCTTTGCAGACTTTCTGACCATATTATACCTATAGGGAAAACGCCAGTGTTTCAGTAGGTATAATTGACATGCTGCGATTTTAAAAAACTTCCTGCAATGTGTGGATGGGATTCACTTTGCAGGTACTGTAAAACGCAGCATTCATTGCCACAGTGTTTCCGCAGTTTCCACCATAATTTGCAAATAAATTCTTAAAAAATCAGACAATGTGATTTTCTAGATTTGTTTTCTCATTTTGTCTCTCATAGTTGAGGTCTACCTATGAAGTCAATTACAGGCCGGCCTCATCTTTTTAAGTGGGAGAACTTGCACAATTGGTGGCTGACTAAATAATTTTTTTTCCCCACTGTATTTTGCTATGGGGACCAGAAACCACCTTATGCCTCTGGTGTTAAAGCTCTTACCTTTATTATTTCCAGTGTACAAAACAGAAGGTTTTCCACTTCTAAACTCTCCTCCACTGAAATCATGTCCACAGAGCCAACAACACCTGCTGTTCGATTTATACCCTAGTTTACTGTTCAGAACTGTTATTTTGGTGGAGAATTAATTTTTAGTTAGAATCGTCCACTACATATCACAAGTGAGTATAAACATCTTATAATATGTTGTTAATCTAGAAGGGCATCCTAAATCGTAATACTATGGACTCATTAGTATTAATTCAGATTAAGTTTTCTAAATGCCAGTTTTTGGTCTAGCATAGAGATATGCTTCAAAGGGGCTCTGCTATCTTCCCCAGGATATTTAACTGTTACCACCAAATTACAGAGCACATCATGATGATAAACAACATACCTTTGTTTGTATGTCACTGTTGTAGATTTAGAGAAAAACAACTTTGAAGCCTTCACCCTTGGTCTTGCTATTCAAGTTGGATGGTGACGTCATAGCAATGGGAGGATCAACTCACAAGTACAGGTAGGAGATGTAGGGGTTTGAATGGCAAAAGCAATGCTCCAGGAATTTGAAGGCCCAAAACAGTGCACCAACATGGTGGTGACCGTTGAATATGCTGCAGAAGGTGGTAGACTACCTTAATTCTATGGATTTTCAAAGCTGTTATGATGTCAGCCATATTCAAGACACATAAAGTAGAGGAGAATCTGCTCCATACTGTAGCCCACTCTTTTGGAATGATATGAAACTTACTGTAATCTCTCTCTGTTCTCACTGGTGCCCTGATCACTCCTCCCTCCTTCATAGCCATCTATTGTGGGCTATAATATGACCCCTTTGGTGGGGGGCAGGAAAACACCCTGATACACCTAGAATGATGGATTTTCTCTGATAAGTTATATTACATAGTTTCATATACTCACTTGAACAATTGAATTATGCAACATTTATTGAAAAGTCACTGACCATAAATCATGCATGTTAACTGGTACAATTAGATTGGTAGAAGTTGCATTTACCTTTCAGCAAGTCTTTATTCACACATATTCTTTTGTTTATATTGCTCAACTTACAGAACAAAGGAAAAAAAAAAAGTAGCACAGTAGCTCTTCTAAAAGTTTTCAATCGCTGTTACACCTACCTTGTATAGTTCTGCTGACAGTTATCTTAATTTGGTTACTATTTATCACATATGTGGATAAATCTACAGACATTCATTTAGCATAAAATTTCCAATGCATTAAACTTACTACTATACATTTGTACTCAATACCAATAGTCTCTGCAGGAAGTCTACATATTAAAAAAAGTGTACACAACTAGAAACATTCGCCAAAAGGGTGAATGGGTGTGCCATTTTCATTCAGGTTATTGTAATAATTTTGATAGCATTTTTATTTTTAAATTTTTTTTTCCTTATTTTTAATATCCAGGAGGCGACATGGAACTAACATAGAAGGAAACCTGTTATATTATCTGATGTTTTGTCTACTGAATACAAGATATGAGCGAACATCTCAAGATTCATTTAGTCTCGGGTTCAGGACCAAGATATGTTTTAAGTTGAATACGTTTGGTACAGACCACTACTTAAATTGACTTCAAACATAGTGTATAACCCTATCAGGGCTCCTAGGGCATCTATCCAATTTCTAGCTCTCTAAGGCAAACACAGCCAAAGTTATGTCAAAGTGAAAGTGACATGTATGTCTATGGAAAAAGATTGATAAGCAGTGGATACAACTCCAAATGTAATCATACACGCATTACGCATTTTAACGCATACATTTTTTTTGGGGGAAGGTGCTTGTACATGATTTTTTTATACACACATGCTGGTTATATTGCAAAAATCGGTTTTATAGAAACATTAGCCAATTTTGGTGACTTGTCAGTGTTACAGGCTTGTTTTTGTTTGGGAGACAAATTTGTGGCTATGAGCCTAGTTGAAAAGTGATGAAGAATTGGCTTTTTTTTTTTTTTTTTTTTTTTTTTATAAAAAGCCATCAAAATTATCCCCCTTTATGGGAGCAGATGCAGCACCAAAGTGTGACAATTACAGAATCAGTATGGGAGCGCATGCCACATCAACATTGTGATAGCCTAGAGACAATTTCCAGAATATAAGGAACATTTGGGAGAAAATGCCACATGAACATTGTGTTGGCGGAGTGACACTTTATAAAATTTTAAAAAAAATTGTGGGACATGGTCAGTGTGCCTAGCCTGCCAGCTAAAAAAGCTGGACTATCTTCCAAAAGTGATCTTGAGGTTGAAGTTTTTTTTTTCTTCTTTCTCTCATAGTTATCTACACCATTGTTTTTCTGGCTTGCTGCATGCAGTAATCATTCATCGTATACTGCTGTTTAAACTCATGCTCCAGCATGTGCCACAGTGCCACTCAATGTGCACAGCAGCAATGGTTTTGGAAATCGCAGCATGTCCGCTGCGCGTATTTTACCGCTGTGTGGGAATCCCATCCACTACACAGGTGACTGTAAATCACAGTGGCTTTTTCCACAGCATTTACGCCCTGGGCAAACCGCAGCATTTATACCACGTGGGGCCCCAGCCTAACAAACAGATATTTTTCAGATTAGCAGGCTGTGTCACACTATTCATTGGGTGAACAGAAAAAAAAAAACCCTTAAGAAACGAAGATTTCTCACATTAGCAGGCTGCATCACACTTTATAGGGTGAGCATAAAAAACCCTTAAAAAAACGAAAATTATTTAGATTACAGCATGTGGAATCAGTGTTTTGAACAGCAGTTTGTATGCATTTAATGACAAAAATTTTAATTGTTGCCAAAGAAAATATTAGAGTAGAACAGCGTCAGCTTGTTTTTTGTTTTTTTTTTTGGCATTACAATGGTGGCAGTTTGTATGTATATTGGGTAAGCAAAAAGAAAAACCTTAACAAATGGAGATTTTTCAGGTTAGCAGAGTGTGTCTCACTTTATTGGGTGAGCACAAAAAAAAAAATCCCTAACAGACAGACTAGCAGGCTGCATCACATTGTTTATTGGGTGAGGACAAAAAACCTTTAAGAAATGGAGATTTTTCAGACTAGCGCAGGCTCCGAGACTATCTATTTAGTGACAAAAATAAAACCATTAAACATAGATTTGCCAGATTAGCAGGCTGCATCATACTTTTTATTGGCTGAGCAAAAAAAAAAAAACCCTTAAGAAACAGAGATTTCTCAGATTAGCAGGCTGCATCACACTTTAAAATGGGATTTTTTCAGCTGAGCACAGACAAAATCAGTGTTTTGCTGTTAGATCAGTAGCTTGTATATATTTAAGGAAAAAAATCAAACTGTTGCCAAAGAAACCCTTAAGAAAAAATTTTTCACTAACTGGACTGACTTTGTCAGTAAAAACCATGTAATAGACTCTGTGGACAGTCACATATCAAACTGCTCTATTGCAAAACAGACTTAGACAAAATTAGATTATTGGCAATGAAAGTGTTAACTGTCCATTGTCTGTATTGCTGCAGCAGTCTGGCTAACACAGCACAGATATTTTCCCTCACTGTTATGGATGATTTCTATCACTATCTGCCTGTAATTTATTAAATCTGACTAAACTTTTACTTCTCCTACGTCTGCTGTCAGTGCTGTTTATTGCAGAAGAAAATAAGTAATTGCTTTGGATCCTTCAGTGATAAATCCTACTTCCACCATCACTGAAATGCACTGTGTTCCTGCTGTATGTGACATCAGCACTGTAATGTGTCCACCTATCACTGACAAAATTCATCCGTGATGGATCCCCAATTTTTCAGTTTCATTAAAAGCCAAACAATTTGGGATATTCGGGTCGAATCTGACTTGGTACGAATCTCTTCGCCCATCCCTACTGAACACATTTTGTCAGATTAGTACTTCGTTGTTTTGCTTGTTTATGAAAACTGATTTGACTGTAGTTCTTACTTTCGAGCTTCACTTTTCTTCCTGAGAGTGGTGATCCTAGGAGTAGGCTTCCACTTCCAAATTATGTTTTTTACAATGGTTTTTGCTGAATCAGCTCTTGTTCATCATTTTGCAACCAAGCACTAAGTAAAATAAAATGAAAGCAATGTGAGAGGTTACATCCTTTCATTGTATATTTTTTTCTCAATTTTCATTTAAAAAGTTTTAAATTTGTATGCCATGAATCCTTTTACATAAATGTTCTTCACAATGTAATTTGCAGCTTCATTTTCACCAGCTACAAACTGGCTTTGTTTTCAGGCCCAGATTTATTTTATTTTGCTTACTTATATAGCACCAACATATTCCACAGCACTTTACAGATATTGTTAACACTGCCCCGCATAGGGCACACAATCTAAAGTCCCTATCAGTGTGTCTTTAGTGTGTGGGAGGAAAGCAAAGATATACCACATTTACTTCCAGAAAACTTGTGTAGATGGGTAGTAAATTCCCTGTGTAGTATTAAAACCTGTGCAACATAAAGATGGTAATCCTATCTACAGTATAGTAAACAATCACATACCAAAATTTAAAAAAATCCTGTCCTAACAGATAGTTGAAAAAGTAACTTTTAATGAATACCTTTAAAAATTATCTTATAAAAGAGTCAGCAAAAGCAGTACAAATATAATATGATGTAGTGAATAAAATAAGAACAGTCTTACCAATTAGTCGGTAAATATTGGTCAGGGGGGACAAAAAGTTACGTCTTCACAGTGGATCATGGGATCCTACATGTAGGGAAAATGAAGATATATCCCGAAGTGACTACTAACCCCGGATCCAAGACTTCTGACCTGCGGTGACCAGATAGGGGCGTAACGCTGCAGTTGGGATTGCAGGGTGCAAACAGCGCAGACTTGTCACGGTCTCTGGGCACAGCGCTGGTGCAGTCCCATGTTACCACCACTGGTAGCGGTGATGAGGGGGCTGCACAAATGTTGGTGATGATTGTTCCCCCAAGGCGCTTCCCCTATACTGTGCCGACTAGTGGTGTTTGGGGCGCCCTGATTTTGTTGGTGCAGAGTCAGACACAGAAACAGTTGTAAAGTTGAAACTGAGTTGAACTTTCACTGAAAACTCTTCCACAGGAGTGGAGGCACAGATGCTTAAACAGTTTCTTCAATACTCAAAAACAGGGTACGCCTGGTGACACAGAAAAGTCCTGGGGTGCAGGTTAGACTTAATGAAAGGTGTTCCTAGCCCTTTAAACTTGTGTGTTACAGCCCTAAGGTGCATCTGGGTTCCTATTTGGCTCATAGGAGGATGTCCACCACGATGCTAGCATACACTATTCCCCACTCACGTTATGTGACCTGATAGTTCAGAGTTTCAGGGCACAATAGTCAGGGTGGCGGGATGTTCATAGATTGTAAGCCCTTGCGGGCAAGGCCCTCTATCCTACTGTGCCAGTTGGTCACTGTTAGTATCATATTTGTTTTGTATATTTTGTGTACCGTATGTAAACCCTCAAATGTAAAGCACCATGGAATTAATGGTGTTATATAAATAAACAATAATAATAATGTTCCACAGGTCTGGCCTTGGCCCCTGGATCCTGTGATACTTGCTATGGAGCATGTGTTCCAGAATGTTCTCTCCACAGTCTCATACTGACAAAATGATGATGCTTGACTTCCTTCTGGGCGATAGCTAGGCAGACAGGGGACTGGATCTTCTGAATAGTTGGAGTATGTCAACTCTCCAATCTTCCTGGGCCTGTCTAGAACTTGAGATACCTGCACTATGCTCACTGTTTTCTTCACAGAACATCACACTTCTTTCTTCACCTCCTAACTCATCACACTTCTAACTAACTCTCACAGGACCTTTCTAAAGGGTTGTTAATATGGGACCCAGTGATCAGCTGACTCCTCCCCTTTACCCAGGTGATGTACTCCCATTGGACATTTGGTTACTATTCAATCCTATGGGAGGTGTAATGCATGTGTGAGGCTCACTAGGTGGCGCTGTGTTGTGTGAGACTCAGCACCCTCTGCTATGTCAGGCCCGGTTCACATCTACGTTCGGGGAGTCCGCTTGGGGAACTCCCCGAATGGAAACCTATACGCATAGAAAAGCGGTTACCTAAAGAAACCCACGGACCCCATAGACTATAATGCTGCTTGCAGTACTTTTCTCTCCGCATGTTTCATGCGGAAACCACACGGACCCCGTTATAATCTATGGGGTCCGTGGGTTTCCTTAGGTAACCGCTTTTCTATGCGTATAGGTTTCCGTTCGGGGGTCCCCAAGCGGACTTTCGAATGGAAACCCGAAAGCAGATGTGAACCAGGCCTGACACAGGCTACAAAGTAACAGGAAATAATGCAATGCAGTTATTACAGAGATCACCCTCATCCCAGCTACAGCCAGCTCTGGTGTGACACAGACCTAACAAGGGCAGGCCCACAACTGTTCCTTGACAGACCCTACTGATTCTCCAAATCTTCGCTTTTCGACCCTAATCGGGTGCTCATCAGGGAAGTTTTAAAGCAACAATAGCTTGCTTCCAAGGCTCAACCTTGGTATACATGGGAGCTGCTGTAGGTCTGGAAGTGGCTAGACCTACCTTACAAACTAGTAAACAATCACATACTACAGTTAACACAAAAATTGAAGGACATACAGTATATTGACAGGTGATCTGTTTCTAAGCACAGTGCTACTGCCTTTGCCTTAAGACTTTTTCAAGCATAGGTCAATATTTCTTGTCTGCTGGCATTTCTTAAAGGGAATCTGTCAGGGCAATTTGGGACACTAAACCACCCGCACGTCCATATGGACCTGGGGTTTAGTGTCCCAAATCACCCTGTTATAACACAATCCATGGCCGCGTTGAAAATAAAAAAGTTTTATACTCACCCTGCCGCTGTACTCCCCCGCGCCTGTGCAGTTCTTCAATGAAGCCAGAGTACACCTCGGCTTCAGTGCGCAAGCCCCACAATTAAGCAGTGAAGTCGGGGTGTCCATCTTTGGCTTCACTGAAGAACAGCGCAGGCGCCGGGAGGCGCGCCTGATGAATAAGCCAGACCGATCTCACCAAACAGCGTCGATCAGACCCTTAGTTAGGTAAGTATAAAGGTTTTTTATTTTTAATGCACCTGCGGATTGCATTACAACAGGGTGATCTGGGACACTAAACCCCAGGTCTATAAGGACTGGTGGGTGGTTTAGTGTCCCAGATTGACTTTACAGATTCCCTTCCTACTTTTGATAGTAGAATCCAGTTACTGGTGGTCTGAGAGCAATAGATTTTCATGCTGTCTGCTACAGATATATAGGTACATAATACATACAGATGTGATCACCCTTACCATAGCTAAAATTTGGCTAAGGATTCCATGCTAGCGAAACCCTTGACTGAAACTCACAACACAACCTCTGGGTGGCCACAAACATAGGATACACATTTTGTGACAGAGTATGACAAAATCATGTCATGAAAAGCTCATCATCTTGTAATGCACATATCTGGACCCGTTCTACAAAAAAGAAAGGTTAGGAAGGACAGTATTAAATTCAGTTTTAATTTATTATTAATTTAACATATCACACAGCAATATATATGGTTATAAAGGACACTTAGACATCAAAGTACCATAGCTGTAAAGGATGGGGAGGTAGTAGTGCCGCAACCCAGATGGAGGAGAGGTCCTGCAGCACTACCAGATGGTGGTGGTAGTAGTTCTTTCCCCCAGGGCGCTTCCAGTTGGAGAGGGGACCTCTACTCTCTAAGCCGGTGTCATGGAAGTCAGAAGGGCCCTGATGTTATAGCAGGCACGACTCAGGCAGCCAGTGGTAACAGTTGAACCAGGAACAGTTTTTATTAGAACAACTGGAACAAAGGTAAACTGCAGCTTCTGAATGGGGGTAGTAGTACAGTGTCCAATCCCTCAGCCAACTACATTTAACATAGATCGGAACATACCAACACAATCCCAGAGGCAAAAAAGACAAACAACTAAAAGCAGCAGCCTCTGGGATGCTGCATATCCCACTATTTTAACCTGAGCAGCCCTCTGCGAATCATAGCCCAGGATAGGGAAGGCAATACAGCGGACAAGACAAGACAGACAAGGCAAAACAAATGAAACAAGGCAAAAATAAAATACAATATATACAGGAAAGAGAAACATGGGTGAAGACCTGGTACCTGAGGCACAAGTCCATTAGTGTCCAATCTCAGGCACCAGCAAAACACGGGGAGAAGGGGCGTCAACATCTCAAAAAAGGTCCCTGAGGCACAGGTGTGTCAGTGTCCAAACTCAGGGCCTCAACAAGACGGCAAAGGAACTCCAGGGCACAGGTGTGTTAGTGTCCATTCCTAGAACAAGGGTACAGGAGAAAATAAGGAAAACTGGGGCAGTGTCTACAAGTCCGCACTGGGAAAGTGTCCCAAAAGTTCAGCACTAAAACAAGGGGGCAACAACTTGGTGGCTATTTACATCCGTAGGAGACCAATGGAGTCACTCCAGGGGGCCACCCTGGAGGGCACAAAGCTTGATCTCCCCAGTCAGGTGTAGACTGGGGCACACAAAACTTACGGGTGGCAACCTCTCACTTCTCAGCTTCTGCAGGTGAAGGTCCCGATGACATGGAAGGTAAAGCTAGAGTGGATGATAAAGGTGCAGCTTCGGGCAACCCGGACAGGCGTTGCAGCTCCAGGGTCTTCTTCTCTATGGCCCGGTAGAAGGTGGTGACAGTGGCTGGGTTCACGCTGCATTTGTAGACAGATGGCTCGGCGTGCTGTGCAGCTGCTGGTGTTGCAGAGTGACCTCCAACAGAGATGTGGTCACCCCCTGAGATGATGATGGAGACCGGAGGATGGGAGTTGTAGTAGCTACTAGGCCGAGCACACTCACCAACCACTCCAGCCTCACTCCTGGGCTGGACAGAGTCGAGGGGGGTCCTGCAGCACTACCGTATGGTGGTGATAGTAGTTCTTTCCCCCCGGGGGGCTACCAGTTGGAGAAGCGACCTCTCCTCTCTGAGCCGGTGTGATGGAAGTCGGAAGGGCCCTGATGTTATAGCAGGCACGACTCAGGCAGCCAGTGGTAACAGTTGAACCAGGAACAGTTTTTATTAGAACAACTGGAACAAAGGTAAACTGCAGCTTCTGAATGGGGGTAGTAGTACAGTGTCCAATCCCCCAGCCTTGGTTCTAGGAGGGTGCCCAGGGATGTTACAGGCTCTAGAATAAAGTCCACCACTACTCCTCCTCTCATGCCTCTCCCAGCCAGGTATACTGGGTATGGAGTCACAGGGAGTCCTGACAGGGATCTGGTTACCTGTATACTAGGCTCGAACGAGTTCCTCCTGTCAGGGTCCTCTCCTGCTCCTCCTGGCACGGCACCAAATAAGTCCAAAGATACAGACTGCTACTCTCCCTTGTATACTCTGTATGAGCCTGGGGCTGATGATATCCCAGAGGCACAAAAGACAAACAATTAAAAGCAGTAGCCTCCGGGATGCTGCAGTAGTTCCACCTGGTGCTGATACCCGATAAGAATACATCAAGTTCTAAATAGTTATAAATAGCACAATGTAGGTAGGGTCTCTCTTACAGAATGTGTATTAGGGCCCAGGAGATATTTTAGTACAATGTACACAGTGTACATAGGATATGTAGTGTGTAAAGAAAGACCATGTTTAAGTATTGCATCTATAGTAGTGGGGAGATCGGATCACAACCTAGTACATCTCCGACCTGTGTACAAGCCACTTGTACGTAGAGAACCAGCTGTCACCCGCACAGTGAGGATATGGTCCGAGGAGAGTGATGAGGCTCTGAGGGATTGTTTTGACACAACCGCATGGGAAGTTCTGCAGGATTCTTATGGGGAAGATATAGAAGGACTCACACACTGCATAACGGACTACATTAATTTTTGTGTGGACAACACAGTACCCACAAAAGTGGTGAGGTGCTTCTCCAATAACAAACCATGGATTAACTCTGATATAAAAACACTACTTAAGGAGAAAAAGATGGCATTCAGGACAAGAGATAAGGAGGGGTTGAGGGAAGTACAAAAGGAGCTGAGGCATCAAATCAGGCAGGGAAAATCCAGTTATAAAGAAAAAATGGAAAAGCAAATGGAAAGAAAAGACATAAGGGGGGGTCTGGGAGGGGCTTAAGTCAATTTCGGGTCATAAACAGTCTGTCTGCCAGATTGAGGCAGATGTTAACTGGCTTAATGAACTAAACCTATTCTTCAACAGATTTGATCACACACCAGCTCCTCCCACCCCAGTATGTCCTTCAGCTCCCCCCACCACAATGACTTCTCCCCATGCGGCCACTTCCCAACAGACCAGTAAATCCAGAAATCCATCTTTATCTGGCCACAGTCTGACCTTCACACGGGCCCAGGTGAGGAAGGAGATGAAAAAGATCAAGGCGAGGAAAGCCGGAGGGCCAGATGACATCAGTGCAAGGCTAATTAAGACTTGTGGGGACCAGCTGTGTGGTATAATTACATATATGTATAATATGAGCCTGAGGCAGGAAATAGTCCCTGAATTATGGAAATCTTCTTGTGTGGTACCAGTTCCAAAGAAACCCCACCCTATGGACCTCAACGACTACAGACCTGTAGCACTGACATCCCACCTGATGAAGATCTTGGAGAGATTGGTTCTCACACATCTCCGCCCTCTAGTGAGCCCCGCTATGGACCCACTCCAGTTTGCTTATCGGCCGGGCATTGGGGTAGATGATGCCATCATCCATCTTCTGCACAGGGCTCTGTCTCACCTGGAGAAACCAGGGAACACAGTGAGAATAATGTTCTTTGACTTCTCCAGTGCTTTTAACACCATACAGCCCAGGTTATTGAGGGACAAGCTGGGCCTTGCTGGAGTGGACCACCACCTCTCCAACTGGATCCTAGACTACCTCACAAATCGACCTCAATACGTGAGAGCCCGAGACTGTGTGTCAGGTACAGTGATCTGTAATACGGGGGCACCTCAGGGTACGGTTCTCGCCCCTTTCCTCTTCACACTGTACACTGCAGATTTTAGGTGCAACTCATCCAGCTGCTACCTACAGAAGTATTCTGACGACTCTGCAATAGTGGGTCTCATCACAGATGATGATGACAGGGAGTACAGAGAACTGAACCGGGATTTTGTGGACTGGTGCCACCGGAACCACCTGAAGATTAACGCGGGGAAGACCAAGGAGATGGTGGTGGACTTCCGCAAAGGCAGAAGCCCTCCTAAACCAGTGGACATCCTGGGGACGGGCATCGAGATTGTGAACACCTATAAGTACCTGGGTTTGCTCCTTAATAATAAGCTGGACTGGGCAGATCATATGGAGGCCCTGTACAGGAAGGGCCACAGCAGGCTCTACCTGCTTAGGAAGCTGAGAGCCTTTGGAATCCGGGGGGCACTTCTTAGAACTTTCTTCAACTCGGTAGTGGCATCAGCCATCTTCTTTGGAGTGGCCTGCTGGGGGAGCAGTATATCAACCAGGGACAGAAATAAACTTGACAAGCTGATTAGAAGGGCCAGCTCTGTCCTGGGGAGCCCACTGGACCCAGTGCAGGTGGTGGGTGACAGAAGGATACTGTCCGTGGTGAGCTCCATGCAGAAGAAGAAGTCCCATCCCATGCATGAGACTGTGATCGCGCTGAGCAGTACTGTCAGTGACCGACTGCTCCACCCTAGGTGTGAGAAGGAGCGCTATCGGAAGTCTTTCCTCCCCACCGCGGTTAGGCTGTACAACCAACACCGACCTAAGCGGAGATCATTACACACAGAGAACTGAAAATATCTCTCTGCCTGTTAAATCCCCCCCCCCCCCCTGCTACGCCCTATCTGTCTGTCTGCTATCAATGTAATGCCTCTCACCTTGGAATATTCCTGTACATGTTGTATTTGTATTTGTATCTGCTTATCTTTGCTGCTGTAACACACTGAATTTCCCCATTGTGGGACTATTAAAGGACTATTATTATTATTATTATTATTATATGGATGTGTATATATTTTAGCAGTGGTCAATATATACTATGCTAAGTGTGCCACTTTTGTGACCTTGTTTTTCTAACATTCTTGATATTTGCTGTTCTTAACCTAAACTGTAGGCATGGACCTATTCTTCTATCTTTTAGTCATAATTATGAAGCTGAAATCATGATTCTAGTGCCAAAAAGTGCACTTAGACTAATTTACAGTTGGTGTACAGTTTATAGTGGTCAGTTTTTTGGCACGTTAACAGATTTTTGGAGCATGTGGACCAATTTTTCATGTTGAAATATGTTTTTGCACATGTGTACAAATTTTCTGGTTATGTGTACATTTTTTTTTTTAACATAAAGTAAGCCAGCAAATAGGTGGTATAAACTATAGGACACTGTGGCGGATGTACCTGATTTTTTAATCAACCATTGTGATATATTTTAAGACTGTATAAGTTTACTTTATCTATAAAATAGACAGTATTAGTAAATTTGGGCCAGCGTGCCATGTTGTTTAGATCGGTATGTACAAAAAAAAAATTATCACAAATCTACATTGGAATAATCAGTGTATTTGAATGTGCAGAACACATGAAACATAACATTTCTTTTATCCTTACATGTTAAAAAAGCAAAATATTAAATTGAATAAAATTATTATTCAGGAACATATCTGTGGAATGTTAGTGCATAAAGTCTCACATTACGGTTCTAGAAAGACATTCCGAGGTTAGGAACAGTTTGATGCCATGAGGGCAAAATATGGAAACCAGTGAAGAGTTCACACTTCATGTAACATTTTCTTTTAAATAAAAAATGCCTGCGGGTTAGGAATCACAAAGAAAACAAGCATGCCCTTTCCAAGAAGAGAACTTATATGTGACTTTTTGAACTTGTATTTATACTTCCCTTTACATAGGCTGACAGCATAATGTTATATGAGATTAAGTGCTGACAATCTGTCTTCTCTTTATTTTTTCTCTTTACATATCGCTGATATTTTCTTTTTTTTTTCTTGAAATTACAATATAGACATACACATTTATGCTTTTAATCCTTCCCTATAAACAATTGTTAACAATTTAAGTGGCTAGCCTTAATAGATCTTAATATTGTATTGGAAAATTAATTATTCTTCTTTTCTATATTTATATAAAATTGGAGTCATTTTTCTTTTTACTCTGTAGAGAATAAAATAATCCTATTTGAATCGCTATGACATTCCTCAAGGATATTAGAACATTTGGGAAATCACTATAAGGCAGTTGAAAGGTTCAATTTTGCAGCATATCATTCGCTTACTCTATGGTATTGGCACTGTAACACAGTCTACTGTACAGCATAACACATTTACTCTGGACAGGTTCCTTGATCTCCGGCCTTATTCCAAACCAGCTCCTTTAGTTTGTTACATCTCTTCACAGCTGCAGGACAATGAACCTTTATTGTAAGTAATTCAGTTAAAGTGTTTTTTTTTTCATCTTATGAAAAAATGACATATTGCAACAATATGCCACCACTATATGATTAATGGGTGTCTAACTTTTGGGACTCCCATAAAATATAAGAATGAAGGTGCTACATCAAAAATTTAGCACTGTAAGGGCACATGTGTGCTGCTTGCCTGAGTAAATGTGTATTAGGTGATCTCTATGACCATCGCTGGTAAGAAACCTTCAACAGCCTTGATACTTGGCTCCACTAGCACTCACCCTGCTTGGGAAACATTATCAACCATTTCCAAGTCCAGGAAACCAGGTAGTGTCTGAGACTCTAACGCTCCTTCAGAAATGACCCTGCTATCTTTCACATGGCTCCAGAATCCAACATGGCAAACCTGCAAAGGTGGTGGCCTTGGAGCTAAATAAAAAAGAGAGGACCTGGACAACCACTCCAGGAAGGTCAATCTTCGTATATCAGGTGACCCTGAAACAACCATGGATCTTAATGATATGGCTACCTCCGTTTTTGTGGCTTTACTGCCCCACTTGGACCTGACAAAGACAGAATTTACAGGGTCCTTGTGAAACCACCACCCCGTGATATCATTATAAAGCTCCACTACATGGAGATCAGACAGCAAAGTCTGGGGGCCACACACAACCTCTAAAAACTGCCTGGAGTACTACCTGCGGTGCAGGTCTTTTCTGACCTGACCCCTTCCACTCTCAGTTGGAGAAGCTATATGCACCCAGTCACACTGTTGTTGCAACAGGCTTAGGTACGCTGCCACTGGGGATTCCCTTTCTCACTGTCCTTTCAAGTCAACACCCATACTTTCCTAGTGCGCAACTGGAAGAAGGGAGAGAGGCACTGCTCGGAGGTGGTATCCCGCTAGGATCAGCATCCCTCCCAGAACTTCTCGACCAGCGAAATCTTGTGGAAGACGATAGCTTAGACAGGCATAGCCCTGTGCTCTAAGTTTCATTTCATGGATTTAAGTGTCCTTTTTTTGCACCCTTGGCACTTGGTGACACTTCTGACTTAAAGGTTTGTCGGTGAAGTGGTTTACCATGTTGACCCCTAACTCACTCCTGGTATGAGGATGCTGGATTCTGGTTTCCCCACTCCAGACCCACTCATGGTCTATTTTGCTGATATACTGGTTTGTTCTTTAATATTACAGTTATCACCTGTTTTGTTCTTCACAGTCTCCTATGGGTTTATGTTACACATGTTTACTGGCAGGGTCCCCTTATCTCAGAACACCACGGTGATGCGGCCTGGTTTTGTCACCCATCACAAGCTTACCTCACTCAGCCATTATGTGTAAGGTCTATTCCCCCAATGTAAGACAATTCAATTCCCTTTTCAAATGCAGGAAGACCATTATAGATTATGAGAAACATGCTCCTGATGAAATATGCCTGCAGGAATCTTACTTTACCCATAATTCTGCCCCCATGTTTCTCCACAGACGCTACACCCTAATCCATTGACCTCTATATTATACTAAATCTTGGGGTGTATTTACACTGTTCAATCACACATACCCCCTGCAAATTACCTCAACTATCGGATTTGGAGGGTTGATACATGATTATTTTGGGAATCTTAATAGATAGTATGCTTTGTACAGTCAATTCCTATGCACTCAATGAATACCATATCCCTCTTTGCCACCTTGGCGATATTGAACCCCTCATATTTCAATATTGGATATGGTGAGGGGACTTCAATTTTGTTACTAACCCAGCTCAGTGTCCCATGACACTGACTGTAAATGTGCCACTACTCAAAAGAAACTCCTGTCTGATAACCTTAGATTGCTTCATCTCACTGACACAAGGAGAGAACATAATGGCTCCAACAGGAGATATATATTTCTCTCCGCTGCTCATCACCACCACTCTAGAATAGATATGATACAGGCCTCAGTCCATACATTGACTAACTTGCACGGTCTGGTCTGACCATGACATTGTTTGCTCCGAGATTGACTTCATTAGTTGGGGGTTATTCCATTCACTTGGAGGTTGAATAAAACCCTACTGATCAATCCCACAGTCTGGACACAACTTTCCCAAGATCTTAGGGACTATTTCACTGATAATGTCACTTCAGAGGTCACCCCCCCCCCCCCTTTGGCTATGGCTGTTGCTTAAGGCTTTCATATGGGTTTGATTCATTGCTATTGCCTTCAAGAGAAAAAAAGAAAGGTGAGGATAGGATGACTAGATTATGTATAGCTTCATTCGTAGGCCCTCTTTATTTTTATACAAGGCGATTCAGGACACTAGATGTCAGCTAGATGCATTCTGTCGCATGTTACCGAAAAAGCATTGCACTGGACCCAAACAAAATACTATACATAGGCCAATAAGCTAGACAGGTTGTTAGCCCAGAAACTGAGGAGTAGACAACAAATGAACCAGATTTTCCAGATCAAAACTAAAGGTCCATACCACCAAATCTGGATTGGCAGTCCTATCAGGCACTCTAACAACCAATACAAATATTACAACCTTTTTGTTCCAAATCCACCAGAGGCAATAGGTCACCTAAATGCTATGGTAACAGATGTGGAGATCGAACTCACAATTAAACACCTTAAGCTGGGGAAAGCCCCCGGATTGGTTGTCTGCAGCCTATTTTAAAACGTTTCTTCCCATGCTTGCAGGGCTAACCTTTGCCTCCAGTATTCCTGGACGCTATGATAACCATGATCTGGAAGCCGACTAAGAGCCCTCTTTCCAACTTAGCTCAACACCTGAATCTTTTCCTACCTCCCTGGTCTACGGTGACCAAGTATGATAATATCCGCAAAATCTTCACTATCATAGCTTGGACACAGAAAACATCTTGGCTCTGTACTCTCCTGGCTCTAGACATAAAAAAGGCCTTTGATAGCCTTTTTTGGGACTATCTCTTTGCAATCATTCATAAGATTGGTATTGTTGGCCCCTTCCAGAGCACCCATAGATTCCTCTTTCCTCCACCCCTTCATCAATTGCAATGGGGAGAGGCACTCTCTTGGTGTTCCCTGTCTCCCCAGCTTTGTTTGCTTTGACCATGGAGCCCCTGGAATATTCCATAAGATCAAACCCTAATATCAGGGTGGTTCACATAGGCACATAGGGAATATAAGATGAGCCTAGTCACAGACAACTTGCTGTTGACCGTCACTAGCCCTCTGACCTCTCTCCCCAACTTAATTAAACTAGATGAGTTATTTTTGGCTTCAGGACTATGTGTGAAGGTGTCAAAGTCAGAAGTAATGTTCTGCAATGTCAACATTAAGCTAATAAAGCTAAACTTTGGCTTCAAAAAATGCCACAAAAGGTTACCATATCTAGGTGTCACCCTCATCCCCACATAAACGACCTGTATGCTGCCAACTATCTCCCTTTGCTACATACCATTCGCAGGAGCTTTCATGCTTGGGATACCGCCTTAATATCATGGCTGGGGCAAGTCCATGCCATCAAGATGGTGACCATACCATGTCTTCTCTACCTATTTCAGACTCTTCCCATACTATTTCCAATGACTGAACTTTGTAAACTGCAGGGGGATGTATTCTGCTTTATTTGGGCCAAAAAACCCAGAGAATTAAGGCCTTAGTCATATATCTTCATAAAAAGAATGGGGAAGGCTATCAGTTCCCAGCTTTAACAAGTACTTTTTGGATGCCTGGTTGGAACAGTTGGTCCTAGTGTGCGAACCCCACAATGTCCCTTGTTGGCCCCCACAATGTGGCCTGCTCGGCTAACCCCCTTCCAAGAAGCCTCAGGCATGACTTTTTTCTGTCCTAGTACACCTTGTTGTGGAGGGCTATCCGCTTCACATGTAATATGCAATCAAGAATATCTTTCCCCCAGGGCTATTGGTAGCTAACTTTAAATAGTGGATAGATCAAAAACTCATTAAGTTACATGATTTCCTCCATAAGAAGTTGGCATCACCCTTGCATATCATGGAACATTATGCACTACCTACACAGGAGGATTTTAGTTTACTTCAAGTTTTATCTTTCTGGCACTCAGTTGCCGGCGCCACCATCCCTGTCCTATACACCCCTGCAGCGATATGTGCTTTGTTTTTCAAAAGGGTATGCCTTATTTCTTATGTGTACAGTTAAATGTTTAGCCCCCGATGTTATGCTTCCCTTTATGTTAAAGTGGAAGGAAGATCTCCCTGGAAACATGGCATTAAAGAAAGGAAAACCTCTCAAGATTTGTTTCGTTTCTGGTTCGGGTGATTTTTGCCTGTCCCCTGCCCTGATTTTTTCCAGTCAATTTACTGTGTAAGAGACAGCCAATGTTGTCCTAAGCTTTATTTGTCTGTATAAATTGTTAATGTTGAATGTATTTCTGTGATTCTGTTCCTTTAAGACAGCAGCCATTGTAATTGTGACATGATGCTGGAGTGAGACCCCCCCTTTTATGTCAGCCTGCCTGTTCTGCAGACAGAGTGTGAGCAGAGAAGCAGGAAGTGACGAGACAGAGAGCAGCAGCCATCTTGGCAAGAGAGAAGACAGGTTTCTGTGCTGTGTTGAACTGGTGTGGAGATTTTTCTGTACAGCTAAGCTGTATCTTGGTCCAGAGACAAACAGAGTGTAAAGAGACAACAGGACTATTGAGTCCACGTGAAAGGAACTGTGCTCAGTGGCTGATCAGTGAGACTGACATTGTGACTGTGTATATGGATACCACAGATAGAGACTCGCAGTGCTGTTGATGTACTGGACAGCACCTGCTAAGTCCCGGCTTACATCCCAGCTCAGTGTATGGATTCGGCAGGACTGTCAGTGTGCTGAGTGGAACCTGCTGTTGGATTACATTGCATTCATTGGGTTTCCCTGTTAAAGAGGACTTCATTTCTCCCAAGATCCTGATAACCGTGAGGGGAGGACGCTTCACTATAAAAGAAAGGAACGACTTTGGGCCCCACCGCGCGCTTCTACGGACTGTAAGCGGTCCACCTGGACCACTGGGGAAAAGGGGGTGCACCCAAATGTGATGTCAGGGTCAGTTAGGGATAGTTTTGAGTATATTGTTCATTCAGTGTCCATACTGCAGAAGTGGACAGAGTAAAAGTAGAAACCATTGCAGAATTTGCCTTGAAATTGTTCATGCTATATTGTATATTTTGCTTGTCTTTATCCCTGTCATTTTACCTTCAAATAGCTTTTATTAACTTATAGTAAATATATATTCTTTTCTTGAACTACCGCGTGTGCGTTCATTTCTGGTTGCGGAGTCCAAACCACCTGCCTTGCTCTCGGTTCACAACTGCACACTGCTTAATTATAATAGTGATTGGTAACAATTCTGACACTATGTGTAATTGTGTATGTCTTTTTGTTTTTGTCTTTTTTACAAAAAAAAAATATTTAAAAAAAGATAACAAAGCACTATAACAGGGGTCAGCAACCTCCGGCACCTGTGCTGAAGTCAACACTTCAGGGATACTTACTCGGCACAGGGTTCTCTATAATGTTTAAAAAGCTATTGCTCCAGGTAATCCCACTCTCTCATGGACCATGTAAACACAGTCAAAGTGGAGGGAACTAACCAATTGCAATAAGGCACTATGGGGAAAAGCAGGAGGCATGGCGTCCTAGTGTCCGGGCTGTGAGCTAACCTAGACAGAGGACAGCAATTGCCTATGCATTTCATTTTTGTACCATGAAGCAAATGCAAAGTGAAGTATGATATGGCAGCTGAACATGCTGAAGTAAGTGTCTGTTCATTTCAACAAGGCTAGACAGATTTGTAAGGGTTTATACAACAAAAAAAAAGACTGGGCTATGCAAGGGACATCCTGTGCCTCCTCATAGGACGTTTACTGTAGATCACTCTACTGTTCAGCCAAAAGCCATATTCACCAAAGAGAAGAATTGTCTTTGCACAAAAAACGTAATGGACAACGATCACATTGAAATGGACATTTAGTCAAACAGTTAATTGGTTACTGGTATGGCCTGTTTTATATATCTTTCATGGAAGGGTTGACATCCTTACAATTATTGCATGGCACACTGATTACTTCATCTTTGACTTTTTAAAAAGAAAAATTGGCACACAATACAAAAAAAGGTTGCTGACCTCTACACTAGAAGAACTAAAAGGGAGACCTGGTCAGTGAGTATTAGACTAGAATTATGTCAGTCAGCTTTTTTTTTTCTTTGCCATTAGAATGACAGCATTTTGTGTGTATATTGGGTAACTAAAAAAAAACAAAAACAAACGGAGAGTTTTCAGAATAGCAGGATGAGTCACGCTGTTTATTGGGTAAGCAAAAAAAAAACCCTTAAGAAAGAGATTTTTAAGATTAGTGCACATTGCAAGACTTTTTATTGGGTGAGCAAAAAGAATATAAACCCTTTGTAGATAATTAAAAGTTAAACAGTTTTGCAAATATAAGTAATTAAACATTTTGCAGAGTTTTAAAGATTTTCTCTAAATATTTTGTGGTCAAAAGTTGTTGTCTTGATTGGTTGCCAGTGGATACGACCATGAATGCAGGACCTTTCTAAGGTCAGAAAATCAGCTATGATTTCCTTATTGTGGCCAGGATATCTTCTTATACATGTAGTGTCCCTGCCTGATAACCCAGTTACAATAAAAAAATAAAAAATAAAAACATGGCTGGGTTCCTGAGAAGTCCCAGACCACAGAAAGTTTCTGCATTCGTGGTCGTATCCATTGGCAATCGATCGAGACAACAGACTCTCACCACTAAGAAAGTTAGAGAAAATCTTTAAAACTCTGCAGAATTTTTAACTACTTATATTTGCAAAAATGCTTAACTTTTACTTATCTACAAATATAAATATGATTATGTTCATGGGAATAAAGAAAACCCTTACCAAAAGGAGAAATTTTTAGATTAGTGAACTGTGTCACCACACTGTTTAAGAAACATGGATTTTTTTTAGATTACAGAAGGCTGCGAGACTGTTTATTGGGTGAGCAAAAAAAAAAAACTATTAAAAAATTGAGATTTTTTTAAAAAACCCTTAAGAAAAAGATTCTCATATTGCAAAACAGACTGTAAGAAAAAAATTTTCATTAACAATACTGATGTCAGTAAAAATTATGTTAAACACTCTATGGTCACGGATCAAACTGCTCTATTGCAAAACAGATTATTGCCAAAGAAGTTGTTAACTGTCTTTTGTCTGTATAACTGCAACAGTCTGGTTCACACAGTCTCCCTCACTCCTATCTATGATTTCTATCACTATCTGACTGTAATTGGTTAAATCTGACTAAAGCTTGTTCTAATTCCCCAACTTCTAAGATTCTCTAGTTGTATTGCAAGCTTTTCTACCCTAAGTGCTGTGTATTGCTTAAGAAAATTGATTAATGGTTTTGGATCATGCAGTTATGAATAACACAACCACCCTGAATTCATCACTGAAATACCTCATGTTCCAGCCCACAGCACCTTATATACTGTAAATGATAAATGACATCAGCATTGTAAGGTGTCCACCTACAACAGACTATTGACTGAGTCTGTCAGGTGACAGAACGTCACAATGAATCACAGACACATGTGACTTCTACATGTGGTGGTGGCCATTTTAGTTTGTGAGAGATGAACTGCAATTTATTAGCAAAGGAAGCTCACTGAGTGCTGTGTGCACAAATATGGGAGCCGCCATGATGCACCTCCCCTCTGACCTGGCAGTCACATGACCATTAGGGAGACAGGAACTCCGAGAGCTGCTGGGTCTTAGAGGACCCAGACCAGCTTTGGAGTACAGCATAGGAGGCTGTATTCCTTCTGTAACTGGGATGTATGTATCTCCCCAGTTACAGGGGAAATCACCAAAAAAAAAAAAAGTTAAGATGACCTTATTGGGGGGGGGGGGGGCACAATGTGTTAACAAAAATAAGAATGCAAAAAAAATAAAGTAACCCCTTGCCACTACCCTACCACCTCCACAGGTTATAGCCTACTCCCGGTGACAAAACAATAAGTAAAAATGACCATAACGAAGATAGAAAACTATTTATTTATTTATTTATTTATTTATTTTAGCAGCACTTTGTGTTATTAGAAAAATACGATAAAATGTGAAAAACAAGACACTTCCTCTCCTTTTTTGTTTATATTTTCTTGAATATCAAACTAAAGAAAAAAATATGGAAAAATAAAAACAACATAAAAATAAATCCCTATTTGTCACCGAAAAAGATGCAAAAATTATTTGAATAACGCAAAGGAAAATGTTATAGCACTCCAAACAAAAGGCATGTACGAAAAAAAACTGAAGTACTGAAGTTGTTAAAATAATCCAGTCTTTCAGAAAATTAATTAGTCCTGATTCGGGCGTTTTTTTTTTTTTTACATAAACAGCTGTTTTTGGGGTTTTTTTTTGGGGGGGGGACAAAAAAATTAAATGTAAATACATATCAAGCCTCTTATATACTCTTTACATGAAACTGGATGTCCAAATGCCTAAGGGTGGGTTCACACCTGCGTTTGAGTCCGTCCGCTGCCAATCCGAGTGAAAATCTCGGGGAACGGGATCGGCATCAGATACTGACAGGTTAGCGATGCATTGGTTAAAAACCCATTCATTTGAATGGGTTTTTAAAGCAATGCGCGGGTGTGCGCTTACACCCTCTGCGCTGTGAAGCCGTTTTTTTTTTCGTCGGACACGAAGTCCTGCATGTCCGACTTTGTTTCTGACGAAAAAAAAAGGAGAGTATAAGCGCACACCCGCGCATTGCTTTAAAAACCCATTCAAATGAATGGGTTTTTAACCAATGCGTCGCTAACCTGTTGGTATCCGATGCCAATCCCGTTCCCTGAGATTTTCACTCGGATTGGCAGCGGACGGACTCAAACGCAGGTGTGAACCCACCCTAACTTTGTTATGATCGTGTCACTCACCTGAATAGCTGACTTCCAGAGTTTAAGACATTATCAGGGAAGAACACTTCTGAAAGTAATGCATGTTCCTTGGTATTTCAAGACTCACTACGTGTTTAAATGGCATTTTATGGAACTAGCAATAATAGTTTGCTGTGTTTCAATTATGCAACATTTCCCCTATGAGGACCAACATGAAAAAAGCATGGTTTTACTGCAATTATGTATCATAATACAATAATAGCTAATCAAGTTTCAATCCTAACGTGTCACAATTGCGTATGCATAACACAGATAATGCACATTGTTGTTAGAAAATATATTCTATAATCTTGCTAAAAAATCTTTACTATAACTGTTCAGTAGAGATTGGCAAACCTCTCAGAATTAGTTTTGTTTAGGGTGTCTTGGTTCCAAGATTTGTTTCAGGTTGAACAAGTTTGATACAAACCACCTTTCAAATGGCTTTAGAACACACTCAGGGTTACTAGAAACCTATCTATCCTCACCTATCCTATTACTGACTCTTTAAGGCAAACACAGCCAAACTTATAGAAAAGTGAAAGTGACATTATTATACCCTGGGTCTCTTAAGACCCCAGAGTATAATAGGTAGAGACCCAGGGGAGGTGTAAAAAATAAAAAAACATTCATACTCACCTTCCCTTACTTTTTTAGGCCTCTCGCCGTGTCTGACACTCACTCTCTGTCTCCTCTGTGATGTTATGCATCCAGGGTCACCGCTGAGGCCTGTGATTGGCCAAGCTTATGATTTTAAGATACTCTGCGTGCCCATGTGACTGCTGGTGGCCCAATCAAAGACCTCAGCGGTGATTCCGGGCGCATGATATCATCAGGAGAACGCAGGATGGCGCAAAGATGCCCAAAGGAGGTAAGGAAAGATGAGTATGTTTTTTTTATTTTTTGCACACATGGGACTTCACTTATTATACACTGGGGCCATTTCAGTATAATGCGGAGGCCATTTTAGTTTGCCCAAGACTAATCTCCATTTGTTTCGTAAAAAGCAACCAACTTGATATATTCGGGTGTAACCCAGTACAAGTCGGTTCGCCTGTCTCTATTGTTCAGTATAAATATCATATCTTTTTAATACCTGCTTCAAATGCTAACATATCTGAACATGTCCAGCCAAGAGGAAGGGTAAGGGAACGCCTATGGGTAAGGGAATACCTAAGGATACCTATGTATCTGATATAGTTAAAGCTGGTGAAAAACTGGCTAACATATATGACTAAATGCACTTGAAATTCTGTAGTTATTCAAAAAAAAAAACTTTAAAGGGGTTGTCTAGGATAAATCAATACTTTTACCTTAAGATAAACACCATCCCCCCGCCTAACTTCTAACTTACTTTGCAAAAAATGTATATTTACCCTGATCATCGGGGTGATCCTGTGACCACCCCAAGCACATTTTCTGATTTTCCGGTGACGTTCTGTTTCCCTGTTTCCGGAAACGAAAAGTCACCAATACTACCCCTTCCCAGCCCTCCCTACTTACCTGTCTTCCTGTCCGGATATTCTGGCCACAGAACATCACTTACTTCAGGGGAGACGTCTCTTCCTCTTCTTGACGTCTGTCGCCTCCCACGCCTGCGCAATAGAGTCGGAGTGCTGGCATGCTGGCTCTATTGCGCAGGCGCCAGAAGACTGCAAGAGGAGAAGGACCCGGCCTCCCACGCCTGCGCAACAGAGCCAGCACTCCAGCTCTATTGTGCAGGCGCTGGCAGACATCAAGAGTGGAAGGATCCGGCTGCACAGAAGGTAGTGATTTCCCGTGCCCAGAAGATCCGAACAGGAAGACAAGTAAGTATGATGAGTTGGGGGAGTGGGCTGAGTTAGTTAGTTAGTCAGTTAATTAATTAGGAAGGGCTAGTAGTGGGCTGGCTAGCTAGGGAAACAGGGAGTGGGTGTGAGGGAATGAGAGAGGGAGGGGGAGGAAGTGAGAAGGGGATGTAGTGTGAGTCAGCTCTGAGTGAAGAGCTATGCATCATGGTAGTTGTAGGATAAACGAAAAGAAAGCTACACCATGTAAACAAATGCAGAGGATGCCAAGAGCTTCCAGAGAAACCCGAGAAATCATTCAAAACACTGCTAAAGATATTTGGGTGCACTTATTAACCCATTAATAACACTAACTGACCTTTTTTAAGAAAATATTTTTTTTGTCCAGAAAACCCCTTTAATAAAAGTCATGATGTAGTAGCTGCTTAACCCGTTCACATGGTGGAATTTGCTGCCAAGTTTGCAGCGGTAATATTGACATTTAACCCCTTCCGCTGGTGGCAATTTTCAATTTTGACTCCCCGCCTTCCAAACCCCATAACTTTTATATTTTTCCATTCACAGAGCTTAGAGGGCTTAATGTTTGCGGAACAAAATGTTTTTCATAATGTTACCATTCATTAGTCTGTACAATATACTGGGAAGCTGGAAAAATTTCAGAATGGGGTGGAATTGGAGAAAAAATGCATTTGTGCGGCTTTCTTATAGGCTTTGTTTTTACAGCATGTACTGTGCAGCCAAAATTACATGTCACCTGTATTATATGTTTCAGTATGATTTCCGGGGATACTAAATTTATATACAATTTTATTTACATTTTAACCCCTTAACAAAAATACAAAAAAGTCGACGTATGCATAGGGCGTCTTTTTTGCAGGGCCAGGTGTACTTTTTAGTTATACCATTTTGGGGAATGTCTATTGCTTTGATCACTTTGATCACTAAATTGCATAAGAGTATAATCCTGTATTTAAAGGAAAATGGAGCTGCTATGCAAAATAAGAAAGGCATCTTTGGAAAGTATAGAAGGAGCCCTACAAGGATATCAAAAAAAGAAAAAAACATGGCCCGCACATCCCAATATTATACATTGATCTTGTGCTTCTCAGCAAAATCTACAATACAGAACATAAGGTTCTTAGTATACATATTGATCAAGGTGTATAAGCCCACTAGCCACTTCACGGCGACCTCTTTATAGTGGGTCCCTACACTACTGGGTGCGGCACCGAACAGCGACTGCCACTACCACGATACAGCGCCCACAGGGCGAGCGACCCAGCAGCCCAGCAACACCCCTGCCGCCAGGCCAAGCCCCCAGGCTCTGGGCCACATCGCCCCATGGGCACCGCACCAGTCCTTTGACTGAGACCATATGGCAAGGTGAACTCTTTGAGACCTGTTCACACGTTGCAGTCCTTTGACTGACACCATATGGTAAGGTGAACTTTTTTGTGATCTGTACACATGCTGCGGTGTCTGTCGTTGCTGGGGTGCGGTGCCCATGGGGCGATGTGGCCCAGAGCCTGGGGGCTTGGCCTGGCGGCAGGGGTGTTGCTAGGCTGCTGGGTCGCTCGCCCTGTGGGCGCTATATCGTGGTGGTGGTGGCGGTCGCTGTTCGGTGCTGCACTCAGTAGTGTAGGAACCCACTATAAAGAGGTCGCCGTGAAGTGGCTAGTGGGCTTATACACTTTGATCAATATGTATACTAAGAACCTCATGTTCTGTGTTGTAAATTTTGCTGAGAAGCACAAGATCAATGTATAATATGGGGATGTGCGGTCCATGTCTTTTTCTTTTTTTGTATATTTTTGTGGAGCCCTACAAGGTACTGTCATTAGTTTGATACCAATTTTTGCTGCTGACAGTCTCCATTTAACAGATTGTTTTACAGCAATCAACATGAAAATCAACTGATTTGAAAGTGTGCTAAACTTTAGCACATTTAGCATTTCTGATGCTAACTTGACAGTGGGGTCAGGCTAGTGCCCCCTATACTGGGGTCTTCACTGAGCCTGAGGCACATTCCATGCCTGTCATCCCCAGATACGCCAATGTGTGTGCCCATGTGAGGGGCAATGTTGGGAAAGGTGACTGGCATATCATATTTTTGGGACCAGGGTCTACGGTACATCACCAAATATGTCAACAAAGTTTACCACCAAACCAGACACACCTACCCAAGGACAGGTTTGTCAGATCCCCACTTCTTGAAGTGTATTTAGTAAATAAGTACACTTACTAACATAGGCACGTTGTCACCAGCATTTACTGAAGTAGATGAAGTGAGGCACAACAAAGGTTAATGCCATTTGTTCAGCAGTAAGGAACAGCATCATCAAAATCAGTAGTCCAACACAACAGGAAGACAACATTTATCTGAGCATGAAAACAGCAGTCCCAGAGTGGTGCACATTGCGATTGCCCAGTTCTAATAAGGATTTGCTGCCAACACCCACAGTAACCGTCTCTTAGGCACACATGGATCCAATACACTAGCCTTCAGATATACTGACTTAGCTCCAGAATTGCATCACACGAAACAATTGACCGGTAACAACGAAGGTCCAGATAGAAGATCTGAAGGCGCGGGAAAACCTCCCTTTTATACGAAAGCTTTCCGACGTGACTACATTGAGCAGCGCCAAAGGGACACCATCTGCTGAACAGTCAGTGAGTTTAACTGGGTTTCTCCCAATTGAAGGATCACTTTTCTACCCTCTTTCCAGAAAGTACTAGACTGAGAGTTAGACTCAGCAGCAAACACAATTATAGTGTCAGTGTTTTATCAAACAGTACAATAAGTCATCACCATATTCAATGCAATCCTATCTGTCTTATGGTCTCTGATAATCACCACTCCAAACTACAGAAGGGTGAAACAACTCTTGAGCAATGGATGACTTGTCCACTCACATCCTATCTGTTTTACGGTTGTCTGGACTAACTCTACGGTCAGTTAGACCCAATTCTACAGTCATTTAGACCCAATTCTATGGTCATCTAGACCCAATGTATAACTTTCACCAAAACACAGGTGGAGTTCATCTCCCACCACACTACAGGTGGAGCTCCTCAAGATAGCTCTGACCACCAACCTCACAGCCCTAGCATGCCAAAGAACTCCAGGCTCTCCGCTTCATCAAAAATATTACATAACTGTGAAGCAGGCAGAAGCTTCAATGGATAAAAGGTTTCTATCTAGGGAAGCCAAGCCCTCTTAGCCAGTCATAGAACAATACTACACCACAGTCACAACTGGTCTTCCATCTGTCCTGCTGTTTAAGTCCGTACTTTGCCTCTTGGCCGAATAGCCACACTATATAGATTTCAATCTCACTTCGACCAGAGGATCAACTCTTGGTATGTCGATGCTTTGGGTTCTGGTGCTAGACACAGGCAATCATCCACTGTAGTCATGTTAAACCAATACTTCTGATGATGAATTTGGATTTCACCAGTGACTTTGGATCCTGCTGGCTATGCCACAAAGGATGTAGGGGCCAGAAGTCCACAGCCCAACTCTGACTACACTAAGTGTTCCACTGGACCAGGCGCAACTCCCCCTAGTTTGACATACCCAATTACAGGGCAGCCAGTGGTGTTGCATCCAAGAAATTCACACAAGCATGTTGTCATCAGTTTTTACTGAACTAGATAAAGTTTGGCGCAACAAAGGTCAATGCCAATTGCTCAATAGTAAGGAACAGCCAAGAGCAACACCAGCAGCCCAACAAGACATGAACAAATCATGAGAACAGCAGTCCCATGGTGTGCTTAACAGGAAACTGGTTCTCAGACACACAAAGGATTTACCACAATGGCCATCATATACACAGGTTCCGCACCTAACAAACAAAACATTGGACTGGTATCAATGGCGGTCCTGACGGAAATCTTTCCCGCCCGACATGTCTGCAAGCATCAAGTCATAGCATGCGAAGGCTGCGTTGAGCTCTTCAGCATTTTCATTGACAATCACTTCATAAAATGCACAATAAAACACACAGAGAGTAAACATATAAAGCAGTCATACAGGCCAATCTTGGTAAGGATCTTAGAACATAAACCACCTAAAGCCATTTTGTGGAGGGTAGTAGCTTGTATCACCTTACAATATTACGGGAAGGGGTCACCCTAATGCCATTTAGTAGGGAGGTTTTCAGTCTACCCTGGGTCTGTCATTAACAGATATGCAGGGCACCGATATAGTTAAAATATATTCTGCAACTCTTCAACTTGTAAACCACAAGCCACTTCAGGCCTGCAGTTTACAAGGCAGGGACGTTAGTATTATATAGTAATTTAGAGTTTAATTAAATACATTCATATTACAGGACATGAGATTATCCACAATGCAGAAACTAGCCTTATCCAGAGTTGCTACAGGCTTTTCAGTAAATGACAGCTGGTCTGGCACATTAAAAAACCCACTGCGCGTGCGTGAATAAGCCTAGCAAGTCCGCTCGCTCCTGCACGCTGGAATCTAAAAAGAAATGTCTGCAGTAAGCATGCATCGGTTAGCTCCCTGCACACGCATTGTAGAACTTTGCGAATACAGTCTGACAAGCGCATCTACACATGCACGTGCCGGATCCTCTAGCCATGCTGAATCTAGGCCTTCGAAAAACCAGGTTTGGATCGGCACATGCGCACTACAACCAAGGGCACGCCGAATATATCGGCGCCGCATGTATAAGGTATTTCCAGATAGTTTTAAATATCTCACTGGGCTGAATATGTTTATATATGCCTCCTGCATATGGTATAACGTTGAAAATGTTGTTTTTTATTTGTGTGTGTTAGTTAAATGTTTAAGTTCTGTGCTGAACCAGGACACTCTGGAGGCGTATCTCCTGCTACCTCCTGTGTCACCCCCTCTACCTCATAGATTGTAAGCTCTTGCGAGCAAGGCCCTTAGTCCCAGTGTGTGAATTGAATATCTCTTTGTAATGTATCTTTTTTGTCAGTACTTGAACCCTACAAATTGTACAGTGCTGCGGAATATGTTGGCGCTATATAAATAATTTTTTTTATTATTATTATTAGTATGTTTGCTTTATAAGAAGGTCAGTTGACAGTGTGTCTTATGTGAACTATCATTTATGCACTTGAGAAAGGAGCTGGGTATCTCCGAAAAAACGTTGTGTGCTGGTATGTAATAAAAAAAACCTTATACACAACTTTGGGGTAAGCGGTGGTCTTCTTTCCATCCTTTAGAATGGTTCTTTCTACATTGTCTGATGTTTCGGCCCAAGTGGCGAAGATCAAGCTGCTGTGACGAACCCATTCATCATTGATTTCTGCTGACACGGGAGTTGTGACCTATACACAACCCATTGAGGTGAGTAGCCACTCTAGTGATTATTTCTGTATATGATTTGATCATATCTAAATGATATTACACGAGGTGCTGCTCGGTGCTGTATTTTCTCTGTTTTTCTAGTGCATATATGAGAAGGTGACAAACAGGGTGCTGGAATCACAATATATTTCCCCCAGGTTTCTGACCTACAGTATGTATGGTCCAGTGCTGGTCTTGAATAGGCCTCAGTCCAGGTGTGAGACCTGGGCTCATTACTGGGCCATAAAAGGCTGTAGAGACTACTCTTCTGGGCAGACCCTGGGAGAGACTGGTCGGGTCTTTGGGTCTGTCTGAAGAGCTGAACTTCTGGTGAGACCTGATTGATATATTATTTTTTGTGTCATGTGGCTGGTAGTAAGCCACACGTAAAGTTAGCTTTGTTTTGTATTAGTTAGAGCTTGGACGAGCAGGAGTTTTGTTTTGCCTTTTGCCTGAAGTTAAGGATGTATTTTATTTTGCTTACTTTGGTACTTGACATAAGGTACCATAAGGCTTATTTATTTTTCTATTTTTTAAATAAACCTGTGTTTACCAGACAGCTGTATCCCTGTCTCTGACTGTTTAGGTCCGCACTGCAGCTACTACCGAGCTGCCTCCCACACACATATTAAATACTATATCATAATGAAAAAAAAGGAAACATCAGGAGGATATTGACATAAAAGGTTAAAATATGTTGATATGGAAATAAATTAAATTGAACAAGGAATCTATTGTGGGGGTCGATTAGGATCAAGGAGGTTGACTCATAGACCACTTTATGTAATGATAATATTTGATCTGTATGCACATGATCTGTATGAACCCATGGTTAGAAGACAAGATATGCAATCGTATAATGCTTACAGGTATTTTTGAGTATAAGCCCTTAACAAGGCTTATATCTAAGGTTGAATTATCCTGTTGTATCCTCTAGTGCTTCATTCAGACCTATTGGATTGAGGGTATTCCATTTATATATCCAATACATCTCTCTTCTTCTCAGAGCGTCAAATCTATTATTCTGAGTGGTGGAGATGTTATCTATTGGAACTACAGTGATATCTTTAAAGCTTCTTCTGTGTACCGCCACTGTATGTCTATTTATTAGCTGCATGATATTTATTAACTTTATTAAATTTATGATATTTTATTAGACCTATTAGTACTATTTATGTATTTTAGATTTTGCTTTGACTTTATCATTTAAATCTATGATGTTTTCATTTAGATATATAACCTTTCATTCATACAGTATTAAGTCCTATGTCTCATTGACACAACAAGCTATCTATTTTATTTTCATCTTATCTTACAACAAGCTATTCCTCAGCATATGTTTGGCACCATTGTGGCATAATTGAGAAGTGTACATATATATATTCTACATTAAGTTTCCTTTTATCCAACCACAGTATTGTAATCGGCACCATAGGGAAAGTGTGCCTGCGCGGTCCAGTCCAACCTGTGCAGGCGCATTCCCTCCATTCCACAGTTGCCGATAGCATGTGCAGATATAGCCATATCATCGCTGGGAACTGGACCAAGTCTCTTGATAAATGATAAGTAAGGCACATGCTTGGCGCAATTACACTACACATGCTTGTTAGCATTATAACCACACCAACTACTTTCGGCGACAGATTCCACCTGATCCATAAAAATGCCACTATTTTACGGCTTACCACAATAAGGTTTGAAGTTTTTATGTTAAGACTGCATATTTAACTCTGTATATATCTAATTAGTCTATGTTGATGTGGGTCCTTCCCAAGGGGAGTGGCCTTAATATGTTGTATGTTATATAAAGAGGATTTTACCAGTATAATGCTCATGCTGAAACTACCCAAATATACATTTGATAAAGTGGCTACTTTACCACGAAAACGCTTTGTGTTCTGTGGGTTGAAATAAAGGAAATCTTTTTACAATATCCGGAGGAGCATGGATTCCTTTAATTGGCATAACAGAACCTTTCTGTTTGTTGTTGGTCCTCTTATCTGAATTCACTGATGAAAGAAGTAATCATAGTGGTCCAGATGCAAGAGACAGAAAATATTACAGATTACAGTCAGAGACGTTACCTGTTAGTCACTACTGTATTCACCTAAATGGTCTGCAGACCCCTGTGTACAGCTGGTATGTACCATTATACAGTCATCGTATAGTGATAATATTTGTATATAGGAGTTGGAGGCCCTCTTGGATGTATTTGGACTCCCTGTGTTGAACTCCTAGCTATGCTTCCATGCATAAATGCATTCATGCTACTGATCTCCAGTTTGATTAAGGATTCCAATTTGCCTTGAAACCAATTCAAGATAATATCACAACATGATAACAAAAGCCTTGAATAACTGCAGTTCATACCTCTGCACTGTGTTGCCCTCAGAGATACAAATATGATGGTTACCATATCACTGTTTCACCATGTTGTGTTAAAAAGTGACTTAAAAAGGAACTTTCACCACCTCCACCAACTCCAACTCTTTGTTTGTTTTAACAGCCGCCAATCCATTGATTTGCGCACAATTGGAATTATTTCTGTTCCTGAGTCAGTGGAGCGACACCTGTTAAAAGCGACACAAGTAAAAAGAAACTGAGTTGATGAAGGTGAAAGGTCCTCTATAACTTGATATATATACATATCCAGTCAAGAGGACAACTAAGGGAGGACACATCTAATACTGTATACTCATTCATACTAGGCCTTTTGGTAAACTATAAAAACATTAACCTTAGAGATGATGAATGTATATTAGCTATAAGTAAACCTTCTGACCATATAGTTTTTCTTTTTTTGTTATATACAGTTGAAACCAGAAGTTTACATACACTATATAAAAAGACACATATGCATGTTTTTTCTCACTCTCTGACATGAATTTAGAATAAACCTTTCCTGTTTTAGAGCAATTAGGATTATCAAAATTATTTATATTTGCCAAATGCCAGAATAATGAGGGAGAGAGAATTTTTAAGGCATTTTTATTACTTTCTGCAAAGTCAAAAGTTTACATACACTAAGATTACTTTGCCTTTAAACAATTTGGGACAGCCCATATGATGATGTCATGTCTTTGGAAGCTTCTGATTTATTGGCAACATAAACATGGTTTATTGGCAACATCTGAGTTAGAGACACACCTGTGAATGTATTTTAAGGCACACCTGAAACACAGTGCTTCTTTGTGTAACATCATGGGAAAATCTAAAGAAATCAGCCAAGATATCAGGAAGAGAATTGTGGACTTGCACAAGTCTGGTTCATCCTTGGGTGCAATTTCCAGAAACCTTAAGGTGCCTTATTCATTTGTACAAACAATTATACGCAATTACAAATAAGATGGAAATGTCCATCCATCATACCACTCATGAAGAAAACAGGTTCTGTGTCCCAGAGATGAACGTGCTTTGGTAAAAATGTGCATATCAACCCAAGAACAAAAGCAAAAGACCTTCTGAAGATGCTGGCTGAAGCTGGTAAGAGTGTGTCATTATCAACAGTGAAACGAGTACAGTATCAACATGGGCTGAAAGGCCACTCTGCCAGGAAGAAGCCATTATTCCAAAAGAAACATAAAAAAGCCAGATTAATGTTTGCAAATGCACATTGTAAACAAACACCTTAATTTTTGGAGACATGTCCTATGGTCTGACTAAACTAAAATTGAAGTGTTTGGCCATAATGACCATAGTTACGTTTGGAGGAAAAAGGGAGAAGCTTGCAAGCCTAAGAACACCAACCCAACTGTGAAACATGGGGGTGGCAGCATCATGTTGTGGGGTTGTTTTGCTGCAGGAGGGACTGGTGCACTTCACAAAATAGATGGCATCATGAGGAAAGAACATTATTTGGCAATACTGAAGCAATATCTCAAGACATTAGCCAAGAAGTTAAAGCTTGGGCGCAAATGGGTCTTCCAAATGGACAATGACCCGAAGCATACTGCCAAACTGGTTACAAAGTGGCTTAAGGATAACAAAGTCAATGTTTTGGAGTGGCCATCACAAAGCCCTGAATTCTATTGAAAATTTACAGGCAAAGCTGAAAAGGCAGGTGCAAGCAAGGCGGCCTGCAAACATGGCTCAGTTACACCAGTTCTGTCAGGAGGAATGGGCCCAAATTCCTACCAACTATTGTGAGAAGCTTGTGGAAGGATATCCAAAATGTTTGACCCAAGTCATACAGTTTAAGGGCAATGGTACCAAATACTAATGAAATATATGTAAACTTTTGACTTTGCAGAAAGTAATAAAAATGCCTTAAACAATTCTCTCTCTCTCATTCTGGCATTTGGCAACTATAAATAATTTTGGTAAGCCTAATTGACCTAAAACAGGAAAGGTTTATTCTGATTTCATGTCAGATAGTGAGAAAAACATGCATATGTGTCTTTTTATATAGTGTATGTAAACTTCTGGTTTCAACTGTATGTACCACCAAGAGTATTCTTTATTCTACCTCCTACACTAATAATAATCATTAGTGCAGGAAATGTGTACATCTGTATATAACTGTGCCTGTTTTAGGCACTTGTTGAAAGCCAATAATTATATACAATGATGTACTCTGCCTGTAAGAAAGCAACGTGCATACTTATTTCCATGGCACTGCATTTAATTCCTTTCTGGCGGACTCCATTAAGATAATAGCTCACAATTAAACAGCTAGGCTAGGTCTGCACAACAATGTTTAGTTATGAGTCAATTTAGTATAGTCAAAGGTTAGTACAGTTAGGTTACCATCAAGCGGATATCAAGCGACCTTGAGGTTTCCCTATATGGCGAAAGTTATGCATTGAAATATTTACCATGAAGACAGGTTAAGAAACTACTATGGGGCTCATGGAAGAAGGGTAAGGCTTAAACAGCTATTAAAAACGGGGGGGGGGGGGGGGGGGTGAAATATCTTTCAGGTTTTCTAATAGCATCTACTGGAACCATAAGCCTTATTCACAGGACAGGCTGTCATACTGCTGTGGAAAAAAATAGGAGTTAATGGGTATATTCACATGTCCTTTTTTAGATGGACCAGTTTACACGGTCAACAAAAAATGAAAATCCTCTTTGTCCGTTGTCATGGATACAAAAATAAAAATGTGAATACATGAGCTTTCATGGGTTTTAAAATGGCCATTTTTCACTGTCCTGTAAACAAGGCCAAAAATGGACCAATACGTCTTTTTTTTTCATGGATGTTAGGTTTGTGAAAAACAGAACTGTCATGTGCATATGGCCTAATTTGACAGACCTTCCATTCCATATTGTACAGTCATGGCCAAAAGTTTTGAGAATGATACAAATATTAATTTTTACAAAGTCTACTGCTTCAGTTTTTCTAATGGCAATTTGCATATACTCCAGAATGTTATAAAGAGTGATCAGCTTAACAGCAATTACTTGCAAAGTCAATATTTGCCTAGAAAATGAACTTTATCCCCCAAAACACATTTCAAGATCATTGCAGCCCTGCCTTAAAAGGACCACCTAACATCGTTTCAGTGATTGCTCCATTAACACAGGTGTGGGTGTTGATGAGGACAGGGCTGGAGATCAATCTGTCATGATTAAGTAAGAATGACACCACTGGACACTTTAAAAGGAGGCTGGTGCTTGCCATCATTGTTTCTCTTCTGTTAACCATGGTTATCTCTAAAGAAACACGTGCAGTCATCATTGCACTGCACAAAAATGGCCTAACTGGGAAGAGTATTGCAGCTAGAAAGATTGCACCTCAGTCAACAATCTATCGCGTCATCAAGAACTTCAAGGAGAGAGGTTCCATTGGTGCCAAAAAGGCTCCAGGGCGCCCAAGAAAGACCAGCAAGCGGCAGGACCGTCTCTTAAAAGTGTTTCAGCTGCGGGATCGGGCTACCAGCAGTGCAGAGCTTGCTGAGGAATGGCAGCAGGCAGGTGTGAGTGTATCTGCACGCACTGTGAGGCGGAGACTCTTGGAGCAAGGCCTGGTCTCAAGGAGGGCAGCAAAGAAGACACTTCTCTCCAGAAAAAACATCAGGGACAGACTGATATTCTGCAAAAGGTACAGGGAGTGGACTGCTGAGGACTGGGGTAAAGTCATTTTCTCTGATGAATCCCCTTTTCGATTGTTTGGAACATCTGGAAAACAGCTTATTCGGAGAAGAAGAGGTGAGCGCTACCACCAGTCTTGTCTCATGCCAACTGTAAAGCATCCTGAAACCATTCATGTGTGGGGTTGCTTCTCAGCCAAGGGAATCGGCTCTCTCACAGTCTTGCCTAAAAACACAGCCATGAATAAAGAATGGTACCAGAATGTCCTCCAAGAGCAACTTCTCCCAACCGTCCAAATGCAGTTTGGCGCTCAACAATGCCTTTTCCAGCATGATGGAGCACCTTGCCATAAAGCAAAGGTGATAACTAAATGGCTCAGGGAACAAAACATAGAGATTTTGGGTCCATGGCCTGGAAACTCCCCAGATCTTAATCCCATTGAGAACTTGTGGTCAATCATCAAGAGACGGGTGGACAAACAAAAACCAACAAATTCAGACAAAATTAAAGCATTGATTCTGCAAGAATGGACTGCTATCAGTCAGGATTTGGTCCAGAAGTTGATTGAGAGCATGCCAGGGAGAATTGCAGAGGTCCTGAAGAAGAAGGGTCAACACTGCAAATATTGACTTGCTGCATTAACTCATTCTAACTGTCAATATAAGCTTCTGTTACTCATAATATGAATGCAATTATATTTCTGTATGTGATAAAAACATCTGACAAACACACATAAAAACCAGAGGGCAGCAGATCATGTGAAAATAGAATATTTGTGTCATTCTCAAAACTTTTGGCCATGACTGTACATGAAATCTATGGGCAATCCATATGCTATACATGTGAATGAGGTTTCTGCAACCCTGTTCACATACATAGGTAAATTTCTGTCTGCTCAGCATTTTTTTTTCTGCCACAGAAGTGGCATGTCAGTAGTAAACATGGCAATTAGCATTATTGAATGACAATGGGACTAATCCTTGCGTGGATGTGCTGCAGCAGAAAGCTAAGGGTCAGTTTCTGGTGTTTCTTCAGGCCCCAGAGTATAATAATCAGGGGCTAGAGAGGGTGTGTAAAAATTAAGTAAACAGTCACCTTTCTTGAGATCTGCTGTGACATCTTCCAGCATTCCAGTCTTCTTATTGGTCGGTCACCATGTCTTTCAATAGTTAGATCATCACGATTTGATGATACAGCATATGTACATTGTATTGCAAAGTGTTATGATGTTGATGCCCCCCATGTGAACCTGGGGCCAATATTGTTGACGTCGCCCAAGTGATTTTGGGGCTGGAAGACATGGTGATTGTCTGGGAAGAAGACCAGAATGTTTGAGGATGCTGAGATGGAGCCAAAAAAGGTGAAAAAGTGTTTTTGCTTTTTTCTTATCCTCCCTGGTCTCTGAATATTACATTCTGGAATAAAGTAGTCATCTCTGCCCACACTTCCCAGTGACCTGTGCAATTTAATCTCCAGTCAAGTGGAGGAAATTACAGCTAAAAACCCCCATACACATAGGAGATGGTTGAACTCGATTTTTGACATGTCAAAAATGACATGTCACCTGTATTCTATGTTTTGGTACGATTCCAGGTATTCCAAATTTATATAGTTTTATTTACATTTTAACCCCTTAACAAAAATCCAAAACTTTGCAAAAAAGATTTTTTTTCTTAAAGTCTTGATTTTTTTTTTTCTCACTATGGTGTTCACCATACAGCAAAAATATTTTTATAGGTTTGTAGACTGGGTGTTTTTGTTTGGATTCAATAAAAACTACTGGATACTTTCTACCTGGGTGGAACGCGGTTCCTTTACTTTTGACCTAGCCCTCTGGCTTGGAATGTGGCCCTCCTGTCTACATTCTCTGACTGTTCTGGGTGCCTGTTGGTTCCTGCTGCTCCTGTATACCCAGAGAGGAACCTTCTGTGAAACGGGTCCAATACACAATATGGTAGTTGTGGCCTAGCTCACAACGCCAGCAGAGACCCAGTGGCTATGGCAGCCACTCAGCTCCTGAGCGCTCACAATATTTAAATACCTGACCGGATGTCAGGTGTTGGGAAAGAGTTAAAGGAGTTGTGCTATTAAAGAGGACCTTTCACCACCTCCACCAATTCAAGTTTTTAGCATCTGTTAATAGGCACTGCTCTATTGAGTCCACCATTCCTGAGCAATATACAGTTAGTTTTGGTGTCTGGTGAGCTATATAAAGCATACCTCCAGTTGTAAGCAACTTTTCATAAATGACTAGTGCATGTGAAAATAAAAAAACATTGTTATATATCTTATTAAGAATTTCTGTTTCCTTCAGAACTAAGCTGTTCCCCTGCTCTTTATCTTCAAACTTACTGCTTTGTTTACGTTATATTTGTCTTGGTATTCAGCCTCACACATCCAACTCTATGGAGGGGGGAGTGAGATTCTCCTGCCCTTTGGTTGATTGATTTATTGCCTCATTCTGTGTTCTATCAGCCTGTTATCTATAACTTAGCAGTGTTCAAAAAGCAAGAAACAGCAGAGTGTAACAACAGCAATTATTATTCTAATCCCCCTTCTCTCTTCATAGACTAATATGGAGAAAGTAACTGTTTGAAAAGTGGAGAAGAAAACAGATTTCTTTAATAAGATATATTACAAAGTTTCATATTTTAACCTATGCTATTCATTTATGAAAAATTGTGGAGGTATGAAACTGCAGGTATGCTTTAAGCTCTGTAATGTCAGAAGAGCAGTGTCAGGCAGGGGGATGTGATTCAGAGCTCCAATAAGAGGCAGCCAGTGTCAAAGTGACACTGACCTCCTGAAAGTACAAAGCCTAAATAGCCCTCCAAGCACCAAAACTAACAGCACTGATTCCTCGTGAACAGTGGGGGCTAGAGAAAAAACTTCAACTGTGCCAGAATGAGTGGAGGAGCACCTATTAATTTATGCAAACAACTGGACATGTTGGGGGAGTTGAAAGGTCGTCTTTAAAGACACTTATCACATCACTGGGGGTCTGACAACTTGATCCCCCAGCAACCAGAAGAATAGAGGACTAAAAGCCTCCTGAAGTCGGCCTGTGAATGAAGCATCAGTGCACTTGTGTGATTCATGCTGCATTCACTTTAATAGAGTCATCGAAATTATAATATCCAGAAGTCCCATAAATGTGAATGGGAATATTGCACCACTCACACAAGTGCCCTGGAGCTTCATTCACAGAACTTGGATAAGTGTTTTTAATGGCAAAACCCCTTTTGGGAGGAAGAAAATGCCCCAAAGGCTGTTATAAAATTGTGCCTGTTAGGTTAGCATAAGCAATAATGCATTGGTATTCCATAATATACATATTAATTAATTTAAAATATACTAAAAATGTTATAAACTAAATGCTATTTTATACTGAAACATTATATCATGAAAAATTAAAGGAATTTTTCAACTCAGCCTATGTGTGGCTAAAAAAATAATTAACTCACCTTTTACAAGTCAACCAGATCCCACAATGGCTGCCCATTGCCTGCTGTTGTTGTTTCCTAATGACATCTGCTAACATCCTATTTGTGGTCCGGTGCCCTGCTGCAAATCAGTATATCAGGGTATATCACTGCTGTATATTGTCATCTACTAGACCAGGGGTGTCAAACTCATTTTCTCCGGGGGCCACTTCAACCTCACGGGGTACCTTGAAGGGCCAAGATTATTTTACACGTGTATAAAAGTAACTTCTCCTTAAGCGAGCTATTAAGCAGTAGTTACATTTATACATTACTACTGTTACAATCAGCCCTTTGAGGTCAACCAGGAAGAACATAATGTATTGTTAAAACCTAAGACATTGGCATGTTACATACTATCCTCATCCTTTTCTGAATATATCAAAAATTAAGCACTATACAAATACTGTTTACCCCTGCAAACGGTATTATGCTCTATAGTTGCCTCTGCACACGGTATTACGCCCCACAGCGGCCCCTGCACACGGTATTATGCTCCATAGTTGCCCCTGCACACGGTATTATTCTCAATAGTTGCCCCTGCACACGGTATTATGCTCCATAGTGGCCCCTGCACACTGTATTATGCTCCTTAGTGGCCCCTGCACACGTTATTATGCTCCATAGTGGCCCCTGCAATCCGTATTATGCTCCTTAGTGGCCCCTGCATTGGTATTATGGTCCATAGTGGCCCCTGCACACGGTATTATGTCCCATAGTGACCCCCCACCCATGAACTATTATTACACTCTGGGGTCTTTTCAGACCCCAGAGTATAATGATCGGAGACCCAGGTGGTGACAAACATAAAAACCAGTGTTACTTACCTTGGCCCCGGTGCGCTTCCTGCGTTCGGCCTTCTTCAATGTCGCACAGACCGGCGTCGCGACATAATGACGTCGGCCTGGCTCACGTGACGCCTGGGACGTCACCAAAGAAGGCCAAAGCCGGCTGGGAGCAGCATCAGATCGCCGGAGAGGTGAGTAACACAGGTTTTTATGTTTATCACCTCCCCGGGGTCTCCGATTATTATACTCGACCCCGGAGTATAATAATAGTAGTAGTTGATTGGGGTTCGCCGGCCACGGCCTCACTTACCATCCCCGCTCCTGCACACAGCCGCTTCTGTGTCCCATAGCAGAAGGGGAAGCGGGGGCGGCCACGACCAGCAGCGGGGATCTATAAATAAATAGGCCGTTACGTGCCGGGGATACTCCAGCAGGCAACGGCCTATTTATATATATAAAAAAACTTATTTCACCTACCTGCGATGTCTTCATGCAGCCGCGGCCTCCTCCTCTTCTTGTCCCCGACGTCTGCGTTTCAGCGTAGGAGGCGCGATGACGTCATTGTATCGCCGCCTGCGCTGACATGCAGAGGTCTTGTAAACCAGCCCAGGACAGGTATCGCGCAGCTTTGTTTTTTTTTTTTTTAGGCGGCCTGTCCTGGGCTGGTTTACATTACATAGACAATAAAAAGTGCCGCGGGCCAGATAAGTGCCGGGCCGGATAACAGAAGGCAGCGGGCCGGATTCGGCCCGCGGGCCTTGTGTTTGACACCTGTGTACTAGACAATTAAAAATTACAGAATGAAAAACAGATATGTGGCACCAGAATGCAAACATCCTATTCGCTCACTGTGTCAATTCTTCTGGAATTATCACCCTGAATCATTTTTAATTTTACAATTTCACATGGGTGCCCATACATTTACATTAAATTAGATTATAAATAAGTGAATGTGCCTCAATATTGCTTTGTGACTGGAAGAAAACCTGCAAAGTAAACTGTACTGCGAGCATCAATTGTTTAACTGCCACCATGTGTCCTATGCTTCATTCACACTTGCCATTAAGAGCATACCAAAACACCACCCCACAGGAGAAACACAGCAGGCAGTGCCTAGGGGACCTTCTAACATCACCCAAGTGAGCCACTCTGGGTCTGCATGAAGCTTTGCCATAAAAAGTCACTGTGACCAAAGAAGAAAGTGGCTACTATCTTGGGCTTCCTTCACCCTTGCCATCTCTACACTGCTAAGCCTCTGGGGTGTTGGAGTGTTATCAAACAATTTTTCACTGACAGGTAGGTTAGCTGCTTGTAATCATTTTATCTGTGCTGTAAGTCACCAACACCTCGCTGGTTAATCTGTGGTGTACAGTAGCCAATCTTAGTAGGTAGAGTTGTATTGTAACTCATTGTGAGGGAGCAAGCAGCAGCCTAAATCTGTGTTGAGAGAGAAGCTGTATTTTATTGTACCTTCTACCCCTGTCAATGAATGTAACTACTGATCAATGTAGTGCTCTAATGGATTACACCTCACTATCAAACAGCCAACACTGAAGAAAACAAATAGTAAGCACCACCGATTTTCAATACAAACACTGTACATTGCCTTTAAACAACACGAATCAATAAGGCTCAAAAGCTACTAAAGATTCAAGTCTTCTATTGTAAAAGAAACTTTTCCCAAAAACAGGCACATTTCAAATTAATACATTATTCATGACAAATATCATTTTAATTGCTGTAATCAAATTTCCTTCCATTATGACTCCTTTCAACATTTTCACAAGTTATTTGCAAAGCATTTAAAATCCAATTAAAAAAAGATCATTAGTTGGATATGCCTAAACAGAATCATTGAATCCGTTTGTGCTATGGAATTGGAAAGTATCAAGAAAATAGATAATGTGGTTAATTTGATACATCCAATTGTACATGTACATTACTTGTGCTTGTGACAGTGCCTGAATTACAAATTGATGAGCATGGAGCAGGAAATCGAGTTCTTAAGAGACACAATTTAAATTGCTTCTATTAATACTGGTTTAACAACAAGGCATGCTGCTTAGCTCACTGGCACATACAAATGACTTATGTAATCAGTTCCTCCTACTGCTACAACTGCAGCTGTGATAATACCATCATAATAAAGATTAGAGTGCATTATTCGTACAAGGTTTAAATGGCTTTATTCTATATTTGTGCTTCAGCAATAAATGTATTGCTGATGTTGCAATCTTTATTTCTGGTCATCAATTTGTAGAGGTGTCAATTCATCCTGTTTTGCATAGAGTGTCCCAACTGAAGTCCTCCTCTGAAGATCCCTTCAGAAGTACAATACTTTAGCTTTGTGTGACTCCCAACTAACATACTGCAGCCACAGGATGAGTGAGGACAACTGTAGACAGTAGAAAATGAGATGTAGTTTACACTGAAGTTAGTGAAGCCTTGTCTGCTGTTCATGGGTTTAATACAATGTATAGGAAAAGTGAAATGAAGATAGTACAGCCATAGAATCCCTTGTAACTCAATTATTATTATTATTATTATTATTGTTTATTTATATAGCACCATTAATTCCATGGTGCTTTACATTTGAGAGTTTACATACGGTAAACAAGATTTACAAACAGATATAATACTAACAGTGACCAACTGGCACTGTGGGATAGAGGGCCCTGGCCGCAAGGGCTTACTATCTATGAGGGAAGAGGGATAGAGACAGAAGGTGAGGGGAGAGGCTGTTCAGATGGTGTGGTGACAGTAGTGCTATTGGTTGTTGTAGGCCTTCCTGAATAGGTGAGTCTTCAGGGCCTTCTTGAAGCTTGTGATTATGGGGGTCAGTCTTATGTGTCTTGGTAATGAGTTCCAGAGTATGGGGCATGCACGGGAGAAGTCTTGGAGATGGTTGTGTGAGGAGCGGATAAGAGCAGAGCGGAGTAGGAGGTCTTTGGAGGATTGGAGGTTACGTGCGGGCAGGTAGCGGGAGATTAGGTCGGAGATATAGGGAGGAGACAGGTTGTGGATGGCTTTGTATGTCAGCGTTAGTAGTTTGAACTCTATTCTCTGGGCAACAGGTAGCCAGTGAAGGGATTGGCAGAGGAGAGCAGCCGATGAAGAACGGGGGGAGAGTTGTATTAAGCGGGCAGCACAGTTTAAGGTGGACTGGAGGGGGGAGAGGGTGTTAGCTGGGAGGCCATGGAGAAGGGTGTTAAAGTAGTCTAGATTATGAGGGCGTGGACTAGCATCTTTGTAGTTTCAGGGGTGAGGAAGGAACACATTCGATGGATGTTCTTGAGTTGGAGGCAACAGGAGGGTTTGAATATGCGGTTTGAAGGATAGGTCAGAGTCTAAGGTTATCCCAAGGCAGCGGACCCGTGGGACTGGGGTAAGTGTGGTTCCATTAACTTTGATAGATGGGTCAGGTAGGGGGGCCGTGCGAGGAGGGGTGAAGATTATGAACTCCGTTTTCTCCATGTTGAGTTTGAGAAAGCAGGAGGAGAGAAAGGAGGCTACGGCTGCTAGACATTCTGGGATTCTGGACAACAGAGAGGTAATGTCTGCTCCAGAGAGATATATTTGGGTGTCATCAGCATAGCAATGGTAATGGAAGTCATGAGATTCTATAAGTTGGCCAAGGCCAAGGGTGTAGATGGAGAACAGGAAGAGACCTAGGACGGAGCCTTGGGGGACACCTACAGAAAGAGGGCGTGGCAGGGAGGTAGTGTGCGAGTGGGAGACGCTGAATGTGCGGTTGGTGAGGTATGAGGAGATCCATGAAAGTGCCTGGTCTGTGATGCCAAGGGATGAGAGCATTTCTAACAGGAGGAATGGTCGACTGTGTCAAAGGCAGAGGAGAGGTTGAGGAGGAGGAGGACTGAGTAGTGACGCTTGGCTTTGGCAGTTAGAAGGTCATTAATGACCTTGGTTAGGGCAGTTTCTGTGGAGTGATGGGGTCTGAAGCCTAACTGTAGTCTGTCAAAGAGCACATTGGATGAGAGATAGAGAGATATTATTCCCCACTCAGTGTACTCACTGCACCATATCACCAAACTAGTACTATACACTCCAGCCCCCCATCCCCCCCCCTCCCAGATGCATACATTTTCACAGTGGGGTAGGGGAGAGACAGCACTGTGAAAAGATAAGAATCGGCCAGGTGGCAAAACAAGATATACATTACTAAGTGTACTTCATGTGGTGCAGTCAGTACGCTGCCCAGAAATATTATTCCCCACATAACATTTTTAATACAATATATAAGAAGTATGCAGTCCTATTAATAAAGTCATATGTGGGGATTCTATACATAAGTGGTGTTTTATGATAATTAAATAATAAAAAATCTTAATCAAAACTTAATTAAAGTTCTGTGATTGATACACTGTATATGTGCTTTATATTGTATTCAAAATTGACCTCTTGATATTGAAGGTGAATCAGGGAACTTGTTGGATTGGGACTTTTGCCCTCCTAAAGGCAAACCTTAGAGTGAATGTAACTCGTAAAGTGGTCAGATGGGTGACACTGAGTAACCCTTTTGATTAGGTCCAGTGGCTCTTCAGTGGTTCTAAAGTCAGGGATGGCGAAAAGATATAGGCAAACACAGGTGAACTAAACAGTTTTACTCACAGGGAGGCAGCGAACTTGGCATTTACAGTATTCTCAAATGAGGCAAATAGTATGATGGTCTCAATAGTCTTACATGAGGCAACAAGTTGGTGGTGGCCCTTGTACCCAGTCTTAAACCAGTCTCACGCTAGGTTCACACCTGCGCTCGTGTTTACGTTGTTCGGATCCACTTCGGAATCCGAAAAACGTAAACCCAATCTACTTAAAAAGAGGTTACCCACGCAAACCCTCAAACCCCATAGACTATAATTGGGTCCGCCGGACTTGCTTGCAGGACTTTTCGCTCCGCATTTTTCAAGCAGAATGGGGGAAAGAATCCTCAGACGGTGTTCAAGCACAGATGTGAACCCAGCCTTAGCAGGTCAGCTCAAACTCCTCCTTGTTCTGGTTACAGCCACTCTCTCATGGTCAGCCCTGCTTGATAGCAATCTCCAGGCAGTAACAGGGTCTGATGACAACTGCACATTCTTTGTATTGTTGTGTTGTCTGTTTTGTGTTTATATAAAGATAAGAAACTCTATGATGACTTTGGAACAATGTCAGACATTAACAGCTATGTATATGTGGTTTTATGGGGCTCTAATAAAAGTTCAGTTTTATATAGTTCCAAGGCGTGATGGATTCTTTTTTAATCTACTTGTCTGCAGTGTTCCTGCCATCTCTGTGCCCCAGGTGGATCAAAGCCTGTGGTGAGCTGGATGTGGGTTGAGCCACTCAAAGTCAAACATTACATGCATTGCATTTTTTACTGAACACTACATGCTTGCAATGTATGGAACAACGAAGAGTGTATTAGAAAGGAATGGAATGAACAAACCCATCTATAACAAGCAAGGAATATTATGATTTTTTTTCTAAAACATTTGGGTTTGACCAAACTCAAAATTTATGGTGTTAGACCCCAGATTAAGCAGAGGCCCAGAGTAGTTGAGTAAACATAACAGTCTTACTCACATATCCTGGGCTCCATTGTGGCATCCAGCAGTCCCTCAGCATACTCTTTGGGCATCTTCTGGCCTCTGGAATTAAGTCAGGACCCCACAAGTGTCATGACTTTGGCGCACCCTATGTTCAAGGGGACCACTCAGGCCTCTGAATGGGCCACTAATATCATTCCAAAGGCCGTAAGAAACCTTTGGAATGCTGAGGAGATGCCAGATGCCACAATGGAGCCCAGGAGTAGGTGATTAAGATTGTTTTTTATATTTACTCACCTCCTCTGGGGCTCTGCTTATTATACTCTAGGGTCTGAAGAGACCCCAGAGCATAATAATAGCAGTTCCAGTTTGGATCAAATGAAAGAAAACTGCTGGGTGAATACTCATGAGCCAAATCTCGCAAAGTTCTCCCAACACTAATGACAGTCTAAAATAATGTTAGGCTATAGCACACATCTCCCTTGGAGCATCTCAAACTGTCACTGTTGCTGAAATATCATTGACTTTGGATTTTGAATTATGCCACTAATGTATTTATATGTAGTAAATACAGACCACAGTCAATTTACAGCTACTGCATTAAAAAAATGCTTATTTTCAAAGGTTTTTAACTTTGTGTTCCTAGCAATAGCCCACATTGTTCATTTATATAAGATACTCTGTTTCCGTTGTTGAGCATGTAAAGTCACTCTTCAGTCTCTGTCTCTTTTCTGTATGAGACCATGCAAAGCTCTAGTGAGCATCTAAATCTTATATATACATAAGGAAGGTTTGTGAGCAGAGGAAACATTGTAAGGAGTGTATAGAAAGTGCTTGTATGTTACCAATCCACTGCTTTACAGTTCAATCTGTGCTTCTCATGGGTACTCATGTTTACGGAAAGAGAAGGTCACAATATCTACACTACTTATTTTAAAATGGCAAGCTACAGTAGGATGATCAGGCACTTCTATGACGTTTTTGTGTATTTGCAGTTGGCTGATAAACAGATTTCAGAGTGTACCTGAGTGGCCTGTCCTGGGTCCTATTCTATTTAATACTTTTGTAGGTGACATAGGAGAAGATCTGGTGGGTAAACTGTTTGCTGATGATGCAAAAAATTGCAATAGGGTTGATACTAATCAAGGTGTCTAGCTTTATTGGTTGAATAGTCCAAACAATGGAAACTGAAGTTCAATTTTATCAAAATCTACATAAAGACATAGATAAATAGAATGGGTGCAAAGGCGGGCTACACAATGGTGGATGATCATATATGTAGAGACTTAAACAACTTAAACTTGTTAGCTTTGAGGGAAGAAAAGAAAGTGGGGACATGATTGGAACACAAAAATATGTTAAAGGTATAAATAAGGTTCAGGGGGAAAATGTTTTGAATAAAAAAACTAAACACAAGAACAAGGGGGCACAAATTAGTTGGGAAAATCAGAAGCAATGTCAGGAAATATTCTTTCACTAAATGAGTAGTTGAGGTTTGGAACAAACATCCAGCAGATATGGTTATAAAATCTATAGCAAGTGAATTTAAGCCTGTATAGGATAAACACATGTCTATTCTAAGATAAAATGGTAATAATAAAAAGGCAGACTAAACTAGATGGACAATGTGATCTTCTGTTGTCAATCTATATGTTTCTAAGACATTAGATTGTGGCACAACCACTTTAAAGGGAGTCTATCACCTTCCCTAAGCATATTCAATTGCCACCATGGCATTACAAATCATATTACAGTGATAAATAATGTACTTTTTCTATGTATGTCACTTTTGTAGATTTGGAGAAAAACGACTTTGAAGTCTTATGCAAAAGAGGCAGTTGGTGCACTGCGGGTGTGCCTTCAGCTCTGGGAGGACTGCTCTTGTTGTTTATGTAGCTTGGGTAATGTCATAGCAGTGGATGGATCAACTCTCACATGAAGGGGTGGCGGCACACAGGACAAGGTAAGGGTTTAAGCAACAAGTGCTCCAGAGAGCTGAAGGCCTACCCCATCTGCTTCATTTGCATAATACTTCAACATTTGTAGGCAATTAAAAGTTACACATTTTTTGCAAATATAGCTAATAAATAATTAAATAAAAATAATTTTGTGTTTTGAGTTTTTTTGAGTTTTAAAGATTTTCTGTAATCATCTTAGTGGTGCCAGTCTATTGTCCTAATTGGTTGCCAATAGATATGACTATGAATGCTGGAACTTTCTATGATCTGGCACTTATCAAACTCAGAAATTGTTTTGTTATTGTTGCCAGGTTATCTCCTCATGCATTTAGCATGTCCATAATAAGGAAATAATGGCTGGGCTTCTGACAAGTCCCAGACCATGGAAAGGTCCTGTATTCATGGTTGCACACATCAGCAATTCATCAAGACAAAAAGTTGTCACCACTAAATTGGTTAGAGAAAACTTTTAATAATTTTTTATTTGTAAAAATGTGTATCCTTTAATGGTCTACAAAATTTAAATCTGGTTATATATCTGAGAAAACACCTTTAATTCTGCATTGATGGCACCTATAGGGGACTTCGTGGAGATGAGAATGTCTGTCTCTTTAGTGTGTCTCTTTAGTCTCTTTTCTTGTCTTTTCTGCAAAGTTTCACCCAGGCATATCCATATAGTAAGTTGTGTTTATTGCAGCATAATAAACCCTTGTAAAGAACATTTTTGTACAATGCTAAGTGGTCCACCACTGTGTTTATGAATTATTTATTGTAGGTAGAATAGCACAATAGGGAAAGGACAGGTATATATGTTATGGGCTGCAAATGTTTAAGGATTGGAAACCCTCTTTTATTTACATTTGATATGGGACACAGGATTTGATAAGGTAAATTAGGGGCACGAAGCATTAAATATTTTACATTCTTGAGCTATTCTCCCACGTGAAAGCTGAAAACAAGTATTTCATTGATGCAAATTATTCCCAGCACTGTCCGTACATTTTCCCAGCCATCTGCAACGCCAAATATCTCAGTGCTTAACATCTGGCTCAGGAATGTGATCGTTCTGTGTCAGTGCTGGGGCTTTGCTGGAGAACAGCTTTATGACTTTTATGACAGGTTTCTTCAGAAAAGGAAAATGAGCTATTATCATCATTTCTATGTAAACTTTTGAGAGAAAAGACATAATTATACAAAATCAGTTTATCACAAAACATTTTACTCTTTAATGTCAAAACTTTATTTCTCTTTGTGTTTCTGGTGACTAAATCAAGTATTCTCATGTAATCCTTTGATATATGGCATACAGGTGTTCCAGCTTCATAAAATGCTAAGGTTAAGCAGAAAAGAGAATAAGAATATTGTCTCCAATCAAGAAAGTCAAATTCTATAGAATAATAGTGCATTGTACCATCACTATGTCTTGCATGAACCTTGAGATTATATTCACATGTGGTAGATTTGTTGCAGACATTTCTGTGACAGTTCTTTTCATATGAATTGGGCTTCCAGAAATCATTGCACATAATGCATAAACAACCCCATCTCATACTGATATTCAGCTGCAGAAATTTCTGCACCAAATCTGCCATTCTCAAGATATTATATTGGTAAAGTGTAGTTCATACACATTTCGAAGCTTTTCTGAGAGTAGCTTTAATTTAAAAGTAAAAATTAAAAAAAAAAAAATTAAAAACAATTTTTAAAAATACAAAATAAAAAAAAAAATCCCTAGATCTCAAAAACAAATAAATAAAACCAAACATACGCAAATTATTTATCCCCATATCCCAAAATGTTCAAACTATAAAAATATTTATTTCATACAGGGAAAATTGTTACCTCCCAAATAAAATTTATTGTTCATTGTTAAAACATTGTTCATTCCCTAAAACAAAAAACTAAAAAAATAAACATATGTAAAAATATAAACTACATGTTGTGCCAAAAAAATGACGACTTACTCACCTCCATTTATGGAAACATTAAATTATTACTGTGTCAGAATATGGAGACTAAAATAAATGTTTGCATTTTCCAAGGTTTTGGATTTTTGTAAAAGTATTAAAGCATGACAAAAACTATATAAATTTAGTATCGCTTTGATCATGCTGACCTAATATACAGTGAACGGAGTAAAAACAAAACTTGTAAGAAGATGGCACAAACGCAGTTTTTCTCTAATTTCAACCCATTTAGAATTTTTTCTAGCTTCCCAATACATTGTTTGGAGTATTAAATGGTACCTGTAACGTCTCTGCCTGTTCGGGTCTCTGCGCCACCCTCCGCTCGCACGCTGCGGCGAAGGAGGCATGTTCAGTTTGGTTCCTTGTGTAGGTTTCTTGTTGCTCAGTCTGAACACGGTCCTAGACAATATAATGGATTTCCAGCCACACCCGTGTTCTGAGCGTTTCTCTCTGGACCGCATATAGTTAATCTCAGCCTTGCCTGTGTGATTGACAGTTTTAGGCATTGAGCTTTTGCCACTTGACACTCCTCTGGCGGTTACTGGAGCGGATTTTGCCCCGCTGGCCAGGGGTAAGGTCCTATTCAAAACCCCCTTAATTACATTGCAAGTGGGTTCTGCTCATTTAGAGGTCATGAGCTTTTTTGTTATGGAGGATCTGTCTTCCGATATTATTTTGGGGCTCCCCTGGTTGAACCTCCATAACCCTATTTTTGATTGGGGTAAAAGGCAGTTGGTAAAATGGGGAGATCAGTGCTCATCCCACTGTATTGATTTGCACACCTTTAGATTGTGTCAGTGAGGAGATGGTCTCAGCTGTAAAGGTTGGAAACGCCAGGCGAATAAAAAAACGTTTGCCTGGTGCTCCAGTGCCTGTTGTTGTTGTTCAGGGAGATGTGGAATTGAAGGCAAAGAAAATACTGGGTCCTACTAAAACTGGTTTATCTGGTGAGGGTCCGGTGGCCCCTCATAAAGGGGGGGGTACTGTAACGTCTCTGCCTGTTCGGGTCTCTGCGCCACCCTCCACTCGCACGCTGTGGCGAAGGAGGCGTGTTCAGTTTGGTTCCTTGTGTAGGTTTCTTGTTGCTCAGTCTGAACATGGTTCTAGACAATGTAATGGATTTCCAGCCACACCCGTGTTCTGAGCGTTTCTCTCTGGACCGCATATAGTTAATCTCAGCCTTGCCTGTGTGATTGACAGCCTGTCTACCAATCCAGTCTGGGGCTTGCCCAGACTTTCTATAAACAGGTTGTCAGCCCTCTCATGGTCGCTGGTTATTGCATTTCGCTTTCGCTTTGTTACCTGCTCTTCTGATTTTCTGACCACTGGCTTACCTTTGACTTTTCTCTTGGATTGTGATTTTGTACTGCATTGCTCATTTGTTACTGACCCTTGGCTAGCTGACCTCCCTTTGTTGTTGTGTGTCCTGTCTGTGTTCTGTGTTATCACTTACTCAGTATAGGGCTCGTCTTCAGGTTGCCCTTTTACCATTTAGGGTAACTGAGGCAATAGGAAGGGACAGTGGCTGGGGTGAGATTAGGGCTCATCTGTCTCTGTCCTCCCTCCCAGACCCCTGCAGTAGTAAAGGGTATTGCTACGTCTGGCAAGACCCTAACAGTACCATTGCAAAGTACACTTTTTCCTTGTGATGAATCAATCTATGTATTACTTTGTATGTGTTATTACTTAAATATATATATATATATATATATATATATATATATATATATATATAAAATATATAATCTTTAGTGAATTTTTTTTTTATGTTTGTGTTATCAATGTACCTCAGTGGTTTGTGTGTATACAAAGGGGAGGGGTTCAGAGGTGAAATTTCTTTTTGTGGTGTGCAAAACTAAATGTTGGTTTATTGTTTCACGATGTTGTGGTCAAGCAGATAGAAGAGGAGGTTGTCGTGACCCTGGGATAACCTCCAGAGCCCAGCAGGGACACAGGTCTCCAAGGCAAAGAAAGAAATTCCTCTTTCCCAGATAAAGATGAGTCTGCTGATTCCCCACCTCAGGTAGTAAGAGAAGGGGTGGCACCCTGGCAGGGAGGTTTGGCTAAATACAAGCCTTAAGAGACTATGACACCTTACAACTGATGTCACATCTGTGGAAGCAAGCTAAGAGAGCTGGGTGTGTCCATTTCCATCAGAAAATGCCCAAGCTTCCTGGAACTCATAAGTATTTTTCTGTTTTTTTTCCCATTTATTTTAAGGCTGTTTGCGATTTTCTTGTATGTATAGCACTGAACCCTTTGAGTATTAAATTGTTAAATTTAAGGTTACTTTGTGTGTGCTCTATGAACCCATTACCTGTTTTGAGGTGTGTTTCTGTTCGACTGTTGGAGATATGCCTGTATATGTTAGTGCAGTTTCTGTTGAGCTGTCAAATCAGTGGTGGTGGCAGCGTGTATTTGGGGTGTGTGGACTGTGTTGGGGTACGATTTATGCTCAGTTTGCAACCTAAGTGAAGGGTGAGTGCAAGATTGAGTGAATGAAGTGAGTTGACTCAGGGGTGCACCGCTAATGAGGCGAAGTGAGGCGGCCGCCTCAGGCGGCACTGTCCGTCACCGTCTGGGGGGCGGCATTTTTACTATTCAATGTAAACCAGCCCAGAACAGGCTGCTTTAAAAAGAAAAAAAAAAACAAAAAAAAAGCTGAGTGGGGCCTGTCCTGGTTTACCAAACGTTGTATCTCAGCGCAGACAGCGATATAATAATCGGAGGCCCAGGGGAGGTGAGGGAACATAAAATCCAATGCTACTTACCTCTCCTTCGATCGGTGTTACTTCCAGCAGGATTGGGGCCTCTGGTGACGTCATCAGGTCGCGTCGCCGGCCTGATCACGTGACATGTGTGCGCAATTAAACAGGGCCGAAAGCTGCAAGGAGTGCACCAGTGTCCAGGATAGGTAAGTAACACTAGTTTTTATGTTTGTCACCTCCCCTGGGTATTATGCACTGGTATTATGCTCCATAGTGGCCCCTGCACAGGGTATTATGCTCCATAGTGGCCCCTGCACAGGGTATTATGCTCCACAGTGGCCCCTGCGGAGCATAATACCCTGTGCAGGGGCCACTATGGAGCATAATACCCTGTGCAGGGGCCACTATGGAGCATAATACCAGTGCAGGGGCCACTATGGAGCATAATACCAGTGCAGGGGCCACTATGGAGCATAATACTGTGTGCAGGGGCCACTGTGGAGCATAATACCGTGTGCAGGGACCACTGTGGAGCATAATACCATGTGCAGGGGCCAATATGGAGCATAATACCGTGTGCAGGAGCCAATATGGGCATAATACCGTGTGCAGGGGCTACTAGGGAGCATAAAACTGTGTGCAGGGGTTGCTGTGGAACATAATACCATGTGCAGGGGCCACTGCGAGGCATAATACAGAGTGCAGGGGCCACTATGGAGCATAATACCGTGTGCAGGGGCCACTGCGAGACATAATACAGTGTGCAGGGACTGCTGTGGAACATTACAGTGTGTGTAAATGGGGCGCTATAAACAGGGGCTATGGCGCCTGTTTATATTATACGCTGTCTGTTGTCCTTGTCACATACTGTAGACATGTACAGGACTAGGCGCTTACACAGGTACCATTCAAACAGCTGATCAGTGGGGGTCCTGGGTTTTTGAGCCCCGCTGATTAGTTTATTAATGATCTGGAAAACCTTTTAATTAGTTAACACCTGGGGCATTGTTAATAAGGGGCACTATTTATACAGGGCACACACAGACATTATTAATATAAAGATGCACTTGGGGATATTATTCATTATGGGGGGTTATATCATATATTTTATAATTGGGGGTAGCAGCAGGATGGGTGTGTAGGTGAGGACAATGTGGGTTGGATGCCTGGAAAAGTGAGGAGCCAAGGATGTCTGTGTTGCAAACTTTACAGAGACAAGTCACAGCTGGAAAAAGTGGTCATGGCGGTCCAAAGGGAAGAGAAGGGAAATGTGACCAATTAGTCAGAGACGTCACCTGTAAGTCACAAAATGCTACTGCACTGTATTCATCTAAATGATAGAGGATAAATACCTGAGTGATGGGGGTCTGTCTGCTGAGACCCCCACTGAGCCTGAGAATTGTTTTTTTCCCCCCCACTGGGTGGGAATTCAGCCTGACCGCAGCCATATATATAGGTGTGTCACTTGGTGGATGGATGAACCTGCGTGGCTCTCATTCCTTCAATGGGAGTGCCAAAGATAGCCGAAGTCCAGTACTCAGCTATCTGTGGCGCTCCTATTATAGAGAATGGGGGCCACGTGGGCTAGTCCATCCACCAAGCAGAAGATGTGTGAAGTTATTTTCATTGTTAATACCGTGTTGTTGATCTGATACTGAAGTAATACAGGAAGAAGAATTCTTAAAAACTGTTTTATAACTTTGTGTATTGTGTATATTGTGTGACAATAACAGTGTGTGAAGCTAGTAGTATGGAAACTCAATTTTTTTTATTTTTTTTTGGGGGGGGGCGTCTTTCTATAGTCCGCCTCAGGCAGCAAAGAGGCTAGGTTCCCCACTGAGTTGACCCCTGACACACGGCCCGTATGTGACATTCCTGCGTAGGGCTCTGTGAATTAAAAAATAGAAAAGTTCTGTCTTTTGGAAGACGGGGAGTAAAAAACATAAATCAAAAAACAAATAATGGCTGTAGCAAAATGCAGTTTAAAAACAATGTGTGAAAGTTTTAATCCCTAGTAGGGTGGATGTCAGGTATTTAAATATGGAGGCCGCTCAAGAGTTGAGACTCACCCTGGACAAAGCTGATTTTGAAAGCAGTGACATCACACAACAGATGCTAGAACATGACATTCTGTGATGACATCATTTGTTCTTTTAATTTATTATAAAATCATGTACATTATGAACAAAGCCTTTACTACACATTTGTTTGTCACTTCAGCTTAAACTGTACATAAGGGCCAGAGAGGTATCATTTTCACATTGTTATTTAGTTTCTTGCCGATAAATCAAGGTTTCTGAACACAGCTGTACCCAGTTGGAAATCTAAGAGGATCAGAATTAAATCAGTCAGATTCATGCAGTGTAAATAAATGGTTCTAGAAATTGTTGCCTTTCACAAGTTCTAATTTCACTAACGTGTTAAAGTACCCACTACATAGAAATACTGTTCTTTGTATAAGGCTACTACCATTGTTCGCTACTTAACTGAGAATAATTTGTAAAATCATATTTCAATAATAATTTTATTTTATTTTTTAATTCGAAGTCAATATGGATAGAAAATCATTATTTGTATAACCAATATGCTGTGGGTTTTTTTGAGCCAAAGTCAAAAGTGGATTTAACAGAAGGGAAATGTCTAAGTGCTTTCTTTATAATTCCCTTTCCTTTACAAGCCACTCTTGACTTTGGCTCAAAAAACCACAGCAAAATGTGCAACAAAAAATCAGCTTTTCTGCAACGTGGGGCCTTAGGCTAAGATGCAAAGAAAAGCGGCGGAAACGCATCACATTTTTTCCACAGTGTTTTTCACAGAAAGTCGACAGAGTTTTCCTCTATGGACTTTCTACCTCTATTAAACCTATATGAAAAACTCCAGGGCTTTCGTAGGTATAATTGACATGCTGCAATTTACAAAAACGTATGGCTGGGATTACCCAGGTTCCCAACCACTTTGCAGGCACTGTAAATTGCAGCATTTTTTGCCACAGGGTTTCCAGAGTCTCCCTGTCCCCAGAAGCTGGACTGAGGTCAACAATCACCTTCACAACCGCCAGGAGGATTATCACCAGTCCTGAGACAGCCCGAGTAGTGGGTTCGGCTGTCTATAATTTTGTACCTTTCAGTGCCGTGCCAGGAGGAGCAGGAGAGGACCCTGACAGGAGGATCACGTGCGGGCCTAGTCTTCAGGTAACCAGAACCCTGTCAGGGCTTCGGTGTACCACAACTCACCAGAATATCTATATATGGGAGAGGCACGAGAGGAGTAGTATTGGAGCACAAGACTGTCATAATGTTACTGGGGCAACCTCCTAGAACCAAGGCTGGGGAATTGGACACTGTACTACTATCCCCATTTGGAAGCTGCCGTTTACCTGTTTCCAGTTGTTGCAATAAACTGTTCCTTGTTTGACTGTTATCACTGGCTGCCTGAGTCGTGCCTGCCATAACATCAAGTCCCTTCCGTCCACCATCATACCGACGAGAGGAGAGGCCCCCTCTCCAACTGAAAGTACCCAGGGGAAACAACTACTACCACCACCATAGTGCTGCAGGACCCCCCCCCCCCCCCATTGACTGTGACCCTCCCAGGAGCAGGGCTGGAGTGTTTGGTGAGTATGCTCAGCCTAGCAGGTGGCACTCCAAAAGCCTCTACAACTCCTCCGGTCTCATCCGCAACAGATCACCACCAACCAATGATGTCCCAGAGGGTGGCAATACAGTCTAATATGGCACCACCATTGTCGCAATTGTTTGTCGCACCCCAAAGGTTAACACCCATTATCAGTTAGCAAAGGGTGTATAATACAAGTAATACCTGCAATGCCAAAGCACTTTTGGCCAAACAAAAGTTTGTAATATTTTCATGGCCAAAATCTAATTTTTTGGCCAAAAAACATTTGAATGTGTATGGCCAGCTTAGGTAGAGCTTATTTGGCCCGCTGAAGTTACAGGTATACTGTCACTGTTAATACAGAATTGTAAGCTACAACCAGGAGTGGATTCAAAAAAGAGGAGACGCAGCATATTTTCTATTATCCACACCTGGTTTTGGTAAATGAAAGTGAATGAAATTCTGGCTAATCCCATCCACACATTGCGGGGAAAAAAACGCTGCAGAAAAACTGTATTTTTAATAAAATGCAGCATGACAATTTTACCTGCGGAAAAGCTTTAACCCCTTTTAACCCGCATTTTTCGATTTCAGTTTTTGACTTCCCACCTTCCAAACCCCATAGCTTTTTCTGTTTAGTTTTTATTTTTCCATTCAAAGAGCCATTTGAGGGCTTAATGTTTGCAGGACAAATTGTTCTTCATAACGGTACCATTTATTTTCCTGTACAATGTACTGGGAAGCTGGAAAAAAAATTCTGAATGGGGTGGAATTAGAGAAAAAGTTCATTTGTGCGACATTCTTACGGGATTTGTTTTTACGGCTGTAAAGGGAAGTGTGCAAATACATTTATACAATTTAATATCATGCATAAAATTATAAGGTATTCCAAATATGGTGGGCAGTTGGGATGTAAAACAGTGAATATAAAGTTTATATCCTCTCTACCTGGATAGAAATGGTATGCCCACCACACCTCACATAATGTGAGACTCCTGTGCTCGCCCAGGAGGGATGTATACGGGTGTGGACGGGGGTCAAACAACCCACAGTAACAATGTGTCTTTGTTTACTAGTTCTTTTATGTACAAGAACAACAAAGGCCAGGTATTCTGTTGGGTATGCCAGGAGGTGGGATGCTTTTCTCTCCGCATTTTTCGCCGCTTTTTTAAGCGGATTAGGTTTCCGTTCGGGGGGTCCGCTTGGGGGGGAAAACCGAACGCAGGTGTGAACCTAGCGTAATTGACCTAGGTTTCTATTCTGACGCATCGGCATGAAGCAGATTTATGAAGAGGCCGGTTCCTCATCATAAATCAGCCATACTCCATTTAGGGCCTATATTCACACTGGCATACGATATGCCAGTGATAACTTTTTCTATGGAAATATTGCGTTTCCCCAAAACAGTTATATGTTTATATGTTCCTGTAGCAGCTGAGGTAAATATTATGACTTTCTATAGCATCTAAGGTAGCATCAAAGGTATGTATTATGATGATCTGCCTCATGCATACCTCCCAACCATCTCAGATTCTGAAGGACAGTCCCAGATTGTGGGTCCTGTCGCGTCGTCCCAGTCAGTGGGAGGTATGTCCCGGATTCAACTCATCTGCGTCCAGAGAGGACACAGATGAGTTGAATACAATGGTGAAGCAGGAGCCGTCCGTGGACAGCTCTTGCTTCACCACTGTTTCCCTCTGCATGCTCCGACACTGGGAGCTATAGGCACGATGTGATGACGTCACTCACATTGCGCCTGCAGCTCCATGAACACTCCAGGAGAAGAGACAGCAGGGGAGCGAGGAGAGGTGAGTATCAGTGATTTTATTATGTTAAACTTTGGGGGGGACATTAGACTGTAGAGAGATAATGGAGGACATTAAACTGGTGGCAGATGAAGGGGGCACATTAAACTGGTGGAAGATGAAGGGGGACATTAAACTGGTGGCAGATGTAGGGGGCAATTAAACTGGTGGCAGATGAAGGGAGACATTAAGCTGGTGGCAGATGAAGGGGGACATTAAACTGGTGGAAGATGTAGAGGGACAATTAAACTGGTGGCAGATAAAGGAGGACATTAAACTGGGGCAGATGAAGGGGGGAACTTTAAATTGGTGGCAGATGAAGGGTGACAATAAACTGCTGGCAGATGTAGGGGGCAATTAAACTGGGGCAGATGAAGGGGGCATTAAGCTGGTGGCAGATGAAGGGGGGACATTAAATTGGTGGAAGATGAAGGGGGGACATTAAGCTGGTGGCAGATGAAGGGGGCATTAAGCTGATGGCAGATGAAGGGGGGACATTAAATTGGTGGCAGATGAAGGGAGACATTAAACTGGGTACAGATGGAGGGGACATTAAGTTGGTGGAAGATAAAGGGGGCAATTAAACTGGGGGCATATGGATGAGTGGACATTAAACTGGGGGGGCAGATGGAGGGTGACATTAAACTGGGGGCAACTGGAGGAGGACATTAACCCGTGGGGGTAGCTGGAGGGGGACATGTCTGCCAATAGTTGTCCCCAGTTTAAATGTCCCCCTCCAGCTACCTCCACAGTTTAATGTCCCCCTTCAGCTGCCCCAGTTTAATGTCCCCCTCCAGCTACCCCCACGGTTTAATGTCCCCCTTCAGCTGCCCTAGTTTAATGTCCCCCTCTAGTTGCCCCAGTTTAAACTGGGGCATGAAGAGAGGGACTTCATACTGTGGGGCAATTGGAGGGGAAAATTATAATGTGGGGGCATATAATCTTAGGGTGACTGTAGGAGCATTATACTGTGTGGGGGCACAAAGAAAAATGGATGAGAATGGGCTGAGTCAACGTAGAAGTGGGTGAAGCTAAATTTGCCATGGCGCACATAGCACACCACACATTTTGTCCCTCTTTCTGTCCTTTGAAAGTTGGGAGGTATGAGCATGTAAGGTGTTTATTATGATGATCTGCAGCATGTAAGGTGTGTATTATAAGCTTCTGTGGCAGCTGAGGTGTGAGAATGTGGAGGCAGAAGCGGCGCCACCTGGCCAAGTTGCTGGTGACAATGTGAAGTTGGCAGCAGCATGAGAAGGGCATACAGTGACAAAGTGTCTGTGGCATGAGGAGGCCATACAGTGACCCAGTGGCAGTGGCATGAGGAGGTCATACAGTGACCCAGTGGCAGCGGCATGAGGAGGCCATACAGTGACCTAGTGGAAATGGCTTGAGGAGGCCATACAGTGACCCAGTGGCTGCGGCATGAGTAGGGCATACAGTGACTCAGTAGCAGCAGCATGAGGAGGATGCAAAGTGACCCAGTGGAAACAGTATGCGGAGGCCATGCAGTGACCCAGTGGCAGCGGCATGAGGCCATACAGTGACCAAGTGACAGCAACATGAGGAGGCCATACAGTGATCCAGTGGCAGTGGTATGAGGAGGCCATACAATTACCCAGTGGCTGCAGCATGAGGAGGACATACAGTGACCCAGTTCCTCCCCTGTGCGACTTTGTTCGCCCAGGTAAACGAGGTGTAGAACAGTGTGACACTGCTGTGCCCTGCACATGTGGTATACTGGAGGAGCACTGTGAATTGTCCCTGCAGTGGAGACTGAGGAAACAGTGGAGGATGAGGTGGACATTGTTGCAAGACCAACGGTGTGAGAACGTGGAGGCGGAAGCGGCGCCACCTGGCCAAGTTGCTGGTGACAAGGTGAAGTTGGCAGCAGCATGAGGAGGGCATACAGTGACCCAGTGGCTGTGGCATGAGGAGGCCACACAGTGACCTGGTGGCAGCGGCATGAGGAGGGCATACAGTGACCCAGTGGCAGCGGCATGAGGAGGCCATACAGTGACCCAGTTGCAGCAGCATGAGGAGAGCATACAGTAACCCAGTGGCAGCGGCATGAGGAGACCATACAGTGACCAAGTGGCAGCAACATGAAGAGGCCACACAGTGACCCAGTGATAGCGGTATGAGAAGGCAATACAGTGACCAAGTGGCAGCAACATGAGGAGGGCATACAGTGACCCAGTGGCTGGGGCATGAGGAGGCCATACAGTGACCCGGTGGCAGCGGCATGAGGAGGCCATACAGTAACCAAGTGGCAGCAACATGAAGAGGGCATACAGTGACCCAGTGGAGACGGCTTGAGGAGGGCATACAGTGACCAAGTGGCAGTGGCATGAGGAGGGCATACAGTGACCCAGTGGAAGTGGTATGAGGAGGCCATACAGTGACTCAGTGTCAGCAACATGAGGAGGCCATACAGTGATCCCATGGCAGTGGCATGAGGAGGGCATACAGTGACCCAGTGGCAGTGGTATGAGGAGGCCATACAGTGACCAAGTGGCAGCAACATGAGGTGGACATACAGTGACCCAGTGGCAGCGGCATGAGGAGGCCATACAGTCACCCAGTGGCAGCAATGTGAGTAGGCCACAGAGTGGCAAGGTGATATGATGTGTAGGTAGCAACAGCCTTAGGAGGACATACAGTCACCCAGTGGCAGAGTGTGGTGAGGCAGCATGGATCATTTAATCTGCTGCATCAGGCATTGGTGGGTGGAAATCCTGGCTGAACCATGCCTGATTCATCTTCACAAAGGTCAGTCTCTCCAAATTTTGGGTGGTCAGGCGAGTTCTCTTTGGGGTAACTATGGCCAACGCTGCACTAAACACCCTCTCTGATGCCACACTACTGGCTGGGCAGGACAGCTTTTCCAGGGCAAACTCAGCCAGTTGCGGCCACAAATCCAATTTGGCTGCCCAGTAGCCCAGCGGATCTTCGATGACGGGTGGCAGGGCGCACTCTAAGTATGCCACCACCTGCTGGTTCAACTTCTGCTCTGTGTCTAGCTGCTGATGAGCAGCTTCTTCACTATGCGGCTGAAGAAAGCTGCTCATCAGCGACTTGCTCAGGCTGCTGCTGATGGAGCCGATATTGCTCCTGCCACCCCCACCCCCCTCCCACAGCTGCCATGCCAGTGCAAGTTGAGCGCTCAGGGCCCCCCCGGCCAGACATGCGAGAGGATGGACGATGGCACAGATAGGCAGCGGCCAACTTGCTATATAGTAAGTTGTCTCTATAGTAGTTCAGTTTGTCCTCCGTCTCAGCGGGTGTAAAAAAGGCCCCTATTTTTCCCCGGTAGTGAGGATCTAACATGGTGGAGAGCCAGTAGTCATCCCTCTGCCAAATGGTGACAATTTGGCTGTCACTGCGCAAGGAAGTCAGTATGCATCAGGCCATTTGCGCAAGTGGCTCCGAGGGATTCCCTGCATCCATCTCCACAGATTACTGCCACAGTGTGTCTGGGTCATCTGCCTCAACCTCTTCATCTCCCTCTGGCTGTTCTGGTTGCTCCTGCTCCTCCGCTCCACCCATTTGGCTACACATTGTTTGTGTTCCAATGTCCTCATCCTCCTCCTCCTCTTCCAGTTCAGCCCCCACAGGGCTCATGTGGCCTTGAGATGTATATGCCACATCACCAGTCCTCTGACCAGCCAGATTCATAAGCATCTTTTCCAGGATGTGAAAACGTTGTTCATCCCGTAGTCCTGGCGACTGACTAACAAACTGGCCTCCTCAAAGGGAACTAACAAATGGCAGGTGTCATGCATGAGCTGCCACTGGCTAACATTAAAGTTACACAGGGGAGTACCTCTGTCCGCTTGGATCATCAAGAAATCATTTATGGCTTTTCTCTGTTCATATAGTCGATCCAACATATGGAGGGTTGAATTCCAACGGGTGGAAACATCGCATATCAGCCTTTGTTGTGGGAGGCCATTCTGCCGCTGCAGCTCAAGGAGGGTGTGCTTGGCGATGTACGAGTGGCTGAAGTGCATGCAAAGTTTCCTTGACATTTTTTGATGTCTTGCAGATGGGTGGAACGCTTAAAGAAACAACAGCTTGACAACCAAATTGAACACGTACACCATGCAGGGCGCATGGCTCAGCCCTCCTTGACGCAGCGCCAACACCATGCTCTTCCCGTTGTCGGTCACCATTGTTCCGATTTTAAGTTCTCTTGGAGAATGCCAGGATTCGATTTCTTGATTGAGGACATGGAGCAGTTCCTCCCCTGTGTGACTTCGTTCACCCAGGCAAATGAGGTGTAGAACAGTGTGACACCTCTGTGCCCTGCATATGTGGTATGCTGGAGGAGCACTGGGAATTGTTCCTGCAGTGGAGGCTGAGGCGGACATTGTTGCAGGACCAATGGTGTGATAATGTGGAGGCAGAAGTTGCGTCACCTATCCAAGTTGCTGGTGTGTCTGGGCAGGCACCACATTAACCCAGTGAGCCGTAAATGACATATATTGTCCTTGACCGTAGTTACAGCTCCACACGTCGACGCTGCCGTGCACTTTGGCAGACACCGACAGGCTCAAGGACTGACCCACCTTCTCTTCTACATATTTGTGCAGGGCTGGTACTGCCTTCTTGGCAAAGAAATGACGACTTGGGACTCTCCACCTCGGCTCGGCGCAAGCCATCAGTTCTCTCAAAGGTGCAGAGTCCACGAAGTGGAAAGGGAGTGACTGCAGCACCAGCAGCTTGGACAGGAGCACGTTCAGCTTCTGCACTGTTGGATGATTTCACGCATACTGTTGTCTCTTAGATATGGATTCTGTGATCGATTGCTGACGCAATAACTGACTAGGAGGGGGAGGAGGAGCAGGAGCATCAGGACCAGCAGATGATGGGAAGGACACACAGCTTCCTTCAGCTGAGGTGGTGGAGCCTTGACTGCCTGAAATGGGGTGCGTGCCACTGGGTGCTGCAGCGGTTGCTTCAGCAGGCTGAACCACCACATTGGAGCCACGGCTCTCTCAGGCCACTTTATGGTGACACTGCATATGTTGGCGCAGGGCTGTGGTGCCAACATTGGCACCCTGGCCACGCTTCACCTTCTGCCCACAGATTGAACATATGGCCATGTTCACCTCCCCCGGCAGCTTTACAAAAAACTGCCACACCGCCGAGTAGTTGATTTTACCCTCAACACTCCGCAATAACTGACTGCTACCGCCACTGCCTCCGTGAACACCTGCACCAATGCTTTCTGGGCAGGTAGGCTGCTGCGAAACGGGTGGTCTACCCTGGGCATGTTTAGCTCCCGACCTCACAATGCCCCCGCTGCATTATGCGCAAGTTGCAACCCTCTTCTCCTGATGACAATGAGGCCCCTTCATCACCTGCCTCCCAATTACGATCGGCTACATCGTCATCCAGTACTGTCTGTAGGTTCACTGATGTCCTCCTCAACACCAGTTCCCATGCCACTCTCCTCATCACTACTTGCCCGCCTACCGCAGGAAGAGGCGGCTGTCTTCTCCACATCTTGGCTGAGCAGTAGCTGCTGACTGTCCTCTAGTGCCTCCTCCTCACTGTACAGTGGATCTGAGCCCACAGCATAGAGTAGTTCTCTAGCTAAGGGAACAGAAAAGGACAGAGGCAGGTTGAGGGCAGGTGAGGGCACAGGGCCTGCTGCCGGGCCAAGCCAACTAAGGATTGTGTCTGACGAACCTACCGACTCCTGGCTGGGGGTATCTGATGTGACTTGGGATGAATTGGATGACTGAGTCAACCAGTCTACAACCATTGGGTTGCTGGTCAAGACATGAACGCTACTTGACACTGGGAGCTCAGGCCTCTGTAACTGACCCCTGCTGCCATGCCCCCTTAGTCTGCTGCGACCTGTGCCTGCGCCAGAAACATTTAGGCCTGCGGCCCTCCCCTGTGCATGGCCTCTCGCTTCTCTGTCTGACATACTGTTCGATGGGGAAGAGTGAAGAAATCAGGCGATACCTTTTAGAGGCTAACTGAGTATATTTATAAGTAAGCTTTCAGGAGTGCTCGCTCCCTTCATTAGACATGGTGTGATACAAGAACTGAAAATTAACAGATTTTTATACACATGGTTTTCAAAGCATTTTAGAGTCCTTAAAAAAAAATTGCAATCTAAGTAGAGAAGTTATTTACAACAGGTCAAAAAAACAGTCTGGAAACTTGTGGTGCGTGACGGAGGGATCAGTAATTCTTGCTGTTATCTGTTTGCTATCAGGAGGTGATTTGTGTCCCTCACAGGTCATACATAGTGTGATTTGAAGCTGGCATGAATATTGAGTTCAGTTCATGGTTCAAACATAGTGTGACATGAAGCTGGCATGAATATTAAGTCTAAATTGCAGAGTTTGAAATTTTTGCATAAATTTGTACTCCATTTCTTTCCTTTTCTCCTGTGTCTTAAAATGTCCCATTAAAACCACAACCCGCAAATCTTCAATAGAGTGGTTTTCTCCGGAGAAATGTGCGGCCACTGGGAGATCTGTTCTGCTGTTATTAATGGTGGATCTGTGTGAGTTCATTCGTTGACTGAGTCTCTGCCCTGTTTCCCCCACAGAGAGGCCTGTGGTGGGACATTGCACAAACATTATGAGGTACACCACATTGGAAGACCTGCAGGAAAATGTCCCCCTAATTCTGTGCACCTGTTGTGACTGTGGGATAGGTACACTGTCAGTGGTGTGGATGTGCTTGCAGGTCATGCACCTTTTATGTAGGCAAGGTGAGGTGCCATTTTCAGTTGGGGCCTTCAGGGCACTCCGGACGATAATGCGCCTCAGGTTTGGTGGTTGTCGAAAGGAGTGGAGAGGGGGGACTGGAAATATATCCTTGAGTCTGTTGTCCCTATGTAGCACAGGTTGGAGCTCCTTGGCAATCCTTCGTAGGATCTCCAGCTGTGGGTTGTAGGTGACAACTAGGGGCACTCGGGCATCTTTCTGGGTCTCTCTATATGTGAGCAGACTGTCTCTGTTAATGGCTGCTGCTTTGTTTAATTGGTTGTCTGTCACTTTTGGTTTGTATCCCAATCTGAGAAATTTCATCCTCAGATCCAGGAGGTGCTTGTCCAGGTCTGTTTTGTCGGAGCAAATACGATTGTATCGTATAGCCTGGCTGTAGATTATAGATTGTCTTGTGTGCTTGGGGTGGAAGCTGTCTTTTCGAAAACCATGTGTATAAAAATCTGTTAATTTTCAGTTCTTGTATCACACCATGTCTGATGAAGGGAGCGAGCACTCCTGAAAGCTTACTTATAAATATACTCAGTTAGCCTCTAAAAGATATCGCCTGATTTCTTCACTCTTCCACTAATTTCAATGGCTAACACGGTACAACATTATATACTGTTCGATGAAAATACTTAATTGTAAAGGGCAAAAAGGCCTGTTATTTTCTACTTTGAAGAGAACCTGCAAATATGCACCTTATTTCTTCACCCACTAATGAACACCAATAAAATATGCATGATAAAGGCAGAGATTTGTAGCTCAGAATAATTTTAATTATTGACAATACTTTTTATAAATGGCTAGCAACTTTATACTGGTAACAAAATGCTGAATATGATCCTTTTTATGTGTTTATTTCGTGTTTTGACACGAATAAACACCTTTAAATAAGTGATAACCGCTAAGAATTATTGAATTATTATTGACAATACTGTATTGAACAATGGCCTGCAACTTTATACTGGTAACAAAATGGCGCATATGGTCCTATTTATGTGTTTTGACACTAATAAACACCTTTAAAAAAGTGATAACCGCTAAGAATTATTGAATTAATATTGACAATACTGTATTGAAAAATGGCCTGCAACTTTATACTGGTAACAAAATAGCGAATATGGTTGTTATGCCTTTCCCCACGTTAAAGGTCTTTATTACAGATAAGTGCAGATATTATTGGATTCAGTTTTCTTTGGCACAATAGTACTGAATACTGTAATGTTATGCCTTGTAAGAACAGTAAATAAGCCCCTTATAATAAACGCCTTTAAAAAGGCTTTTTTACAGATCCGTGCAGATATGGCTTTGGCACAATAGTACTAAATTATGTTATGCCTTGTAAGAACAGTGAATAAGCCCCTTATAATAAACGCCTTTAAAAATGCTTTTTTTACAGATATGTGCAGATATTATTGTATGATATGTCACTTTTTTTTTTTTGCTGTACTGCACTGCAAAAGGATTGTTGTGTTCCACCTTGACGATACAGATATATGTAATGAGCAGGAGTATAACGGCAGTGAGTGCTGCAATGTGAATTATGCTGCAAATACTTGCTGTAAATGAGCCTGCAACCACCCCCAATTCTTCTCTCAATTCCTCCCTATGCTTTCCCTACAGTTCTAAGGCTCACCCTCTTTCCTTGAACTTCTATCTGTTTTCTAAGTCTTTCCCTAGCTCCTGCCGATGTCTGTCCCTACAGTAAGAGCGGTGTGGAATGACTGTACCTAAAATGGCTGAGGGTTTTTATAGGGCTGTGACAGGTCCTGCTGGCTGCTGATTATCTGCACGCTTGGCATTGTGGGTGATCCCGCGCTCCCAGAGTCCCTTCCCCCTTGTCCTAACATGTGTAGCGGGCTTTTTTTTTTAAAAATGCGATTCGATGCATCGAAGCGTTTGGTGTTTTCATAAGTATTTCAGCCAACCAGTCATATACTGAGAAATCCCTCAGTGACAGCCTTAATCTGTAATAAAAGAGATTCCAAACTGTCTGTTGGAGAGCAGAAGGCTCTTACCTGGTTGAGAAGAAAACAAGAACATTTTATTTTTAAAAAGACAGATAAGGGGGTTATACCGTAGTTATGTCTAGAGAATATTTTGTAAAAGAGGCCTATAGGCAACTAGGAGATGTCAATACTTATGAAAAGTTGGATAGAGACCCCACTTTGGGTATTCAGATTAAAATCAGATGTTTTCTGAGAGAATATGTGAAAAGGGTGTAATATCAAAAGGTATGGCAGAGAAATTACTTGTGAGCTTCCCACACAAACCAGGGTGTTATTTCCTCCTGCCATCTTGATTCAATTACTATGCGAGCGGTTTCGCAATATGGGGTTGATAGGTATAGGTGGCTCCCACAGAGCGAAGCCAATTGGATCCTAAGGACGAATGCCATGGGATCACTTGGCTTGAATGATAAAGACGACATGAGCGCATTTCTATAGATAAAAAAGTTCCATATAATCTTAGGAAAATGTCAGCCATGATATTGCTTGTACAGTGACAGAAATGTCCTTATTGTCCAAGAAAAATGTCTAGTTTGGTCGAATATCACTTTTGTGATAATATTATGGATTATTAATGCATTGCTGGTTTTTATATAGTTTCACTTTTGTAAATATTAATCAAGTAATATTATGGATTAGGTCTCTCATAGGTCCCTGTGCCATTTTGGTCCCCCCCCCCTTTTTTATTGTTCATTTTTACAGTGTATTTTGCAGTATTGATTGTTGTATATATGATTATTTCTTACTAATTCCCTCTGCTTTGGGAGCTGTAAGGGGTTAACATGCTATTTTTGAAGACATATACATAACTTGTATCCACCGCCGTACTATACAACCATCAGATCCGGCCAGGTGTACCTTCTCGCTATGGAGATGTTGGGATGACGCATGCGCTTTGTGTAAGATTTCCCTTTATCCAGCTGCCAAAGCTGTGTGTGGAGGGCCATGCTTGTTTTCATCCTGGTCCCTTCATGTGCAACATGATCGGAGGCAGTCTCTTTGATCCGACGTCCGTGTATGCGGTGAACAAGGCAGCATTGGGGATTTGGGGGATGGGGCGTGGTGGGCATGCGGTGGGGGGCGGGATGGAGACCCCTGAAATGGCACATATAAACCTGGGTAAGTCCTGAAGATGGTTATGCAGATAGGGGCCAGAAGAAGCTCTTGTTAGCACGAAACAGCCATCGCTTTGAATGCTGCATGGAGCTATCTCTCTCCCTTGTGCTGCCATCATGCTTTAATGGACGTTTGGAATAAAGACATGTTTTTATAAGAAGCGTGGTGAGTGCTCCCTTTTCTCTTGCTGGATTGATGAATTTGTTTTGTGTTTTTGCTATTATGGGGCGAGCACCACTGAAAGCTAAATTTAAAGGTCCTTCCTAGTCGGACAAACATTATTGTTGGATCTATGGACTTCTAGATACTGGGACAGCGCCACTCTAAAACACTTTGTATATCAGACTCACATACTGATCACACCAGCAACATGCCAGGCTAAACTGACCAAACAAGGAGTCTGCTTTTAGAAAAATCTGATTGCTGCAGGTCTCAGGGTATGTTCACACAGAAGAATTTGACACTGAATTTCTGCCTCGGGAATTTGAAGCGGATTCTGCTTGACAAAAACCAATGTGGAATTTGATGCGGAATCTGATGCAGAATATAACACTATTTGTCACCTGTTTAGCCAAGCTTACTAGGTAAAGAAAACTCCACCTACATCTCTCCTAAGAGAGATGTCTGAGTCAGGCAGCTCTAGAGCCCTAGGCCACACCAGAACCACTGCAGATCAGGGGAGGATGAAAGTCAGGAGGACTGAAATGGTCCTTCTAATGAAGATATTAATAAATATTATATGCCGTTGAAGGATACGGCAGCAGGTATGTCAACTGCTTTGTTTTTTTTTTTAATTTACAAATCTTTATTTGTTATATATTAAATAATTTTTTAAAATGTAATTATTAACAAGAGCAAGAAAGACAGCAGCGTCTGATCAGGCACCGCTTTTGGGTTCACTTAATAAATGTCCACCATAAAAGGGGTTACCTTGGTATACCAGGAGTTGAGACGGTGAGCATTTTTTAATTCATATGTACACTATATCCTGAGTTTAAAATAGGTTATAGTCAATTGCTCACTGTTATCAGCTAGTTTAGGCCAGGAAGGGACTTAATTTAGGATAGGTGATTAGAATTTATTGCTCCCTCTTATCAGCCAGTTTAACCTAGGGATGGAGGTGACTTTAGGATTGTAGGAAAATGAAATACAATATATTGTATCATCCAGTTTAGGCTAGGGTGGTGTGCACTTTGTAGAATAGGTGACTGCAATATACTGTTATCAGCTATTTTATACTAGGGATTGAGGGATGCTTTTAGGATAAATGAATGCATTCTTTTACTCACTGTTATCAGCCAGTTTAAGGCCGCCAAGGAGGATGACAGTATGAGGGGTGCAGTATATTGCTCCCTGTTATCATTGTGTTCATTGTTACCCTGAAAATACATTAACATTTGTGGTGCTTTCGTATTGTTGATTATTAATGATATCATGTGTTTCTCACAGATACTCAAATAAATTTCTCAATTTCTGCCAGATGCCAGTAGAGGCTTTTGAACGCCTTGATGGAATCCTCTGGCACTCCAACTGAAAGGCTGCTCATCACGTTGCAGTGATTTTTTCTTTTTTTTTAATTTGTTATTTTACATTCTTAATAAAAAAAATTCCGCCCCATGCCCATAATGGTATGGTATGCCCATACCATATGTGTCAGTGAAAACTAAACAGAAGGTACACAGATTGCTATTTCTGTGCTGTCTGTGGTTTTCCCAAACACTAGAATGAATGTTCAGAGCTGCATAAACGGACAGGTATATTTTGCGTCTATTTTCTACAGGCTGGTCACACAGCTGCAAAAACTACAAATGTTTGTACACGTCCCTAGAAAAGAATGTGCCCAAATTTTATTTTCCATTGCAGACCCATAATTGCAGATAATACAATGAAATAAAATATGGTTGTGTTCCTGAGGCCCTATAACTGTTTTGAACACGTTTGCTACTTGTTGCTTGGTGAATTTGTTCCAATCACAGGTATGAAAATATGTCACTACATCTACTAATTTTTAATTGTCTTTCTCTTACAGAATTTTGGCAACTTGGGAAAGTTATGCATCCCTACACCTTCAATTCTGAGTTGGTAAATTGGTAAATTCTCCATCATATGAGGAGCACATGCCACATGATCTGGCAGCACTTGCAGCCAATATCGATACCTAATCCAACCCTGGAGATTTAGTTGCAGGCAGAAGCAGGCTTTCAGTTTGTGGCCAATTTCTCCAATTGCATAGACACCATTGATGGTAAGCATGAACTTGTGCAGCAGCCAGTATCATGGCTAGTAAGTGGAGGATCTTCAACTGTGCAATGCAGCTGGATGCCAACACAGTTGACATGGTCATCAAAGCTGCCTTCACTTCACAGTGGCAAATTCTAACATGTGAACTTACCCTTATAGATGAATTTCAGTGCTTGTGTTTCTTCTAGTAGAGTACAGTAGAGATGGGTGAGAGGACAGCAATTTACAAGTTAAAATTCAACATCACACAAATACTTCACTCTAAATTCATTTGGGACAAATTTGTGGCAAAAATGACTGTGAGTCAAAATTAACTCACTCCAGTTATCTGGATAGGGTTGTTTTGGAGGCAAGCACGTGGATTGCAGCAAGATTTATTAAAATCAATTTTTAAAAAATTGCAGAATTTTCAGAAACAAACCTTCTGCATATGAATCTACCCTAATTATGTGAATACGGTATTCATAGTTAACAGTGTCCAGCTGATCCTGGACTCCACTGATAGTTGAGATGCTGTTGGCCAGCCAAGACTCATAACACTGATATCCATCATCTGTCAACATACTCAATTATCAAATATTGTATAAAATTAAGGGTAAGTCCTAAAGGTAATTGACATGGTTGCTTTTGAGCTACTGTTTGGTTTTTAGTACTATATTTAAAAATTGTTGTGAGGCTTGTTGCTATATTGACATTACTAATTTACAAGTGTTACTGTTTCAGAGATCTGCATGAGATTTTCTGTTTCATCTATAAATTGCCCTACTTTACAGATCATATGGCACCATTGAGTAGGCAGTATGTGGTGTCAATGGTTATGCAAGCATGTGCTGGCACAGTATGTGGTATTATTTGAAATTTATCAGATAAGTGCATGGTATTTCTTGTATAATCTATATTTAAAAGATATATAAAATATTTAAAATATTCTACTAAATATTTAAAGTGCTGCTTTGTATTATTTTCCAAAGGTAAACGTGGCAAAAACTGAGGCCTAAATATATATCCATGTTGGTTGATATAGACTCTAATAGAATAGTGGACCATCTATCTTTTATTGCAAGACTAAGAAGAGCATTCACATCAGTGGGTGTATTTGAAGATCATGTATTCTAGCTTTGGTGGAACTCTTCCATTATGTATTCTATCCTTAGTTATCTATACCCTTAGGCTAGGTCTCAAGTGTATGCCAGAGGCCATGGCAAAACCAAGTGAAATTTGGTTTTGCTGCAGCTCACCTGAAGGTTTCTCTGTGGGTCCCTACAGCTTTGAAGCTTTGCATTGGACATTTTAAAAGCACTGGTGATTCCCACAGCAACAATTGACATGCTGCAGGTTTAAAACCTGCAGCACAATTCACTCTTGACTGCAGGTTTTAACAACAGCATGTTTAAATCTCATCCACAGCGCTGGTACTATAGATTGCAGCAGGTTAGCCACCATCAATTATGCAGTGGCTAAGCTGCTGCAGTGTTTTTTTCAGAAATTTCTGCTATCATCTGAAAAGAATATAGGTAAATTCACGAGCTTGCTGCCAAAACATCCCTATTCAGATGAATGGAACAGATTTTCAGTTGACTGAATTTCTTCATCAAAATCTGATGCATGTGAATCCAACTTAAGGTTGAAGTCCCATATTTCTGCAGCGCAAAAAAAACGCTGTGTTTTACAGTACCTACAAAGTGAATGGGATTCTGGCTAATCCCATCCACACATTGCAGAAAAAAATCAGTGGAAAAGCTGCGTTTTCAAAAACACTTGAATTTTGAAAATCACAGCATGTCAATTATACTTCCAGACTCGCGTTTATCATATAGGTATAACAAGGGCAGAAAGTCTGCAGAGGAAAACTCTGCAGAAACACAATGAAAACACATTTTTTTTTTTTTGCTGCGTTTCACTAACTGTGGCTTCAACCTAAGAAGCAGAAAAGTATAGCCCAGGAAAAATGGTTAATAATTTAATTCCCCGCCTAGGCCCCTGTTAGCACTGACCTGTTCTGCGGCCTAATAACCACTCTGGAAGTATACCATCCCTGTAACGCTAAATGGGTCTCAATGGCAAAACATGGCTCTACACTACAATCTGGACACTGCTGCTGCAAGTAGTCTCTTAAGGTCACCCAGAGACACAATAAGCTCCTTGGCCTCTTTCACTGCTACAATGTCACAATTCGTCTTTTAATTATGTGTGTCTGATCTAATTAAGCATTACTTATTTTTCCGCAGAACTGACACACGTAATTGGGTTAAGTAAGCCTTTTGACCACTAAACTCCAAAGATATGTTTATTCAGTGCTCAAGCACTCTACTGTGAAGATCTACAACACATCTAAATGAGATCAATACTGGGCTATTAGATGGCAGTAAATAATGGAACGAGAATCACCAAGCACCTAAAGAAAGGTTAAGGTGCAGCTTTGTTTACGTGCTCCTATCTTCTTCATTCTCTAGTTTAGAGGGGTCACTCATACACAAAATAATGTATAGACCTAGTAACTCCCTAGAGCATTGTATGTGTTGTTCCTATTAACAAGGCTGTAACTAAGTTCAATCTATAACCACCATGCCAGGAAACTATCAACCAAGTATTGAGTCAGGTATGACCCTACGAAGTAGGTGAACTATTTGCCATATGCTGTAATGCTTTTGCATATTTTAAAAAGGATAACATCAAATAAAAATTTCAGCGTGCAAGATTTTATGAAAGCCCCTAAAAAATGTGTTTAGCTACTAGCAGACATAGCTATAATTCAATGTATTCACAAGAAGAGTGCTTCCAATCCCCCACACAACCTTTCCCTGCCCTCAGTGTGGTAAATGATAGACCTCTGTGTATGGACATAGCCGCAGCATATACAGTATAACTATGTTATAACTACTCTTATAACTATGATTCCACTATATTTTTCAAGAGCTCCACATTTTTGTGCTGTTTAGAGTAGTCAGGGTAAGAACCTGTACGTTTTATATACAGATCTGCTTCATAAGGATTTCTGGGATTTAAAGGGTTTTCCCCAGAGTTCACATTAATGACCTATCTATTGATAACCTGCTAGTAGAAGTAGACTGAGCTGTACACTTTGTAGTGTATTAAGCCACCAGGCCTCTATACACTGTATGGAGCTGTGTGATTCTAGCTCCATATACTATGCAGATTTAGGTGGCCACAGCAGTAGATTGGTGGAAGTGTCAAGTGTTGGATTTCCACTGATCTGATAAAGATGACCTATCCTAAGGAATGGCCTGTAAGGGGCCAGGACCCTAGTCAGCTACGCCAACCGATTACATAAGCCCATGTATAATCTGAGCTATGCATTTTGGCTATTGGATACATTGTCTATACCTACTCGGTTATTGCTTGTATTTATTTATATTCTGTTGTCCCCTGACAAACTATATACAATTTTAGTGTAACTTGCATATCGGGACAGGATTTGCAAGACTTATCAAGATTTGTGAGTTCGGGACCACCCTTGTATAAGTAGGGATTTTACAGGGTCCAGTGCATTAGGGTCAAGTTCCTGAATGCACACTATAGGTTGTTTTTTTACCCTTTCACTTGATTGGCATGTCAGAATTGGCAACGGACCTCTTTTTGCCTGAACCACCACAACTGGGACATTGCCAGGGAACATGCAAATGGTAAGAATGCGGTTTATTTTCTGTTCTTTATTGCTGGTTATTTAGGGGCTGGTTTGTATAAGTTACCATTTGTATGATGGTTTGTGCCCAGTATTTATACTTTTAACCTAAACTTGTTTCTAATTATACTAATTACACAAGTCTACAAATTTTCAAAAGTTGTTTGGTTCAGAAATAAAACGAGCCATTTCTTAATGATTTTCATGTGCTGAATTCAAATATCAAAAGGAAAACTGTCAATTGGCTCTAGTTTCTATGATACCGAAGAATTCTTGTTTTACTGTTATATAAATTGTATACAGTCATGGCCAAAAGTTTTGAGAATGATACAAATATTAATTTTTACAAAGTCTACTGCTTCAGTTTTTCTAATGGCAATTTGCATATACTCCAGAATGTTATAAAGAGTGATCAGCTTAACAGCAATTACTTGCAAAGTCAATATTTGCCTAGAAAATGAACTTTATCCCCCAAAACACATTTCAACATCATTGCAGCCCTGCCTTAAAAGGACCACCTAACATCGTTTCAGTGATTGCTCCATTAACACAGGTGTGGGTGTTGATGAGGACAGGGCTGGAGATCAATCTGTCATGATTAAGTAAGAATGACACCACTGGACACTTTAAAAGGAGGCTGGTGCTTGCCATCATTGTTTCTCTTCTGTTAACCATGGTTATCTCTAAAGAAACACGTGCAGTCATCATTGCACTGCACAAAAATGGCCTAACTGGGAAGAGTATTGCAGCTAGAAAGATTGCACCTCAGTCAACAATCTATCGCATCATCAAGAACTTCAAGGAGAGAGGTTCCATTGGTGCCAAAAAGGCTCCAGGGCGCCCAAGAAAGACCAGAAAGCGGCAGGACCGTCTCTTAAAAGTGTTTCAGCTGCGGGATCGGGCTACCAGCAGTGCAGAGCTTGCTGAGGAATGGCAGCAGGCAGGTGTGAGTGCATCTGCACGCACTGTGAGGCGGAGACTCTTGGAGCAAGGCCTGGTCTCAAGGAGGGCAGCAAAGAAGCCACTTCTCTCCAGAAAAAACATCAGGGACAGACTGATATTCTGCAAAAGGTACAGGGAGTGGACTGCTGAGGACTGGGGTAAAGTCATTTTCTCTGATGAATCCCCTTTTCGATTGTTTGGAACATCTGGAAAACAGCTTATTCGGAGAAGAAGAGGTGAGCGCTACCACCAGTCTTGTCTCATGCCAACTGTAAAGCATCCTGAAACCATTCATGTGTGGGGTTGCTTCTCAGCCAAGGGAATCGGCTCTCTCATAGTCTTGCCTAAAAACACAGCCATGAATAAAGAATGGTACCAGAATGTCCTCCAAGAGCAACTTCTCCCAACCGTCCAAGAGCAGTTTGGCGCTCCACAATGCCTTTTCCAGCATGATGGAGCACCTTGCCATAAAGCAAAGGTGATAACTAAATGGCTCAGGGAACAAAACATAGAGATTTTGGGTCCATGGCCTGGAAACTCCCCAGATCTTAATCCCATTGAGAACTTGTGGTCAATCATCAAGAGACGGGTGGACAAACAAAAACCAACAAATTCAGACAAAATTAAAGCATTGATTCTGCAAGAATGGACTGCTATCAGTCAGGATTTGGTCCAGAAGTTGATTGAGAGCATGCCAGGGAGAATTGCAGAGGTCCTGAAGAAGAAGGGTCAACACTGCAAATATTGACTTGTTGCATTAACTCATTCTAACTGTCAATATAAGCTTCTGTTACTCATAATATGAATGCAATTCTATTTCTGTATGTGATAAAAACATCTGACAAACACACATAAAAACCAGAGGGCAGCAGATCATGTGAAAATATTATATTTGTGTCATTCTCAAAACTTTTGGCCATGACTGTATTTAAAATCAACTATAATTTACAGACATGTCTAAGCTCTTTTACAAATTATAATTATATTTAGGCTAATATGTTATTGTACTCTGCAACGTAGGTCCTCATTCATTGGCTACTCGGCTCTTTTTCACACGTCTCTTGTATTCAGGCATCGGATTGTCTCTGGTAACTGTCCAGCAGTAGTCTGCAAGCATTGATGGGTTCCATTTACCCTGATATATTTTTTCCATAGTCGCAATTTCCTGGTGAAATCGCTCACTGCTCCACAGTTTGATGCAAAGAAGTCTAGATAAGAGTGCAAGTAATGAAACTTAAAAGAAATGTTACATCCCAGGTTTTTATATGCCTTGAGGAGATTTTCCACCAACTCTTCATAGTTATCTGCCTTGGTGTTTCCCAGGAAATTTGTTACTACTAACCGGAATCCTTCCCATGCAACCTTTTCCTTACCACGCAGCAAATGGTGAAACTCTTCATCTTGAAGAAGCGCACAAATCTGAGGACCAATAAAGACCCCTTCCTTTATCTTTGCTTCACTCAACCTTGGAAACTTACATAGGAGATACTTGAATGCCTCTTCATTCATCGCCTTTACGAAGTTCTTCATAAGACCCAGCTTGATATGCAATGGAGATAGCAGAATCTTTGTTGGTTCAACGAGCGCTTGATGCATAACATTTTTAGTCCCTGGCTGCAGTGATTGTTGGAGTGGCCAGTCTCTTTTCTTGTAGTGGTCTGATGTTGCACGACTGTCCCATTCACATAGGAAGCAGCAGTACTTTGTGTATCCACCCTGGAAACTAAGCACTAGCGCAACCACCTTCAAGTCACCACAGATGTTGATCATAGTTTATGCATCTCAAAAGCTGTTTCATGTTTTTATGTTTCCTTCATGTGAACTGCATAACCAATTGGAACTGATGGTAGTGCATTGCCATTGTGCTGTAAAACAGCTTTGAGACTGAGCTTGGATGAATCGATAAATAGCCTCCACTCATCTGGGTTATAGCTGATGTTGAGAGCTTCCATTACACTGCAGAGGTTATTGCATGCAACAAGATCACCCTCCTTGAAGAAGAATTGGACAAGATGCTTTTGACGGTCCTGGAACAAAGAAATCCGAACATCATCTGCTTGCAGATTCCACTGTTGAAGTCTGGAACCTAAGTTTAACCCCTTAACGACCCAGGGCGTAATAGTATGTCCTGAGTCGCATGACGATATATGGAGAGCGCTCAGGAGCTGAGCGCTCTCCATACACCGCGGGTGCTGGATGTATAATACAGCCAGGACCCGCAGCTAACAGCAGCGATCGGTGCCTGCACCGATCGCGGCTGTTAACCTTTTAGATGCCGCGGTCAAACGCGACCGCGGCGTCTAAATTGCAGAGCCGCCAAGGGCGCCGCCATTTTTACCTCATCGCCGCCCTCCAGAACGTCATCGGAGGGCGGCGCTGGGTTGCCTATTGAAGGCTCCCAGGCCTGTCATTACAGCATAGCTATTACACGATGCCAGAGGCATCGTGTAATAGCAGTGAAGGCATTTTGCTATTCACTGCAATACAGTAGTATCACAGTGAATAGTATGATCGATCAGACTCCCTAGGTTTCAAGGTCCCTAGGGAGTCTGATCATACAAGTAAAAGTATAAAAAAAAAGTTTTTAAAAGTATGTAAAAATTTAAAAAAACACAAAAGTTCAAATCACCCCCCTTTCCCTAGATCAGATATAAAAGTAAATAAACAAAAGTAAGCATAAACACTTTAGGTATCCCCGTGCTCCAAAATGCCCGAACTATTAAAATATTAAAATATTTATCCCATACGGTGAACGGTGTAGCGGGGAAAAAAAATCAAAATGGCCAAACAGCGTTTTTTTCAACACTTTGTCTCCTATAAAAAATTGAATAAAAAGTGATCAAGGCATCAGATCTTTCCCCAAGTGGTATCAATAAAAACGTCATGTTGTCCCGCATAAAAAGACGCCTTACCCAGCTCCATACATGTAAATATGTAAAAGTTACAGGTGACACAATATGGCGATGCAAAATTTTTTTTTCTATTTAGCAAAGTTTTTAATTTTTTAAAAGGTATCAAAACATTACAAATACTATATAAGTTTGGTATCACCGTGTTCGTACTGACCCGCAGAATACAGGTAACATGTCATTTTTACCACAAAGTGAATGCTGTAAAAATTAAACCCATATGAATTTGGCACAAATGCAGTTTTTCTCCAATTGCACCTCATTCTGAATTTTTTTCCAGCTTCCCAGTACATTGCACAGCTAATTGAATGGTGCCATTACAAAGTACAATTTGTTTCGCAAACAATAAGCCATCATGTGAGTCTGTGAACGGAAAAATGAAAAAGTTATGGCTCTTGGAATGTGGGGAGGGAAAAATGAAAATGCAAAAACAAAAAATGGCCCGGTCATTAAGGGGTTAATTAGGATTGCATCACCTGGCCTTTATTGGCATCTTTCTATTGGTCATTCTGAGATGATGCAATTCTAGCAGATGATACAATACTGATGTTGCAAACTTTTCACAGTATTGTGTTAAAGGCTGTAAGAAATATCAAAACCCTCTGTATCTAGAAAATTAGCGCCAATTTCAAATTTGAGCATAAATTTCCGATCTCAGCACCCCAAAATTAGTGAAGATCAACTGTTTTCATGTCTGAACCAATTTGGCTGTAGACCAGTGTTATACTTTTGAATTAGAGAGCTGTTACAATTGCTTTTTGTACTTTTGATCTTTGATTGTATAAGGCCATGTATGCCTCTCACTCTGATCTAACCAAGATATGTGAAAAGTTGCACAACTTTACAACATACTTTGCATTTAATTTCTCCCCGTTTTCAAGATACCTACTTATCTTGTAAAAAGTATGATGCAGGAACCCAATTCTGTAACATACATTGACATGTATTTTAAATGTTAGGACTTTATAAAATGACTGTGTTATGACTGTGCAAGACTGTGAAAAAATATATTTACATGAGACTTTTGTTGCTGCTTTCCGGCTAACACAGATCTCAGTAGAAAAGAAAAATAGGAATGCAACAAGCTGACAATTTATAAATGACATTTTTATGAAACTGTATTCTTGTTCTCAAGTCAGCTGAAGTAAAATGACATTTACTTTTTATGTAATTTGTTTTGCATATATCTGAGCATATTGGTGACTTTATAGTCATAACTAACAGGCTACTGTCACACTAGTTTTCGGTGACCGTTCGGGAACTCCGTCCCCCATTCCGCTTAAAATATGTGGAGATAAAAGTCCTGTTAGCAGGACTTTTCTCTTTTTGCCAATTTCAGGCGGAAACCGGGAGGTAACCCAACAGACCCCATTATAGTCTATGGGGTCCACGGTTTTCCACTGGTTACCGCTTTTTAAGAGGATATGTTTCAGTTATTTGGGCCCCCAAACGGACCCAAAGAACGAAAACCCAAACGCTAGTGTCAACCTAGCATAATACATTCATATAGCATCACCATATTCCACAGTGCTTTGCAACCAGGAATGTAGTAAACATAAAGACATGATAAATAAGAAATGCAAGTTAAAATCCTGAATTATGTAGAAAATGACTATGCAAACTATAAGTGAGCTACCTGAGAAATGCTATGTCCACTAACAGAAGACACTGTAAACAGTATCTGGGAATCTAAATTCTGTCCCTGAATTGTGAACCTTACAATGACGAGTCATGGTACTTTTATGCGGCTCTGTAGTAACTTCCATGGACACGTCTGGCCGACTGACCGAAAGCGCCTTTGTGAGAGAACTCATTTGCCTGCATCTCTAACATCCCCTCCAGCTCATAGTTTCCTATGTGACCTGGTGAATTTACTAGGACCGCCCAAAATGCAGTGTACTGGTTTTTCATATGAGTTTGTAAGGGAATAAACCTGACTCTAGGCTGAAAAAGAGGGTGTTACACTGCCATCTAGTGTGTCTCACTGGAATAACGTGGTGGTAAATGATCCAGACTGCATACTAAAATGATGGTGCTTTTTTCCCCTTGGCTGATTAAATATTCAGGTCATGTGTTTATTATGGCTGCTTTCACTTAAATTAAATCACAGATAAGAAAACAGTGTAACAGATTTTCATAGCATGTTCTGTAGATTTCGAAATCTTTGTTTGATCGTTTTTGCTGCTGCAAGTATAATATGTAATAGTCTACTGTTTAGACACCTGCCGCATCTGACTGTTGCTAGTATAGAAATGCATTGTAGGTATAACGTATTAGAAATATTTTCATTACATCATGGATGAATGCATTGGAGTCCAAGAAACTCAGGCTTTCTACAGTATAAACACACATATTCAGTAATACAATGTTATTAATAGATGTAATAATACCTTGGCAGCAGGGATTTTTTCATCTTTCCACCAATGCCTTTCACGTATACACATGCAAGCTCTTTAAGGCTAAGGCCCCATCATGCGGAAACTGCGTTTTTTGTTGCAGATTTTGCTGCGTTTTTTGAGCCAAAATCAGGAGTGGCTTGAAAAGGAATGGAAAATATTAAGGAAGATCTTAGATGTTTCCCTTGTGTGAAATCAACTTCTGACTTTGCCTCAAAAAACCTGCAGCAAAATCTCCACCAAAAAACGCTGCGTTTCCGCAACATGGGGCCTTATCCTAAACCTCTTTTTTAAATTATATGTCGTAAGTGCTACTGAGGCATAAAATTTGAAATGCAAAAAAACAATGGAAGCATTTCCCACAGATATATTTAATAAAAAATTAATCAGTTCACACTGTGACCCAAGTCTCATGACTTTTAAAGATGACCCTTCACCACCTCCACCAACTCTAATTCTTAGCCTCTGTTAATAGGTGCAGCTCCACTGATTCTAGTATAGTTGGAATTTCTAGCCCCCACCATTCTAGGGCAATTAATGCTGTTAGTTTTGGTACCTGATATGCAGGGGCGTAACAAGCAAAGGCTGGGCCCCATAGGAAACTTTTGACTTGGGCCCCCCCTTCACGGCATAGGGCCCCCTCATAGTAGACCTCCACACAGTATGATATCAAATAGCGGCCACCTCCACACAGTATAATGTCCCATAGCAGCCCCTACACACAGTATAATGTCCCATAGTGGCCCCTCCTCACAGTGTAATGTCCCATATCGGCCCCTGCACACAGTATAATGTCTCGTAGTGGCCCCTCCACACAGTATGATATCATATAGCGGCCCCTCCACACACTATAATGTCCCATAGCGGCCCCTCCACACAGTATTATGTCCCATAGTGGCAGCTGCACACAGTATAATGTTTCATAACAGCCTCCATACAGTATAATGTCTCACAGTGGTCCCTCTACACAGTATTATTTCCCATTGTGGCCCCATCAGTGTTCGTTGCAAATATTGCAAAAATTTCGGGTTCAGTAGAACTTGGGATACACCACCCACAAACTGTTATTATACTATGGGGTCTTTTCAGACCCCAGAGTATAATGATCGGAGGCCCAGGGGAGATGACAAACATACACACCTCTCTGCCACAACTCCCTGCTGTTTTCGGTCCTCTTCAATAACGTCAGAGACATGGGTTATGTCATTATGTGTTGTGACGCCAGCCTGACCCACGTGATATCTGATTGATAAGTAAATAGGGTCTGTTACCTGCTGGGGTTACTCCAGCAGGTAACGGCCTATTTAAAAAAATAAAAAAAAATAAAGCAACAGGGGCCCACCTGGAGGTAAGATTGCAGGCCTTGTGGCAGCCGCTACGGCCACTGCTAATATGCTATTTATATCTATCAGTGGAGCGGCGTGTATTAACAGATGAACTTGAATCGGTGGAGGTGGTGAAAAATCCTCCTTAAGTGTTTTCATTTTAATAACTGTGGTAAATGTATCTTTATGGTTACTGACAGCAGAAGTTAATCTCTGGTGTATTTATATAGTTTTAGTGTCAGTTATACTGCATTTACTCTATTATCCATGTCCTTGTATTTTTATATGATTTTAACAAATTCTAGTAAATATGACATTATGGAAAAATCAATAATTTATATATACTCCAAAATAGAGTTATTAGAAAATACAACTCATCCCACAAAACAAGACCTTGTACAGCTAAGGCATTTTCATTGCATGCCAGTTTAAGGCTAGGTTAACATCACATTTTCACTATACAGTTCATACTTCAGTTCTTAAGAAAAATACATGACAAAAAAGTATGCAAAGGAAGGAGCATATGTTTGCATCCGTCTAACAGCCTTCAATGTTAAAGAGAAAATGTATATGCCTCTGTCCAGTTTTTTGCAGGACAGAAAAGTATTGTCTGCCACACTATTCTGTCCTGCAAAAAAATGGACAGAGATACATACATACAGAGGACTCTGCTCCAGAAAGATTACAATCTATGGGGAGATAGGAAAACACAAGAAGTAAGAGGGCTTGTTTGGTACAATGGTCCAGCCATCTTTTAATAAATAAGGTCATATAACAGTCTGTATGAGCCAGTCACCAGAATACTAAGTGCAAGGAGTGCAGAGTAACTTCTAGATGGAGGGGTAAGGTTCTGAGGAATCGAGTAGGAAGGATAGCTTAAGATAACAAATATTAGCTAAATTTGCGGAGGTGTAGTACAATGTGATCAGGTCATGTGATCAGCCTGCCTAGACAGATGTAATTTTAGGGCAGTTTTGAAGCTGCTGTAGTTGGGTATTAATCTGATTTTCGGGGGTAAAGCATTCCAGAGCACTGGTGCAGCTCTGGTGCAGTTAGTAGATGGAGGGAATACAAAAAGTTCAGTTTTTGAAAGATTCAGTTTCAGATAAAGAGAAGACATGATGTTAGAGCAGGGGTCTCAAACTCAATTTACCCGGGGATACTCCAGCAGGTCACGGCCTATTTATATAAATAAAAAAAAAACTTATCCTCACCTACCTGTGATGCCTTGATGCAGCCGCCGCCTCCTCCTCTTGTCCGAGACGTCTGTGTCTCAGCGTAGGAGGCGCGATGACGTCATTATATCGCTGCCTGCGCTGTGATGCGGACGTCTCGTAAGCCAGCCCAGGACAGGCCCCGCTCAGCGTTGTTTTTTTTAAAGCGGCCTCTCCTGGGATAGTTTACATTAGATAGTAAAAAATGCCGCCCCCCCCAGACAGTGCGCCCCTGGTGCCATTCGTATCAAACTCGGGCTGCACTAACAATAAACTTTGATATTGAGGTGGGGGCCGCAAACTATTGTCCCGAGGGCCGCAGTTGGCCCGCGGGCCGCGAGTTTGAGACCCCTGTGTTAGAGACAGTCACTGGTGTTCTGTAGTAGCGCAGGGGTAATGTCACAGGTTGATCTATATAGTTGGGTGTCATCAGCATAAAGATGGTATTTAAAAACCAAATCTGCTAATGTTTTGTCCTATAGGGGCGTTGTAGAGTATGATGTATGGTGTAAACCAAGCCTAAACCTGACATACAATATAGTATGCTATATCACAGCCTAATAAGCATACAGTTATGGAAGGTCTGGAAGCCTGTCATTGCACCCCATGGGTGGATGTGAATGCCAGGCCATCAGTTACTAAATGAGGGAGCCTGCTATGTCAAACTAGTTAGATGTCATGAGTGCTACTGACTGTGGCATCTAAGGGGTTAAACATCCAACTTAATGCAAAGTTATATACTGTATATGTATGTCATTCTGAATTAACTAGTCCCAGCAGATCAGGTATGTAATTATGCATTAAGGAGGTAAAGCATACTTGCTAACTCTCATGGAACATCTGGAAGGCTCCCAAAAAAGGGTGACCTCCCACATTCCCAGACCTGGAGGAATACTCCTGTATCCATCAGGCTAGGTTTCATTTTCTATGTGAGGTGTACACTTTGAGGCAGATTTACAAAGACTGGCATCATTAACGACAGTCTTCATAACCCCTGAGTTGATAGAAGGTGCTCCATGCACCTGAAGGAAAATGTACACCAGATAATAATAATAATAATAATAATAATAGTCCTTTAATAGTCCCACAATGGGGAAATTCAGTGTGTTACAGCAGCCAAGATAAGCAGATACAAATACAAATACAACATGTGCAGGAATGTTCCAAGGTAAGAGGCATTACTTTGATAGCAGACAGACAGATAGGAAGTAGCAGGGGGGGGGTGGGGATTTAACAGGCAGAGAGATATTTCAGTTCTCTGTGTGTAATGATCTCCGCTTAGGTCGGTGTTGGTTGTACAGCCTAACCGCGGTGGGGAGGAAAGACTTCCGATAGCGCTCCTTCTCACACCTAGGGTGGAGCAGTCGGTCACTGACAGTACTGCTCAGCGCGATCACAGTCTCATGCATGGGATGGGACTTCTTCTTCTGCATGGAGCTCACCACAGACAGTATCCTTTTGTCACCCACCACCTGCACTGGGTCCAGTGGGCTCCCCAGGACAGAGCTGGCCCTTCTAATCAGCTTGTCGAGTCTATTCCTATCCCTGGTTGATATGCTGCTCCCCCAGCAGGCCACTCCAAAGAAGATGGCTGATGCCACTACCGAGTTGAAGAAAGTTCTAAGAAGTGCCCCCCGGATTCCAAAGGCTCTCAGCTTCCTAAGCAGGTAGAGCCTGCTGTGGCCCTTCCTGTACAGGGCCTCCATATGATCTGCCCAGTCCAGCTTATTATTAAGGAGCAAACCCAGGTACTTATAGGTGTTCACAATCTCGATGCCCGTCCCCAGGATGTCCACTGGTTTAGGAGGGCTTCTGCCTTTACGGAAGTCCACCACCATCTCCTTCGTCTTCCCCGCGTTAATCTTCAGGTGGTTCCGGTGGCACCAGTCCACAAAATCCTTGTTCAGTTCTCTGTACTCCCTGTCATCATCATCTGTGATGAGACCCGCTATTGCAGAGTCATCAGAATACTTCTGTAGGTAGCAGCTGGATGAGTTGCACCTAAAATCTGCAGTGTACAGTGTGAAGAGGAAAGGGGCGAGAACCGTACCCTGAGGTGCCCCCGTATTACAGATCATGGTACCTGACACACAGTCTTGGGCTCTCACGTATTGAGGTCGATTTGTGAGGTAGTCTAGGATCCAGTTGGAGAGGTGGTGGTCCACTCCAGCAAGGCCCAGCTTGTCCCTCAATAACCTGGGCTGTATGGTGTTAAAAGCACTGGAGAAGTCAAAGAACATTATTCTCACTGTGTTCCCTGGTTTCTCCAGGTGAGACAGAGCCCTGTGCAGAAGATGGATGATGGCATCATCTACCCCAATGCCCGGCCGATAAACAAACTGGAGGGGGTCCATAGCGGGGCTCACTAGAGGGCGGAGATGTGTGAGAACCAATCTCTCCAAGATCTTCATCAGGTGGGATGTCAGTGCTACAGGTCTGTAGTCATTGAGGTCCATAGCGTGGGGTTTCTTTGGAACTAGTACCACACAAGAAGATTTCCATAATTGAGGGACTATTTCCTGCCTCAGGCTCATATTATACATATATGTAATTATACCACACAGCTGGTCCCCACAAGTCTTAATTAGCCTTGCACTGATGTCATCTGGCCCTGCGCCTTTCCTCGCATTGATCTTTTTCATCTCCTTCCTCACCTGGGCCCGTGTGAAGGTCAGACTGTGGCCAGATAAAGACAGATTCCTGGATTTACTGGTCTGTTGGGAAGTGGCCGCATGGGGAGAAGTCATTGTGGTGGGGGGAGCTGAAGGACATGCTAGGGTGGGAGGAGCTGGTGTGTGATCAAATCTGTTGAAGAATAGGTTTAGTTCATTAAGCCAATTACCATCTGCCTCAATCTGACAGACTGTTTATGACCCGAAATTGACTTAAGCCCCTCCCAGACCCCCCTTATGTCTTTTCTTTCCATTTGCCTTTCCATTTTTTCTTTATAACTGGCTTTTCCCTGCTTGATTTGATGCCTCAGCTCCTTTTGTACTTCCCTCAACCCCTCCTTATCTCTTGTCCTTAATGCCATCTTTTTCTCCTTAAGTAGTGTTTTTATATCAGAGTTAATCCATGGTTTGTTATTGGAGAAGCACCTCACCACTTTTGTGGGTACTGTGTTGTCCACACAGAAATTGATGTAGTCCGTTATGCAGTGTGTGAGTCCTTCTATATCTTCTCCATAAGAATCCTGCAGAACTTCCCATGCGGTTGTGTCGAAACAATCCCTCAGAGCCCCATCACTCTCCTCGGACCATATCCTCACTGTGCGGGTGACAGCTGGTTCTCTACGTACAAGTGGCTTGTACACAGGTCGGAGATGTACTAGGTTGTGATCCGATCTCCCCAGGGGCGGTAGGGCTGATGAGTTATATGCCTCCCTCACGTTGACAAAGAACAAGTCCAGTGTTTTGTTGTCTCTTGTGTGGCAGGTTACATACTGTGTGAAACTGGGCAGTGTGGATGATGGAGAGGCATGGTTGAAATCACCCGACAGAAGAAAGAGGGCCTGGGGATGTTTTATCTGTAAAAGGCTCAGCGTGGCTTGTAGGACCTCGCAGGCAGCGTCAGCTTTCGCAGAGGGGGGGACATATGCAGCTATCACGATGACATGCGATAGTTCCCTTGGTAGGTAGAAAGGTCTCATGCTCACAGCTAATAGTTCAATGTCCTCACAGCAAGTTTGCTGCTTAATCACAATGTGCCTAGGATTGCACCATCTATTATTCACAAACATTGCCAGCCCCCCTCCTTTCCTCTTACCGCTCTCCCTTGTCCTGTCTGCCCGAAGGAGTTTAAAACCATCCAAGTAGACCAGAGGGTCAGGAGTAACTTCAGTGAGCCAAGTCTCTGTAAGTAGCATCATGCTGCACGCCCGAAACTCCTGATGATGCCTGGTGAGCGCTGTTAGTTCATCCATCTTGTTTGCAAGAGATCTCACATTGCCCATGATGATGGAGGGAACAGCTGGTCGGTAACGCCTCTTTTTAATCCTCTGAAGAGTACCAGCTCTGTAGCCCCTCCCCCCGCTTTTTCTTTCTCCAAAGCTCGCGGGGGATGTGTGGGCAGATGGTATGCAATCCTGCTGTGTCTCTCAGCTGCAGAAGTTCCTCTCTTGTATAGACAAAGGAATTGTCTGCATAAACAAAAGATCCCATTTTCAAGTAGAACAAAAAGACAGATAAAAACAAAAAAAAGTATCACAAGGGTCCAAGTCTTTGTGTGTGTTTCTTCATAGTGCAAAGTCCTTAAGTAGAGAGGTAAAAAACGAGACAAAGAAAGAAAAATAAGATAGAGAGTCTCAGAGCTACTGTGACTGGCAGCCACTCAAGCGGCGCCATCTTGGGAAAAAAAAAAAAAAAAAAATCATAACTGGCATACATTTCCCACTCCATTGTGTCAGATTTCTAGCATAAATGATAATAAATCGGGCAAGGCCCTTTGCCCCACCCCCTGCACGCCTATGTCACACCCCTTTTTCGGGAAAGTGGTAAAGGCAGCAAAGAAATGAAAAAGTTGCAATGTTTTGCTCAAAGAATCCAATTTACACAAAATAATGTGACTTTTTATGTCTTGTATGCCAGAAGACTGACATACAAGGCACTGTAATTTATGCTTCTGTTTTGGTACCACAAATAATACCACCTGATAACTATACTGTTGCTATTAAAGTCTAAAGTGAAGGGAGAGTGTTTAAGGGATTTGCAGTTTTCCCCATGAGTCTCTGATTGCTAGGGACTCCCAACAATCACAAGAATGGGGATCCTATTCCAAATAGAGCAACAAGATGAGTATGTTTTTGGTAATCTCTGGTAGTGCCATAGAGAATGAATGGAGTGACAGTGTGCATGCTTGTCCTGCCACTCCATTCGGATAAAGGAACAGGACCCCTTTTGTCATGATCACTGGGAGTCCTAGCAGTCAGAACCCCACCACTCAGCATACCATCCCAATCCTGGGGATGAAGGATAACACTAAAACCTGGGCCAACTACTTTAAACTGGGAAAAGAAGGGGTTTTCATTCAATAGCACTTTCTTAATTACTAAATGCAGAAAAATTCCAATCCATACATCAAACATCACCATTTACTATTACATGTTAGAGAGTATGGGACACACTTGGCTGAAATGTGTGGTCCTTGTGCTTGTACCTGCAGTTACCATGTTTAGTAATGAGCAACTGCATTAGATCAACTATTCCCCTTACGTCCGACAGCAGCACAATATGGGGTATCTCTGCCCCTGTGTGTTGTTTAGGACAGGTGAAACCTTTAATTAGCACCAAAAAGGTGCCTCCTACTAGCCCTATAAGAGGGCACAAGAGACCTCCCTCCACTGTGTTTTTTTCTGTCCTGTGTGGAACAGGTGGACGGAGGTCTCTTGTGACCTCCCATTGCTAGGGGTTTTAGTTACTCCTGGCTTACCTTCTTGGGGTACCTCGGTCCCAAAGAAAAAACCTCCGGTCCTTCGGGCCTTCGCACCGCAGCGCAGCGTTATCCGGCATCAATCTGCAGGCAGCGCGATCCCGGAAGTAAGCGGGGAACCTCCTCGGCCGGAACTTTTCTCCGGTTCCGTGTTCCCAGGGGAAGGAAGCCTTTGCGCACCACCGCGCCCTACTTCCGGTTTTCTCGGAAAAAGTGCGGTAAGTTTGGAAATTTAAAATTTAAAGGCAAAATATAGAATTGATTTTTGCTGCTTGTATTTTGAGCCTCTGGCTTAGGCTTATGCTCCTCTATGTTCCAGTATGGCGTTTGACTTGTTTTGGTGCTGTATAAATGTTTCTTTGTTGGCTTCCTCCCCTCGCTGCTGGATTACATTTAAAAGGTCTGAATGCAGTCCTTTATTTGTTGAGTGAGTGGTTTCTAGCTCCTCTGCTGCGGGTTGCGGTGGCTGGTTTTTTTCTGACGTTTTTTTTTCTCTCTTCAAGTGACCGATTCAAAAAAAAAAAAAAAAAAAAGAGGTACCCCTTGGGTTTTTATGCGATGCTTGGCGATCTTCCCTGTTTCAGTGTCACGTGGCTGTTTGATGTTTCAGATGTCATCTTCTGCAGCACGTAATGGCGATGCGCTTAGGAGGAAAAATTCCTCTAAACTTGAAACACCTAATGTGTTTGGATTGCAATACCCCTTTACCTGACGGCTATGATTTTACCCGCTGTCACCAGTGTCGCGGACCCTGCCGGAAGTACCTTCTATAAGAGGTTGTTACTTGGGTAAAGGACTTTATGAGGAGTCTCTTAAAGGAGATTCGTTCTTCCATCGCCCAGATTGCCAAGAGACCGCAGATTGAGACACAATCTTCCTTACGGATCTCTGATGAAGATTATCAGATAGTGGACGAGACACTCTCATCTGACGATTCCACTGAAGATCCCAGCAGGCCGTGCTTCCACTCGAAAAATTAAGCCGGCTGCTGAAGTCCATCCGGTCTAAGGATCGTGATGTTGACGGGGAAGCCTCCGCGTCCACCTATAGAGGGCCTAGGGTCTTCCAAGTGGACCAGACATTACAAAAATTAATGTCCTCAGAGTGGAGAAGTCCTGAAAAACCTCTTGTGGTTCCTAGGAGGTTCAGCGCTTTATTCCCAGTTGCTCAATGGGATCAATGGGGTCCTCCTCCCAAGGTGGATATGGCGGTGGCTAAACTGTCCTGCCGCACTAAGGTACCATTAGATGATGGAGCAAATCTGCACAACGCCATGGCAGGCGCTTCGACAATACCTTCAAGAAGGCTTATTCAGCTGCCTCGCCCAAGACAGCTGTGCGGTTGCGTCCTGTGAAGTGTCAGCCAAATTATATACTGACCTGGTCCACCTCAAAAGTGACCGACTCTGGAGTCTCCAGAGACGAGCTGCTAGGGTTTCTAGGCTCAGTTTCCCTGGCAGCTGAATATTTAACGGAAGCCTCCCACCATCAATTAAGGCTGGCGGCCAAATCCCTGGCACTTACCAAGAACACTGCAGCAGGAAGACCTCTATGGTTAAAACCTTGGAGAGCTGTGTTCCCCTCAAAGTATAATTTGTGCGCATTACTCTTTGAGCCAGGTAGAGTCTTTGGCTGTGCCCTAGATGAGATCCTAGAGGGCTTGGCCGACAAGAAGGGTAAACCTTTACCCCAGGCCTTCAGAGGTAGGTCTGGCTCTGGCCGTGGTAGAGGCTATCCGCCTCGTCGTGGAAGGCAGTCCAGAGAGGCTCTAGTTATTCCTCTAGAGGCGCCGGCCGGAGATTCCGAAGTCTGATGATAAAAAAGTCAAGCCTAGCTTTTGACATCAGAAGCAGTTTTCCTGTGGCCGAGATTCCTGTCGGAGGTCGTGTCTCCCACTTTCTCAACTGCGGGCAGGAAAAAATTCGAGACCCATGGGTCCGGTAGGTAATCCAAAGAGGTTATGCAATGAAGTTCCTCCGTCCTCCTCAGGATCGGTTTGTGTTAACTCGCAGCCTCCCTGGAATGCTTCATCCGAGAGTACATTCACAAGGGAGCCCTGGTGGAAGTCCCTTCTCTAGAAGAAGGATCCAGTGTCTATTCTCCCGTCTTCCTGATGCCAAAACCGGCAGACAAGTGGAGAATGATCATAGACTTAAGGTACCTCAACCGCTTCATCAAAAAGAAGCGCTTCCATAGGAAAACCATAAAGTCTGTCACCACCTTTCTCCTCTAAGGCGATGTTTTTTGTGACTTTGGATATAAAAGACGCCTATTTGCATATTTCTATTTACCTCCACACAGAAGGTTTTTTTTCTAAGGATTGCCGTGGTAGTTTCCGGCCACAGGAAGCACTTTCAATTCACAGCACTACCCTTCGGGATCTCCTCTGCTTCCCACACCTTTACAAAGGTAGTGGCCCCCATAACGGCCGCCCTCAGGCTTCAGGGGATATTCTTGGTGCCTTATCTAGACGACTGGTTCATAAAGGCCTAGTCAGAGTCTGTTCTGCTCCAGTACCTACAGACAGCCTTCAGAGTCTGTGATGGCTTATAAATTGGGAGAAGTCAAAAACGATCCCTTCAACTCGAAGGAAGTTCCTCTGAGAAAACTACTTCCTAGATTGAGTCCGCCTGCAAATCTCCTTGACACCAGCAAGGAAGGAGAAGCTGGTTGCGGCAGTCCGGCACCTCTTCAAAAAGCCGATAGCCTCCATCAGAACATTGATGAAGATCCTGGGCTTGATGTCTTCCGCAGTGGAGGCAGTCCCATGGGCCTTGTGGCACTTACGTCCCCTCCAGAAGGAGTTACTAGAGGCTTGGGATCGCTCCCTTCTTACATTTAGCAAGAAGATTCGACTCTCCCCCAGGACCCGTCTTTTTCCCTCAAGTGGTGGTTGCACCTGAAAGACGGAAGGTCCACGGTCCAACCTTCTTGGACCCTGTTGACTACAGATGCATCCCTCTCGGGATGGGGAGCCCATTGGACGAAAACTCCATAAAGGGAGTCTGGAGCGCTACTGAAAAAAGGACCTCGTCCAACTGGAAGGAGCTCAGAGCCGTATATCGTGCCTTACTCTATTGCTTGCCTCTTCCCAGGGAAGAGCAGTCAAAATCCGGTCAGACAACATGACCACAGTGCTGTACGTGAACAGACAGGGAGGCACCAGATCACCAACCCTCCTTAGGGAGGCAGATCTGATATTTACATGGGCAGAGAAAAATCTAACCCATTTATCCGCAGTTCACATCAAGGGCTCCCTGAACATAGTAGCGGATCGGTTGAGTCGGGGTTATGCCGTATCAGGAGAATGGTCACTCAATCCAGAAGTCTTTCATCAGATTACCCTGAACAGGGGTCTTCCAGAAATAGACCTCATGGCAACCCGACTCAACGCCAAGGTGGAGAAGTTCTGTTCCCTTTACCAGGAGGACAATCCCTTGGCAGTGGATGCCCTGTCCATCCCTTGGAGGTCCAGGCTGGCATACATCTTCCCTCCAATTCCAATAATACCAAAGGTATTAATGAAAATCAGACAGGATCAAGTCTCTGTGATAGCCATCATTCCATTCTGGCCAAAAAGAGCTTGGTTTTTCCCAACTCATGGAGATGAGTCGAGGGATATATTGGAGGCTTCCCCCCATCCAGAACCTGGTTTCCCAAGGATCTCTGAAGTGCCAGGATCTCTGGAGATTCAACCTGACAGCCTGGAGGTTGAGCAGTCCCTACAGCAGGATAGAGGACTGTCAGAGGCCGTCCTGAAGACCCTTTATTCTGCAAGAGCAGAATCTACCAATAAGAACTACCAGAGGACAGACAAGATTTTCATGGAGTGGTGCTCCAAGAAGGGTATTAATAATCTAGAACCTTCAACGGCTGATATTTTCTTCAGGACGGTTTGGATAAGGGCCTTGCCCCTGCCACTTTGAAAGTGCAGATTGCGGCCCTCTCCACTCATTTGAACAGACGTCTGTCTCAGGATCCTCTGGTTGCAAGGTTCCTTAAAGGGGCAATGGGGCTAAAGCCCTCAGTATCATCCCCAGTGGGACCTTGCGGTAGTCATTACAGGCCTGTGCGGTCCTCCATTTGGACCCTTGGAGACTACGGGGATAAAATATTTAGCCTACAAACCACTTTTTTGTTGGCTATTATATCCGCCAAAGAGGAGGGGTACTCCAGGCCCTCTCTTCTAGAGAACCGTACATTTTGTTTTTGCAGATAGGGTGCACCTTAGGTTTGCCTGGGTTTACCCTAAGGTCCCCTCATACTATAATAGCAATCAGCTAATTTCGTTACCTGTGTTTTTCCCCTCTCCAACCTCTGAGGAGGAAGAAAAGCTCAACACCTTAGATGTGGTAAGGTGTCTGTGCATTTACCTATTCCACACTCAACCGCTTAAGAAGGCCGAAAGCCTACTAATTGATATGCAGTGTAAAAACAGAGGCCTCAAGGCTTCCAAGCCTACTCTATCCACATGGATCAAGGAGACAATTAAGTCTTCCTTTCTTAGTCAGGAGTTATTCCCTCCAGTCTTTCTACGGCCACTCGACCTGGGTTGTCGACTTCTTTGGCTGAGTAGCGGTCCTTACCATTGGACCAGATTTGTGCGGCTGCATCATAGTCATCTCAGTTGACCTTTTGTTAAACATTATCATTGGACATCCGCAGTTTCCAGACAACTGCCTTTGGTCAGTCAGTCCTTGACGTTGTAAGGTGAGGAAACCCTCCCTAGGGGAATTACTTGCTATCTCCCCATATTGTGCTGCTGTCGGACGTAAGGGGAATCATTGATTGTAATGTCAATCTGTATTCCCTTAGTCCAGACAGCAGCACAAGGCTTCCCTCCCTAGAAGCTTGTTTCCTGTTACTTTATAATTTACACAGTGGAGGGAGGTCTCTTGTGCCCTCTTATAGGGCTAGTAGGAGGCACCTTTTTGGTGCTAATTAAAGGTTCCACCTGTCCTAAACAACACACCGGGGCAGAGATACCCCATATTGTGCTGCTGTCTGGACTAAGGGAATACAGATTGACATTACAATCAACGATTTTAGCAGGTTGTCATGTAAATCCGACCACATCAGCAAGTATATGTGTTTCACAAGCAATGGCAAAAATATAAAATCGCTTTCCGCCCTCACTTAGGATCTCCCAAATTAAGTTTGTGGAGAACTTGGAAATAAAGACTTTCAGCTGGCAAACTGTCAAACGAACAGATTATCGGAGTTAAATCCAATCTGTTGACGGAGGGCATGTGTTCTCTTGGAATAAGGACAATTCCTAGTGAGGATTAGAAATATTCCTATGTGTGCAAACCTGAGAGGTCGCCTTTTGTTTTTGCATGGATTTTCCATTGTATTCAAATATACCAGCCATCCTTAACATAAAAAGAACCTGTCACCATGAAAATAGAGTCTAATGTTTACAAAGCATGTTATAGAGCAGAGCTGAGTAGATGGAGATATAGTTTTTCATTATTAATTTATGTTGCATAGTTCTGTCGCAGAAGAAGCTTGAGAGTAGATTATATGGGATAATCTGCATTTATTTCTTTAGAACAGGGGTCTCAAACTCAATTTACCCGGGGGCCGCTGGAGGTAGAGTCTGGGTGAGGCTGGGCCGTATCAGGTTTTCCACACCGGTAATATGCTCCCTAGTGGCCCCTGCACACGGTATTGTGCTCCCTAGTGGCCCCTGTACAAGGTATTGTGCTCCCTAGTGGCCCCTGCACACGGTATTGTGCTCCCTAGTGGCCCCTGCACACGGTATTGTGCTCCCTAGTGGCCCCTGCACACGGTATTGTGCTCCCTAGTGGCCCCTGCACATGGTATTGTGCTCCCTAGTGGCCCCTGCACACGGTATTGTGCTCCCTAGTGGCCCCTGCACACGGTATTGTGCTCCCTAGTGGCTCACCCACGAACTATTATTATACTCAGGGTTCTTTTCAGAACCCAGAGTATAATGATTGGAGACCCAGGGGAGGATACAAACATAAAAACCAGTGTTACTTACCTATCCTGGAAACCGGAGCACTCCCAGCAGCTTTCAGCCCTGTCTAATTGCGCACAGACGTCACGTGATGAGACCGGCGACGCGACCTGATGACGTCACCAGAGCGCCCAAGCCTGCTCGGAGTGACAGCGGATCGCAGGAGAGGTGAGTAGCATTGGTTTTTATGTTCCTTCACCTCCCCTGGGTCTTCGATTATTATACTCCGGGGTCTAAAAAGACCCCGGAGTATAATAATAGTAGTATTTGAGGCCCGCAGCCTCACTTACCGATGCCCACGGCTGCTCACAGCGGCATCCACTTCCTCTTCTACGTCCCATAGCAGAAGGGGAAGCGGGGGCGGCCATGAGCAGAAGCCGGTTAGGGAAGTAAATAGGCCATCACCTGCCGGGGATACTCCAGCAGGTAACGGCCTATTTATATAAATAAAAAAAAACAACTTATCCTCACCTACCTGTGATGCCTTGATGCAGCCGCCGCCTCCTCCTCTTGTCCGAGACGTCTGTGTCTCAGCGTAGGAGGTGCGATGACGTCATTATATCGCTGCCTGCGCTGTGATGCGGATGTCTCGTAAGCCAGCCCAGGACAGGCCGCTTTAAAAAAAACAACGCTGAGCGGGGCTAGTTTACATTAGATAGTAAAAAATGCCACCCCCCAGACAGTGCGCCCCTGTTTGAGTTTGAGACCCCTGCTTTAGAACATGAGGTAAACAGCATCAAGACTTTAACACAGCAAAACTGAAAGCAAATAGGACCTTTTCCACAGAGAGATAGAAAGCAAGGCACAACAAGTCCCACACAGCACACCACTACACTCTATTCAGCATATAACACTAATAACATCGCCATCTACTGTCAGATAGATGTAAACTCCTCCTGCACACAAATAAGTCTATCTGTTGCTTTTTTTATATATATATATATATATATATATATAGTATATACCAACAATTTATATCTTTGCTTTTTTATTCTTAGAAATTAAAGTAAATGAAGTTAGTCAGGTGGGTGGTCCTAACAGCGATTGACAGCCTCCTCTCTATGACTGTGTGGTACAGAGATAGCCAGTGTCGGACTGAAATGTCTAGGGCCCACCAGTGGAATTGTTTCTAGGGGCCCACTATCAGGACCACTGCAGATCAGCTGTACAGAGACAGGGCAGCTAAAGGTAATAACATGATGGGAGCCATGCTGCTCACCCACCATACGATGTGCACCACTGCACTACCTAAACCCACTGCTACACCCTGTATGGCAAGTGAGCAGTGTGGCTCCTACAATTATTACCATTACCTGTAGCCACACTGTCCTGGAAAAGCTGATCTGCAGAGGTCCTGGCTGTTGTATCATCGCAGATGTAATATTGATGGCCTATACTAAAGACAGGCCATCAATATTAGAAAGATGGATAAAACCTTTAAAGAGGTTGTCCAGGAATTGGAGCAACCCATGTGCTGTGCAGGAAGTGTAAAATATATAAATAAAAAAGCATACTCACCTGTCTCTGGCACATCATTGTCCGCTGCCAGGGTCCATTCAGTCTCGTGCTCGTTGCTGGGAGTCCTGCACCTCATGTGACCACTAAGACCAATTAGGTACAGGATTTCCAGAAATGAGGCGCCGCCATGAGACCAACCAGACACAGGCAGGAGACAACGGGGTGCTGGGGACAGGTGAATATGCTTTTTTTTTAAAAAAAATGTTATTTTTACACCTCTCTGGCGGCTGCCACAGTGGTCGCTCTGATTTATGGACAACCTCTTTTAAGGGGTTGTCTGGGCCAAATTTTTCTATGGCTACTTCACTGGTCCCCCCATACTGTTTGGGGAACAGTGATGGGGCCATTATATTGTGTGGGAGCAGTGATGGGGGCTAACATCCTGTGTGAGGGACATTAAACTTTGTGGGGCATATTAAAGGGGTTGTTCAGGGTTAATCTTTTTTATGGCCTATGCTCAGACCCAACTCTCAACAGACCCAGAGCATCTGGAGCTGCTGGGAGTTGTAGTTATCATAGTGGTCAGTGAAATTGAAAGATTTGGGGGCAAAATAGGGGGAAATGTTTTTTGTTTGCGTGGTTAAGTTGTATTTACCTTTCATACTACTGGTCTGGGCTCCTATGCAGAAACCCACCGCCGCGCACAGCGGTAGTACGTCAGTGACGCTTGCAGCAACAAGCTGCAACTGGATTGGTTCCAACCAGAGGCGTAGCTAGGGGTTCGGCATAGGGGGCGCAAACATGTCCAAGTGGGACCCCAACCCTAGTTATACCAATATTATCACTATACAATAGTAGTATAGTACAGAAGTAGTAGTATATACCAGCTCTACACAGGGCTCTGCAGACCATTTAGGTGAATACAGTGCAGTTACATGTAGTGACTTACAGGTGATGTCTCTAACTAATCGTTCACATTTCCTGTCTCTTCCCTTTGGACTGCCATAACCACTTCTTCTTCATCTTCTGTGACTTGTCTCTGTAAAGTTTGCAGCACACACATCTTTGGCTCTTCACGTTTCCAAGCACCTGACCCATGTTGTAATCACCTACACAAAGCCCCCATCCTGCTGATACCCCCAATTATAAAATATATAATATAAAAATCCCCTATAAATGAATAATACCCCTGTATGTGTCTTTGAATGAATGCTGCTGTGTGCCACTTCAGTTAATAATACTGCCTGTATGCTGTCTTAGAGGTTATCCAGGATCAGACATTTTAATGTATGCAGCAGGGGAGAGTAATAAAATAAAAATGCGGTAACAGTTACCTGTATCCTCCCCTCTGTTCCTGTGCTGGGCCGCCTGTCACCATCACTGCTCTGTATACGGAGCGGCTGCTGCAGTTATGTCAAGTTAACAGGACTGCTACAGCCAATCCTGTGCTCAATAGTACAGCAGTATACAGTATTTGGCTGCCCATGGTCTTGTTGACATCACTGCTGCAGCTGCTCTGTATACATACAAGGTGACAGCCAATCCAGCGCCGGTAAGGAGAGGAAGATGCATTATAACCTTCCCCTGCTGTCTGCATTAAAAGTTTAAACCTTTAAATTAAGAGTGCCCATCAATTAATAATGCTCCTTGTGTTCCCCCTAATAATAATAATACTCCTGCATATCCCAGGAGCTGGGAGCCTGTGCAATAGAGATATATTGAAGGCTACGGCACAGTGCTGCAGTCAAAAAAGAGGAGGAGCCGTTCCCCGCAGAAGGAAGACAGGAAGAAGACAGGTAAAGTATAATAGGGTACGGGGTGGGCTAAGTGAGTTGGGAAGGGCTAGCAGTGGGAGGAATATCTAGAGAGACAGGGAAGGGGTGTTAGAGAGGTAGGGGGGAGGAGTGAGAGCCTACAACTACCAGAATGTATTGCATCAGCTAAGGCAGCAAGAAGCTACACCATGTAAACAAATGCAGAAGATGCTAGGCGCTCCCAGAGAAACCCAGAAGTGACTCAAAACACTGCTAAAGGTATTTGGGTGCAATTATTAAACCATTAATAGCACTAACAGGCCTTTTTTTTTTTTTTTTAAATAATTTTTGCTTGGAAAACCCCTTTAAGTTCTCTAAGATGTGAGGATTCCATTAATTAAGATACAATTCTTTATTATATTCCTTGAACCATTGCTGAGCAATTTTTTGCATTGTAGCAGGGCACATTATTCATTGAAAGCCACTGTCTTTAGTTAATACCACTGCAATAAAGAGTGGACCTGCTCTTCAACAAGGTTTAGGTAGGTGAAGGTGATATCTGTCAAAACAACATTCACAAGAATACCAGGAGCCAAGAGTAGGAACCAAGGTTTCCCAGAAGAAGACTGCCCTGAGCATCATACTTCATCTGTGGTGGTCTAAGCAATGTAAGGGGTTAAAATATTTTCATTTTATTTTATCTGAATAGGATATAATATCTAGCCTAGGCCTTAAATTTAGTGAGTTAGTTTAGATTGTATCACACATAGGGCCAGAGCTCTGTCTTTATGTTTTAGAGCTTCTATATCTTCTCATTATGCAGTCAGACTTAAATGATACAATTCCATCTGACTGTATTGAGATTTATCAAACCTACTGCTACAGAAAAGTCAAGTTGCTTATTAAAATCAATCTCATTGTCACTGTCAAAAATGAGAAAAGTAGGAGGAAATGAGAAAAGTAAACACTATAGAGATACAGTATATTAGGAAATTAACACAGTATAATGGACCTAAAAAGATGCCGTAGGGCAAAATTTTCTGTGCCTCCAACTTTATAAGAAGGCTCATAAAGTATAAGTATTGTCTCACAGATTCCATATATAAAAATTAAAAATTATAGCATGGTATTCCTCAGAAATTTGGTTATACAGTTTGACTCAGGGTAATATGTTCGACTGTACTGAGGATTTCTTCATGGTAATATACAGTCTCTGAGTTGTATGCTTAATATGGCAGCTAGTACCATTATACTGTAGCTATAGGGCTATAACAGCTTGTGAATAGGAGCCACAAAAATCCAAAACAATAGATAGATAGATAGATAGATAGATAGATAGATAGATAGATAGATAGATAGATAGACAGGTCACACTGTAGTTTAATCAGTTCTATATATACTGTATTATATTTATGTATATATGGTATATGTTTTAAGACTGACATCCACATTGTGATATACAGTATTATATTCGTACTTTATTGAACACTGCATAACATATTCTCTGGATTATGTAATCTCAGGAATAACAATCTAATAATCATATCAATTTTATAGACTTCAACAATGTGTCCATAGTGTTTTGTTTTTTTACTGGGGTGGTGGCTGGTAGTTGTACAGTGTAGAGCACGCAAATTTATCACAAAGCCTCTGAAAATGATTGATCATTTCATGTAGTGTAACTTAGTTTAGAAAGGTGCCAGCATGCTGTATTACATTCCAAAAGAGATGACAAAGTATTAGGTTCATGACATCAATTTCATTCTGTACAGCCACTGCCTGGAGTATTTTCAAAAAGACTGCAGAATGCTGTAGAACAAGGAAAATCTGAGAAGACTGTTTCACCCACTTGAGGAATTACCATAGAATAAATTACTCTGACTAAACTTGACACCTGATGAAAAACATCACCTTATTACTTGTCTGGTTCCTCCACTATACTGCAAGGTATCATAAATATTTGCCTCATAAGGATAACCCTCTTTGGGTATGTTCACACAAAGTCTTTTGCGGAATCTGCCTCAAAATCCACCTCAAAAAACGCCTCCCATTCATGTACTTGTAAAATTGTTTAGACGCGCTATGGGGCTATCCACCAACCTCCCCCGTACTCACCTGAATCTCCCGATAAGACTCAGACACAAAAGGTTGGAAGAAAAGGCCACAGCGGCAAAAAACATAAATAACATTTTAATAACATTTAAATAATATTCAGATAACATACTGTATATATATATAACACAACATATTATTGCATCGAATTGCATCCCGTCAAGAAGGAGGGGTCTCTGAAGGCACAAATCCCAAACCACGGCCACAAGCCTCCAACTATTTACCCCCGGCCGTAGTACACCTGGCCCAGGCGCACCAGCATCGGAGGCAAAATCCATCCTGGCTGCAGGACTTGTCCAAACCATCTGGTAGCCAAACCAGCCTCCAAGTATCCAACCTAGTAAATGGGTGGAGTTGACCCCTTAGTCCTCCACCCCCCATTGCTGAGTAAGCCTGCACTTATGCCTCCAAAGACCCCTCCTCTGCACGCTCCATGACAGACCCAATCTCCCCCCTCTTTTATAAATTATAAACAATCACCATCTAATGTCACCTGTCTGACCTCCTGAACTTCCCTTAACCTATACTAGCTCTTCATCCATTTACAGTCATGTGACCTCCTCCTTTACCTTTTCAGGTCCAATATGTGGGGCTTTCTTTTCAATTGGAGTCAGTAGCAGTTTTGTTCCTCTAGCTAATTTTTTTCAGTTACAGTAGAGGAAAAAAAAGCGACATGACCTATCTTCAGGCAGATTCTGCCTTGAAAAACCCATTGAACTCAATGGGAGGCGGTTTTTGCATAAACCACATGAAAAACTGCAATCGTTTTTTAAAGGGAAGTTTCTAGGTCCATACAGTTTGCTGGAGCAAAAAACCGCCGCAAAAACCACAACAAAAAATGTGACAAAACCGCATCATGTAAAAAAAAGTGTCAAAAAAACATTTCCTAAAGCAGATTTTTTCAGCCTGCAAAAAACTCCATGTGAACATACTATTTAAGGGACTCATATAAAGAAAATGTGATTTTTGTGAAAGCTGATTTTTCATGTTTAACCAGGGAGACTGTCATCAGAATCCATCCTGGCAAATAGATAGGTTAGGGTCACCTAAATCAAACAATGTTTTTTGCTTTGGAATTAGTGCTTCTATTGCTGAGATATCGCTGGTTTTGTCAATATGCAAATGAGTTATTTGAACCAATGAGGGCGTTACTTTCAAGACTGGATTAAGGTTGGTGGGGCCTCCTTAATTTACATAACCTCTTTCCATCCTTAGAGCCGTAACAGATGAGTGCATCTGTATTACAGTTGAGCATTCTGTCAGAACTATCGCCATAGCGGCTGGGGCGCACAACCTTAGGGGGCCCAATGGGCTCTGCTGCTTGGGTGTACGGGGCCCCCTGGAGGGCTGAAGGGGAAGCGGAGGTAGCCATGAGCAGGAGCAGGGATTGGTAAGTAAGGCCGGGGCAAGAGTATTTGTTGGGCAAATCTCATAAGATTCGTCTCACGAGGTTCCATCTGGTGGTTTAGTTTGAAACTGCTATTATTATACTCTGAGATCTCTTCAGACCCCAAATATAATGATCGGAGGCCCAGGAGAGGTAATTAAACATAAAAACCAGTGTTACTTACCTCTATTGGAGTCCAGCGTGGGTCTTCGGGCCTCTTCAATGACGTCACAGAAGTTACATGGGTCAGGCCAGTGTCACAACGCATAATGAGATCGGCGTAACCCACGCCTGTGACATTCTTGAAGAGAGGCCCAAAGACCCGCGCCAGAGCCCAGGAGAGGTGAGTAATACTGGTTTTATTTTATTTTACCCCAGAGTATAATAATAGTTCGTAGGTGGTTAAACCCAAATATTTCGGGTTCTGCCGAATCTGAAGTTTTTGCAGTATTTGCAACTAACACTATAGGGGCCACTGTGGGATACTATGGAGGTTACTATGGGACATTATACTGTGTGAAGGGGCCACTATGGGACATTATAGTGTGTGTGTAACTAGTGCGTTATACCATGTGGGGGCCAGGAAAGTCAAAAGTTTGCTTTGCTACTTATGCCCCTGGTCCCAACCGCATGTTCACTGACCCAAACTTAGAGTATCATAAAAGTCTATGATGCTGTGAACTTGGGGTCAGTAGAACTGCAGTTGGGCTGGGAAACATGGCTGTAATATAGATGCTCAAATATGGATGATATACACTAATGTGTGAGAGCCCTTAGGGACTTTTTTCAGCTTTTTTTTCTGCCACAGCCAGGGGTGGGATTCAAGTTTTTAACAACAGGCTCCATGAGAGAGGTGAGGCACACCACATCCCCCTTTACCACAAACCTCAACCCCTTCTGGAGTCCCCCCACAATGCCTCTTGTCACCCACAGTGTTTACTGCCCCCCCCCTAATACAAATGATGCCCCTGTATATTAAATGGGTTATCCACATTTCTAATATTATCCACCATTCTATATTACATATGTGGGAGTCCAACAGCTAGGACCCCTGCAGATCAGCTGTTTTCAGGACAGCATGGTGACTAGTAATGTTAAGATGGGAGCTGCACTGCTCAGCTGCCATATGATGCACTGCTGCAGTACCTAAATCCACTGCTACACATTGTAAGACAAGTGAGCAACATCACTTCCATCATGTTAACATTATCAGTTGCTACGCTGTCCCAGAACAGCTGATCTGCAGGGGTCCTGTATATCATGCCAGGACCCTGGCAGATGTAATATTGATGGCCTATCCTAAGGATAGGCCATCAATATTAGAAAGGTGGTTAAACCCTTTAATATACTCCGCTAATGTTCCATACAGTTTAGTGCTCCTCACAAGATATTGGCCCCCATCACTGTCCCAATATGCTATAATGGCCTACTTTACTGCCCTCATACAGTAAAATGGCCCCATCACTGCCACAATACAGTATAATGACCCCCATTAGTGTCCCCACACAGTATAATGGCTCTCATTACTGCCACCATACAATATAATGGCCCCATCAGTGTACCCATACAGTGGTCCTCAGTACTGCCCCATCAATGGCCCCATACAATGTTTGAGTATTAGGACAGTACTTACCAGTCTGCTTCTTGGGCCACTCTTCGCCTGATCCGGGCACACTGCTGAGAGCAGAAAGAACCAGGAGAAGCTGGGGAGGAGAAAAGTAAATATTTCACTCACACTGCCCTCAGTTTGTACAGTCATGGCCAAAACTTTTGAGAATGACACAAATATTATATTTTCACATGATCTGCTGCCCTCTGGTTTTTATGTGTGTTTGTCAGATGTTTTTATCACATACAGAAATATAATTGCATTCATATTATGAGTAACAGAAGCTTATATTGACAGTTAGAATGAGTTAATGCAGCAAGTCAATATTTGCAGTGTTGACCCTTCTTCTTCAGGACCTCTGCAATTCTCCCTGGCATGCTCTCAATCAACTTCTGGACCAAATCCTGACTGATAGCAGTCCATTCTTGCAGAATCAATGCTTTAATTTTGTCTGAATTTGTTGGTTTTTGTTTGTCCACCCGTCTCTTGATGATTGACCACAAGTTCTCAATGGGATTAAGATCTGGGGAGTTTCCAGGCCATGGACCCAAAATCTCTATGTTTTGTTCCCTGAGCCATTTAGTTATCACCTTTGCTTTATGGCAAGGTGCTCCATCATGCTGGAAAAGGCATTGTTGAGCGCCAAACTGCTCTTGGACGGTTGGGAGAAGTTGCTCTTGGAGGACATTCTGGTACCATTCTTTATTCATGGCTGTGTTTTTAGGCAAGACTGTGAGAGAGCCGATTCCCTTGGCTGAGAAGCAACCCCACACATGAATGGTTTCAGGATGCTTTACAGTTGGCATGAGACAAGACTGGTGGTAGCGCTCACCTCTTCTTCTCCGAATAAGCTGTTTTCCAGATGTTCCAAACAATCGAAAAGGGGATTCATCAGAGAAAATGACTTTACCCCAGTCCTCAGCAGTCCACTCCCTGTACCTTTTGCAGAATATCAGTCTGTCCCTGATGTTTTTTCTGGAGAGAAGTGGCTTCTTTGCTGCCCTCCTTGAGACCAGGCCTTGCTCCAAGAGTCTCCGCCTCACAGTGCGTGCAGATGCACTCACACCTGCCTGCTGCCATTCCTCAGCAAGCTCTGCACTGCTGGTAGCCCGATCCCGCAGCTGAAACACTTTTAAGAGACGGTCCTGCCGCTTGCTGGTCTTTCTTGGGCGCCCTGGAGCCTTTTTGGCACCAATGGAACCTCTCTCCTTGAAGTTCTTGATGATGCGATAGATTGTTGACTGAGGTGCAATCTTTCTAGCTGCAATACTCTTCCCAGTTAGGCCATTTTTGTGCAGTGCAATGATGACTGCACGTGTTTCTTTAGAGATAACCATGGTTAACAGAAGAGAAACAATGATGGCAAGCACCAGCCTCCTTTTAAAGTGTCCAGTGGTGTCATTCTTACTTAATCATGACAGATTGATCTCCAGCCCTGTCCTCATCAACACCCACACCTGTGTTAATGGAGCAATCACTGAAACGATGTTAGGTGGTCCTTTTAAGGCAGGGCTGCAATGATGTTGAAATGTGTTTTGGGGAATAAAGTTCATTTTCTAGGCAAATATTGACTTTGCAAGTAATTGCTGTTAAGCTGATCACTCTTTATAACATTATGGAGTATATGCAAATTGCCATTAGAAAAACTGAAGCAGTAGACTTTGTAAAAATTAATATTTGTATCATTCTCAAAACTTTTGGCCATGACTGTAGACCTCATGCCTAATGTGGTCTATGGCCTTCAAGCCAGAAGGTGGTAAGACAGGAAGTACAGGTGAAAATAAGAAACTCTCCATTGGAGACTCCTTCGCAGAGACTGCCAAAAAAGGACTTATATCTTTCAGTTTCAAAACGGCGGACATCCAGTGGAACCCATTAATATCAATGGTGTCTGCCGGTGTAACGTCTCTGCCATTTCGGGTCTCGGCGCCGCCCTCCACTCGCACGTTGTGGCGAAGGAGGCGTCTTCAATTTGGTTCTTTGTGTAAGCTTCTTGATGCTCAGTCTGAACATGGTCCTAGTTCTCTTGCTGTGTAAAGCCACACCCGTGTAATTAGGAACATTTCTCTCTGGACTGCATAGAGTTGATCTCTTCCTGGCCTGAGTGATTGACAGCGTGTGTACCTATCAGCTCTGGGGCTGGTCCCAGACTTTCTATAAACAGATTGTCAGCCCTCACTTGGTCGCCGGTTATTGCTCTGTCTTTGCCTGCTCTCCTTGTGATATACCTTACTACTTTGTTACCTGATTTTCTGACCACTGGCTTTGACTTTGACTATTCTCTTGGATTTTGACTTTGTACTGCTTTGCTCGTTTGTTACTGACCCCTTGGCTAGCTGACCTCCCTTTGTTGTTGTGCGTCTTGTCTGCGTTCTATGTGATCACTTATTATAAGGAGGGACTGTCGTCGTGGTTGCTGGCTGTCACCTAGGACAGATCGGGCAAGTTAGCCAGGGACAGTGGGGGGATTCAGCTTAGGGTCCACTGTCTCGTTGTGCCCCTCCCCCCTAGTTCTCCAGCAGCTTCTGGGGAATCGCTCCTCTAGTGATTCCCTTACAGCCGGTCTCTTAGTTTAACCGCTGTTGTAACGATTCAACTCTCCATCGTTTGGGTCCCCCAACGGACCCGAGCATTGGAGAGCCCAACGCTAGTGTGAACCTAGCATAATATATATCTTATTAAAGAAATCTGTTTTGCCTCCACTTTTCAGACAGTTGCTTTCTCTATATTTGTCTATGAAGAAAGGAGGGGGATTAGAAAAGATACTCAAATAATTGCTGCTGTTACACTCTGCAGTTTCTTGCTTTTTAAAAACTGCTAAGTGTAGATAAGAGGCTGATAATACACATAATGAGGCAATAAATCAATTAGCCAGCTGACAGGAGAATCCTGCTCAACCCCTCCCTGTTCCATAGAGATGTATGTGTGAGGCTGAATACAGAGGATATAATGTAAACAAAGCAGTCAGATTTGCGATAAGGAGCAGGAGAACAGTTTAATAAGTGGTAAAAGAAAGAGAAATCTTTAATAAGATATATTACAAAGTTTCTTATATTTAAATGTGCTATTTATTTATGAAAAATTGTTTATACAGTGGGGAAAAAAAAGTATTTAGTCAGCCACCGATCATGCAAGTTCTCCCACTGAAAAAGATGAGAGAGGCCTGGAATTGGCATCCGAGGGGTTAAAACCCCCGATTGGAGCTCAGCTCCGACCGGGGGTTATGGAGCAGGGTGTTAGCTGTCAGTTACAGATAGTGAGCAGATAGTGAGCGGGCGGGCGGCCTTGGGCATTGTATTAAGCCCTGGTGCGTGAAGTACCTAGCACCCAGGATGTAATAGTACGTCCAATGTCGTTAAGGGGTTAAAGCACACCTCCAGTTACAGTATAAGCTGTGCGACCATATATCAGGGTACAAATCAGATTTAGAGCTTACAAGGGAAAATAAATCTGAAGTGATCCCCAGAGTGACCTCCCAATAGGAACTACTGTGGAAATAGTAGGGAATTTGGTGTTCCCAATGCACTCTGCACAGCTTACGTATTCACTTTTCACCATCCGCTGTGTATTCACGTCTGGAATACTAATGCTCACTACACCCCCTGATAAATTCTTTGAGGGGTGTAATTTTCAAAACTCCTTTGGGGGAATCCACTTTTCTAGTACCTTACAGGCTCTACAAACATGACATGGCGTCCAGATACCAAACATCGGAATCTTCATTCCAAAAGCCACATAGCACTCCTTCACTTCTGTGCCCTGTTGTGTGCACAAACTGCAGTTTATGCTCACATGTATGACACTGGTGTACCCAGGATAACATACTTAATGTCATATGTGGGTATAAACTGTTGTTTGGGCACAGCTGGGCACAGAAGGGAAGTAGCGCTATTTGTTTTTTGGAGCACAGACTTGGACAGTTTGGTTTTTGGACGCCATTGCACTTTTGCAGAGCTGAAACGTCAGTAAGGTGGAATCCCCTGACATGTAACCCCATTTTAGAAACTACAACGCTGAAGGAATTTATCCAGGGGTACAGTGAGCATTTTTAACCCCCAAGTGTTGCTATCATTTATTATCCATAAATGAATACGCAGCTGATTGTGAAAGGTGAAAATGACAATTTTTCCAGGAATACGTCATTTCAGTGCGTAATATGTTGAGCCAGGCTTGTATCAGAGATGAAAGCTCCAAAAGCTGTTGTGCCCGGGATCCCCGCTTAACAGTTTTTGGTGTGTGTGTCTCTACTGACATAAGCTGGGCACAACATATCGGTCACTGAAATGGCGTATCTATGGAAAAATGTTTAACTTTTCATTATCAGCTGCACATTAATTTCTGGAAATTAAATGAATGCAACACTCAAGGGTTAAAAATGTTCACTACACCACTTGATAAATCCCTTGAAGGGTGTAGTTTCCAAAATGGGGTGACATGTCTGCGGATTCCACTTTACTGGCAATTCAGGGGCTCTGCAAAAGTGGCATGATGTCCAAAAACCAAATTGTGCTCCAAAAACCAAAATAGCGTTCCTTCCCTCCTGTGCCCGGCTGTGCCCAAACAGCAGTTTATACCCACATATGGCATTAAGTATGTTATCCTGGGTACACTAGTGTCATACATGTGGGCATAAACTGCAGTTTGGGCACACAGCAGGACACAGATTTGAAGGAGCGCTATGTGCTTTTGGAGCGCATATTTAGATGATTTTGTTGTTTTTTGGACGCCATGTCACATTTGCAGAGACCCTAAAATTGCCCCTACAAAATGGGGTCACTTCTTGGGGAATTCCAGTTTACTGGCACCTCTAGGACTCAGCAAAAATAACATGGTGTCCAGAAAGTCCCTCTAAATCTGTACTCCAAAAGCTAAAAAAAAACACAGTGCTCCTTCCTTTCTGAGCCCTGCTGTGTGCCCAAGCAGCAGTTTACACCCACATATATAATTTTTTAGTCCCTGGGATAGCCCACTTAATAGTTTTAGGAATGTGTGTCTCTGATGCCACAAAGTGGCCACAACGTATTAGGCACTGAAATTGGAAACTTCAATTTTCACTTTGTACATTAATTTTTGGGAAGCATTTTTAGGCTCAAAATGATAATACCCCTTGATGTATTCCTTTAATGGGGTCACTTTTGAGGGGTTTGCATTGTATTAGTACTTTAGGGGCGCTGCAAATGCGACATGACACCTGAAAACTATTCCAGCCACATCTGCCCTCCTAAAGCCAAATAGCGCTCTTTCCATTCTGAGCCCCACCATGTACCCATACAGCAGATTACAACCACATATGGGGCATTTCTGTGTTCAGACGAAATTGTGTAACAAACTGTGGGGTGTTTTTTCTTCTTTAACCACTTGCAAAAAGTAAAAATTTGGCGCTAAATGGATGGTTTATTGGAAAAAAAAAGTAATTTTTCATTTTTACGTCCAAATGTTAATAAAATCTGTGAAACAGCTGTGAGGTCAAAATATTCACTAGACATCTAGATAAATTCTATGAGGGGTGTAGTTTCCAAAATGGGGTCACTTTTGGGGGTTTTCTATTGTACTGGTACTTTAGGAGCTCTGCAAATGCGACATGGCACCTGAAAACTATTCCAGCAAAATCTGCCCTCCAAAAGCCGAATAGTGCTCTTTGCGTTCTGAGCTCCACCATGTACCCAAACAGCAGATTACAACCACATATGGGGCATTTCTGTGATCAGGAGAAATTGTGTAATGAACTTTGGGGAGCTTTTTCTCCTTTGTCCTCTTGTAAAAATGAAAAATGTGGGACTAAATGAACGGTTTATTGGAAAAAAGTAATTTTTCATGTTAATATCCCAATGTTAATAAAATCTGTGAAACAGCTGTAGCGTCAAAATGCTCACTATACCCCTTGACATGTTCTGTGAGGGGTGTAGTTTCCAAAATGGGGTCACTTTATGGGGTTTACACTGTATTGGTACTTTGGGGGCTCTGCAAAAGAGATATGGCACCTGAAAACTATTCCAGCAAAATCTGCCCTCCAAAAGCAAAATAGCACTCTTTCCATTCTGAGCCCCACCATGTACCCAAACAGCAGATTACGACCACATATGGGGAATTGTTCAGGAGCAATTGTTTAACAAACTGTGGGGTCCTTTTTCTCCTTTAACCCCTTGTGAAAACTTTGGGGATAGAGTGATGTTTTAGTAATTTTTCATTTACAATCCCCTTAGACATAGCATGCTATGACTAAGGGGATTTTCTCCCCCAAAACGCATAAGCGATTTTTTCTGTTCCCTGTAGGAGTGTGTCTCCTTGTTTTTTACTCATACCAATGGATTAAAAATTAAGTTTTAATGATTTCCTGGCTCGCCTGGTTGCTGGATTACACCAAAGGAGTTTTCTTTGTTGTTTGAATTCACATCAGCTCTAACCGAGGAGTGCTTGTATCTGTGCATTGGGAGCCATAGATGGGATTTCTCCATGGTCATGTGATGGACACAGGTGCACAGCTTGTTATAGTCACAGCACAGTAGTCAGACATCTGCCTGGTAACGAGCTGTGCACCTGTGAGAGCTAGGGTGTAACAGGTTTATTTAAGAAAATGGCAACAAAATAAATAAACCTTCCCTTTCAGGAAAACAGGCAAAACAATATCAGCCTTAACATCAGGCACAAAAATAAACAAAACTCCTGCTCGTCTGAGCGGCTATCTAAACAGAACACTTGCTTACTAACCTGTGTGGCTGTCTGCCAGCCACACCAGCAACCAGTTTGGCACAATAAGCGTTTTTGGGAGATCAGGACAGATCCAGACGCCCGCTCTCACTCCCCAGGATCTGCATTCAAGTGCAGGCTCTGCAGGTCTATATGGGCCAGTAATGAGCCTCAAGACCCGCACCTGAGCTGGGGCTTACTCAAAAAAAACCCATGCTGGACCAGCTATATGACAAAACCCGGGGACTGACATACCGTGACTCCAGCACTTGTCTTGTCACTTTCTCACACCTCTTGAAGTAAACAATGAGTGACAGCAAGCAGAGATCTAGAAAAGCATGAGGAATTGAAATAGAAAGTATACATTATACAAGCAATAACATTTATTTGCTGAAACTGGACAACCCCTTGAATATTAAATATTATAAATACTATGATATTCCCTATATCAGATCTTCTTTTGGAGTGAATTGAATATTGCTGTTGAATAGATGTGGATAATAAAAGCTCATTCAGCAACAGCATTCCGACCAATCTTACGGTTTTTACTTTTTGATTTATTATTTCATTATCTATCTCATACTCTAGAAAATCTGAAAAATGAATAATCTGGTACATGTCTGGTTCATTAGGCGCCAGATTAGCAGATGTTTACTGTACAATGGTATACACATTGGTCACTGAATTGTAAAAGCTATAAAAAAGAATTATCCAGACACACGCTACATTGTTATCTCATGAGCTGTCCTTGTAAAAAACAAAGTTTATATCTATTTCTTTCATGTGGGTTGCAGAGAGTGCTGAGATACTTTCCCCCAGCTGCTAGAGATTATATTTATGTTAGATTTGGAAATCTGCTGTTGTGACTCTACCACTTGCTGAGCAAACAAAATAAGCTGCTGGATCCAAGACTCCTGGCTCCACTTCTTAATGGAGTATTGGCAGAATCAGCTAAGAGAGAAGTTTAACACTTAAAGCTTGGTCCTGTTCATTTTTCAGTAAAGAATATAATTTTAGTCATATTATTTTCATTGTTTCACAATAGCAGTTTTAGTAAATCTATCAATGAGACTTCTAAAGTAAAGGTACACTGGAAACAACTAATCTGATTACTGTATTAAGCTAAAGCCCCATGCACACGACTGGTCTTGCTTTCTGATGTGGGGCTTAGTTTGCAGTAGAACACAGTCGGAGTGATAACCGAGTGTTATCTAAGTGCATCCCATTGATGTACTCAGCCCTATGGGGGCTTTCGATGCATTCTGTGCTGATGACATGGAAAAGCATAGGACTTGCCCTATGTTCATCACAACCGAACGGACCATTGAACAACCCCCTTTGAGGAGCATCAGCCTGCACACTTGGTCATGACAATTAAGCCTAAGGTCCCTTGTAGCGAAACACGGCTGAAGAAATGCTGCAAAAAAAACACATTACGTTTTTTCCATGATAATGATATTTAATTTATGAACTTTGTACATGCACATTTCATATTTTGGTGGGTGAGTTAGAGGCTGGAGAAGCAGGATATGGACTCTAAACTTCTATCCAATCTTTATTTCACTGGTGGGAGTAACAATGCATGCACAAAAGAAACTTAATGGAGGTTATTTATCATCTGCCCCTTTTTTGGGTATATTTTTTGAAGCTGCGTTTTTTTAAATTACCGTATTTTTCAGTCTATAAGATGCACCGGACCATAAGACGCACCTAGGTTTTAGAGGAGGTAAGTAAGGAAAAAAAAGTTTGCAGCAAAAAAAAATGGTAAAATATTTAATAAGATATGGGAGTTGTAGTTTTGCAACATCTGCAAGGCCACATTGACCGGTGACACTGCATCTGGGGATGCATATGGCGTCTTTTTTTGTGGGGTCACATGTACTTTTTAGTTATACCATTTTGGGGAATGTCTATTGCTTTGGTCACTTTTTATTCAAATCAGAGGCGAAACAGCGAAAAAAACAGCAGTTCGGCACTTTTGATTTTTTTTTTTTTCCCACTACGACGTTCACTCTAAGGGAAAAATATTTTTAGAAGTTTGGCCTGCGATGAAAAAGGTACCTACCGGGCCAGGTGCCAGTTTTAATGCCTTTGGGCGGGCTTGCAGGTAGTAATGCCCACGATCAGAGTGGATTCTAATTACGGGCATTAGCTCCGGGTCTCCGCTTTACATTACAGCAGAGACCTGGTAGCTATGGCGACCACTCTGCAGCAGAGCGGCCACCATCTCTGCAGCATGGCGGATGTCTGGATGGGTTTGCTGGGACACCCTCTCCTCCAAGCCCAGGGTACGCACATCTTCCCACTCCTGCCACTGCAGTAAGCCACACTGCAGGAAGGCGGCGGCGACCGCGCTCCTCTGCTCTCCCCCAACACCCACATTCGGACTATAAGACGCACCCCCCATTTTCTTCCCAAATTTGGAGGAAAAAAAAGTGCGCCCTATAGTCTGAAAAATACGGTAAATTAGTTTTACTATAGTGTCTATTTATGATGTAGGTGTTCCTCCTAGTAAAATGTTGTGCACAGTTAGATAGTTCAGATGCACCTTAATAAACTATGTGTACCTTGCCTTTTTTTGTTAAAAAGACGCAATTGACCCTCTTTTCCAAAAAAAAAAAAAAAAAAAAAAAAAAAAGGTGCAATTGCCTTTTTAATACTATCTGACCTGAAGGGCTTTTTTTACTCAGCCAATGTACTGGAGTGCATTTGCGCCTTTTTTTTTACCCCTTTTTAAAGAGATGCAAGTCATAAATACAGTTTGAAAAGGATCTCTATTTAAGCCACGCCCCCTTTTCCCAACAAAAATCAAAAGTGGTGAGGGCACCATAACATTTGAGGAAAAAAAAGTACAAATGCTTCAGAAATGAAGTGCAAGGCATAAAAATACCACAAAAATTTACAAGTAGCTTAAAGGAGTTGTCCAGACAAAAATGGACAACCCTTTAACTTTTAAATCAGCTGGAGGCAGTGAAAAAAATGTAAAAATTTCATACTCATCTGTCCCCGATGCTCCGGTGTCCTCCTAGTGCATTCCAGTTATTCTGCTCACCGGGTCTTTTCCGAAGTTCTGCTGAAGCCGCTGTGTGATGATTCTGCTTAAATATGGCTATAACTCAGAGATGTATTTTGATCTCTGGATATAGTATCTCCCTTCTTACCTGCATTTATTCATAATGTGCGCAGCTATAAGCCTAGGTGTATATTGGCAGTAGTAGCAACGTAACAATGGGGCTTTGTATCCATCCCAGCAGGGCTCCATTGAATTCATACACAGCCCTGAGTGATCAAAGAAACATGCATTGTGCAGGTAGATCAGACCTGGTTGATAACATTGTATCATTCCACTTGGTCTCAGCTCTTTACAAAGAATCTGGACTTGAGTGCATGATTCAATCAGACTTGCTGCCGCTGGTGACCTCATTCTGGGAGGTGGCATAAAGGGTATAAAAGATGAGGTAAGAGGCAATGGGAGGAGATTGGGCTGAGACTACAAGAGAACACTATGAGGAGTTTTTACAGAGAGACTACAGGATATTACAGACAGACCACTGTGAAGAGCATGCAGGCTGGATTGTTGTATTAATGCCACATGCTAAGAAGCCTCCACTGGTTATTCACATATGACAGAGCATGTGTGAGTGTTGGATTATAGAGCCACATCAAGGAGATGCGTGGTAAAGTAATTATTTCAATTTTATTCCCTTTTTATTTTTATTGTACTGCATCTTGTAACTAGTAACTGTTAATGCTTGCATGCATCTGCATATCTGTTCTGAACTGCATGTGTTAGATGTTAATACCGACCCATTTAGGGGTTAATAAATATATAAAATTTAGAAAGCTTGTCTTGTATTTATCTTGTGGACCCAACACTCACTGGAGGTGAGTGTGGTTTTATATGAAAGAAGACTCAGGTGTGAGCCAACGCGGGTTTAGCGCACTGAGGATCTTTCACACGCTGATTGGCCTCAAGGGTCACGGGTCTCTTCCTGAGGCCTGCTGGGAACACTGATTGGCCTCAGCAGTCACGTGACCGAGGCTTCAGCAGAACCCAGGAAGAGACCCGGGAGAAACAGAAGAACCAGGGCACTGGAGCATTGGAGACAGGTGAGTATGTATTTTTTTTTTTTTTTTTTTTCACTGCCCTCGGCTGATTTAAAAGTTTTGCCTGGACAACCCCTTTAATAAATGTGCCCCATTGACTGAGCAGCTCTACCCTTGGCTCATCCCTCTCTGGTCTGAAGTCACTGACACAGTGTAGTACAGCTACTGGACAGCGCCGTACTCACTACTGAAGAAGTTTAAAGAAGGCTGCCGGTCACTGGGGTGATCCCATTTTTTGTACAAAGTATGTAACTATCAGACTTCAGCTTTTGTAGCACAGCTGTTGTGTGTCTGGTTGCTTAGGGAAGCATAACTAAAGAATGACGGTAAAACCAGACTTCCCCTTTATAATAATTAGAGGGTCCCTATTGGATAACTTGTTTTATCCACACTCTTTATTAAACAGTGGTTTGGCTGTTGCTTAGTAACAAAGGACTTTAATAACTATCCCATCTATCTCATCTCTTTTGTTACAAAATTATTAAAGTTTTATTACACTTCCTCAAATTAGGAAGTATTTTGTGGTGCAACCCTACCTAACTACCAAAATACTGTACCTCTAGATCAGGGGTAGGCAACCTTTTTTGTTCGGCGTGCCTATTTTAATTAAAAAATCAAAGATGTGGTACTCGGAGTGCCGGTCAATAATTATAAGTCTGATGATCCCTAAACTAAAGTCATATACCACAAACCATAACACAGAAGTGCTGCCACCAGATGCTTTAGGACACATGCGTTTACTGCTATTTCCTGGGACGCTCCTGTACTTTCTGATTAGAAGCAATGAAAGTACATGTACAGCCGCCAATTAGTGGTAAATGTGTCCAGGAGCACCGTATGGCAGCATCCTTATGGTGGAAACACACTATGTATCTGGATGCAGCTATATTCTTAGGCCGCTGGAACTTTTACTTCGATGTGAAACTGGTGCTTTTTTGCACAAAAAAAAAAAGCCTGAGTTTTATGTGCAAAAACACATCCTTAATACAGAAAACACACCGTTATACAGAATAATGTCCCATAGTGGTCCCTGCACACGGTATTATGTCCCACAGCCATAGCAGTCCCTGCACACAGTATTATGTCCCATAGCAGCTCCTGCACACGGTATTATGTCCCATAGCGGCCTCTGCACACGGTATTTGTCCCATAGCAACCTCTGCGCACGGTATTTGTCCCATAGCGGCCTCTGCACACGGTATTTGACCCATAGTGGCCTCTGCACACAGTATTATATCCCATAGTGGCCCCTGCACGCGGTATAATATTCTAACTTTTATAATATTCCAATTTGTGCCACTCACTAGCTATTATTATACTGTGGGGTCTCTTCAGACCCCAGAGTATAATAAGTGGAGGGCTAAGAGAGGTGACAAACATAAAAAACAATGTACTCACCATTCCACGCTCTGCAGCCGCTGTGTTCTCTTCGGGCGCTTCTGCCTGTAGTCAGCGACCGCTCATTGAGTCTCAGGGGTCACGTCGCGTCATTATGCGTAATGACGTCAGACGCAAACGTGACCCCTGAGGCCCTGTCAGCTGACTTCAGGCAGAAGCGCCCGAAGAGCACACAGCGGCTGCGGAGCGTGGAATGGAGAGTGACATTGTTTTTTATGTTTGTCACCTCCCCGGGGTCTCCGCTTATTATACTCTGGGGTCTGAAGAAACCCCACAGTATAATAATAGTGGTTTCGTAACCCCTGAGGCCCTATCATCTGTCAGAAGCGCCTGCAGATTGCACAGCCGCTGCAGAGCGCAAGGAACCAGGTGAGTATCATTGTTTTTTATGTTTCATCACTTCTCCTGCGTCTCTGCTTATTATACTCGGGGGTCTGAAGAGACCACACAGTATAATAATAACAGTTTCGTTTCGGCCGTGTTTGGTCCGATCGAAAATGCTGAGTGAGGACTCGGGCTGCCATGCCAGGGAAATAAGCCTCGCGTGCCACTCTTGGCACTCGTGCCAGGGATTGCCAACCCCTGCTCTAGATAGTCAGAAGGTTTGCAATAAATATATCAGATTGAACCCTATCTCAAGTCCACTTTCATTTGCGCCTGTTAAAAAAAAAAAAAAAAATCATTTATAAGTAGACATACTGTAAGAGTTGAGACCACATGAGATTTAACTTGACCATCCATTCAATTAATTTTCAAGAAACAGTGATCAAAATTCTTCTTCTACTGAAACATACCTAAGCCCTCCATTTGCCCCATTCCCCTGTTTGCTTATTTCTGCTCTATTTATTTAAATAGTGTGGGTATGTTAACCCAGAGGGTGCTATTGAGCGACCCAGGGCCGGACCTGAAAAGGCCCTCAGCCACACTTTTGGGTGGGGGGCGTAACTCCAAAGGGGAGTGGTTACAGCAGCAGAGCTGCTGTTGAATCCTGCAGGAAGCAGGAACTGTGGGACCAGCGAGAGAGGCGGTCTGGCCCAGAAGGGCTGGGGTCCACAGGGGACTTTTGCTGGAGCTGAGCATTAGTCAGGCTGCTCGTTGCCCCAGAGGCTAGATAGGGGTCAAGAAGTCAGTGAGTGCCCTAACTGTGGCCCAGGCTGTTTTTTTGTTTTGTTATGTTGCACTTAAGCTGAATAAAAAGCCGTTTTGTTTTAAATTGGTACCGCCTGAACGCTGTCTCTCCGGTGCCCAGTACCACGAACCACTGCTATCGGGACCAGGAGCCTGCCGCTGTAACCACTCCCTTTGGAGTTACGCCCCCCACCCAAAGGTGTGGCTGAGGGCCTTTTCAGGTCTGGCCCTGGGTCGCTCAATAGCGCCCTCTGGGTTCACATACTCACAATAGGTAGTGGGTGAAAAACCACTGCCACGTTTTGAAACCTCTAGTTGCAAGGAGCATTGCTAGTGTAAATGATCTGTGACATAAGCCCCTGCTCTTTTGTGTAGTGCCAAGGTATTTGTCACTACAGTTGATTATGGTCTCAGTAGTCACATACAGGTGCATCTCATTAAATTAGAATATCTTTGAAACATTCATTCATTTCAGTGATTCAGTAATACAATTCATAATCAGCGTCTTCCATGATTGTGTGTCCTACTGAACCAGACTGAGGGACCATTTAAGGGCTTTGGAAACCTTGGCAGGTGACACTGAATTTACAATACTGAACTTTTTTACAATATTCTAATTTTCTTAGATTTGCGTTTTCATTACCTGTAATTCATAATCAACATTTACAGATATAAAACACTTGAAATAGAACACTCTGTGTGTAAAGAATCTAGAAAATACAGGAGGCCACTTTTTTAATTCAATTACTGAAATAAATAAACGTTTCAAAGATATTCTAATTTATTGAGATGCACTTGTATCTACCGATCCTATGGGTAGAGGGCAAGCTAGAAATTCCTGCAATTTTCTGCCCCACACTTATCTCCACCCCACTTTAGAAAAGTGGCAACTATGGCGGAAAAAGGCCACAGGTTGCAATTTGTTGAGCTAAAGGTGCATGAGCCAAAAATAGCGACTTTCATCATGCCTTGAATGTCAGAAATTTAGCGAACTAAGCATAATATACTGGTCCCTATGTTTCAAAGTAACTGTAAACACTGTACCACCATGTAAACAGTATTCATATTTGTCTATACTCATTGGGACACATTTATTAAGATACTTACCTTTTTTGGTGTAAATTCCAAATTTTTGTGGTCTTTAGTGGCTTTCACTTTATTTATGAATAATTTGCGCCTTTTTTTCCAGGTGTTATGTTACCCTTGCCACTTTTGCTTTTTGTCTGGAAAGGTGGCCTAAATGGAAATCCTTTTCATGCTGTATTTATGACTTGCCCCTTTTTAAAAAGAGGCAAAAAAGGCACAAATGCACTCCAGTACATGGGCAGCGTAAAAAAGGCAAAGCACACTAATAAAGGAGCATCTAAACTAACTAAAGTGCACAACATTTAACAAGTTAAACATCATAAATAGGCACCACAGTAAAACTAGTGTTAAAAAAAAAGCACACCTGCGAAAAATATAGCCAAAAAAGGGGCAGATGATAAATAACCACCATTGAGTTCACTTATATGAAAAAGCAAACATGACCTATTTAAATCAAAGATCTCTATTTCTAAAAGAAATAATTCCAGCCTTTAATCTGCACGTAGTCTGAAAAATATTTAGTGCTAAACCAGAAAACCTTTATTTAGTCATGTAGTCATAATTTAGCACTGATATTTTAGTACATTAGCCTCTTACTATTTACTTTTTCTACCACAAGAGCTTCCCTGGGATGTATTTACAGTCTAAACCTAAGTTGTCTAGAGAAAACTAACCACTAGAGTGCACTGCATTTCAGTATATGTTTACAAAGGGTAAGAAGAGAAATGTAAACTAGGATTATTATTAAAATATAGTCTATGGCAGAGTCAGCAACCTCCAGCACCCATGACAAACTGCAATTCAGGCATATCTACCTGGCACAGGGCTCTCTCAGTTGTGTTGCTCTAGGAGAGGAGACACTAAGGGGGAAAGAATGAGCTGTCACATCGTTGTCTTTTCATGGATACTGTACAGTGCACAATACCATTTTATGGAGGTACTGTCACCTAGAAGCAATGCTTCTGCTGGAGTAGGGGCATGCATACAGGGACAGTTCCACGGTTAAAACTGTCTCCTTGCTGACTCTGGATAGCCATCACTCTCTAAATGATGATGATTATTATCAACAGGAGAGCAGTGACTCATTGGTTACTAAGTCCCACTGATAGTCAATGAGTGCTTCTATCAGTACCGTTGGAAGCACGCACTCATTGTTTACTTGCTGCAACCCAATGGAGGCAACCGGAGGATGGGAGTAGTAGTGACGATGGTGATGTCACAGGGTAGGCCGAATACACTCAACCAAACTCCTCCAGCCCACCTCCCAGGCCGGACAGTGACGAGGGCGGGTCTGCTAGACACCTGATGGCAGTGGTATTTGTTCCGTCAGGGCGTTTTCAGTTTGGAGAGGGGTACTCTCTCACCCTGAGCTGTGTGGTGGTGTTCAGAAGGGCAGCGCAGGAACGATTCAGAAGGTAGTGGTACAGTTGAACTAAATTGAAACTCATAGAACTCAGAACACAAAACTCGTGCAGCTTCCCGATAGGGGTAATAGTCTACAGTTTGTTGGCTACACCCAGGCTTGTGATGAGGGATGCCCAGACTGTGATGGTGATGGGGTGCCTTTACTCCACTCCAAATAAGTAATATGATTTGCCTTTTCCAGTGTATAGATCTGGGGGCTGAACACAATGAAGTTCCAGGGGCCCAAATACCTGTATGTCAAATGGGTCCCAGAATACAGCTTCTAGAGGAGTACAACTCCTATCTTCCTCTTAGGCTTACACCCAGTCTCTTGTGAAATGATAGTTGTATCTTCCCTGTCTCATGGCTGTCTTCTGTGAATCTTGTGAAAAAGATATGCACTCCACAAATCCAATAATCCCCAATCAGTGGGATAGTGCCAGATGTACCAAATATACTCGACCTGCCATATATAGTGGTAACTACAACACTCCAATTGATGTAAAAAGGTTATCACAAAACTTTATTACAAATTCTTAAAACATCTTGCAGTATCGTTTGGCAGTGGGTTAGTATGTTAGTATGAGGAAAACATGATAATTCAGAGATCCCAGATGTTTCAGTCCCTTAGGACCTTCATTTGTAGGAAATTTAAGATAAATGAAGCTTTATATATATATATATATATATATATATATATATACAGTACAGACCAAAAGTTTGGACACACCTTCTCATTCTAAGAGTTTTCTGTATTTTCATGACTATAAAAATTGTAGATTCACACTGAAGGCATCAAAACTATGAATTAACACATGTGGAATTATATACGTAACAAAAAAGTGTGAAACAACTGAAAATATGTCTTATATTCTAGGTTCTTCAAAGTAGCCACCTTTTGCTTTGATTACTGCTTTGCACACTCTTGGCATTCTCTTGATGAGCTTCAAGAGGTAGTCACCTGAAAGGGTTTTCACTTCACAGGTGTGCCCTGTCAGGTTTAATAAGAGGGATTTCTTGCCTTATAAATGGGGTTGGGACCATCAGTTGTGTTGTTCAGAAGTCAGGTGGATACACAGCTGATAGTCCTACTGAATGGAGTGTTAGAATTTGTATTATGGCAAGAAAAAAGCAGCTAAGTAAAGAAAAACGAGTGGCCATCATTACTTTAAGGAATGAAGGTCAGTCAGTCCGAAAAAATGGGAAAACTTTGAAAGTGTTCCCAAGTGCAGTGGCCAAAACCATCAAGCGCTACAAAGAAATTGGCTCACATGAGGACTGCCCCAGGAAAGGAAAACCAAGAGTCACCTCTGCTGCGGAGGATACGTTCATCCGAGTCACCAGCCTCAGAAATCGCAGGTTAACAACAGCTCAGATTAGAGACCAGGTCAATGCCACACAGAGTTCTAGCAGCAGGCACATCTCTACAACAACTGTTAAGAGGAGACTGTGTGCAGCAGGCCTTCATGGTAAAATAGCTGCTAGGAAACCACTGCTAAGGACAGGCAACAAGCAGAAGAGACTTGTTTGGGCTAAAGAACACAAGGAATGGACATTAGACCTGTGGAAATCTGTGCTTTGGTCTGATGAGTCCAAATATGAGATCTTTGGTTCCAACCACCGTGTCTTTGTGCGACGTAGAAAAGGTGAACGAATGGATTCTACATGCCTGGTTCCCACCGTGAAGCATGGAGGAGGAGATGTGATGGTGTGGGGGTGCTTTGCTGGTGACACTGTTGGGGATTTATTCAAAATTGAAGAAATACTGAACCAGCATGGTTACCACAGCATCTTGCAGCAGCATGTTATTCCATCCGGTTTGCGTTTAGTTGGACCATCATTTATTTTTCAACAGGACAATGACCCCAAACACACCTCCAGACTGTGTAAGGGCTATTTGACCAAGAAGGAGAGTGATGGGGTGCTACGCCAGATGACCTGGCCTCCACAGTCACCAGACCTGAACCCAATTGAGATGGTTTGGGGTGAGCTGGACCGCAGAGTGAAGGCAAAAGGGCCAACAAGTGCTAAGCATCTCTGGGAACTCCTTCAAGACTGTTGGAAGACCATTTCAGGTGACTACCTCTTGAAGCTCATCAAGAGAATGCCAAGAGTGTGCAAAGCAGTAATCAAAGCAAAAGGTGGCTACTTTGAAGAACCTAGAATATAAGACATATTTTCAGTTGTTTCACACTTTTTTGTTAAGTATATAATTCCACATGTGTTAATTCATAGTTTTGATGCCTTCAGTGTGAATCTACAATTTTTATAGTCATGAAAATACAGAAAATTCTTGGAATGTGGAATGAGAAGGTGTGTCCAAACGTTTGGTCTGTACTTATATATATATATATATATATATATATATATATATATATAGATATATATCATACAAACATAAGAGCAATCAACAAAATGTTAGGGTATCAGTATTAGTCTCATATTATACAAATCCAACAATTTTGAAAGCAAAACGGTTAATCCATTACACATTTACATTGCTGATCCATCATATATATAGTTGGGTGTACAGAATATACAGTGCTGGCCAAAAGTATTGGCACCCCTGCAATTCTGTCAGATAATACTCAATTTCTTCCAGAAAAAGATTGCAATCACAAATGCTTTGGTAATAATATCTTCATTTATTTTGCTTGCAATGAAAAAACACAAAAGAGAATGAAAAAAAAAGTCAAATCATTGATCATTTTACACAAAACTCCAAAAATGGGCCGGACAAAAGTATTGGCACCCTCAGCCTAATACTTGGTAGCACAACCTTTAGACAAAATAACTGCGAACAACCGCTTCCGGTAACCATCAATGAGTTTCTTACAATGCTCTGCTGGAATTTTAGACCATTCTTCTTTGGCAAATTTCTCCAGGTCCCTGAGATTTGAAGGGTGCCTTCTCCAAACTGCCATTTTGAGATCTCTCCACAGGTGTTCTATGGGATTCAGGTCTGGACTCATTGCTGGCCACTTTAGAAGTCTCCAGTGCTTTCTCTCAAACCATTTTCTAGTGCTTTTTGAAGTGTGTTTTGGGTCATTGTCCTGCTGGAAGACCCATGACCTCTGAGGGAGACCCAGCTTTCTCACACTGGGCCCTACATTATGCTGCAAAATTTGTTGGTAGTCTTCAGACTTCATAATGCCATGCACACGGTCATGCAGTCCAGTGCCAGAGGCAGCAAAGCAACCCCAAAACATCAGGGAACCTCCGCCATGTTTGACTGTAGGGACCGTGTTCTTTTCTTTGAAGGCCCCTTTTTTTTTCCTGTAAACTCTATGTTGATGCCTTTTCCCAAAAAGCTCTACTTTTGTCTCATCTGACCAGAGAACATTCTTCCAAAAAGTTTTTGGCTTTCTCAGGTAAGTTTTGGCAAACTCCAGCCTGGCTTTTTTATGTCTCTGGGTCAGAAGTGGGGTCTTCCTGGGTATCCTACCATAGAGTCCCTTTTCATTCAGACGCCGACGGATAGTACGGGTTGACACTGTTGTACCCTCGGACTGCAGGGCAGCTACAACTTGTTTGGATGTTAGTCGAGGTTCTTTAGCCACCATCCGCACAATCTTTCGTTGAAATCTCTCGTCAATTTTTCTTTTCCATCCACATCTAGGGAGGTTAGCCACAGTGCCATGGGCTTTAAACTTCTTGATGACACTGCGCACAGTAGACACAGGAACATTCAGGTCTTTGGAGATGGACTTGTAGCCTTGAGATTGCTCATGCTTCCTCACAATTTTGCTTCTCAAGTCCTCAGACAGTTCTTTGGTCTTCTTTCTTTTCTCCATGCTCAATGTGGTACACACAAGGACACAGGACAGAGGTTGAGTCAACTTTAATCCATTTCAACTGGCTGCAAGTGTGATTTAGTTATTACCACCACCTGTTATGTGCCACAGGTAAGTAACAGGTGCTGTTAATTACACAAATTATAGAAGCATCACATGATTTTTCAAAGGGTGCCAATACTTTTGTCCACCCCCTTTTTTATGTTTGGTGTGGAATTAAATCCAATTTGGCTTTTTGACAATTCTTTTTGTGGTTTTCCATTGACGACAAATTAAATGAAGATATTATTACCAAAGCATTTGTGATTGCAATCATTTTCTGGAATAAATTGAGTATTATCTGACAGAATTGCAGGGGTGCCAATACTTTTGGCCAGCACTGTAATTCATAAAGTATCGCAAAAAAAACTACTATTGAAGTAGTACAATTTTCCAATAAATTAGCTAATCAAGTATTCCATCTTTCCTGGTCGTCCTCGGCAGCACAATACACATGGGTTATAGTTCCCTAGGTATAACCACATAGAGACAGGTTAATTAAGCAGTAATCAAACAATTAACCAATCAGACCCCAGGCATAAATAGGACACAGAGAGTAGGACACAGTGTATTTTTCTTTTCTCTCATAGGTAACAGACATGGAGACAGGATCTCCCCCAGGAAAATTGGTGTGTCGCTACCATGGAGGCAGATGAGATGGCTTTTCCGTACTGTATACAGGGGTGATCCCTGTCCCTCAGTGGCGAGGGTGTACCATGATGGCGGCGCCCAAACAACAATCCTGATACACGAGCAGGAGCTCATATTTCGGGGTTCTCTATCCCCCCTTATGCCGGCAGGACATATTCAGGCAAGTGGCTGAAAATAGTGTTGCTCACACTTTTACATATGGTGCCAGTTTGTGTTTGCTTTGCACACAGTACTTGTGGTTCTCCAGGAAGTGATGTTTTCCCTTCAGCTGAGGCTGAGTAAGGGCAGAAGTGACATCATCATGTGGACCCTGTGGCTCCCTGCAGCTCATAATGCTGGCAGCCTCCTTGGCTATGGTGTACCCAGCCGACCTCTGCCCTCTGCTTGCTACTGTAAGTATGGCACATGCCTGCAGCCATCCGTATCCATGTATCTGCCAGAAGAGTTTGGAGGTTTTTGTCCTGTGTCTTTGTAGCCTCTGTTTATCATGCTATATTTGCTGTTTTGCCTCATGTTACTTTGCATGTATATACCTAATGCTTTATGCTTGCTGTGCAGCCACTAAGCATGTGTTTCTGTGTCCTAGATGTCATCTTCTCAAGAAAGCTCCAGGGAAAGGTCCCATAAAGCAAGACACAGTCTGTAATAAGTGTGAACAGCCATTGCCTGATGACCTAATCTCTGACACATGTGAGGCCTGTTGTTATACCTGTGGATCTCCTGCAGCTCCATGATCCAGGGAGGATCCAGGTGGTTTCTTAAAATGGTTAAACAGCAAATGTCAGAGGCAGTGCAGGGGTTAAATCTGCACGAGAAACTACAAGAGCCAGAGAGTCCCCCTCTCCTGATGAGATTATACAGGAGTCAGCTGCACCTTCAGACTCTGAAGTAGATTCCTCTGTGGCCTCTAATTCAGATGATTCTGAAGAAAATTATTTTATGTCTAAGACAGCCTTAATAAATTACTTAAAAGTGTTAAAGACACGGTGGAGTCTCACAAAGATGTGCAGTAGTATAATGTACCGTGTTAGATGTGCTGTATAAGCCTAAAAGGCAAAGGTGATTTTATTTTCTGGCTTCTAAACGCAAGTCATTCCCAAGTCACCAAGTGGTGGAGGAATGGATGAGAAAAGACTGGGATAAACCAGATAAGAAAGCCGACCCAGGGTCAAGAATCTAAACTATTTACAGTCTAGATGATTCTGTGGCAAAAGGCTGGGACGCAGTCCCCAAGGTGGACTTACCAGTGGCCAGATTATCCAAAAAGGCTGTATTCCCATCTGAAGTCTAAGCGCACCTGAGAGAGCCAATGGACTGCAAAGGTGATTTTCTTAATAAAATATCATATACTTCTGCAGTGGGGGCCTGTAAAGCAGCAAAAGCCTCTGTCCCAGTGACCAAGTCTCTCAGAATCTGGCTCAGCCACCTAACTAGGGATCTAGAAGAAAATGCTTCTATTATTATTTATTTATATAGCACCATTAATTCCATGGTGCTTTACATTTGCGGATTTACATACAGTACATCAGATATACAAAACAGATAATGCTAACAGAGACCAACTGGCACAGTGGGATAGAGGGCCCTGCCTGCAAGGGCTTACAATCTAAGGGGGATAGAGACAGAAGGTGGGGGGAGAGGCTGTACAGGTGGTGGTGTGGTGACAGTAGCGTTATTGGAGGTTGTAGGCCTTCCTGAATAGGTGAGTCTTCAGGGCCTGCTTGTGATTGTGGGGGACAGTCTTATGTGTCTTGGTAATGAGTTCCAGAGTATGGCGGATGCATGGGAGAAGTCTTGGAGACGGTTGTGTGAAGAGCGGATAAGAGCAGAGTAGGTGGTCTGTGGAGGATCTGAGGTTACGTGTGGGCAGGTAGCGGGAGATTAGGTCGGAGATATATGGAGGGGACAGGCTGTGGATGGCTTTGTATGTCAGCATTAGTAATTTGAACTCTATTCGCTGGGCGACAGGTAGCCAGTGAAGGGATTGGCAGAGGGGGGCGGCTGATGAAGAACGGGGGGAGAGGTGTATTAGGCAAACAGCACAGTTTAAAGTGGACTGGAGGGGGGCGAGGGTGTTACCTTGGAGGCCATGGAGAAGGGTGTTACAGTAGTCTAGGCAGGAGATTATAAGGGCGTGGACTAGCATCTTTGTAGTTTCAGGGGTGAGGAAGGAGCAGATTCGATGGATGTTCTTGAGTTGGAGGTGGCAGGAGGTGTTGAGGTTTTGAATATGCGGCTTGAAGGATAGGTCAGAGTCTAAGGTTATCCCAAGGTAGCGGGCTTGTGGGACTGGGGTGAGAGTGGTTCCATTAATTTTGATAGATGGATCAGGTAGGGGGGTCGTGCGTTGAGGGGTGAAGATTATGAACTCCGTTTTCTCCATGTTGAGTTTGAGAAAGCGGGAGGAGAGAAAGGAGGCTACGGCTGCTAAACATACTGGGACTCTGGACAACAGGGAGGTAATGTCTGGTCCAAAGAGATATATTTGGGTGTCGTCAGCATAGCAATGGTAATAGAAACCATGGGATTCTATGAGCTGGCCAAGGCCTAGGGTGTAGATTGCGAACAGGAGGAGTCCTAGGACGGAGCCTTGGGGGACACCTACAGAAAAAGGGTGTGGCGGGGAGGTGGTGTGCGAGTGGGAGACGCTGAATGTGCGGTTGGCGAGGTATGAGGAGATCCAGGAAAGGGCCAGGTCTGAGATGCCAAGGGATGAGAGCGTATGTAACAGGAGGGAATGGTCGACTGTGTCAAAGGCAGAGGAGAGGTCGAGGAGGACAGAATAGTGACGTTTGGCTTTGGCAGTTAGAAGGCCGTTAGTGACCTTGGTTAGGACAGTTTCTGTGGAGTGATGGGGTCTGAAGCCTGACTGTAGTCTGTCAAAGAGCATATTGGACGAGAGATAGGAGGATAGTTCGGATTGGACGTGTTGCTCCAGTAATTTTGAGGCGTACGGGAGCAGTGAGATGGGGCGATAGTTGGCTGGAGAGGATGGGTCCAGGGAGGGTTTCTTAAGTATAGGTGTGATAGTAGCATGTTTGAAGGCGGAAGGGAAGGATCCATTGGTTAGGGATAGGTTGAAGAGATGGGTTAGGTCAGGAGTAATGTCTTCCAAGAGTTTTGGGATGAGATGTGACTGGATTGGGTCCAGTGCACAGGAGGTGAGGTGGGATTTAGAGCTTTTCGTCAGTGACGATGGAGAAACAGGTTAAAGATGAAGAGTACCGAGCAGTTGGATAGAGTGGTTGTTGGGGGTGTAGGGTGAGACTGTCTCTGATGGTGTCAATTTTGCTTTTGAAATAAGAGGCAGATAAGTGATGTCGGAGGGGGCACAGGAGGACGGAGAAAGGAGTTGAAGGTAGTGAATAGCTGTTTGGGGTTGCAGGATAGGGCAGATATTAGTGTGGTGAAGTAGACCTGCTTTGCAGAGGTGAGTGCGTTCTTGAATATGAGAACTGCCTCTTTATACCTCTTTATATTTCTTCTAGAGAAGAAATATTACATTCTCTTCCCCCTCTTGAAAACTGTTGCAGAATTTTTATGTGACTCTCAATTAGATGTCATAAAATTTTCTTCCAGGTCTCTGGCCCTCTCAAATGCAGCCAGAAGAGCTTTGTGGCTCAAGTTGTGGTCAGGTGATAATCTGTCCAAGAACAACTTTTGCAACTTACCATTCCAGCCAGAGTCCTGACTGGGTCCTCAACTCTAAGATCCTGGAATCCTTTGAGTGAAGGCAACGGCGAAAAATTTCCAGAAACATAAAAGGAGTTCCTTCAGCCCTTTTTGTTCAAAAAAAAAAAAAAGGAGGTCACCTAAGTTCAGGAGACCATCTATTGGGTTTTCTGTTTTTCTGAGAATCTTCAGAAACAGAAGTCAAAATAATCTTCCTTCAAAAAGAAGTCCACGAATCCCAAGACTTCTGACTTATGATGCCAGGCCCATGACTGTAGGCGCAAGATTAAAAAGTTTTGCTTCTCTGGTGTCACAGACCTCTTTAGACGCATGGGTCACATCAACTATCAAAAACGGATACTCCCTCAAATTCTGGAATATTCCCCCTCAATCATTTTGTGCTGAACTCACAGAAAAATCCAGTGATTCTTCAGTTAATATCAGAGTTCTGGAGCAAAGCGGCCATAGAAGAGGTCCCATCTGAAGAAAGAGGGCAAGGTGCCTATTCCAGGGTGTTCCTCGTACCCAAGCCAGGGGGCAAGTGTAGGCTGGTGATAGATCTCACCTTCCTAAGCCAGTTTTTGGAGAAAAAACACTGAAAATGGAGACCATACGCTCAGTAATAATCTTATTAGAGAGGAATGACTATACATGTGCCAATCCTTTACAGTCAAAGGAAGTTCCTTCAAATAGCTATCAAGGGGCCTCAGAGAATTCATAATTTCCAGGTCACTTGCCTCCCTTTCGGGATCTCGTCAGCCCCTTGAGTTTTTACCCAAATTGTGGTGGTTTTGACAACAGTCTTAAGGGTGAGAGGGGTCAATATGGTCCCATATCTGGACGACTGGTGGGTGAGAGCCTCCACGAAAGATCAACTCCATCATCACCTGTGCATCACTCTGAACCGTCTGCAAAATCAATTGGAAAGAATCCCAGTCGGTGCCATATCGGAACCTAAAGTTTCTAGGCTTCATGATAGTTTTAAAGTCATGCTTTGAGAGATTATCTCCAGGGAGGATAAGAGTAACTCACAGAGAGATCACCTAGCTTCTCATCCCGAAGTCTCCTCCAGAAGAGCTATGCAAGTATTGGGCCTCATGAGGTTGTCCATAGAGGCTGTACCAAGGGGAAAAGCACACCTAAGGTCCCTGCAGTTTGACATACTCAGATCTTGGAACAGATGTCCAAAATCCCTAGATGCGACCTTCAAGATCTCTGCTGCCACAATCTTGGACCAAAAGTTGTGGATTATACCTCAGACTCGTCATCAGGGATGACTCCTGGATCGCCAGCCCCAGAGAGTCCTCACTACAAATGCATCCTCCTCGGGTTGGGGTGTACATTAGAACACAAATGGGTTCGGAGAAGCTGGGGTCCATCAGACCAGGACCGGTCCTCCAATCTATAGGAGTTGAAAACAGTCAGGTTTCCCTTGAATAATTTTCACTCCCACCAACTTGGTTGCTAAGTCTTGGTCCAGTCAGACAATCTTGCGACAGTCTTCTATCTGAACAACAGGGAGGCACCAAAGCACTGAAATGGCAAAGGAGTGCAAGTTAATTAGGATCTGGCCAGAACAACACACTTTGGGGTTGTCAGCAGTACATATCAAGGGAGCTCTGAATCACACAGCAGAACTTTAGAACCACAAACAGTCTTTATCCAGCAGAATGGAAACTCAACTCCGAAATATTCTGCAGGATAAAAGCAAAATGTAATAGATGTAATGGCGACTTGCCAGAATGCCAATCTGCCTCTATTCTACTCTCTGAACCATTGTGGCCAAGCCCTGGCGGTGGATGGCTTATCAATTCCTTGGTCAGGGAATCTGATCTATGTCTTTCCTCCAATTTCCCCCTGATCTCCAGAGTTCTTGAGAAGATCCGCAACAAGAAGGTGGAGACTATTGCATTTCTTCCATTCTGGCCCCGGAGGGCTTGGTTCACTCTCACATTGAGTCTTTCAAAAAGCAGGTTCTGGAAGTTTCCAGTGGCAAGGAATCTTTTGTTCCCAGAATGGAGTGTTCCACTACATTCCTCTGATCCTCCATCTCATAGCCTGGAGCCTGACCAGGAGATCTGATCAACATGGGTCTTCTCACCAGAGGTTGTCAACACCCTCCTGTATTTCAGAAAACCATCCACGGTGAAAGTTTATAAGAGGATAGGATTTTAACTCCTGGTGCTCCAAAAATAATGCAAAGGTGCCTTCAGTAAACTCCATTCTTCAATTTCTTCAAGAGGGTTTCAATAAGGGTTTCAAGATAAATACCCTGAACGTGCAGTTCATGGCGCTAAATGTGCAATTACAGAACAAATTCTCTGTCCAGCTGTTAGGGTCTTGCCAAACGTAGCAATACCCTACACTACTGCAGGGGACTGGGAGGAAGGACAGAGACAAGTGAGCCCTAATCTCACCCCAGCCACTGTCCCTTCCTATTGCCTCAGTTTACCCTAAACGGTAAAAGGACAACCTCAAGACGAGCCCTATACTTAGTAAAGTGACAACACAGAACACAGACAGAAAAAACGACAAAAAGGGAGGTCAGAAAGCCAAGGGTTCGGTAACAGACGAGCAATGCAGTACAGAATCAAAATCCAAGAGAATAGTCAAAAGTCAAGGCCAGAGGTTAGGAATACAAATACAAGTAACAAAACAGCAAGGAATAATAGCCAGAACGCAAGAAGCAATAACCAGCGACCATGTGAGGGCTGACAACCTGTTTATAGAAAGTCTGGGCCAGCTCCAGACTGGATTAGAAGACAGGCTGTCAATCACACAGGCAAGGCTGAGATTAACTATTAGTGGAACAGAGAAAACCAACATTTTCTGTCTAGGACAGTGTTCAGACTGAGCAACAAGAAACCTACGCAAGGAATCAAACTAAACACGCCTCCTTCGCCACAGCGTGCGAGCGGAGGGTGGCGCAGAGACCCGAACAGGCAGAGACGTTATACCAGCATTTAATAAAGACCTTCAAGTCTCTGAGGAACCTGAACCCGGATCTACTGAAGCCATCTCCCTTGTTGGATCTCTCCGTGGTCCTCTGATGCTGCCACCATTTCAGCCTCTACAAGATATACCAATTAGACATCTCTCTCTAAAAGTGCTCTTCATGGCAATAACTTCTGCAAAGCAAATGAGTAAGCTGAAGCCCTGTCCTGTAAAGAGTCTTACCTAAGGGGATTGCCATGCTGTGTAAGACCTTGCCCGGATTTCTGCCTAAAATTCCATCCTTAAAGACTATTAATCAGAAGATTTCTTTACCTGTATTTTTTCCCCCATCCACAAGGGGAGGAACAAGGGAAATGGAATACTCTAGATGTCAAAAGAGCTGTACTTGTTATATCCAGAGAACATATTCGTTCCCGTTGGCAGAGAATCTGTTTCTTCAGTTGTTGGGTCCCAAAAAAAAAAAAAAAAAAAAATACAGCAGAGCCACATTGGCCAGATGGATTAGATCAACCATTGAAAGATGTTATCAACTGTCGGGCCAACAATCCCCTCTTCAGATCAGGGCTCACTCAACCTGCGCTACTTCTTGGGCTGAAGCAAGCCACATTCCTCTTGGGCAAATTTGAAGAGCAGCCACGTGGTCTTCCATCTCAACTTTCATCAAGCATTACAGGATTGATGCATTGGCAGCAGAAGAGGCATTGTTTGGCAAAAGAGTGTTGGATTTGGTGTATTCTCACCCTCCCTATTAAAGTACTGCTTCACAGGTCCCATGTGTATTGTGCTGCCGAGGACGACCAGGAAAATGAAAATTTAACTCACCGAAATTTTTATTTCCTGTATCCCACCCTTTAATAAATTTATATGCTATTGCTTGCATCAGAATACACTGTGTCCTACTCTCTGTGTCCTATTTATGCCTGGGGTCTGATTGGTTAATTGTTTGATTACTGCTTAATTAACCTGTCTCTATGTGGTTATACCTAGGGAACTATAACCTATGTGTATTGTGCTGCCTCGGACTACAGGAAATAAAAATTTCGGTGAGTTAAATTTTCATTATATTAATAAAAAGTATAGGTATATAGACAAGACCACAATATTCACCACACTCTACACCGTGTTCCAAATTATTATGCACAAAGTGTTTAGGAGTGATAAGGTAAGAATTTTTTTGTTTGTCAGTTAAACTCATTGATGGTGATGTGTGTCAGGGCTCTTTATATCACTGAAAGCAATTGCAGACACCTGTGCTAATTAGTTTGGCAGGTGTGTCCAATTAAAGGCAAGACTACTTAAGAAGGCTGTCCCACATTATTAAGCAGCCTACATTTTCAGCCAAAATGGGAAAGAAAAAGGATGTGTCGGCTGCTGAGAAGCAACAAATTGTGGATTGTTTAGGTCAAGGCATGACTACAATCAACATTGCCAAGACACTTCATCGTGATCATCGCACAATCAAGAAGTATGAAGCTGATTCACAGCACACACGTGTGCGTGCTGATAAGGGAAAATTGAGGACTCTTTCCAACAGGCAATTACGTCAGGTTAAAAGAGCAGCTTCAAAAATGCCTTGTCATAGCAGCAGACAAGTTTTTGAAGCTGCTGGTGCCTCCAACGTCCCCCCGAACAACAAGATGCAGGGTCCTTCAGAGGTTTTCAGCTGTGCGTAAGCCATCCTGTCGACCTCCTCTATCCACTGCACACAAGCAGAAACGGCTCCAGTGGGCCAAACAATACATGAAGACTGACTTCAAAACTGTTTTGTTCACCAATGAGTGCCATGCAATGCTCGATGGTCCAGATGGATGGAGTGGAGGATGGCTTGTTGATGGACACCACCTGCAAACACGGCTACGGTGCCAACAAGGAGGAGGTGGAGTAATGTTTTGGGCTGGAATCATGGGGAGAGAGATTGTCGGCCCCTTTAGGATCCCTGAAGGGGTAAAGATGAACTCCATAATGTATGTGGAGTTTCTCAAACAGCACTTCCTGCCATGGTTCAAGAAGAAGAACCATGCATTCCGCAGAAAGATCATTCTCATGCATGATAATCCACCGTCTCATGCTGCAAATAACACATCTGCATCTCTGGCTGCTATGGGCATAAAAGGGGACAAACTTATGGTGTGGCCCCCATGCTCCCCTGACCTCAACCCCATTGAGAACCTCTGGAGCATCATCAAAAGGAGTGTCTATGATGGCGGGAGGCAGTTCACATCTAAGCAACAGCTCTGGGAGGGTATTCTGTCCTCATGCAAAACAATTTAAGCACAAACTATCCAAAAACTGACAAATTCAATGGACGAGAGAGTTCAGAAGCTTCTTTCGAACAAGGAGTCCTATGTGCAAATGTAACATCACCTCGAATAAAGTTTTGGCTTGAAAACGGTTTGATTTCAGTTTGTAATAACCTGCTAATGCTTATAATTTCACAATGACCATTTTTTTGTTCTTAATAAAAATGAAAAGGTTGCAAATTCTGCTGTGCATAATAATTTAAAACATGCATTTTGAGTGTTTATTTTTTTTTTTAAATATACTGTTATCATAGGCAGTTTGTTCAAAAACCTTTCAATTATACTCGAGTAGTTGATGACTGTTAAATTACAATGACTGCAATTCATATAGGTAATTTTGGAAAATATGAGAAAATATTATTTGCATAATAATTTGGAACACAGTGTATACAGATATAAATGACAAATACTATCAACAGGCAAATTGCAGATATTGTTTGCTCAAGATACTAATCCACATGCTATACTTAGGTATAAACAAAAGGTCCTAAGCTGCAAGAGGCTGTAAACACATCTAATAAATGTATCATAGTAAATAATCATACCTGAGTGATGAATTCCATGTAGATACACTGCCATACTAATCTGGCTGTGTGTGTGCTGGTTAAATAGGGCTAATATAATAAGGCTAATATAATGTAAGACTAATAGTGATACCCTAACATCTTGTTGATTGTTTTTATGATACATAAACATATATATATATATATATATATATATATATTCTTGATTTATCTAAGATCTTCCGCAGATGAAGGTCCTAAGGGACTGCAACGTCCGTGATCTGTGAATTATCATGTTTTCCTCATACTAATATACTAACCCACTGCCAAATGACACTGCAAGATGTTTTAAGAATTTGTAATAAAGTTTTGTGATAACCTTATTCTGTGAATATTGGGCTGGAGTTCACCTCTCCCTCAGGGGCTGCTGAGAACACATGCAGAGCTCCAGTTCCAATGCCAGCACACACTACAACTAATCCGCTAATGATTCTCTGGAGACTTAGAGTCTCCAAGCCCTTCCCAGTGGCCTGTGATTGGCCAGAGCTGTTCCAAACCCTCTAAGACAAAGCAGTAGCCAACAGTGGGGAAATACCATGATGAAACACACAAAGGAAGTTGCAAAATATATAAAAATACATAAAATAACATATTTACAGGCAGTGGCACATAACACAATAAAATAAAACAAAGACAGTTTAAAAAGTATCCACTGGGATGCTGCATACTGACGGGGCCCATGGAGTCAATGGAAAGTACAGGTCTTAGTACTCAATGCTCCAGGTGTAAAGATGGGAGTGGGGAGTACTGAGAGTGGCAAGTTCTGGGAACCATACTTACCACTTACTCCTTGGGCCCTATACTGCATGGGGGGCTTGAGGCATTATATTGTGTGGGGACTGAGGGTATTATACAGTGTGGGGGCAGAGTTGGGGTATTATACTGTGGGGGGCACTTCGGAAAAACATCCCCCCCCCCTTCCCGTGGACTTCCTCTCTGGAAACCCTTTTGTGGCACCCTTTTTGTGTAGTTTTTCAGCATTTTTGTATCCATTCAAGATAGTTGTCAAGGAATAAGCTAAGGTATTTGTAGGCTGTTACCCTTTCCATTTCCTGATCGTCAGTTTCACTAGGTGTGAAGGATCTCGTCCTCCCGAAACTCGCTTCCGGCATAACTGAGATCGCTTCAATTACCCACACCCACCTTCTGGGCCCTAAGGATAATACGAAAGGCGAGCCTTCTAAATTTTATAAATTTATTAACCCCTAAACGGGTTGGAACTAGACACTTGACACATACAGAGAATACATGTAGCAATTAGCAAGCAAATACAAGTGGAAAGCAACATGACACGGTGCACAAAATAAAAATGGGAGATAACAGAAAGAAAAGAACATATTACCAACACCAGATTGTAATGGTTTCTCTGGCTCCAGATGATGAGGATGAGGAGCTCAGGACACGTACTTCAAAATTCCAAAACATGCGAATTTCAGCAGAACAACAGGCAGAAGACAATTTCCAGAACAAATAGATAGTCCATTTCTCTGAGCCCATGTGGTAGGTGACAGGGTTTGATCTTAAGCAAAGCATGTGTTTCCTACATGTAGTTACACCTCTTCTAGGTTAACAAAATGGTCTCAGGCCTCACTGCTTAGGCCGCATGGATACCACATGGTTGAAGGCTCCAACTTGACCTCCCTCACACCTCTCCTCCAGGAACAACACATCACAAAGGACAGAAGACAAAAGAGGCCGATTCAACCTGGCCTGAGACCTTTTACCTCCCCTGGTCTCCTCCCTAAGTGAGGTCACCAGGGGGAGGAGCCCCCGCCCCCCCTCTCTACATCTCTTAGAATCATATTTCTTTTTATAATTCCTCGCCCGATGACTGTAGAGTTGGGCCGATGGTATTATAGGGTTCGTGGTGAGATCCCCAACACGTAGACTCCCAGGTTGACACCCCAACTCCCTTTGGGTAAGGAGATCAGGGCCTGGACCTTTGCCGGACTTTGAACTGTGACATGTATTCTAAGCGTGCGCCTTGACCTGACGCATCTGGGGAATTTATCGGGGCAACTGTAAGATGTTCCCCAGGCCAGATTTTGTCATAAAACCATAATCCCTTTGAAGTAGAGTTGGCTCCGGTCTGTCTACAGAAGATATGCAGATCATTTCCCCAGAACATACTTTCTGCATGACCTTTCCGCCGGGTTAATGAGTATAGCAGTCTTATGCCAACAAAGGCCTGTGTCAGTGACTCTCTGGGGATCAAAGGGTTGCTGACTACAGATCCCAGGAACCACATCCGCCAAGCCTATAACCAAATTGCTGATTGCTTCAGGGACAGGACAATAGACCTTGGCTAGAGAGTAGACTGACCACATTCCAGCTGCCCCACTATTCTTGAGTCTAGACACCAACCCCCACTGTGTAGTAATATAGACCGGTATAAATACCATAAATCCATATCTGAGCCTCGTATCATCACACTAGGGGTCATGTCGCTCCTTGTTTTATTTAAGTCAATAGCCATCTCCTTTGTTTTGGCTATATTAACCCCTTCCCGCCGGAATTTTTCGATTTTTGTTTTTCGTTTTTGACTCCCCCATTTCCAAACCCCATAACTTTTTTTTATTTTTACTCTCTCAGAGCCATATGAGGTCTTAATGTTTGCGGGACAAATTTTTCTTCATGATGCTACCATTTATTATTCTGTACAATGTACTGGGAAGCTTGAAAAAAAATTCAGAATGGGGTGGATTTGAAGAAAAAGTGAATTTGTGCTACTTTCTTATGGGATTTGTTTTTACGGCATTCACTCTGCAGCCAAAATGACATGTCACCTGTATTTTATGTTTCAGTATGATTCCGGGGATACCAAAATTATATGGGTTTATTTACATTTTAACCCCTTAGCAAAATCTAAAACTGCAAAAAAAAATTTTTTCTAAAAGTCGCCATATTCTAACATCCGTAACTTTTTTATACTTACGTGTACAGGGATGCATAGGACGTCTCTTTTGCGGAACCAGGTGTACTCTTCAGTTATACCATTTTGGAGAATTCATATTGCTTTGATCACTTTTTATTCAAATTTTTTATCAAAGGCGAAACAGTGAAAAAACGGTGGTTTGGCACTTTTGATTTTTTTTCCCGCTATGGCATTTACCGTACGGGAAAACTATTTTTATAGATTTGTAGACCGGGCATTTTCAGACACAGGTATACCTAATGTTAATGTGTTTCACAGTATTTAAGTACTTGTATATGTGTTCTAGGGAAAGGGGAGTGATTTGAACTTTGAATATTTTTTTTTTTTTTTTTTTTTTTTTGCACCCCCAGGGGGTCTGATCACTAATGCAATGCATGACATTGCTATTGCACTGCAATGCATTGCAAAATGCCGACGCTTCTATTGCATAGAGCAGCTTGCAATAGAAACTAATGAGAGACAGGCCTGGGAGCCTTCACAAGGCTCCCAGCTGTCACAGTAACGGGGCGCCAGCCCCAGAGCACTGATTGTGGGCATTAGTGCCGGGTCTCTGCTGTATAAACCACCAGAGACCCGACGGCTATGTTGGCTGCCATATTTGAACAAAGGGCTAAAGGGTTAAAGGGCTTTTCTGGACAAAAAAACTTTTTTTTAAAAAAACGGTCAGTTAGTGCTATTAATAGGTTAATAAGTTCACCCAAATACCTTTAGCAGTGTTTTGAGTGATTTCTGCGTTTCTCTGGGATCTCCTGGCATCCTCTGCATTTGTTTACATGGGTATATTCCTGTTGTTTTTTCCTACAACTACCATGATGCATTCCACTTCACTCAGAGCTGATTCACACCACCTCCCACTCTCACTACTAGCCCTTCCCAACTAACTCAGTCCACCCCCACCCCATCATACTTAACTGTCTTCCTGTCCAGATCTTCTTAGCAAGGGACGTCACTTCCTTCTGTGGGTCTGGCTCCTCCTCTTCTTGACGTCTGCTGGTGCCTGTGCAGTAGAGCTGGAGTGTCGGCATGAGCTGTAGCCAGCACTCTAGCTCTATTGCGCAGATGTGGGAGGAAGTGATGTTCCGTGCCCAGAAGATCCAGACAGGAAAACAGGTAAGAATGATGGGGTGGGGGAGGGTTAGTATTGGTCATGTTCCATTTCCGGAAACAGGGAAACGGAACGTCACCAGAAAATCTGAAAATGTGCTTGTGACCGCCTCGGTGATCTAGGAAAATATTAATTTTTTGTAAACTAAGTAAGTTAGAAGATAAGTTTAGCTTAGTGTACAGTCATGGCCAAAAGTTTTGAGAATGATACAAATATTAATTTTTACAAAGTCTACTGCTTCAGTTTTTCTAATGGCAATTTGCATATACTCCATAATGTTATAAAGAGTGATCAGCTTAACAGCAATTACTTGCAAAGTCAATATTTGCCTAGAAAATGAACTTTATCCCCCAAAACACATTTCAACATCATTGCAGCCCTGCCTTAAAAGGACCACCTAACATCGTTTCAGTGATTGCTCCATTAACACAGGTGTGGGTGTTGATGAGGACAGGGCTGGAGATCAATCTGTCATGATTAAGTAAGAATGACACCACTGGACACTTTAAAAGGAGGCTGGTGCTTGCCATCATTGTTTTTCTTCTGTTAACCATGGTTATCTCTAAAGAAACACGTGCAGTCATCATTGCACTGCACAAAAATGGCCTAACTGGGAAGAGTATTGCAGCTAGAAAGATTGCACCTCAGTCAACAATCTATCGCATCATCAAGAACTTCAAGGAGAGAGGTTCCATTGGTGCCAAAAAGGCTCCAGGGCGCCCAAGAAAGACCAGCAAGCGGCAGGACCGTCTCTTAAAAGTGTTTCAGCTGCGGGATCGGGCTACCAGCAGTGCAGAGCTTGCTGAGGAATGGCAGCAGGCAGGTGTGAGTGCATCTGCACGCACTGTGAGGAGGAGACTCTTGGAGCAAGGCCTGACCTCAAGGAGGGCAGCAAAGAAGCCACTTCTCTCCAGAAAAAACATCAGGGACAGACTGATATTCTGCAAAAGGTACAGGGAGTGGACTGCTGAGGACTGGGGTAAAGTCATTTTCTCTGATGAATCCCCTTTTCGATTGTTTGGAACATCTGGAAAACAGCTTATTCGGAGAAGAAGAGGTGTGCGCTACCACCAGTCTTGTCTCATGCCAACTGTAAAGCATCCTGAAACCATTCATGTGTGGGGTTGCTTCTCAGCCAAGGGAATCGGCTCTCTCACAGTCTTGCCTAAAAACACAGCCATGAATAAAGAATGGTACCAGAATGTCCTCCAAGAGCAACTTCTCCCAACCGTCCAAGAGCAGTTTGGCGCTCAACAATGCCTTTTCCAGCATGATGGAGCACCTTGCCATAAAGCAAAGGTGATAACTAAATGGCTCAGGGAACAAAACATAGAGATTTTGGGTCCATGGCCTGGAAACTCCCCAGATCTTAATCCCATTGAGAACTTGTGGTCAATCATCAAGAGACGGGTGGACAAACAAAAACCAACAAATTCAGACAAAATTAAAGCATTGATTCTGCAAGAATGGACTGCTATCAGTCAGGATTTGGTCCAGAATTTGATTGAGAGCATGCCAGGGAGAATTGCAGAGGTCCTGAAGAAGAAGGGTCAACACTGCAAATATTGACTTGTTGCATTAACTCATTCTAACTGTCAATATAAGCTTCTGTTACTCATAATATGAATGCAATTATATTTCTGTATGTGATAAAAACATCTGACAAACACACATAAAAACCAGAGGGCAGCAGATCATGTGAAAATATAATATTTGTGTCATTCTCAAAACTTTTGGCCATGACTGTAGAAATATAATTTTATCCCGGACAACCCCTTTAAGAATGAGCCCAGGGTGACTGCACCAAGAAGATAAGTTTTTCACCACTGTGCAGTATTCCTCAGTGACACCATCCAACAAGCAGCCCAGAACTGCAGTGTCATCGAAAGCTTCTGGAGGAAGAACAAGCCCAAGTCATAGTGGAAGTCAGACATACAGTATATACGTCAAAACAGTGGCATAAGTAATTTATTAAAGGGATCAAGACTGGTGTAGGAAATGTCAGTCTTGATAAATTCTTTCCAATGTGTTGCAACATATCTGACATAGGGAGTCCTGGGAGTAGAGTCTAGGGTATTTCCTTGTATTCACACTTTAACCCCTGTACAAGGATATAGGACTTTATAGCAGTAAATCCCCAGGTCAAGGCTGCAGTAATATTCTCCATTAGCAACAGTTGACGTGACATTAGGTGGTTGACAGGTAAGAATTGTAGTTAGAAGATCAATGATCGGTATATGCAAAGCAATGGACAGACTGGGGTTAGTAGCATTCAGGCAACAGTAGTGGGTAGATGGAAGGTTAGGAGCGATAACAGTGTGGTAGATGAGTTCAAAAGATAAGCTAAGGAAACTGAACTGAAGGTCACCTTTGCTGCTATAAATACCAAATGGACCATATTAATTAAGCAAAAGGAGATGAGGGAAGGGTCCTTATGAAGTCTGTGCCAACAGAACATTGGTTGGTGAAGTGTGTGTTAGAACAGGGTAGTCCTTTAAAAACGAAACACAGCATATTTATATGTGGCCGACAGCAGAGGGCACATGATAGCTAAGCTGCAGAGGATGCAGTCATGTCCAGAGGCAATAAGCAGGTGAGCTGAACAAATGGCCAGGCTATGGAGGCACTTGAGCAGGAGGAAGCAGGTAAGAAAACCATGTTCTATAACAAATAGCTTCAAAGAAAATCTGAGAATACACCCATAGATCACATCCAGGGGCGTAACTAGCAAAGCCTGTTGGGGCTAGGGGGCCCCAAGTCGAAAGTTTGCTATGGGGCCCCCTAGCCCCAACACGGCATAGGGCCCCTTTTCCTGGCGCCCAGATAGTAAACTGCCCCTTTACTGGCCCTCACATGTAAAATAAAAACCTTTTACTGGCCCCCACACAGTAAAACACTCCTTTAAACACTGTGGCTGATGTTCCACAATATAACTAGGACTCCACGACAACCGATAAATCATGGTAAAATCACAGTATTTCTATGTCTTATAACTGACCTCAATGTTTATCTATAATTCCAATAATCACATCATTTTTGTCTATGTATGAGTTCTTGAAATTGTTACATGGCTTTTCTCCCCACATGGAAACCTTAAGATTAAGAATATTCTCAAATTGCATTACTGCTGCAGCTTTACCATGACTTATTGTCGGCACCCTTGTCACCATGGAGCTATATCCCATTACTACAAAAAGATTTCTTAGCGTCTTAGAAAAATCACAACAATTTAAATTTTGAAATAAAATTCCATCAAACAAAAAATATTAGCATAAAGTAAAATCCATAAAATCTCCTTGTGGTGTTAAGAATAAGGAAAGGAAATTGTCTGACTGTAGGCTTAATTTAGTAATCTTCAGATTTTAGACATTTCTTTTCAGGATATGTCTAAATGATCTGGAAAATGTAGCCAGGGGTAATTCCCATCCCATTTGTGAAGAGAGGGCACATTGTCCTTACAATTCTTAGGCATTATGTCAGCCGAAAACTATTCACAGTTCAATTACAACGGCAGATGCAGTTGAGGCATTACTAAATATTCTTAAACCTTTTCTTCACAGTACATTCCAGACAGTGTCAGTTTCTGAAGGCAACACTAGACTACACATAGCTATACTCCTACAGCAGGGTACATACACAATTACCTGTTAGTACTATATTTCACAGTAGACATGTTCCAGCTGTGAATAGTGCCCTAACTGTGAATGACATGGGAAGATTTTCCTAGGAAGTAAAGAAATGCTCGTAATGCTTTTTTTTCCACTTGGAAAACTTTCAGAGACAAGTGTGCTATTTACTGCTCATAAATGTTATAAATGGCATCAAAATGAGTTTATAAAATCAAATAAGTTCTGCTCTGTAGCGTTTTATTTATGCATTTATAGCACTGGAGTATTATTTGCCTTCTCCAGCTGGCTTCCATTATGGGTTCACAATGTAACATTTCCCATATTTAATCTGCATACAGTACATTTTAGTTCACTTTACTTACTTCACTATAATTATATACAGTATACAATTCATTGTGGGGTTTTTTTCTGTACTATGAGTTATAGTCTAGGTTTCCTTATAATAACTCTTATCTCTTCTCTTATATATATAAAAATGAGTTTCTATCTGTCTGTCTGTCTGTTTGTTCTTATGCACGACCAAACGACTGGACTGATCTTCACCAAATTTGGCACACAGTTACATCAAGTGTCCAGGAAGGTTTTAGACTGGGTCTCAGCATTTTAGAACGTACCGTTACTGAGATACAGTATTCCCAAAAAATTACCTGCTTTGGCCAATAGAAGCCTGCAAGTCTTTCACTCATATTCCAACTGCCATACGCATGGTCACATGTCCCTTATCAGCCAATAGAAGCTCGTGGTTGCTTAGTCTCCACATGCACACAGCTTTACTCCAGATTTCCATAACAACCCAGCCATTTGCCTTCACTGCTGTAGGTCAGCTTTAAAGGCTCTGTGCGCTGTGAATGACACTGTTACACAAGGTCACATACACACATTTTTACTCCATGTTTCCAAAACAACCCAGCCATTTTTCTTCACTGTTGTAGGTCAGCTTTAAGGGGGAAGGGCACTGTGGATGACACTGTTACACAAGGTCACATACATACAGCTTTATTCCAGGTTTCCATAACAACCAATTGCAGGTTTTTCACTGATATCCAAACTGAGATACACATGATCACATGATGCTTATGGACCTATGGAAACTCGCAGGTTCTTCAGTCTTGACATGCACACAGCTTTACACCAGGTTTCCATAGCAACAAAGCTATTTATGACCTGTATTAGTCAATAGCAGTTTGCAGGTCCTTAAATATTCAGTCGTATGACGTGTATCAGCCAATATATCTTCATATTTAATATACCAGGTTTCCATAACAACACAGCAATAAATAGACTGTACCTACAGTATACTGGACTGCCATACTGGATGTCAGCATTCTTATAAATTGAAACATATTTAAACTACACACAAAATAGTCCAGTGCCAATTCTTATGGGGCCACTACACAAACAAAAAATGAAATATACCCGTGCGAAGCCGGGTCCTTCTGCTAGTATAAATATAAATTGAACCATCCACTCTGTTGGTATAAGTATATTAGAATATTTACATTTACTATAGTTGTCTCAACAATACAATCCCTAGTCACATACTCTACTAAGGAATATGAGTGTCATAGAGGGTTGTTCACTGCTTGGGACTTTCTTCTATTAGCCCTGACAAAGAGCAGATAGTTCTTTTCATTGTATCTTATTTTATTTGAATAATACTAAGGCATGTGTAAGTATGTGAGCCAGAGGGCGCTGTTGAGCGACCCAGGCCAGGCCAGAAAAGGCTCTCAGCCACGCCTTTGGGGGGTGGCACGTAACTCCAGAGGGGCTAGAGCATCCTGCAGGAAGCAGGAAGGAGTGGACCAGCTAGGACAGAGAGATAGGCTCTGTCCCAGAGGGCTGGCGTCCACAGAGGACTGTTGCTAGAGCTGAGTAATAGTCAGGACAGTTAGGGGCTCAAGGAGTGAGTTAGGCCCTAACTGTGGCATAGGTTTTTTTGTTGTTTTGTTATGTTGCAGTTAAGCTGAATAAAGCCACTTTTATTTTACACTTGGACCGTCTGAAAGCTATCTTTCCGGCACCCAGTACCATGAACCACCGCTGTCCAGACCAGGAAAAGCCACTATTTTTGAGTTTAATTCCCCAAATTATCACATATGGTGCTACGAACGGAGGCATAAAGAGATCCACGCAAGTCCTGGAAGACAAGTGATTGGTGACTGCAGTACTGCAAAGTGTGCATTGTGGCCTACAGCTGGAAGAAATCGGTGATTTCCACTGAGAAGCCCAGAAAGGGGTGAGTGAATTGCAACATAGCAACGTGTGTGCAAAAAAACTGGTGAAAGTAAAACTCTGGAAGAGGAATCCAGAGAATGGACTTTGTGTATACTGTGACACAGAAGTCTGCAAAGTGTTTGCTGATGGCAAGAAAGTATGCAATGTGTGTTGAAGTTGGATAGTGCAAACAGTCTATGTGAAAGGCTATGGTGCCATGTTGGTGTTTTCTGTGGAAGACCGAAGAAAATGCTGGTTGTTGTAGTGCCACATAAGTTAACTGTGTGAATACAGGTGACTGCAGAAGATAGCAAGAGGTTGCTGCCGGTTGAACCCAAGGTTGCTGTGGAATGTTGTGTAATCTTGTTAGTAAATCATGGGCAAGAAAAAGAGAATTTCAGCTTGTAAAAAAACAGAGAAGTCATGCACAGGTTTATTAGTGCAGCAGTCTGAATGCAGAGAGACACAAAACCCGGAACAGATCATGTGGAATGCAAGTAATGATAAAGGGTTGCATGAGAGTGACGCAGTTTTTCTAAAGCACCTCTGTTCTATGATGGAATATGTCCCTGCTGAGTGTGTATCTCATAATGGAGTGCATGGAAGCGCCAAAGATGAAAATATTATGGTGCAGCAGCTTCAAGATGAGATTAAAACCATCAGGTTCATTGATGAGGATAAAATATCTGATTGGAAATGGCAACTTGAGGTATCAGAAAAAGAGAACCTTAAGTTGAACTTGAAGTTAAAGAAAGATCTTGAATCTATGAGGAGTTCATATCCTAGTCATTGTGAAAATGTGGTGCTGGGTTTGCCTGGAATGGACTGTGTCACTAAGAAGGAGTTTGTAGAAATGAAATGTGCTCTAGCTAATAAAGTTATACAGAGTGTAGAGCAAAAACAAGTGCTTGAGAAGCAATTGCAGGATTTAAAGGAGCAGCATGTTCAAGACTCCATTGCCAAAGAGAGTGTCATTGAAAAATTAAGAGATGACCTTGAAACTGCTAAACAAAGAGAAAGGGAACTCAAAGCTAGAAAATGTAGCCTGGAGAGGGCGCTGTCAGGATCTTGTGAAGATAATGAGAAGTTGTCTGTTTTGGTGCAAAATAAAGACAAAGAGTTGATGGAGATGTCGTCTGTCCATGCTCAGAAAGTGCAAGCCTTACAGGAGAGTCATAAAAAAGTAGAGACTCAACTTCAAGAGCTGCAACTACAAGTCACAGAAGGGGACAGGTTTCAAGCAGAGCTGCTAGACAAGGCAAATAGACTACAGGTGGAATTGAATAATGTCACAGGGCTTCTTTTTCAAGAAGACAGCAAGTTTATCAAACTTTCCAAAGATTTTTCTACACTAGAATCTCAGCTTCAGGACACTCAGGAGCTTTTGCAAGAAGAAACTCGTCAGAAGCTTGACCTTAGTACAAAACTAAAACAAATGGAAGATGAGAAAAATGGTTTCCTTGAGCAACTAGAGGAAGAAGAGATAGCAAAAACAGATTTGACAAAGCAGATTTCAACACTACAGGCTCAGGCGACTGATATGAAGAAAAAAATGCAAGATAGTGTAGCCATATTTGGGGGGGGGGTATGAGTATTATCCCTCCCGCAACAGACTCTGGCGCTGACCTGTGTGTATAATGGGACCTGAAGCCTTCGCTGAAGGGAAGAGTGGGAACATATATGAAATATATCAGTGCCTCCACCCAGGATAGAGCCTCTGTATTACAGGGAGAATCTCTTCCTGGGACTTACCCATGAAGTACAGTTAGTAGCCTTAACAAGGATCACTGTACTAATCTCACAGTCTGAAGAATACATACAGATACCACATAAGGTTATAACAGTAGCTTTATAAGAATCAACAGGGTAATAATACATACATAAAATATACTCAGAACACAGCAATACTACAACAACCAGCAAGTCCTCAACCGTCTTAGGTTATATACCCGGGTATATATATAGATATATAGCAAGAGTCCAGTGCACAATACCTCCAGGCAACAGAAGAGATGCAGGGGCCCCTGTGGATGACTGTGGATCCTCGGATTCTTTCAGGAGATGACAAACAGCCGATCAGGAGATGATGATGATGATGATGGTGAGATTCTTCACAGGCAGCAAACAGGGCGACGATGACGGCAGTAGATGCAGGCCTGACTACCCTAACACTGAGTCCTTAACCTGCCAGCTAAACTACTAGTGCAACCGGGCCTCTAACTAGCTAGTTGGCCTTCGGAAGCCTAACCTATCACTGCCCTGAACTATATATATATTGATCCCTAACTACGGTTACTAGCTAGGTCCTGTGAGTATATAGGGGGTAACACATACCTAACTATATACTGTGAAGTAAAGAGGAACAAGTGGCTCTTAGACTCCCCCAGACATAACATGTCTGTCTCAGCAGCTCTGCTCACATCTCTCTCCCCCAGCAGCTCTGCCTCACATGTGTCTGACTCACTGTATTTACAAAACAAAACTTGCACTGAATGCCTGGGGTCTCTGAAGCCAAACTACAGGGGCAAAGAAGCCAGATACATTATATACTAGTAGAAATGGCAGTTCCCTACACTCTCCCTCTGGTGAAATCTTTACGTCACGTCAAAGACATACAAAGTCATGGTATACAGTCAACATTACCAATGACAATATCAGTATGGTTGCTTTTGCATTTACAGAGTCACAACAGGTTAATAGGTATACATGCCAGCAGGAGCGAAAATTGGTAACATATTGACCAAAGTGGACACTGCACCCACCCAAGCATGGTATAAATGAGGCTGAGTAGTAATTCTGGGGTCCCCCAAACTATCATATGTCAGCATAGGTGGAGGGTGTCTAATTCTCTCTCCTCTCCGTACCTCTCTCTGAGGTAAACTAGCATGTCCAGGCCCTAAACTAGGGTTGTCTGCCATGGGAGGGGATGGTGCTGGTGGCGTAGGAGAGCTAGATCCCTGCTCATCTGTAGACACAGATCTAGGTACGAATTCTGGAGTTTGAGGGTTCATAGGTCTCCCTGAAGGAGAAGATACTGGTGATCTAGGAACTTCAGGAGCCACAGTCCAATCACTCTCAGGAGTTTCAGGAAGGTCAGGTGGAATATCAGCTAAGGACTGTGGAGAATCGCAGGCCGAGCCATCATTGGAGATATCCATACCATCAATCTGAGGTACAGGCAACAAATGATTTCTATGCCAAGTCCTGATCCTCCCGTCCCGTCCTTTTATCTTGTAGACTGGTATTCCAGGCAACCGATCTACCACTGTAAAGAGTTCACTCCGCCATCGATCAGCCAGCTTATGTTTTGCAGATGCTCCCAAATTCCGTAGCAGAACATGGTCCCCAGGGTTCAATTCTCGGTATCTTACTCGAAGATCAAATCTCCTTATATTTCCTTCATTCACTTTGGCTGCATTTTCCTCAGCCAGCTCATAAGCACTCTTAAGCGTTTCTTTCAAACGTGCCACATATCGGTAATGATCTCGATGACTGATACCATCGGTAGAGACTCCCAACAAGATGTCAATAGGTAGCCTAGGCTCTCTTCCAAACATCAGAAAGTATGGTGAATATCCTGTGCTCTCGTGCCTTGTACTATTATAGGCATGCACCATAGCCTCCACTTTTCGACTCCAGGATCGCTTATCCTCAATTCGTAAGGTACCAAGCATAACAAGTAAAGTCCTGTTAAATCTTTCAGGAAGGGCATCTCCCTCTGGATGGTAAGGCGTCGTCCGACTTTTGTGGATGTTCAACAACTAAAGTAACTCTTTGATCAGGTTACTCTCAAAATCCCGGCCTTGATCAGAATGCAACCGGTGTGGTAAGCCATAATGGATAAAATACTTTTCCCAAAGCACTCTTGCAACAGTGACTGCTTTTTGATCCTTAGTCGGAAAGGCTTGAGCATATCGTGTGAAGTGATAAGTCACCACCAATACATTTCCAAATCCTCTGGAGTCGTTGTCAATACAAAGGAAGTCTATGCAGACAAGATCCATGGGGCCCGAACTCTTCAAGTGTCCCATGAAGGCCGCTCGAACCGGGACAGTCTTCCTCTGCAAACATCTGCGACAGCACCTACACAGACGAGTCACGGTATCTCTCATTTTGGGCCAGTAGAATCGGTCTTGTATTAGGCCATAAGTCTTCTCAGGTCCCAAATGACCATGATAATCATGCAGACTTCGGAAAATCATCTTCTGAAAGCAGCTTGGAATAACTAGTTGGCGCCTTCCAGGGTGATCATGATACAGCACCACACGATAAAGTAGGCCATTGTCTATTTCAAACTTCTCCCAATCTCGTAGAAGTTGACTGCATTCAGAGGGTAGGGATGTCTTTAACATTTCTCTGTCTTGAGAACTCACTGCTTGATAAAGAGGTCCAATTAAAGGATCAGTCTTTTGACTCCAGATCATTCGCTTTGAATATATAGAACAACTCTCAAAGGATCCTAAAGCGGCAGGGTAGGCAAACATGTCTGGTACAGCTTCGGGACCTCCCCCAATAGAGTCAATAAGCCGAGTTTCAGAAAAGGCTACTCGGTCTTCAACTACAGCAGCCATGGCACACAAAGCTCCTACTCCAGGACTTGGCACTTCTTCCCATTCATCCACTACTTCTGGACTAGGTAATCCAGGCCGTCTTGATAGAGCATCTGCCCCAATGTTCTTAGGCCCCGATTTATACTTGAGTGTGAATTGGTAGTTGGATAAAGCCGCCAACCAGCGATGTCCTGTAGCATCGAGTTTAGCGGTTGACAAAACGTATGTCAGTGGATTGTTGTCTGTTCTTACTTCAAATGTGGCTCCGTATAAATAGTCATGTAATTTATCAACAATGGCCCACTTGAGCGCCAAAAACTCCAATTTATGTACTGGATAATTTTTCTCGCTGGGAGAAAGACTTCGACTTATGAAAGCTATGGGCCGTAACCCGGCCGGGTATTCTTGGTGCAGCACGCCACCTAATCCTTCAAAGCTGGCATCTACATGTAGCACATATGGCTTCTGTGCATCAGCATAAGCCAGAACGGGAGCTTCTGTCAATTTCTTCTTCAACAACTTAAATGCTTCTTCACAATCCGCAGTCCACCTATCGCCAAAAAGGCTTTTGGAAGACCCTTTCTTCTTTCCCGGATCTCCCGCATCACTCTTCAACAGGTCGAGGAGGGCTCGAGCAATTTTTGAATATCCTTCCACAAATCGTCGATAGAATCCACAAAACCCCAAGAAAGATTGCAACTCCGTAATATTTTGCGGTTGGGGCCAATTCACCACAGCTTCAATCTTACCAGGATCGGTAGCAACTCCTTCAGCAGAAACAATATGACCTACATAAGTGACCGAAGATCTATAAAATTTGCATTTGTCAGCCGACAACTTCAGCCCCTCTTCTTTTAAGCGTTGGAGTACTCTCATGAGTCGTTCTTCATGTTCTTCCAGCGTCTTTCCAAACACAATAATGTCGTCAAGATATACAAGGCATTCCCGGGGCACTAAATCACCTAACACTCTTTCCATCAACCTTTGGAACGTTGCTGGCGCACCTTTTGTACCTTGCGGCATACGAGTGAACTGAAAGAAACCCAAGGGGCATATGAAGGCTGTCTTTTCCTGATCCTCAGGTGCCATTGGGACTTGATAGTATCCCGATCTTAGGTCCAGCACTGTGAACCAACAGTTTCCATTCAGAGCTTCCAGAGCTTCTTCAATTCTCGGCAGTGTATACTGATCAGGTAAGGTTCTCCGGTTCAGAGTTCTGTAATCCACACATAGGCGAATTGCTCCAGATTTTTTTCTTACCACCACAATAGGTGAGGCATAGGGGCTCTTACTGTCCACAATGATCCCCTGACCTTTCATTTGCTGTAGAGTCTGTCTTAACTCATCAACATCCTTTGGAGCAACTCTCCGTGGTCGCTCCCGGAAGGGAGTAGAATCGGTCAATCGGAAAGTGTGTTGACCACTTTTAGCACAACCTACATCCATATCATCCATGGAGAACACTTCCGATAATTCAGACAACTTCTGTGTCAGACGCTGATTCCAGGCCTCTGGTAAATGTGGATCACTCAAGTCAAGATTGAGATTAGGGATTGCATCTCGGATTTGAATCCTGCACACTTCAGCGTATGGATTTACTCCAAGCACAGGGTAGCAGTGGGCCACATTCTGGTATGGTCCAATTACGATCGGATGCGGTGAACAGTTCCTCACTGTCACACAGGTAGATAACTCCACTTTATTTCTCCAGTCCTTTCTCTCTGGGATCACCATCCAGCCATTCTGGTTAATCATTTCTTCAGGGGTTTCCATAAGGACATAACTCCCCCCTTCAAGCAAATCGGGAGCAATGCTGGAGGCTACTCTCAGAACTCTCTCCCCGCCGGCAGGAACTTCCACGGTTCTCTCACCGATATGATATACCATTCCATGTCGATAGCCAGTAGACAGGGCATCACAGAGTTCTCTAAGATCAGAAGATATATTCACCGGCTGAGCTGCAGGGTTCCAATCTCTTCCAAGAAACTTCTGAAAAGCATAATGCACTGCGGGACAATTAGTGCCAAGTATCACAGGAGCTGCACAAGAATCCCCTGTATCAGGGCAGACAAGAGCCGTAATCTTCATGGGAGCGACACTCTGATCTTCTAATTCAGGGACAGCTATAACTACTTGCAGGCTGCCATCTACAGGATATGATCCTGAATTAAGCCCCCACAATTTCATTTGTCCCGTAGACTGAAGAGGTATATCCCTCAGATACTTTTGGTAGAACGAGCGATAAATCAGGGTCACTTGAGATCCTGTATCAAACAGGGCAGGAGCGGCATGACCATTGACAGTGACTTTGACAACGGACCTGGAGCCCGCGATAGCGCCTCTGGTCTTTACTCGGCCCGCCTTCCTTCGGTGTCTTTGATTCTGAATAGAGAAGACAGCACTGTGTCCCAATCCCTCACTGTCCTCCATACACTGTCTGGCAGTATGGCCCGTCTGACCACATTTATAACAGGTTCTAGCATCCTTCCTCCGTTGAGTGGCAGTGGGTGGAGTGGCGGACTGTCTAAGTTCTGACCGCTCCGCTGGTTTGTCCTTGTTTGAATTAGGAACAACATCTTCTTTAGAGATGCTTTTCGCTTTCTTAGGGGTACTAAAACTAATGTCAGCTTCTTGTTTCTTCACTAACTTCATTAAGTCAGGAAATGGAAGGACTCTATCAGATAGTAAGACCTTGAGTACTTGAGCAAGAGGATGATGAGGTTGTAACCCTCTCACCAACTGACTGGTTCTCATAGCGTCTACCTCTGAAGTAGATATAGCTGCGTGGTACACCAGACGTGAAAGAAGTAGCTGTAAACGGTTAATAAAAGTAGAGACATTTTCCCCTTCTTTTTGATGAACCATTCGGTAATCAGCAACCATCTGAGCAAGGTCATAGTATGGCTCAAAGTGATCAGACAGTACTTGTATATAGTCCAATGCACTCACTCCTTCATGAGAGTCTCTGTACAAGCGGATCAATTCTGCAGCAGGAGACCGCAAACTTTCACTGATACGCTGCCGCTTGCCTTCTTCAGAGCAAGACCATTCCTTCAGGCATTGGAGAGTATGCTCTTTCCATATCTCAAAGTTTTCCTCCCCTTGTGGTACTGGGACATTACCAGAGAATACTTTTAGTTTCTTGTAGTGAGTGGCCTGCAGGCCCTGAGCTAACATTTCAGTCAGCCTGGCTAAAGTGCTAATAGCACTGTCACTAGAGGAACTGCTAGCGACGGCCATACTGGGGGGGTAACTGGCTGAGCGGGGTTCTTCCTTTACCTGAACCAGGGGAGGAACAGGAGGTCGGTAATCCCATGTAGTAGCTAGTGGGAGGTTCCCCTCTGAGCTATATCGCTTCTCCATATCAATGACTATTCCCACTTCTAAATCTCAGCAGTGCCTCCAAATGTAGCCCTATTTGGGGGGGGGGGGGTTTGAGTATTATCCCTCCCGCAACAGACTCTGGCGCTGACCTGTGTGTATAATGGGACCTGAAGCCTTCGTTGAAGGGAAGAGTGGGAACATATATGAAATATATCAGTGCCTCCACCCAGAATAGAGCCTCTGTATTACAGGGAGAATCTCTTCCTGGGACTTACCCATGAAGTACAGTTAGTAGCCTTAACAAGGATCACTGTACTAATCTCACAGTCTGAAGAATACATACAGATACCACATAAGGTTATAACAGTAGCTTTATAAGAATCAACAGGGTAATAATACATACATAAAATATACTCAGAACACAGCAATACTACAACAACCAGCAAGTCCTCAACTGTCTTAGGTTATATACCCGGGTATATATATAGATATATAGCAAGAGTCCAGTGCACAATACCTCCAGGCAACAGAAGAGATGCAGGGGCCCCTGTGGATGACTGTGGATCCTCGGATTCTTCCAGGAGATGACAGACAGCCGATCAGGAGATGATGATGATGATGATGGTGAGATTCTTCACAGGCAGCAAACAGGGCGACGGTGACGGCAGTAGATGCAGGCCTGACTACCCTAACACTGAGTCCTTAACCTGCCAGCTAAACTACTAGTGCAACCGGGCCTCTAACTAGCTAGTTGGCCTTCGGAAGCCTAACCTATCACTGCCCTGAACTATATATATATTGATCCCTAACTACGGTTACTAGCTAGGTCCTGTGAGTATATAGGGGGTAACACATACCTAACTATATACTGTGAAGTAAAGAGGAACAAGTGGCTCTTAGACTCCCCCAGACATAACATGTCTGTCTCAGCAGCTCTGCTCACATCTCTCCCCCCAGCAGCTCTGCCTCACATGTGTCTGACTCACTGTATTTACAAAACAAAACTTGCACTGAATGCCTGGGGTCTCTGAAGCCAAACTGCAGGGGCAAAGAAGCCAGATACATTATATACTAGTAGAAATGGCAGTTCCCTACAATAGTATTGGGTCCTTGGACTCTGTTGAATAACTAAAGGAAAGGTTGCAAAAGGAGCTAGAAGCTACAAATCAACTGTTTGAGGAAAAGGTTGCTGCTTATGACAAACTTGAGAAGACGAAAATTAGATTGCAGCAGGAACTAGAAGATGTAGGTGTAGACCTTGATCATCAACGTCGGATGGTGTCAAATTTGGAAAGGAAGCAGAAAAAGTTTGATCAGCTGCTTGGTGAAGAGAAGACTCTTTCTGCTAGATATGCAGAAGAACGTGACCGTGCTGAAGCAGAGGCCCTTGAATTGAAGGCCGAGTTAGAGAGGCTCAACAAGCAACTGCGCACTGAAATGGAGAATTTGGTTAGCTCCAAGGATGAAGTTGAGAAAAACCTGGAATCTGTGCAGATATTGTATGAGAACAAAGCTAATGCTTATGACAAGCTGGAAAAGGCCAAGAGAGAATTGGACCTCCAGATAGAAGACATGAAGATTCAGTTTGAGGGAAACCTGTCTAATTTATCTGCTGAGATTGTAGATCTAAAAATGCTTGTTGCTAAACTAAAGGTGCAAGTGAACCAGCAGGAGGAAATTGCACGCATCAAGAAACAGCTGGAGTTTCAGATGGATCACGTGAAGCACGAAGAGCGCACTGTTCAGATAGCACAGTTAAAAACCGAAGTGAAATCTAAAAAAGAAGAATTGGATCGATTGCAGCAGTCTCTATCCAATACTGAACAGTCGGCAAATGCCCTATCTTCAAAGCTGTCAGCACTAGAAGCTGAGAAGGATTCGCTGCAGAGCCTGTTAACCTATAAAGAATCAGAGCTGCAAGGTGCACTAGTAAAGACTGAGATGGAAGTGGCACAGAAAAATGTCGCAGTGAATAAAGTTCTGGAGCTGGAATCAGAGATTTGTGCGCTACAGAAGGCGGTAGAATTGGAAAAAGCTGCTAGCATAGAGGCAGAGAAAGGAGAATCGTTAAGTCAGACAGACATGAGTGTCCTGTCCAATGATGTGACAGTTGTTAAAGACATTGATGTGCATGAAGTACGTGTTAGTTGGTCTCTGAGCTCCTGTGAATTCATGATAGGTGAAGATGAAGATTTTTACGGCTATTCACTAAAGGGATCAAAGTCATGCAATGGGATGGCTGAAGACTATGGTGAGAAATGGGATGAAAATGATGTGATCCCCTGTATGGCGAATTGTGAAGGTGATGAAGAAAAACTTGCACAGAATGGCCAGGATCTTGGCGTAGCAGTTAAAGTGATGAGAAACCGGAAGTGTCAAGTAACCGGAATCTGGAAGAAGAGACCGCCAGATTGGGACTTCTGGAGAGATACTGGACAGGCATACTTGGTTATAGAGGGACTTCATCATAGGATGTCTCGTCCCATTATAGCTCACCCCATGGGTAGTGAATTGAGGGGGAGGGTATGTAAGTATGTGAGCCAGAGGGCGCTGTTGAGCGACCCAGGCCAGGCCAGAAAAGGCTCTCAGCCACGCCTTTGGGGGGTGGCACGTAACTCCAGAGGGGCTGGAGCATCCTGCAGGAAGCAGGAAGGAGTGGACCAGCTAGGACAGAGAGATAGGCTCTGTCCCAGAGGGCTGGCGTCCACAGAGGACTGTTGCTAGAGCTGAGTAACAGTCAGGACAGTTAGGGGCTCAAGGAGTGAGTTAGGCCCTAACTGTGGCATAGGTTTTTTTGTTGTTTTGTTATGTTGCAGTTAAGCTGAATAAAGCCACTTTTATTTTACGCTTGGACCTTCTGAAAGCTATCTTTCCGGCGCCCAGTACCATGAACCACCGCTGTCCGGACCAGGAAAAGCCGCCATTTTTTAGTTTAATTCCCCAAATTATCACACATGTAATACTGTATTTTCCCAACAATGGCAGGGGAATTGCAGGGAAAATGTCTGGTAGTACCACAGCTTCCCCAACAAATACAGAAAATTACTAGTATCAGAAGCTAGGTCTAATGCCCGTGACAACTTACTTTCAAAAAGGAGCAACAACTCCATAGACTTAACTCTTATGGGATTGATCCATGTCAATTATACCTGCAGAAACACAGGCGGTTTCCCCATTGGTATAATTGAATCAGAAAGTACGCAGAGGAAACCTCTGCGAACTTTCTGTGAAAAGCGCTGTGGGAAAAATCACGATGTGTTGCAGTTTTTCCCACAGCGCTTTCTTGCTGCAGGACGTTACATGGGGCCTTAGTCTTAGACTAAGATGCCACATTGCAGAATGCAGCTAAAAAACGTAGTGCAAATGCACTACATTTTTTTCTGCAGAATTTTTCATTCGTGTTTTTTTCAGCGTTATTTTTCTTCACTTATTAAATCTATAGGGAAAATGCAAGCATTTCTGCAGGTAAAATTAATATGCTGCGTTTTTCCACAATGTGTGGATGGGATTATCCAGAATCTCATTCACTTTGCTAGGACTGTAAAAACAAGGCCTATGTTGCCGAAAAACAGCATTGGCTGCTGTGGCAACCCAGCAGAAAAAAAAAGATGTTTTACAGTACAAGCAAAGTGAATGAGATTTTGATTAATCCCATCCACACATTAAATGAAAAAAAAAAAAAAAACGTACAGAAAATATGCGTTTTCAAAAATGTAAGCATTTTAGAAAAATGCAGAATATTAATTTTAGCTGCGGAATCCTTTTCCAATAGATTTGATCTTAGTCTTGAAGTATTTGTAGTGTGTCACATTGCTAAGGGTATATCACGGGGTGTCAGCTGAGGACACAATATTATGTTTACCTACCTGCATCCAAATACAGCAGTATACAGTACACAGCTCCACCTGACTAGTGCAAGGGTATCATTGTGTAAATATACAACCATGTCCTCCTGAGATCTCCCCTTGGAAATTCATTTGTTAACATGTATTATAAAAAGAAATGTTTAACACTTAAGGTGCTATTAGTGCTAAAAAGATTTATTATAAGTGCGAAATACAATTTATTCTAATATAGGGAGATACTTCCTCTGTATCTCACTATTCATTATTCACTATGCATATTTTTTTAAATCAGTAATGTTTTTTTCTAACCATTTGCAATAGCTATAAATTTTCTATTTTTGGCTGAGCAGAGAAACAGTAAGAAGATTTATCTGAACGATTTGGATGTGACCCAGAAAGTCATAAAATAGTTACAAAAATAAAACCAACTCAATTGTATTGAGTATTGAAGATGCAAACACTTCCTTTTGCAGGGTTGGATTAAGTACAGTCTACTCTCATGTTGAGATAAAATTCAGGCCATGGTTTAGATTAGGACAATGGTAAAATTCTTTCTTGTGAATTTATTATACATGGGCACACGTTTATGTGCTATAGTCTTATGATCGTGTTAATGTTGATGTGTTTTATTGTTTATTTTTTTATTTTTTTTGTGAATATTTTGAATGACATTAACGCTATTTATGTTTATATCTGACGTTTTCTTTATGAGTGTTTATATTTATTCATTTGTGCTTATGTATATGTCTTTTTATATGTGTGACATAATATGTATTTATGTGGATATATTCTTTTTGTACTCAGTGAGGGAAAGTGTGGGTTTGCAGACATATGCTATTGTGGGGATGTGTTAATTAGTTAAATGATGACATCTGTTCCTCAGAGGTGTGTTTTTTTTCGTTTTTGCTTTCAAATATTGTGTGTTTGGTTTTGTGATTTATGCCATGAGTAAGGGACATTGTTCCGAAACGCGTAGGCTGTTACTAACCACTGAACCTATGGAGTGATTTTTTTATTGGAAAAATAAAAGTTATTTTTTATATTAATATGCCTTGGATTTGGTGCTGAATACAATTTTTTACCTATGCAGTTTATTACCATTGGGTCCAGACGTCCAGGACCTTCTGTCTTCGTGCACCATTTCTATTACTAACATGGACTGCTGAATATATCTACGGGTGGTGAGCTGTATATTCTGTTTGACTGTTATTGGATTAAGTACAGTCTACTCTCATGTTGAGATAAAATTCAGGCCATGGTTTAGATGACACATGATGAATATGCCATAGGCTTGTTCTTGCAGGACTTGGTAAGGTGCTACAACTGAAATTGCTATTATATTCTCTAAATTTATGCATTGACTTAGTAGAATCATTGACAAAAATAAACACAATATTGTTTATATAGCGTTTAGAACTAGCATGATGTTATATAGTGACATGTTGTCTACATAAAACACCAAATATGCAAAGTGTTCAGTGAAGTGCATATAGACTGATAAAGAGTCCTTATAACAGTAAGTAACAGTGGATAGATAGGCCATATATACTGTAAAAGAGTTAGCTAAATGTATTGCACTTTAGGGGATTAGATACAAAGGCTTGCATGTCCCTAATGGAGTAAAGCATGGGAGGATAAAGAGAGCAAAACCAATTCCAGGACTATTTTGTGTTGTTGTGATATAGATTTTATTTAATTTAGGATATATTTACAAAGCCCAAATTACTGTCAAATGAAATATGTAGTTCAGTTATCATACTCATTACAGCTAACGTTTTGTAAAGGAAAATCTTAATCTTAACCACTTGCCGACCATCCGTTGACAATATTGCCAGGCCCCTTTCCAATTGATGTCAGCCCAGGGGAGGTGACTAAAAATAAAAAAAATACTTATACTGACCCTTCCTGGGCTCAGCATCCTTTCCGGGGCTCTTCCTTCCGTTGACTGAGGTCACGTAATGACGGCATCGTGCCCCAAGTGACTGCTGAGGCCCAATCACAGGCCCCAGCAGTGACGTCTGTGGCACGTGACCTTAGTCGTCAGGCAGAAGAGAACCAAGGAAGATGCCGCTGACAGCAGGACAGAGCGAGGATGCCCAAGAGAGGTGAGGTAAGGTGACCCCAGAGTATAATAATAGCACCGGCTCTAGGGGGGGCACTTGAGAGCATATAATACTGTGTAGGGGCCACTGTGAAGCATATAATACTGTGTGGGGGCCACTGTGGATCATATAGTACTGTGGAGGCCACTGTAGAGCTTATAATACTGTGTGTCGGCCACTGTGAAGCATATTATACTGTGTGGGGGCCACTGTGGAGCATATTATACTGTCCCAGTATTGTTTACGTTCTGGGCACTTCGCTGCTCACTCACCATATTAATGATAAATGCAGTTGTTTGTACTACAGCTATATCCCTTTCAAGTATCTGAGATTTTGCTGCAGTACCCATAACCGTCAATATCAAGAATTCACTCTAGGGAGGGGGTAGGGGGCTCCGGACAAAAGTTTGCACCAGGGCCCACAAGACTTTAGTTACACCACTGCCTCTGTATACAGCTATGGGCGCCATCATGATGCAGCTTTCAACTGAACCCCAGCAGTCATGTGATCTGCCAGGTGCTGGGAACTGCAGTCACGTTAGAAGGCAGTATTTCTCCTGTAAATGGGACTAATGTATCAAAGACATTGATAATGTGAGAATGTTATCACACCCACATCACTGGTTGTGGCCCCCCAGAGATACAAAATGATGAGACCTACATCAAAATTATCATAAAAATACAGGGAAAACTGTTTTAAAAAATTGTTTTAGAAACACTGTGCTATTAAAACATTGTGCTATTAAAAAAAAGAAAAAACATGAATAATGTGAAAAAAAATTATGTTTGTCTTCCTTTTTGTTTACATTTTCAGAGGTATTAAAAAAAAAAAAGCAAAATAAAAATTATATAAAAATAATGTGTTTTGTATCACTGAAAATAGATGCACAAGTTATTTGAATATCCTGAACAAAAAAAGTTATAGCTTTCAAAATCACAAGCAGCAAAAAACAAAACAAAAATACATCTGGTCATGAACCAGGAAAAAGTCATGAAGTGGTTAAAAAGATACACACGTGGACAAAATTATTGGTACCCCTATCTGGAATCTCACAAAAGTAATAATATATAAAAATTCTATGAAAATGAACAAATGAAAGTCAGATATTGCTTTTCAACCATGCTTCAACAGAATTTTTAAAAAAAGAAAACTCATGAAACAGGCCTGGACAGAAATGATGGTACCCCTGAAAATAATTATAGGTGTCTACAATCTTGTAATTAGTCAGTGGGCCTGTATATAGGGCTACAGATACTCACTGTGCTGTTTGGTGACATGGTGAGTACCACACTCAACATGAACTAGAGGAAGCGAGGGAAAGAGTTGTCTCAGGAGCTTAGAAAGAAAATTCTAGACAAGCATGTTAAAGGTAAAGGTTATAAGACCATCTCCAAGCAGCTTGATGTTCCTGTGACTACAGTTGTACATATTATTCAGAAATTTAAGATCCATGGGACTGTAGCCAACCTCCCTGGATGTGACCGCAGGAGGAAAATTGATGAAAAATCAAAGAGGAGGATAATACGAATGGTAACAAAAGAGCCAGAAAAACTTCTAAAGAGCTTAAAGGTGAACTTCAAGCTCAAGGAACATCAATGTCAGATTGCACCATCCATTGTTGTTTGAGCCAAAGTGGACTTCATGGGAGACGACCAAGGAGGACACCATTGTTGAAAACAAATCATAAAAAAGCTAGACTGGAATTTTGTAAACTACATGTTGACAAGCCACAAAGCTTCTGGGAGAATGTTTGCTCATGAGGAGTGGGCCAAAATACCTTTTGAGAGGTGCAGAAGACTCATTGACAGTTACAGGAATCATTTGTCCACATGTGTAACAGCAAATGAATGGATATACAGTACTGTTTTAAATACTGAATGTTACAGGAAATGTGTGAATTTTAGGTAGTGTATAGAATACCTAGCATTGTTGGCAAAGTATGAAATAAAGAAATTTAATTTTGACCACAACCAAATCTGGAGGGGTACAGGGCCCACAGAAAGCTGGAGATGGACGGGCCCTGAACCATCATGATAGTGGTCGGGGAAAGCCTGGTTCCCCGACTGCTATACATATTATTAATGGAAAGGGGCCTGGAATGTCGCTGGGGAGGTGACTAAAAATAAGAAATACTTATACTCACCTCTCCTGGGCATCTGACTGTCCTTAGCATCCTCTCCAGGGCTCTTCCAGGCTGTAACTGAGGTGAAGCACCCCAGACATCACTGCCCAGGAGAAGGGAGGCAAGGTGAGTATAAGTGTTTGTTATTTTTCATCACTTTCCCTGGGCCTCTATTTATTATACTCTGGGATCTGAGGAGACCCCAGAGTATAATAATAGCCCCGAAGTGGAGAGCCAAACCTCACGATTAGTTGTCGAATTTTGTGGGGTTCACCTAAAGCGGTCCTAGGGGAGCTCTTGGTAGTATTTTATATTGTGTGGGGCCACTGTGGAGAGCAGATTATACCGTGTGGGGGCCACTGTAGAGCATATTATACTGTGTGGGGGCCACTGTTAAGCATATAATACTGTGTAGGGCTACTGTGGAGTTTATAATACTAAGTAGAGGCCACTGTGGAGCATATTATACTATCTGGAGTCACTGTGGAGCATTTTATACTGCATGGGGGTCACTGTGGAGCACATTATACTGTGTGGGGTCCACTGTGGAGCATATTACACTGTGTGGGGGCCCCTTCACTATTTACATCACATGTCATCTGTTTTAAAGCAGCCGTACGCTTTTATTACAGGCGGTAATAACATTGCATGGTAATTATAAAATACTGTGCAAAATAAATTGTGAAGGTACACGGCGCTCAAAAAAGCACCACAGTACCTTCAAACAGTTTTTCAGCAGGGGCCCCAGGTGTTGGACCCCCCACTGATCTCTTACATCTCTTAGACTGTTAGGACCCTGCAGATCAGCTGTTTCTCACAGCATGCAGCTCTCAGTATTGTTTACATGCTGGGTGCTGTGCTGCTCACTCATCATATTCTTGATAACTGCAGTTGTGGGTACTAAAGCTGTATCCCTTTCAAGTATTTGAAATAGCTGTCAGGAATCCAAACACCACCCCGCATCCCCAGCCACATCCACTTCCATACTCACCTATCACACTAGTCTACAAAGAAATCAAATGACCCCAACATTCGCACACCCACACAAATAGCTGCCACCAATATATACCCAGACCACTCATACCTGCTCCCTCTGGCACCGCACAGTAAACTTCTAGCTCACTGGCATACAAAAGGTAACAAAGCTAAACAGTTTTTCTCTGTTCTGGATTGTAGGGATGTCCTAGAGCCAGAGACAATCTTATTAACTTTTAAGAGTTGATATACACAAGAAAAATACAATGCTTATGGTTACAAAAGAAAATGTGATAAAGATGTAATAAAAAAAGACATTCACACAAGCAAACAGTATACAGCATAAAATGGGTTACACAAAGCCTGGCTGGGGAGATCGGTGAAGAAAATAGACAGACTTTATGCTTGGTTGTATCTCCAGGTATCTAACAAAAGGGTTTTGTCCATGACCAAATTTTGAGGAAACTCTTAACCCAGCACCCTTTTTGTGAACCTCCCACATGTGACCAGGGCTGGCGAACTACATGCACCCAGTCAATAATAATATGACTTATTTTGTGGAATATGACACAACTCTGGATGAGTACTTCATATCGGCATGATATATCTGGCAAGTCATGCAGAATGGTTTTACTAATCCAGGAATACCAAACGTGAAGATGAAATTCCTTCAGGGAATACCTAATTTGTGGTGGTTTGTAAGGTCTAGGTGCTTGAGGCTAGTGAAGTGTCTGGGTACCCCAACCATATTCCTGTACACAGGTTATGGTTATAAAACATTAATTATGGCATTCATGCCTTTAAAGTCATATTTATTTTTGTTCCATATACAGAGTTTTGGACTTGGAATTCCAGGCGCCAACCATCTACCCGTGATGTCTTTTCTGCTCCCCACACAAAGCCATTTGGCTTCTTGGCATTTACTTGCAAATATGCTTGATTATCTACAATTAGTTTAACATTCTGGACCTAATTAGTTACCTGCATCCAGGGATCTGTATTGTGAATTAAATTAACATACTGTATACAGAAGATGTACACATACTTAAAACTACCATATATACAGTATATTTGAGGCACTCCACCATAGGTAATTTGTCAAGAGAAGTATTTGTTGATGCAAAAAATCAAATACAGGCAACATAGTACATACAATGGCACACATAGGTATGGCTATACAGTCAATCGATCATGTGACCTTCTTCAGTAGCATTTAGTTGTCTGGATGAAACTGTAGATATGTTTGGTATATATACGCATAACTATCAATTTGAATTCAAATGAGGTCCCGAAAGTGCCCCCAAGAGCGAAAAGAGAACAAACATAAAACAAGGATAAACAAGCATAAATAAGGTAGTTGGAGTCTCTTCTGTAATATAAATAATAAAATATGTCTTATCAGAGTTAAAAACTTAGCAGTAAGCAGCAGGATATACACAGTGGGGAAAAAAGTATTTAGTCAGCCACCAATTGTGCAAGTTCTCCCACTTAAAAAGATGAAAGAGGCCTGTAATTGACATCATAGGTAGACCTCAACTATGAGAGACAAAATGAGAAAACAAATCCAGAAAATCACATTGTCTGATTTTTTAAGAATTTATTTTCAAATTATGGTGGAAAATAAGTATTTGGAAACCTACAAACAAGCAAGATTTCTGGCTCTCACAGACCTGTAACTTCTTCTTTAAGAGGCTCCTCTGTCCTCCACTCATTACCTGTAGTAATGGCACCTGTTTGACATTGTTATCAGTATAAAAGACACCTGTCCACAACCTCAAACAGTCACACTCCAAACTCCACTATGGTAAAGACCAAAGAGCTGTGGAAGGACACCAGAAACAAAATTGTAGACCTGCACCAGGCTGGGAAGACTGAATCTGCAATAGGCAAGCAGCTTGGTGTGAAGAAATAAACTGTGGGAGCAATAATTAGAAAATGGAAGACATACAAGACCACTGATAATCTCCCTCGATCAGGGGCTCCACGCAAGATCTCACCCCGTGGGGTCAAAATGATCACAAGAACGGTGAGCAAAAATCCCAAAACCACACGGGGGGGGGGACCTAGTGAATGACCTGCAGAAAGCTGGGACTAACGTAACAAAGACTACTGTCAGTAACACACTACGCCATCAGGGACTCTCTACTCCCTCTGCTTAAGCCAGTACATATCCGGGTCCGTCTGAAGTTTGCTAGAGAGCATTTGGATGTTCCAGAAGAGTATTGGGAGAATGTCATATGGTTAGATGAAACCAAAGTAGAACTGTTTGGTAGACTCATCGTGTTTGGAGGAGAGTGAATGCTGAGTTGCATCCAAAGAACACCATACCTACTGTGAAGCATGGGGGTGGCAATATCATGCTTTGGGGCTGTTTCTCTGCAAAGGTACCAGGACGGGGGGCGTGGCCTGAATGTTAATGGAGACGGTCGCATAATTGTGAGCTCCCGTCTCCCCTGCCTTACCGCTCACCGAGGCTGCTAAATACGGGCTATATGGGGAAGAAGCTCCCTGTGAAAAAGCCTCCGGTGGTCCCAGCAGCTAGCGGGGGTCCCTCCACTATGGACCCGTTCCTCCAGTGGCAGCCCAGGGCCTCAGCACGGGTCCCGACAGCACTGGGGGACCGCACGCACTGTCTCCCTCCCCCGCACTCCTGCTCTCCTCCACGAAGTCCCCTGTTGGCTGATTCCTCCTCAGCTCCTCCTGACCTGTCTCCCCGCTCCCCGGACCGACGCTCCCTTCAGGATAGGCCTCGTGCGGCCGCCATCTTGGGGACTCCTCCCCTTGTGTTCCTGGTACCATCTACAGATGCATCGTGCAGGTATTGTCTGCTGCAGTCCTCCCCCCCACCTTCACAACTCAGCAGAACACTACTATGTCCCAGAGTGGCCGGGACCAATAAATTGGACTTTCCTCCCCCCTGGGGGCCCCCCCTGGCCCTGCGCCCCTGCCTACCATGCCGTCTGTACACCTCCCTCTGGGTGCCCAAGGGGTGGCGGGGCCGGTGGCGGTGGAGAGCCCAGGGGGCACTCTGTCATCAGGTCCCACGCTGGTCCCCCACCCCCTTCCTCAATCTGTCCAAGAACCTCCCTTACAGTGGCAATCTATACTACAGCAATTGCCTACCAGGCAGGACTTTCAGCAAGACTTCAAACTTCTTATTGATGAGGTTAAACACACCTTTAAGCAAGAACTTGCCGTGGTGCGCGCTGACCTGCGCCAATTAGCTGTCAGAGTGGATACACTGGAGTCTTCCCAGGATGAGACCCGTTACTATGTCTCCCAAATGCATGATGTGGTCTCTACCCAGTCCAAGATTCTTAAAGCAACCACTCGCCACCTAGAGGACCTGGACAACCGCGGTAGAAGGCACAACATCAGAGTCCGCAGCCTCCCGGAGGCCACGGGGGAGGAGGATTTAAAGGCTACCCTGGAGGCCATCTTTAACATGCTTTTGGGTAAGCCACCTGAACACCGCATCAAATTGGACAGAGCACATAGGGCCCTTCGTCCCAAAGGTGCTACCGTTGCACCAAGGGACGTTATTTGCTGTGTGCAGGACTTTGAACTCAAAGAAGCTATTATGGCCCACGCCCGCTCTAACAAAGATTTTGACTTTGACGGTGCCAAAGTCCAGCTTTACCCTGACCTGTCCTGGATCACCTTGCAAAAACGGCGTTTGCTCCGACCTCTCCTTTCAACCCTAAGGGAACCTCAGCTTCAGTACCGGTGGGGCTTCCCTTTTGCTCTCATTGTCAGGAGAAATGGTCGCACTATCACTTTGAAATCTCACGCCGACCTGAAGGATTTCTGTGCTGCCCTGGATGTTCCCCTACCTACGCTTGAAGATTGGGATTCTGCTGCCCTCCCCCCCTCCGGCCCCGGTCTGGACTACTGTCCAGCCGAGAAGACGACGCCTGCCATATCTGGACTCAGCATCTGGCGCTGGGTCATCCCATCTGTCATGCCGGGTTTGTAATTTACCTTCCTTGTTTTACTTTTTGTCTTGTCTTTCCCCCTCCCCTCTCGTTATTTTCTGTGTACTCCAGGTGTGGCCCTCACTCATCCTGACGAGACGTCGGCAAGCCTCCTGGACGAGACACTGCTCCCTCTGGGACTCTGCACCCTCATTGATTCCTTGTGGTAGGCCTTGTCCCCCTTGCGCCCCTCCCTTTATCCTGAGTTATGGCTAAAATTGTATCCCTTAATGTTAAAGGCCTTAACTCCAATGTGAAGCGTAGGTTAGCCCTGACGGAACTGCGTGCCCTTAAGGCTGATATAGCATTTATCCAGGAGACCCATTTTGACAGCACCTGTAACTTTAACTTTGCCTTGCGTTTTTTCCCAACAATTTATTCGGCCACTCACTCTAAAAAGCGATCGGGGACTGCCATTCTTATCTCCTCATCATGCCCCCTGAAGGTCACTACCTCCGTCCTCGATCCGTTGGGGCGGTTTGTGATTCTCCACGGTAGGCTTGAGGGCCAGCCAATCACCCTCTGTAACCTCTACGCCCCTAATTCCTCTCAACCTGATTTACTTACTAACGTCCTTAATAAACTGGAAGCCTTACCCCCTGCTGCCATTTTTGTTGGAGGGGACTTTAACATGTCTTTTTCGGACTCTATGGATTACCATTCCCTGTCAGGTACTTCCCGTCGCCTCTCCTGGCCTAGACTTTCAGCTCACTTCCGTTGCATAATCTGTCGGTATTCTCTCTATGACCTCTGGAGGATTAACTATCCGACTGACGTGTCTTACATGTTCTATTTGGCCCCTCATCAGACCCATTCCAGAATAGATTACTTTTTTGGGAATGCTCCGACTCTGCGCCTTCTTCAGGATGCCTCGATCGGCTCCATCACCTGGTCTGACCATGCGCCAATCTCCTTAGTATTGCGTGCTGGTTCGGTCCGCACCAGAATATGCCATTGGCGACTTAATGAGAGTCTCCTTCAGAGGGCGCAGACTCGTGAGGAGCTCCGTACTCACCTAAAAACGTTTTTCGAACTTAATCTGGGATCTGTATCTTCCGTGGCGACGTTGTGGGAGGCCCATAAAGCTGTGTTGAGGGGACATTGTATTGCCTTGGGCACCCGGCTAAAACGGGACGCTAATGCACGGCTTGAGGAGCTTCGGCTCCATCTACAATATGCAGAAACTCGCATGGCGTCTAGCCCGTCACAGGCCCTCCTTAAAACCTTGATAGATCTTCGGGCCATGATTAGGGAGACCCTTCTTCAAAAGACCACCAAGTTACTGCTTTACACCAGACAGCGGTACTATGATAGGGCCAAAAAACCCCATAAGCTTTTGGCTAGTCAACTACGAGACCGAACGGAAAGGGGTTCGGCTTATGCGCTGCGGCGATCTGACGGGGTCGTTGTGTATGACCCTAGAGAGATTGCGCGTCTATTTCACGCCTTTTACTCAGACCTGTACTCCCTCCCATCGCACTTACCCCCTGATCCTTCGACGCGCTCAGCATTATTACAGGACTTCCTGTCTTCCTGTAATTTGCCTGTTCTTTCCCCCGAAGACCTTGCTCTTCTTAACAAACCTATCACAACGGACAAGGTCTCCCTAATGCTCCAGGAACTCCCTAATGGGAAATCGCCTGGCCCTGTTGGCCTCACCTACCTATACTACAAGGTATTTGGGGTGGAATTGATCCCGCATCTTGTTTCCCTATTCACGGCCTTTTTGTCGGGGGAACCAATCCCTGATTCTATTTCACACTCTTTTCTCACCCTCATCCGAAACCTGATAAGGACCACCTTGATTGCAGGAATTACAGGCCCATATCACTTCTGAATACGGATCTCAAGCTGTTTACGAAGATTCTGGCGTATAGACTTAACATGTGCCTCCCCTCCCTGATCCATAAAGATCAAGTGGGCTTTGTACCTTGCCGCCAGGGGAGGTGATAATACCAGGAGAACCATCGATCTTATAGACGTGGCATCTCGCTCTGGTTCCGAACTCTTGGTACTCAGCTTGGACGTGGAAAAGGCATTTGATCGTCTGGGATGGCCCTTTTTATTTGAGGCCCTGGCCACGTTTGGCTTTACGGGTCCCTTCTTGACACGATCAAGGGTCTTTACTCCTCCCCCGTCGGCCACTGTCAAGCTTCCTCAAACCTCGTCTCCCCCATTTCGTCTGCACAACGGCACTAGATAGGGTTGCCCTCTATCTCCTCTTCTTTTTGCACTCTGTATTGAGCCACTGGCGGTGGCCATCCGTCTGAGCCCCGATATTTCGGGGGTTCGTGTACGCAATCAAGAATTCAAGCTTTCCCTGTTCTCTGATGATATCCTCCTGACCCTTACTAATCCCCATGTATCCCTTCCCAACCTCCATGGCCTCCTTTCCCGCTTTGGCTGTCTGTCTGGTTATAAGGTCAATACTTCAAAGACAGAGGCCCTACCTATTCGAATTCCCCCGTCTAGCTCGTCTGGCCTTCAGGCCGCCTTTCGGTATAGATGGCAGTCCTCCTCGCTAAAATACTTGGGCATATATTTAACTGGATCCTTTTCCCAATTATACCGGGCAAATTTCCCCTCCCTATTTAGACATATTAGGGCCCTCCTTACTAATTGGTTGGTACTGCCTCTGTCTCTCTTTGGCCGGATCAACGCAGTAAAGATGACTATCCTGACTAAGCTGCTTTATTATTTTGAGACCCTCCCGGTCCCGGTGCCCTTTAGGGACCTCCGGGCGCTGCAGGGCTCAATCCTCCGATTTGTTTGGGCTGGAGGGAGACACAGGCTTTCTAGGCAGCTTATGATGACCCCTAGGGAGAGAGGTGGCCTTTCGCTTCCCAATTTAGTTTTATACTACTGGGCGGCCCACCTACGCAGGGTCCCGGCTTGGTCCAATCTCCAGGCTTACTCTAAGTGGATGGAGTTCGAGAAGCTGTGGCTTGCTCCGCAACATCCTAATTCCCTGCTTTGGACTGGTCCTCATTCTCCCCCCGGGAGTGCCTTGTTAGGCCCTATGGCACTCACGAGAGATATTTGGCGCACATGTGTATCCCGTTTCCCCCTTTCCTCCTCGTGTTCCTCCATGACCACTTTCCTTCTTCACCCTAATTACCCGCCTGGACTCACTGGGCCGGTAGCGGGTCCTTGGCTGAGAGCGGGCCTTTTTCGGTACGTTGACATCATTGATTATAGGACCTGGGCTCTTTTACCATTTGCTGATCTCCAGTCCGGATGTGGCCTGCCCCGGTCCAGTGAGTTCACGTATATCCAGGTCTCCCATCTGGCCTCCTCTATTTTTCAAGGCCCCACAGCACCCATCCCTACGCTTTTTGAGAAACTTTGTAAAACGGGTGTTTTGAATCCCACCCCAGATGTTTTGCCCCAACATACCTATATGTCACGGTGGGAGACCTATTTGGGGACACCCATCTCGAGTAACGATTGGTCCCTCATATGGAGTAGAGCACCCAGAACTTCTAGATGTGTTACACAAAAAGAAAATATTTTTAAGATGTTGATGCAGTGGTATCATACCCAAGCTGCACTTCACTCTTTCGACAAGAATGTCCCGGACAGCTGCTGGCGGTGTGACACCCGCCCCGCACATATTTTCCATCTCTTTTGGAACTGCCCCCTGCTCTAGCCTTATTGGCGCCAGGTCCGGGGTCTCCTGGGAAGGGTCCTGGGTGTTAGCCTTTCCTTGTCCCCTAGGACTTACCTTCTCAACCCCCCCCCCCCCCCCAATATTTTGCACAGGCCCGCTCTCCAGCTCCTGTTGCTCCTCCTTACTTCCGCTAGATGCCTGATTGCTAAACACTGGCGGCATCCAGCCCCCCCGGCCCTGGAGGAGTTATATGCTAGGATTAAAGATGCGCGCTCCCTGGAGTACCTGACGGCCCTTCTTAATAACGAGGAGAGGTTCCACCTGATCTGGAAACCGTGGGATGAATTTTGGGCAGTCCGGCCTCTCTGGCCTTTTTGGGGCCATTTTTGGCCAGTTTGTTTAAAGCTTTGTAATTTATTGAGAATGCTGAGTGATCCCCGTCTGGCCTATGTTTCAGTTACCTTCAGTTCTCTTATGTTTCTCGTATATTGTTATTCTCTCTGTATGACAAAACTTTTAAAATAAACAGTTGAAAAATAAAAAAAGGTACCAGGACGACTGACCCGTGTACATGAAAGAATGAATGGGGCCATGTATTGTGAGATTTTGAGTGCAAACCTCCTTCCATCAGCAAGGGCATTGAAGATGAAACGTGGCTGGGTCTTTCAGCATGAAAATGATCCCAAGCACACCGCCAGGGCAACGAAGGAGTGGCTTCGTAAAAGCATTTCAAGTTCCTGGAGTGGCCTTGCCAGTCTCCAGATCTCAACCCTATAGAAAACCTTTGGAGGGAGTTGAAAGTCCATGTTGCCCAGCGACAGCCCCAAAACATCTCTGCTCTAGAGGAGATCTGCATGGAAGAATGGGCCAACATACCACCAACAGTGTGTGCCAACCTTGTGAAGACTTACAGAAAACGTTTAACCTCTGTCATTGCCAACAAAGGATATATAACAAAGTGTTGAGATGAACTTTTGTTATTGACCAAATACTTATTTTCCACCATAATTTCCAAATAAATTCTTTAAAAATCAGACAATGTGATTTTCTGGATTTGTTTTCTAATTTTGTCTCTCATAGTTGAGGTCTACCTATGATGCCAATTACAGGCCTCTCTCGTCTTTTTAAGTGGGAGCACTTGCACAATTGGTGGCTGACTAAATACTTTTTTTCCCCACTGTATAATGTTCATCCACTATCTTAATATATAACAAAGGGAACACAGAAATAATGGGGATTGGACCATAATATTGCAAGTGTATATGTCATAGCTTGCATGTAAAGGAATGCGTCCCCCATGAGTTAAATCAGCCATTGTAGTGAATAATTATTAAAACACCGAAATGGACCAAACTTTAGGAAGTGTCAAAATCTTGGACCTATAATGTAGTAGTATGGAGTATAAAGAGTACGAGGATTATTTTTATAATGGAACAAGTTGAGTAGTTGGAGGAGTAAACACACCATCTGATTGATAACCCCATTGTGGGACTATTAAAAGACTATTATTATTATTATTATTACTATTATTATTATAACAGATATCAGTAGAATAGCTGTTTAAATTCTATACAGCGCTGAGAGATAGGTCTCAGACACCCAAAAGCCAGATCGACAGAAACCATACAAGGAATAAACTCTCCACAATCAGAAACCTAATCAGAACCCACAATAAACTTACAAGGCAGATCAGAATCAAGAGGATAAATCAGGAAAGTGAACAACAAGGCCAATAGTCAGTTTAGAAAACCTCAAAGCCAAAATTAAGAGACAAATGATTTTCCAGTATCAAGCCAAGAGTCAGTTTCCTATAGATCATGTCAGAGCCAGAATCTGGAGATAAGTGGTTTTTCAGTATCAAGCCAAGGGTCAGTTCCTAGAGATCACATCAGAGACAGAATCAGGTGACAAGCTGTTTTCCAGTATCCAGTCAGAGGTCAGAATAAAGTTGTGCAGCACAAATAATGGAAGCCAGACTAGGTACAACCAATAGCAGGGACTTGGCTGAGGAGGAAAGGAGTTTAAATATGCATCCTCAGCTGCTAATTTAACAAGCCCAGAGAACTCTGACACTGCTGAAGCTTCCCAGGTCAGCACAGTAACCTTAAAGTAACAGTAGCTGAACTGAGATTCCTGACACATAAACATTTATATGTAACCAGTGTGCTACTTCAAAAATACTATTCTGCAGCAATCAAAGTAGATGTCATCTTAATTAGTCACTTTGCCATCTACTTGGCCAAAACATGGTGCTTAATTCCACTACCTTACAAAGGAATTTTCTCATATAAGCCTTTCACGGCTTAAAAGTAAATACCAATGTCTTCGGCCTCTTGTAATGACTGGAGCTAAGTAAACTGCTGAACTGTTCTACGCTGTTTAACATATAAATACATAGGACTTACAGAAACAGTGTAGTAGCACAGTGAGCTAAGATGTTTTGATAGCGCGCAAACATCAGGCTGCTAGTTACAGATAGGTCTTTAGAATGAAAAATTATTTTGGTGTTGGAAAATCCCTTTACCATTGTATATACCATCTTCTAATTATTATATTAATATTATTATTATTATTATTATTTATATAGCACCATTAATTCCATGGTGCTTTTACATTTGAGGGTTTACATACAGTACACAAAATATACAAAACAAACACAATGCTAACAGTGACCAACTGGCACAGTAGGATAGAGGGCCCTGCTTGCAAGGGCTTACATTCTATGAATATATATGAATATATATTCACTATTGATAGAGCATTATACTATAGCAAATACAAAAAAACAAAAGCACAGCAGGCACTACCAGAACATATGAATTGAATGATATGACTTTGTTACTTAGCTGAATCGTTGGTGCAGCAGAGGATACACGGGGGCACGCTGTAGAAACATGTCCAAAATATAGTAGGAAAAAGCAGGACAGCGGCAATCACATCCGGATAAAATACCTCTTTATTTGAATAAGTTACAGGCAGGTTATAGCTGTGGACTTACAAGCAACGGGCCGTTTTGTGCTACTGCACTTCTACAGGCTTGTGATTGCCGCTGTCCTGCTTTTTCCTACTATATTTTGGGCATTATACTGTAGTATTATACAATTCTGGATGACAGAGCTAGCACATACTGTAGATCAGATGGAGGGGAAGGTTTTTGTAAAGGTCCTAACCTTGCTGGATGACACTGGGCCACAGTAGACGAGACAGGAAAGCGCTATATCCAGCCACAATTACAATGTCTACATCCCTCTAAGGCTATTTTCATCTTACTTTTTTATCTGGCATTTTCAGTTTAAAAACAATGGACACCCAGTAGATCCTATTATAGTCAATGAGGTTCATTGGTCCATATTTGCACGTTATTTTAGCAGTACACCTGCCCATTGTTCTGGTCCTCCAACAGACAAAAACAATGGACAGTCCAATGCTAGTGTGAACTGAGCATCAGTCACAGCAACTGCCTCATAGACTCACCTGCATGCAAACTGAAAGTTTAGTCCTCAAGACTGTTAGTCTCTGTTATCAGACATTATTAGAGAATTTTATATATATATATATATATATATATATATATATATATATACAGCAGTCACTCGCTGTTGTTCTCTTTTATCAGCTATCATCGGAGGATTGTATATATGTATAGTAACTATATATATATATATATATATATATATATATATATATATATGTTACTTTAGTTGCAGGATTTTTGGCCATAATATAGCTACAAATTGTCCTTCATCTGGTGCAGACTCCAGGATCCAAGGCAATTTTTTCCGCTTTTATTTTCCAGTAGCAGGTAGTGCACTTTACTTCCTATGGGAGGGTACAGTGGAACCTATACCAGCCAATCACATTAGTTCGTTTTCTAAGGAGCCTTGAACAAATGATATTTGTTTGACTGCTATTGGAAACTCCTTCATATTTCTTCTTCATCCGTTCAATAAATCATCCCCCATTACATCTTTTGGACACATATTGAAGTTTTAAGTCTTAACTCTTGAAGAGAGGCAGCAGCTGCCAGCTGATCTTCCTGGATCACTAAGAAACCTTGAAAATTAAAATTAAGTGCAGTGGATGCGTAAAGCCACTCTGGCTATAACATTTCCATTTTGTGTTGAAAATGCATTTCTTTACATCATGCTGTTCTGTCTACATCATTGCAATTACTAAACTAACTATTTTTAGTTAGGAACAGGCAAGGGGAGTGATACTGAGCTCTGACACTGTCCACCTCTGATTGGAGCCTTGCCTATTGCCTGTTCCTGCCTGACACTACCCACCTGACAGTACAGAGCCTAAATGACATGAGGCATCAAAACTAACAACATTAATTGCTCTGGATTGATGGGAGCTGGAGAACAAATTTCAACTGCACTGGAAACAATGGAGCAGCTCCTGTTAACAGATACAAAGAACTGGAGTTGGTAGAGGTGGCAAAAGGTCTTCTTTAACAGATAAGATCATTTTGTTATATTTAACTGAAGCTGCTTTTTAATTTGTCCTTATTTTTTTAAACAAGCTCTGTCTTGTCTTCCTCTGTAGAAGATTATTTTCAGATGCAGCTATGACCAATCATGAATGATTTCTTATTTCACATCATGTCCCTGCACCCACATTTGCTGCCTGTCTACAGTATAATATATCATGTATGTTTGTCATACAGAGAAATTTCCCCCACCCACCCATGTTTTCTCATATTGAATTTAGCATTACACATGATGAAAACTGAAGCCTCCAAGGAACTTCTTAGGAACTTAAATGTAAACATCCCTTTTAGACTTTGTGACATTTAGAGATGAAACATCCCACACATCCAATGACTATGATCTAGGTATTAAAATCAGTGTAAATCGTAATTCATATTTCTGTCAGTTACTGCAGATCATCCTGCAAATAAAAAAGTGATTCTGGGTCAAATGATTGCAGCTGTAAGGGAGTGAAAAAGTTAACCTCCTTAGACTGCAACCTTAGGTAGGACACGTAGCAAGATTGGCCACCTCTTTGCCAATGGCGTTTATTCTGTTTATTTGGCTGTCAATTATCCTGATGTTCTGTGAAGTTTTGATTGTACAAATGATGTTTTTCTGTTTTGTGGTTTCTTAGCAGAGAACCACAAATGGTGGCAGGACATTACTCTAGGTCAGTGATGGCAAACCTTTTAGAGACCAAGTGCCCAAACTGCAACCCAAAACCCACTAAATTATCACAAAGTGCCAACACGGCAATTTAACCTTAAATTAACCAGGATCTGTTTTATATTGACCGTGCAATGTTATTACAGCCTGTAATAATATCACATGTCTGCTATAAAACAGATACTGTGTGATATAAATAGTGAAGGGCCCCCACACAGTACAATGCGCTCCGAAGTGGCCCCCACACAGTACAATGCACTCTGAAGTGGCCCCCACAAAGTACAATGCGCTCCGAAGTGGCCCCCTGACAGTACAATACCTTCCACAGTGGCACCCAAACAGTATTATATGCTCCAGAATTGCCCCCACACAGTAGTATATGCTCCACAGTGGCCCCCAATCAGTATTATATGCTTCACAGAGACCCCCACGCAGTATTATATGCTCCACTTTTGGCCCCCCCCCCCCCACATTATATGCTTCACAGTGGGCACCCATACAGTAATATATGCTTCACAGTTTCCCCCATACAGTATTAGATGCTTCAGTGTCCCCCACACAGTATTAAATGCTTCAGTGTCCCCCACACAGTAGTAGATGCTTCACAGTGTCCCCCTTACAGTATTAGATGCTTCAGTGTCCCCCATACAGTATTAGATGCTTCAGTGTCCCCCATACAGTATTAGATGCTTCAGTGTCCCCCATACAGTACTAGATGCTTCAGTGTCCCCCATACAGTATAATATGCTTCAGTGTCCCCCACACAGTATTAGATACTTCAGTGTCCCCCACACAGTATTAGATGCTTCAGTGTCCCCCATACAGTAGCAGATGCTTCACAGTAGACCCCCACAGTAGTTTATGTTACTTACCTAGTCCCACGAAGAGCGCCCTCCTTCTTCTTCTGTTCGCAGGCGCTGATGAATGACGTCATCGCGCCTGCGTCGGGGCAGAGGTCACACTCTGCAGTCAGTGTAGGCCGCGGTTCCGCGGCCTACACTGATAGCTTTCATCTGTATGTACATTTGCACATACAGCTGAAAGAAGCGATCACTCACTAACTGGGAATTCTGTACCAGATTCCCGGTTAGTGAGCGATCATGGGGATGGCGCGCGTGCCAACTGAGAGGGCTCTGCATGCCCTCTCTGGCACGCGTGCCATAGGTTCGCCATCACGGCTCTAGGTTCACACTTGTGATTGAGTTTCTGTTCTTTGGATCTGCTTGGGGACCCAAAAAAAAGAAACCCAATCCACTTACAAAGAGGTTACCCGTGGAAACTATATACTATAATGGGGTCCGAGTTTCTGCCTGACTTTTCTCTCAGTATTTTTCAGGCGGATTCGGGGACAGAATCCCAGAACGTAATCCAAGCGCTGGTGTGAACCCAGCCTAAGTTGCACCAAAAAGTTGTGTCTTGGGAGGAGCGCTAGAAAGATATCCTGAGGTACCCTATGGTGGATGACATTGGGTTATGCTGAATCAAAGGTGTGCCCTTTGCTCCTTTCAGGGAGAATGCCCACAAGGTCCGTTCAGGTTAGTTTGGTTACATGTGCCCCAGGAAGCAGCCACCATGACATGAGTTTGAGGCACCTTCCTTCAGTAAATCTCACCTTTGAAAACAGGAGGGATATCCACTGGCTCATGTGAGTTACACCTGTGTGTTTCCCAATACTGTTTTGGGTGCCATATCTTGCATGTTTCTACCTCTGCAATCAAAAGTATAACTAGAAAATTCTGGACCCCCACTTACCATGTGCTATGTATAATTCTAGGGTCTTATTAGGCTATAATGATGCCTTTGGGCTCCCTCAGCCTCCTGGGCCCAGTAAAGACTGCTGCCTCTGCACCCTTATAACTATGCCCCTGACTGTAATCAAGTAAGGTCTCCTGTTCAGGCATGAAGAGGGAAGGGGGTGTTGTGACCCGGGGTTATCCTCAGGGGCCACCAGACACACAGCTCTACAAGGCAAAGATAAAACATTCATCTTTTCTGGATGAAGATGAGTTGTTGATTTCCCACCTCAGGAAGTAGGAAGAGGGGAAGGCACCCAGGCAGGGAGGTGTGGCTAAACACAAGCCATAAGAGACTATGATATCTGTTTTTCTCTCATTATTTTTAAGACTGTTTGCTTGTGTATCATTTGTTAGTCTTGTTTTCTTTTTATATATAGCACTGAACCCTTTGAGCGTTAAATTGTTAAATGTAAGGTTACTTCGTGTTTGCTCTATAAACCCATTACCTTTTTGAAGTGTGTATGTGTCTGACAATTGGAGAACTTTTATTATATTCCTTAAAAACAAAAATACAGGAGTGAATCTAAAAGATTTTTGCCATCTAGTGAGCTTAGAATTGTATAAAGTGTTTCTGGCTACCATCTAGCTTGTGGGATCTAATTTACTCAAATACAAAAACTGAATTTCACTGGAGGGAGTAAATGGCTGAAATAAAATATAACTTTTAATGATAAATCTTAAAATATAATCCAGATCAACAAACAAGAACGTAAAAAATAATCAGACCCAATACGCTCCAATTCACAGACATATAATGGGTCATTCTCCTAATTAAGATTTGTATCAAGGGGAATAGATATACACATATTTCCTGAATTCTTTTGATATTAACATAGTCCCTGATAACAAAAGATCCCAATGCGTTTCGCCTAGATTAAGGTACATCAGGAGGAGGAGGAGTTCTAGATGAACCAACCCCTAAATAAAGGCTGGCCCTTTTACAAAACTTCCCCTAATCCCCAGTAAAATGTAGAGGTATCAAAGATAACCAATAATCCCTACACAGTAGAACCAGGAGACAAGATGCAGTAAGAATTTCAGTTCCCTGTAAGTTGATAGTAGGCACTGGTACTTGTGATGGCTTGTGATAGAATGAGAACCACAAGCTTGCTGGAGTCAGATATATATGGTGAAGCCACTCCCCATAGGACGTGCCCCCCATGACACATTATGGAGGGAACAAACGGCTGGCAGCACCCAGACCCGCCCATTGAATGACACGGGCAGCGCTGATAGGTCGCACCTGCCCGCATCACACAGGGGTGTGGTTTGTTGACATTAAGCACATGTAGTGATTTACAATACAGGAAGATTGTGTCTTAACAGTAAGGACAAGGGTGTAGCTGTGTATCATTGCAGCATACGGTATATCTCTGTATATTATACATATTCTAATGGGGACTAAAACAAAACCCAAACAACTGAACCATTATTCATAGAAAAACCATGGCATGATAAAATAATATATGGCCACACTGATAAAAAGCCTTGGATACGGCATTACAGTAATGCAATATTTGGCCACAGTAATGCACAGCCTTAGCTATGACATAATACAGCGGGAAATATATATTTACATCAGATATTTCTCTGGTAAGTGGACATATGGCCAGATGATGGTTACTAGTGGTGCTGTCCCCCAGTATATAGTACTCCTATGCAGGTTCCAATATGATGTATATATTTAGGCTCAAAAAGTCCCACAAATGTTGGAACTGTGGAAGGACCAGCATGGATCATTATCCTAACACAACAGCACATGGTATACAGTGGGTAAAAAAAGTATTTAGTCAGCCACCAATTGTGCAAGTTCTCCCACTTAAAAAAATGAGAGAGGCCTGTAATTGACATCATAGGTAGACCTCAACTATGAGAGACAAAATTAGAAAACATATCTAGAAAATCACATTGTCTGATTTTTTAAGAATTTATTTGCAAATTATGGTGAAAAATAAGTATTTGGTCACCTACAAACAAGCAAGATTTCTGGCTCTCAAAGACATGTAACTTTTTCTTTAAGAGGCTCCTCTGTCCTCCACTCATTACCTGTAGTAATGGCACCTGTTTGAAATTGTTATCAGTATAAAAGACATCGGTCCACAACATCAAACAGTTACACTCCAAACTCCACTATGGTGAAGACCAAAGAGCTGTGGAAGGACACCAGAAACAAAATTGTAGACCTGCACCAGGCTGGGAAGACTGAATCTGCAATAGGCAAGCAGCTTGGTGTGAAGAAATCAACTGTGGGAGCAATAATTAGAAAATGGAAGACATACAAGACCACTGATAATCTCCCTCGATCAGGAGCTCCACACAAGATCTCACCTCTTGGGGTCAAAATGATCACAAGAACGGTGAGCAAAAATCCCAGAACCACCTAGTGAATTACCTGCAGAAAGCTGGGACTAACGTTACAAAGGCTACCGTCAGTAACACACTACGCCACCAGGGACTCAGATCCTGCAGTGCCAGACGTGTGCCCCTGCTTAAGCCAGTACATATCCGGGACCGTCTCAAGTTTACTAGAGAACATTTGGATGTTCCAGAAAAGTAATGGGAGAATGTCATATGGTCAGAGGAAAACAAAGTATAACTGTTTGGTAGAAACACAACTTGTTGTGTTTGGAGGAGAGTCAATGCTGAGTTGCTTCCAAAGAACACCATACCTACTGTGAAGCATGGGGGTGGCAACATAATGCTTTTGGGCTGTTTCTCTGCAAAGGGACCAGGACGACTGATCCGTGTACATGAAAGAATGAATGGGGCCATGTATCGTGAAATTTTGAATGCAAACCTCCTTTCATCAGCAAGGGCATTGAAGATGAAACGTGGCTGGGTCTTTCAGCATGACAATGATCCCAAGTACACTGCCAGGGCAACGAAGGAGTGGCTTCGTAAGAAGCATTTCAAGGTCCTGGAGTGGCCTAGCCAGTCTCCAGATCTCAACCCCATAGAAAACCTTTGGAGGGAGTTGAAAGTCCATGTTGCCCAGCGACAGCCCCAAAACATCACTGTTCTAGAGGAGATCTGCATGGAGGAATGGGCCAACATACCAGCAACAGTGTGTGCCAACCTTGTGAAGACTTACAGAAAATGTTTGACCTCTGTCATTGCCAACAAAGGATATATAACAAAGTATTGAGATGAACTTTGTTATTGAAAAAATACTTATTTTCCACCATAATTTGCAAATAAATTCTTTAAAAATCAGACAATGTGATTTTCTGGATTTGTTTTCTCATTTTGTCTCATAGTTGAGGTCTACCTATGATGTCAATTACAGGCCTCTCTCATCTTTTTAAGTGGGAGAACTTACACAATTGGTGGCTGACTAAATACTTTTTTTTCCCCACTGTAATGCTGGTAATAGTGCCCATGGATGCAAGATTATAACAGCCAATCAATAATGATTACAGTCGCCTTATCAAAAATGATATGGTTAGGTGAAGCAGGAATAGGAAATTGCATCATTGAGACCCAGTGGTTTCAGGTTTTTAATACTGAAAATCTACTGGGCCTCTTTTTGTAGGATACGTCTATCCAAATTGCCTCTTCTCCATGAGGGACATATCCATTCCACACCTTTGAATCAGAGAGTTCTAGGATCCCCGTTATTGCATTCCCACGAGTGGGCAATCTTCATGTCTTAGTATATTGCTGACATGTTCAAGAATATTTTGCCTAAATTCCCTAGTTGTTTTACTGATATAATTTTTGGGACAGGGACATAGGGCCATACAGACCACTATGGGGGTATGGCAATTTTCGTATTCTCTTATGTTATAGGTCTTGCCAGTGGCCACACTCTTGAATAACGAGCCTCAGCGAATATACTTGCATGCCTTACATGAACCACATCAGAACGTGCCTTTGTATTCCTCCTTATTCAACCAGGTGTTGGGTACAACCACTGGGGGCAGGTGGCTATGAATAAGCCAATCACACAGATTCTTGCCACGCCGGTAGCTAACTGCTGGTTTATCACTGATGAGGCCCTGCAAATCGGAGTCCAGTTTAAGAGTTCCCCAATAGGAATCAGGGATCCGTCTAATATCATTGGCACGATTGTCAAATGTGCCGATAATACATAATTCATAGGAATCTTGCTTGGATCTCTGTGGGTTCAATAAACTGGTCTTATCACAGGTACTGCAAATTGCACCCCCAATTGTTTTAGTGGGTTGGTGCTCAGGAAGGGTTTCACCCCAATATCCAGTAGAGATATAATCCAGGCACTCAAAAGGTAAGTATACTTATACAGTGGGGAAAAATGTATTTAGTGAGCCACAAATTGTGCAAGTTCTCCCACTTAAAAAGATGAGAGAGGCCTGTAATTGACATCATAGGTAGACCTCAACTATGAGAGACAAAATGAGAAAACAAATCCAGAAAATCACATTGTCTGATTTTTAAAGAATTTATTTGCAAAATATGGTGGAAAATAAGTATTTGGTCAATAACAAAGTTCATCTCAATACTTTGTTATATATCGTTTGTTGGCAATGACAGAGGTCAAACGTTTTCTGTAAGTCTTCACAAGGTTGGCACACACTGTTGCTGGTATGTTGGCCCATTCCTCCATGCAGATCTCCTCTAGAGCAGTGATGTTTTGGGGCGGTCGCTGGGCAACACGGACTTTCAACTCCCTCCAAAGGTTTTCTATGGGGTTGAGATCTGGAGACTGGCTAGGCCACTCCAGGACCTTGAAATGCTTCTTACGAAGCCACTCCTTCGTTGCCCTGGCGATGTGCTTGGGATCATTGTCATGCTGAAAGACCCAGCCATGTTTCATCTTCAATGCCCTTGCTGATGGAAGGAGGTTTGCATTCAAAATTTCACAATACATGGCCCCATTCATTCTTTCATGTACACGCATCAGTCGTCCTGGTCCATTTGTAGAGAAACAGCCCCAAAGCATGATGTTGCCACCCCCATGCTGCACAGTAGGTATGGTGTTCTTTGGATGCAACTCAGCATTCACTCTCCTCCAAACACGACGAGTTGTGTTTCTATCAAACAGTTCTACTTTGGTTTCATCTGACCATATGACATTTTTCCAATACTCTTCTGGAACATCCAAATGCTCTCTAGCAAACTTCAGACGGGCCCAGATATGTACTGGCTTAAGCAGGGGGAGACGTCTGGCACTGCAGGATCTGAGTCCCTGACGGTGTAGTGTGTTACTGACGGTAGCCTTTGTTACGTTAGTCCCAGCCTTCTGCAGGTCATTCACTAGGTCCCCCCCGTGTGGTTCTGGGATTTTTGCTCACCGTTCTTGTGATCATTTTGACCCCACGGGGCGAGATCTTGCGTGGAGCCCCTGATCGTGGGAGATTATCAGTGGTCTTGTATGTCTTCCATTTTCTAATTATTGCTCCCACAGTTGATTTCTTCACACCAAGCTGCTTGCTTATTGCAGATTCAGTCTTCCCAGCCTGGTGCAGGTCTACAATTTTGTTTCTGGTGTCCTTCCACAGCTCTTTGGTCTTCACCATAGTGGAGTTTGGAGTGTGACTGAGGTTGTGGACCAGTGTGAAACAGGTGCCATTACTACAGGTAATGAGTGGAGGAGAGAGGAGCCTCTTAAAGAAAAAGTTTCAGGTCTGTGAGAGCCAGAAATCTTGCTTGTTTGTAGGTGACCAAATACTTGTTTTCCACCATAATTTGCAAATAAATTCTTTAAAAATCAGACAATGTGATTTTCTGGATTTTTTTTTCTCATTTGTCTCTCATAGTTGAGGTCTACCTATGATGTCAATTACAGGCCTCTCTCATCTTTTTAAGTGGGAGAACTTGCACAATTGGTGGATGACTAAATGCAGTACTTTTTTCCCCACTGTATTATTATTATTATTATATTATTTAGAGAGATGCAATCCATAAAAAAGATAAGCGTTTTCGGTCGGTGAAGACCTTCATCAGATCACTGAAAAAGTTACATATAAAGACATATGGTAAATATATGACATAGTTCAGCATATAATGCATCACATGTTACATGATATGGTAAATACAAAGAAAGGGAGAGATGAGGGAGTTTTAGTAAAACAAAACCATTAGTAATGGTGAGAATATTCAGAATTAACATCTTTATATAAAAGATGAGTGGAACCAGAGTTAGTGTCTCACTGTAAGAACAGTACAATATTATGCATATTTGGTATAAAACAGGTCTGGTATGACCAGGTCTAAAACAGGCATATAAGGAAGACAGAATCAATGGTATCGATAAATTAGATTGACATAATATGAAGCAACAGAAGAGAGACCCAGATTTCTAATACATAAATTAAATATAAGCTCACTGTGCTAAACAGAAAAAAATCTGTACTCACCAGATTGCGGTTGGAGAGAGGAGTAATAGAGGAATGGAAGCATAATGGAGTTAGAGTCGGAGATGCCGCATGGAGAAGATGCTCGGAAGATGTGTGAGGTATGTGGGGAATAAATAGTAGCAGCGATGTTCTTGCATGCCATGAGGGCATGTGACGTTATTAGTTGGAGACATATGTGTGGGGAGGAAAAGGTGGAGTTACAGGGCAATGGAAGGCAAGCGCCGGTTTGTGGAAAGTCAGTATGTTAACGGGATGATGTCATCTCGCAACGCACCAGAAAAATGGCGCATGCACTGTAAGTGTATATGTGGAAATGCTATGAATATAGTTTTGAACAGATGACTGTGGTATGTAATGAGAGTAATTAGGGAAGGAAGGAAGAAAGAGTAAGAAAAAGGGGGAAATTAGAGGAAAATAGGAGGAAACAGAGAAAGGGAGAAGAGAAGAGTTAGAAAAGGGGGGGAAGGGAGGAAAAAGGGAAAAAAAAAGGAGAAAAAAAGGAAAAAGAGAGAGGGAAGAGAAAAGGGGAGAAAAGGAAGAAAAGAAGAGGGGCAATCCGGAGTTGGGTTGTTCTTAGTACCATTAACGAATCTGTAGAGAAATAAAGAAAACAGTGTTAGAGGCTTGTCAAATATGAAATAAAATATATTATCTTACAAAACTGCGTAATTCGTAGTCTCTAGTCCTTTTGGATGTACAGTCTAGAGTTCATGTATCCAGAACACTTCTCTTAATTATAAACGTTGGATTTGATCACCTCCTCTTCTTGGTACTGGGATCTGCTCGAGAGATTGAGATGTAATTAAGAGATATGGTGTTTTGCATGGTGAAAATGGATGCAAATGATTATTGGTACGAATGGTAGATTTATGCTTTGAAATTCTGTCATGTATAGCTTGTGTAGTTTCACCCACATACTGAAGACGACATGGGTACTTGATCATGTAAACCATGAATGTAGAATCACAAGTGTAAAAACCTTTAAGGGGAATAGTCTGGCCAGTTTGAGGATGATGTACGTTGTCGCCCTTCATAACATTACTGCATTGAGGGCAATGTAGGCATGGGAAAGTCCCTTGTCCCTGTGTTCTAAAGGAATGTCTGTTGTGGTAGTTTAACATTTTAGCTCACATCCGCTTTCACTAATTTGTCTTTAAGATTTGGTGGGCGGCAAAAGCATGAGAATATGTTTCCTAAATTCCCTAGATGTTTTCCTGATATAATTCATGGGACAGGGACATATGGCCACACAGACCACTCCAGGGGTACGGCAATTTTCGTATTCTCGTATGTTGTAGGTCTTGCCAGTGGTCACACTCATGAATGACGGGCCTCGGAGAATATACTTGCATGCCTTACATGAACCACATTAGAACGTGCCTTTGTATTCCTCCTTATTCAACCAGGTGTTGGGTGCAACCACTGGGGGCAGGTGGCTATGAATAATCCAATCACACAGATTCCTGCCACGCTGGTAGCTAACTGCTGGTTTATCACTGATGAGGCCCTGCAAATCAGAGTCCAGTGTAAGAGTTCCCCAATAGGAATCAAGGATCCATCTAATATCATTGGCATGATTGGCAAATGTGCCGATAACACAAGTCTACAAATTTTCAAAAGTTGGTTCAGATATAAAATGAGCTATTTCTTAATGATTTTCATGTTCTGAATTCAAATATCACAATGTAAACTGTCAATTGACTCTAGTTTTTATGATATCGAAGAATTCTCGTTTTACTGTTATGTATATTGTATAGATGGTAGTGCATTGCCATTGGCAGGCTCTACCTGCTTAGGAAACTGAGAGCCTTTGGAATCCGGGGGCACTTCTTAGAACTTTCTTCAACTCGGTAGTGGCATCAGCCATCTTCTTTGGAGTGGCCTGCTGGGGGAGCAGTATATCAACCAGGGACAGAAATAAACTTGACAAGCTGATTAGAAAGGCCAGCTCTGTCCTGGGGAGCCCACTGGACCTAGTGCAGGTGGTGGGTGACAGAAGGATACTGTCCGTGGTGAGCTCCATGCAGAACAAGAAGTCCCATCCCATGCATGAGACTGTGATCGCGCTGAGCAGTACTGTCAGTGACCGACTGCTCCACCCTAGGTGTGAGAAGGAGCGCTATCGGAAGTCTTTCCTCCCCCACCGCGGTTAGGCTGTACAACCAACACCGACCTAAGCGGAGATCATTACACACAGAGAACTGAAATATCTCTCTGCCTGTTATATCCCCCCCCCCCCCCCTCTGCCACGTCCTATCTGTCTGTCTGCTATTAATGTAATGCCTCTCACCTTGGTACATTCCTGTACATGTTGTATTTGTATTTGTATCTGCTTATCTTATCTTATCTTTGCTGCTGTAACACACTGAATTTCCCCACTGTGGGACTATTAAAGGACTATTATTATTATTATTATTGTGCTGTAAGACAGCTTTGAGACTGAGCTTGGATGAATCGATAAATAGCCTCCACTCATCTGGGTTATAGCTGATGTTGAGAGCTTCCATTAAATTGCAGATGTTATTACATGCAACAAGATCACCCTCCTTGAAGAAGAATTGGACACGATGCTTTTGATGGTCCCGGAAAAAAGAAATCTGAACATCATCTGCTAGCAGATTCCACTGTTGAAGTCTGGAACCTAAGAGCTCTGCCTTACTCTTGGGCAGATCTAGATTTCTAACAAGATTGTTCAGTTCACTTTACGATATACGGTGTGGTTCGGTTGAGATTGATGAAAGAAAATCTTGATCGTGTGAGGTAGATGGTTCATGACCACATGCTTCTTCTTTTTCTTCCTCAGTGGAATCGAGTGGGATTGTTTCTGGTGCTTTTGGAACTGGCAATTCTTCTAAATGAGCTACTGGCCGTATCGCAGATGGAATATTTGGATACTGTTAAGTTCACTTCTTTTTATTCGAAATTCCTTTCCCAATTGGAGGCACCATGCAGAAGTAGCAATTGGCAGAATGGTCAGTTGGATCTCTCCAGACCATTGGCACTATAAAAGACATAGATTGTTTTTTTCTGTTCAACCACTGTGTGAGGTTTGATGAACATCTATTACAGCATGTGTGTGATCTCCTATTTTGCAGCCGCAATACAGGTGGTAGGCTTTCCTGACCATGGGAGTCAAACTTTGCTTTTGTGATGCAAAAGTCACTTCGCCGCATATATAGCAGAAATTATCTGCTTAATTAATGCAAGTCTGAGGCATCGCTGAACGTATATAGACTGAACGATGTAAGCCGAACTGTAACAAGTGCTGGATGGCTGATAGAGGGAGAATATATAAAGTTGTGTGATGCAATTTTAATTAGGATTGCATCACCTGGCCTTTATTGGCATCTTTCTATTGGTCATTCTGAGATTATGCATTTCTAGCAGATGATGCAATACTGATGATGCAAACTTTTCCCAGTATTATATTAAAGGCTGTAAGAAATATCAAATGCACCTCTGTATCATGAAAATTAGAGCCAATTTCAAAATTTGAGTATCATATTCGATCTCAGCACCCCAAAATTGATTGAGATCAACTGTTTTCATGTCTGAACCAATTTGGCTGTAGACTTATGAATTATAATACGTAATTCATGGGAATCTTGCTTGGGTCTCTGTGAGTTCAATAAACTGGTACCATCACAGGTACTAGCATAGTTGCTAGACCGCTTCAGAATCATCCTAGGGTATACTCTCCTTCAAACTGTCCTTCGAGTTCATCTGCTGCCCTCTAATAACTTTCAAGGGAGGAGCAGTTCCTCCTAATACGGAGAAACTGCCCCTTCGGGATGCTTCTCCTCAGTGGTAGGGGGTGGTGACTCTCCCAGTGTAGTAAACTATTGGTTGTGATTTCCTTACAAAAAAATCAAGGTCATCACCTCACCTGTTCTTCAATGTGTATGAAGAGGTCCAGGAACATAATCTCATGGCGATCGATAGTCACCGTAAACCGCATATTGATATAGCGATTTAAGGCATGGACACAATCCCAGAAATCAGAAGATTGTATATATCTATATTGTTGATCACTACATGTGCTGAATGTCAATAAGCCCCTATGTGATGCAGGTGGACGCGACCTATCAGCACTGCCCGTGTCATTCAGTGGGTGGGTCTGGGTGATGTCAGCCATCTGTTGCACTCATAACGTGTCATAGGGAGGCGCGCCCTATGGGGAGGCACCATGTCATACAAAGGGTGGTGCCGGGGACATGGCTTCATCATATACATCTGGCTTATGCAAACTTGTGGTGCTCATTGTATTACCAGCCATCACAAGTACCAGTGCCTATCATCAAGGCACTGGGACCTACAATTGTTACTGCATCTTGTCTCCTGTTTCTATTAAGTAGGGATTATTGGTTATCTTTGATACCTCTACATTTTACTGGAGATTAGGGAAATTTTTGTAAGAGGGCCAGCCTTTATTTAGGGTTGGTTCATCTAGAACTCCTTCTATCTCCCACCTGTATCATACCTCCTGATGTGCCTTAATCTAGGCAAAATGCATCAAGGTTTTTGTTATCAGGGACTATGTGAATAACAAAAGTAATCAGGAATTCTGTGGATATCTATTCCCCTTGAAACACATATTAATGAGGGGAATGACCCATTATATGCTTGTGAATTGAGCATGTTGGGTCTGATTTATGTGTTTCTTTGTTGATCTGGAGTCTATTTTAAGATTTATTATTAAAAGTTCTATTTTATTTCAGCCATTTACTCCCTCCAGTGAAATAGCCTCAGTAATTAGTAAGGGAACTAGCCTGCAGCACTAGTCCCTAACTATTCACTGCTACATTAACATGCACATTTAAAAGCAACAAAGTGTTACAGCCCCCCTGACATGTTTCACCACTTCAGAGGCGTCATCAGGGGTATGGGGCCAGAACCTTTCAGGGGATTTTTTTTTGTTTTTGACTGTTGGAGAGACGCATGTACAGTGCCTTGCGAAAGTATTCGGCCCCCTTGAACTTTTCAACCTTTTGCCACATTTCAGGCTTCGAACATAAGGATATAACATTTTAATTTTTTGGTGAAGAATCAACAACAAGTGGGACACAATCGTGAAGTGGACCGAAATTTATTGGATATTTTAAACTTTTGTAAAAATAAAAAACTGAAAAGTGGGGCATGCCAAATTATTCGGCCTCCTTAAGTTAATACTTTGTAGCGCCACCTTTTGCTGCGATTACAGCTGCAAGTCGCTTGGGGTATGTCTCTATCAGTTTTGCACATCGAGAGACTGAAATTCTTGCCCATTCTTCCTTGGAAAACAGCTCTAGCTCAGTGAGGTTGGATGGAGAGCGTTTGTGAACAGCAGTTTTCAGCTCTTTCCACAGATTCTCGATTGGATTCAGGTCTGGACTTTGACTTGGCCATTCTAACACCTGGATACGTTTATTTGTGAACCATTCCATTGTAGATTTTGCTTCATGTTTGGGATCATTGTCTTGTTGGAAGATAAATCTCCGTCCCAGTCTCAGCTCTTTTGCAGACTCCAACAGGTTTTCTTCCATAATGGTCCTGTATTTGGCTCCATCCATCTTCCCATCAATTTTAACCATCTTCTCTGTCACTGCTGAAGAAAAGCAGGCCCAAACCATGATGCTGCCACCACCATGTTTGACAGTGGGGATGGTGTGTTCAGGGTGATAAGCTGTGTTGCTTTTACGCCAAACATATCGTTTTGCATTGTGGCCAAAAAGTTCGATTTTGGTTTCATCTGACCAGAGCACCTTCTTCCACATGTTTGGTGTGTCTCCCAGGTGGCTTGTGGCAAACTTTAAACAAGACTTTTTATGGATATCTTTGAGAAATGGCTTTCTTCTTGCCACTCTTCAATAAAGGCCAGATTTGTGCAGTGTACGACTGATTGTTGTCCTATGAACAGACTCTCCCACCTCAGCTGTAGATCTCTGCAGTTCATCCAGAGTGATCATGGGCCTCTTGGCTGCATCTCTGATCAGTCTTCTCCTTGTTTGAGATGAAAGTTTAGAGGGACAGCCGGGTCTTGGTAGATTTGCAGTGGTCTGATACTCCTTCCATTTCAATATGATCGCTTGCACAGTGCTCCTTGGGATGTTTAAAGTTTGGGAAATCTTTTTGTATCCAAATCCGGCTTTAAACTTCTCCACAACAGTATCACGGACCTGCCTGGTGTGTTCCTTGGTCTTCATGATGCTCTCTGCGCTTTAAACAGAACCCTGAGACTATCACAGAGCAGGTGCATTTATACGGAGACTTGATTATAGACAGGTGGATTATATTTATCATCATCAGTCATTTAGGACAACATTGGATCATTCAGAGATCCTCACTGAACTTCTGGAGTGAGTTTGCTGCACTGAAAGAAAAGGGGCCGAATAATATTGCACGCCTCACTTTTCAGTTTTTTTATTTTTTACAAAAGTTTAAAATAACCAATAAATTTTGTTCCACTTCGCAATTGTGTCCCACTTGTTGTTGATTCTTCACCAAAAAAATTAAAATTTTATATCCTTATGTTTGAAGCCTGAAATGTGGCAAAAGGTTGAAAAGTTCAAGGGGGCCGAATACTTTCGCAAGGCACTGTATATGTTGATATGGTATCCTGTCAAGCCAGTGGTGGTGGCAGCATGTATTTGGGTGTGGACTGTTTTGGGGGGTGTGATTTACGCTCCGTTTGCAGCCAGAGTGAAGGGTGAGTGCAAGATTGACTGAGTGGAGTGAGTTATCCCCTGACAGCTGCACCCGTGTCACATGCTAGGACGGTCTGTACATGACATACTGTGATGCTGCATGGGGTCCTCATACAGCCAAAGTTGTTGTTTTTGCAAGAAAAATAGTAAATGATAAGCTTGCAGTAAATACAGCTGCAAACTGGAACAGCAAAATGCCAAGCATTTCATTCTAGCCATGAAAACATCATAAAATACAATGTGTGTTTGCCTAGTAAGGATTTACATGAAATACACACTCTCCTGTGGTTCATATGATTTCCATAAGTCATTCCTGCTTTGCTCAAGATACTGAGGTTACTAGCATTGAACTTAGCAGAGAATAGTATATAGCCGTAATGGCGAACCTATGGCACGCGCGCCGTCACCATGATCGCTCACTAACGGGGAATCCGGTACCGGATTCCCCATTAGTGAGCGATCGCTTCTTTCAGCTGTTATGTGCAAATGCACATACAGCTGAAAACTGTCAGTGTAGGCCGCAGTCCGCAGGATCGCTGCTTACACAGTACATGCTAAATTGGTAACACTAAATACTGTACTCTGGAAGGACCTTCTGACGTCTTAAGGTCACATGACAGGGTAGGCTTGTCTTTGCCTGTAAGAAGGTCCCTCCACATGAAGAAAAGTTGTATCCCGAGCAGTGGAGGAACATGGAGAGATGTGGGGTGCAGGGTGTAGTGTGGGGGGAGAGATGTGGGGTGCAGGGTGTAGTGTGGAGGGAGAGATGTAGGGTTCAGGGTGTAGTGTGGGGGGGAGATATGTAGGGTGCAGAGTGTAGTGTGGGGGGCAGAGATGTGGGGTGCAGGGTGTAATGGGGGGGAGAGATGTAGGGTGCCGGGTGTAGTGTGGGGGGAGAGATGTAGGGTGCAGGGTGTAGTGTGTGGGGAGAGATGTAGGGTTCAGGGTGTAGTGTGGGGGGAGAGAAGTGGGGTGCAGGGTGTAGTGTGGGGGGAGAGATGTAGGGTGCCAGGTGTAGTGTGGGGGGAGAGATGTAGGGTGCAGGGTGTAGTGTATAGGGAGAGATGTAGGGTGCAGGGTGTAGTGTGGGGGATAGAGATATGGGGGGTAGAGATGTAGGGTGCAGGGTGTAGTGTGGGGGGAGAGATGTAGGGTGCAGGGTATAGTGTGAGGAGTAGAGATGTGGGGTGCAGGGTGTAGTGTGGGGGTAGAGATGTAGGGTGCAGGGTATAGTGTGGGGGGAGAGATGTAGGGTGCCGGGTGTATTTTGGGGGATAGAGATATGGGGGTAGAGATGTAGGGTGCAGGGTGTAGTTTGGGGGGAGAGATGTAGGGTGCAAGGTGTAGTGTGGGGGATAGAGATATGGGGGGTAGAGATGTAGGGTGCAGGGTGTAGTGTGGGGAGTAGAGATGTAGGATGCAGGTTGTAGTGTGGGGGGAGAGATGTAGGGTGCAAGGTGTAGTGTGGGGGAGAGATGCAGATTGTAGTGTGGGGGGAGATGCAGAGTTTAGTGTGGGGGGTAGAGATGTGGGGTGCAGGGTGTAGTGTGGGGGAGAGATGCAGATTGTAGTGTGGGGAGATGCAGAGTGTAGTGTGGGGGGTAGAGATGTGGGGTGCAGTGTGTAGTGTGTGGGGAGAGATGTGGGGTGCAGGGTGTAGTGTGGGGGGGAGAGATGTGTGGTGCAGTACGTAGTGTGGGGGGGACAGATGCGGGGTGCAGGTTGCTTGCAAGAGGGGGGAATGGGGGTGCAGGCTGCGTGCGAGAAAGAGGGGGAATGGGGATGCAGGCTGCGTGCGAGCAAGAGGGGGAATGGGGGGTGCAGGCTGCGTGTGAGCAAGAGGGGGGAGGCAGGTTAATTTAAGGTGAAATTGCCATCTTGGCACTTTGCGATAATTTAGTGGGCTTTGGGTTGCAGTTTGGGCACTCGGTCTGTAAAAGGTTCGCCATCACTGGTATATAGTATAGTATATTGTGTATAGATTCAGCAAGTGTGGAAAAAAAATCCTAAAACATAACTTTTATTAACAATATCCCATAAAAAGGCACCTCAATAACAACGTATCTATAAAAATTCCATCATATATCTGCCAACTGACAAGACAAAATGCACGTTTGTGCGACTCAGAAAAAACTCCTTCAGAGTGAATATTGATGTAGGTCACACAAATTCACCAACTAGAGAAATAAAAAAATCACACACTCTAAAACTAATAAGACCAACATCCTTCTGTATCAGACTTCTATTGGTATAAAAAAAAGTATGGAAAAAATGGACAGATCTCATCAGATCACCGGTCATATGTCTAATAGTTATTTTTGTGGTCCACCACTAGAGTTGTGGGAATCCCTGTCCTGGTCATTCAGTTCTAACCCTTTATCTCAAAACAGCCCTATTTTCCCCAGAGAGCTCCTGCCCTTACATCTGTCCATGTCTCATCAGGGGATCCAAACATGGTCACATAAACTCAAAAACCATCCTAGGTCTCTATGTGGAAAAGATAAGAATAGGGTGGTTTTTGAGTCTATGTGACCACATTTGTATCCCCTGATGAGTTATGGTTATTCATTACGAAGGACAAGGGACAGGAGACTATTTATTTAAAGGGTCAGATGTGGACTGCCCTTGTAAGGGCAGGAGCTCTCTGGGGATAATAGGACTGTTTTGAGATAAAGGGTCAGAATTGAATGATCAGGTCAGCGATTCCAACAACGCTAATGGTGGACCACCAAATGTGCATTTTGTCTTGTCAGTTGGCAGATCTATGATGGAATTTTTATAGATACGTTGTTATTGAGGTGCCTTTTTATGGGATATTGTTAATAAAAGTTATGTTTTAGGAATTTTTTCCACAGTTGCTGAATCTATTTTCTTCTAAGTGGAATTTATTGCCCTACGTGGTGCTTTGTTTGCTGTATAGTACAGTCATGGCCAAAAGTTTTGAGAATGACACAAATATTATATTTTCACATGATCTGCTGCCCTCTGGTTTTTATGTGTGTTTGTCAGATGTTTTTATCACATACAGAAATAGAATTGCATTCATATTATGAGTAACAGAAGCTTATATTGACAGTTAGAATGAGTTAATGCAGCAAGTCAATATTTGCAGTGTTGACCCTTCTTCTTCAGGACCTCTGCAATTCTCCCTGGCATGCTCTCAATCAACTTCTGGACCAAATCCTGACTGATAGCAGTCCATTCTTGCAGAATCAATGCTTTAATTTTGTCTGAATTTGTTGGTTTTTGTTTGTCCACCCGTCTCTTGATGATTGACCACAAGTTCTCAATGGGATTAAGATCTGGGGAGTTTCCAGGTCATGGACCCAAAATCTCTATGTTTTGTTCCCTGAGCCATTTAGTTATCACCTTTGCTTTATGGCAAGGTGCTCCATCATGCTGGAAAAGGCATTGTTGAGCGCCAAACTGCTCTTGGACGGTTGGGAGAAGTTGCTCTTGGAGGACATTCTGGTACCATTCTTTATTCATGGCTGTGTTTTTAGGCAAGACTGTGAGAAAGCCGATTCCCTTGGCTGAGAAGCAACCCCACACATGAATGGTTTCAGGATGCTTTACAGTTGGTCATGAGACAAGACTGGTGGTAGCGCTCACCTCTTCTTCTCCGAATAAGCTGTTTTCCAGATGTTCCAAACAATCGAAAAGGGGATTCATCAGAGAAAATGACTTTACCCCAGTCCTCAGCAGTCCACTCCCTGTACCTTTTGCAGAATATCAGTCTGTCCCTGATGTTTTTTCTGGAGAGAAGTGGCTTCTTTGCTACCCTCCTTGAGACCAGGCCTTGCTCCAAGTGTCTCCGCCTCACAGTGCGTGCAGATGCACTCACACCTGCCTGCTGCCATTCCTCAGCAAGCTCTGCACTGCTGGTAGCCCGATCCCGCAGCTGAAACACTTTTAAGAGACGGTCCTGCCGCTTGCTGGTCTTTCTTGGGCGCCCTGGAGCCTTTTTGGCACCAATGGAACCTCTCTCCTTGAAGTTCTTGATGATGCGATAGATTGTTGACTGAGGTGCAATCTTTCTAGCTGCAATACTCTTCCCAGTTAGGACATTTTTGTGCAGTGCAATGATGACTGCACGTGTTTCTTTAGAGATAACCATGGTTAACAGAAGAGAAACAATGATGGCAAGCACCAGCCTCCTTTTAAAGTGTCCAGTGGTGTCATTCTTACTTAATCATGACAGATTGATCTCCAGCCCTGTCCTCATCAACACCCACACCTGTGTTAATGGAGCAATCACTGAAATGATGTTAGGTGGTCCTTTTAAGGCAGGGCTGCAATGATGTTGAAATGTGTTTTGGGGGATAAAGTTCATTTTCTAGGCAAATATTGACTTTGCAAGTAATTGCTGTTAAGCTGATCACTCTTTATAACATTCTGGAGCATATACAAATTGCCATTAGAAAAACTGAAGCAGTAGACTTTGTAAAAATTAATATTTGTATCATTCTCAAAACTTTTGGCCATGACTGTATATTGTGTAGTAAACCAATCAGACTAGCAAACAAAAAAAATTAATAGCCAGATTTGACACATGATGATTAGGGCATGAACATGAATGTCCAACATGGAAGCCTGGGCAGCCTACACGTCACCAACAGGAATCTGCTAGAAAAGGCTTTCCGGTGACAAATCTGGCAAGTGAATAAATGAATGTTGAACATCAAAGACATGAACCAGACGACAGAAGGCGTAGTGTGTAAATACCCAGGATTTTCAGGGAGCTGCCAGCACATTCCAGAGAGCTTGATATCCAATGGTAGGTTTAAAGACTCTGTAATGCATTTTAGAATTTTAAAGGCTATTTCATCAGCTACATTGAAGTACACACTAGTTACTAGTGATCTCAATAAATTAGAATATCATCAAAAAGTTTTTTTAGTAATTCAATTGAAAAAGTGAAACACATATATTATATTGAGTCATTACAAACAGAGTGAACTTTTTCAAGTGTTTATTTATGTTAATGTTGATGATTATGGCTTACAGCCAAGGAAAACCAAAAGTCATTATCTCAGAAAATTAGAAGAATTAATCCAAAACACCTGCAAAGGCTTCCTAAGCATTTAAAAAGGTCCCTTAGTTTGGTTCAGTAGGCGACACAATTATGGGGAAGACTGCTGACTTGAGAGATGTCCAGAAGGCAGTCATTGACACAATCCACAAGGAGGGTAATTCTGATGATATTCTAATTTATTGAGACGCACTAGTAAAGGTAAGAAAAGGAAGGCAAAATATATAGCAATTAATGAAAACATCACATTCATTGACAAAAAAAAAAAAAAAAAAAACTCGTTCTGAAAAAAACAGGAATGTCGAATGGCTTCAAAACTCAGCATGTAGTTATGTCTCAGGCATGTGTGGAGTTAGAAATTGGGCATTACCCCTAGAAGGTGTAAAAGTGCTTCCCCCACTGCCCTATAAAAAGCCTACTTTTGGGTAGTCTACCTCTTGGTGAGAAAACATTAACTACAAGATATGCCTCTGTGACACACCCCAAGACATTTTGTCAAATTAACAGACATTGAAAGGGGGCGCATCATTTGACTAAGACACAAAGGATGGTTGTTTTGACAAATTGCCTGCCACCTAGGCCATTCTGAAATAGCTGTTAGGATGTGTTGAGAGCAATGGTTACACAACACCACCTGTTTGCAGTAGTGTCGTGAACTAAAACCTGGACTGCTATGGATTTAAACTGTATCAAATTTAGCAACAATTACAGGTTCTGTTTGAGATCCACGAAAGTCAGGTTCAAGTATGGAGGTTTCATGGTGAGTGCTTAAATCCTGGCTTTGCTCACTGTGGAGTGATAAAATGGCCATTAACAGCTCAGTGATATTTGCAGAACATCCTGCAGTCACGTATGTTATGGCAGGACTTCCAAGTGGCATTTTTCAGTAGAATGAGGTGGCCTAACAGGGTCCTAGAGCCTACTTTCAGTTGTACAGTTTTGCCATTAATCTTACCATCGTGCTCCAATATTGTATTCACTTACATATATTACACACCTAAAGTTTAATTTGATTCCAACAACTCCTTCTTGGTGCTTTATTTATTTTTTTGTTAATGAATGTACTTTCAATTAATATTAACCAAGATAACTTTTACAGTATATATTGTTCTATAGACGTAAACTGTGGAATTGCCACATGGATATACTGTAGTTTGTAGTGTGGTTGGCCTACAAAACCTTATGTTTAACCAGGAAACTGAGAACCAACCCAGGACTAGCCAGATGGAGAAAAACGTCTGGATACCAAAAAATGGACAAAGGAACAACTTCTATGTAAAGCTGGCAGCACACTGCCACTGGCATTATCCCTATCCAAATAATGTTTGGTTTCTACATTTTTGTTTGTCTCTCACATTCTTTTTTAACAGTACAGAGTTATGTAGATGACAAGTAGTTTTGTTTCGCCAGGGGCAGGACTAGAACCTGTAATGTGGGTGTGGTAGTCTTGTTTTTTTTGTTTTTTTTTGCCTTATTTTTTAATTTTTTATTTTTTATTTTGCTCTTTAAGAGGCATTTTAACTTTTTTTTTTGCAGACTTTCCCTGTAACTGGTTTAACTGGTTTGATACATTAGCCCCAGTTACAGTAGGGATTCAGCCTCCTAGTATACAGTGCAGAAGTGATATGGGTCCTCTAGGATGAAGCAGCACCTGCAGTTCCTTGCCTCCGCTGATCACATGACTGCCGGGAGGGAGGGAGCCACATCATAGCAACTCTAATAGCTGTACACAGAGCTTATTGAGCTCTATGTGTATACCATCCTTGCAGAGTTAATTGTCAACTGCTCAGACATAAAAGATCAATGGGCAAAAGATAACATGTTTCATATGTATGGTGAACAGGAAAAAGTGTTAAATGTTAAAAAGGAATTCCAGAATTGATGGTCTTATTATCCCCCAGAAAGAGTTAATAAAATTTAGCGAAAAAAGTTGTAGGCACCGTAAAATGGTGTCAATAAAAATGAGTTTCATCCTGCAAAGAAGAATCCTTCATATCACCAGAAAATTTTTTTTAAAATTATATCTTGTACAATGCAACAAAAAAAAAAAAAAAAAATCTTTAGAGCAAAACTGACTGCGTGGGTAAATGTGTTAGATGAGTGAGTGTAAATTAGGTAACACCTCAAGTTTAGGGATTACAAGGGAAAAAGATACCAAAAGTAACCACTCAGAATGCCCCCCAATACTTGGAGCTAGTGGGATAATAGCCATACCCAATGTATGCCACACAGCTTACACTACTGTTGTCAATATCCATTGCTCTCATTAGTCACAGGATGAGAGCAACGGACATTAAATGACAGATGCAGGTGGAGCTTCTTCCGTGGGGTGTCTGTCTGCATTCAGAAGGAAGAAAAAAATCATGTATGCAGGACTTTTTCTTCAGTTATAAAAGTAAACAAACATGACAGAAGACAGTGTCCATCATGTTGTTTATATTAGAGTCTCTGGCACTCCCATTGAAGTGAAAGGGAGCTCCGACCATCACCAGTCCCACCCACATTCAGCCTTGCTATACTCAGGTCGAATGTGGAGTGGAAGAAAGGACCTTCAGTCTTCTCTTTGTGGAAAAACCCCTTTAATGGATTTACAGCAATCCATCAGAGGAGTGTGCAGAGTATGGGAGTAATGATCAGTCAAAGTTGTTGTTCAGGGATGAGTCTAAGCTATGGAAGCTGATGGTTGTAGTTTCTCTAAGCACACACTCTGTTATAAAGTCTCTTGCCTGATGGTGGTTTGGGTGATGAAGGTACATGACTAAGGATTCAGGAGAGTGTCTGAACAACTGTTAGGGTTGTTACGTTTGCTGTGGCCCCTTTAACTCTGCCGGGTCCACAGAGACGAATTCCCCTTTAAGAAATTGTGCTTTAATTTATGGGCTGGTCTGGGTCTTTATAATCCCCTCCATTTCTCTCTTCCATACCGGCTATTGGTTTCACCTTGGTTTTGGCTCCCAAACCTGTTGCTTCCTGTTCCTGATTGCTGTTTGTGTTTCTCTGGGTCTGACCTTAGGACTGTGTACCTGGACTTCTCCTTTGGATTGTGACTCTGCTGAACTTACCCTCTCTGTCATTTTGACTCTGGCTACATACCTCGACCTCTCCTTCTGTCACTTGCTCCTGTACTTTTACTCTTCATATGATGAGTTGCTTGCACTTCTGCTCTCTGGCTTCTGCTTGCGGTTAATTCATTTGTTGCACATTCCTCTGTGTTGTCAACTCTGGTCTGGGATTGCCAAATCCAGCTCCACCACTAGGAACTCTGGTGAAAACGTCCTGAGATTGGCTTTGGCTCATACTGAGTGTGTTGAACTTTGGTTACGTTTTTTTCCGCTAGCAGTTGTTCGGTTCAGTTCTGCTGCGTCTCTCTATTCTGACTACTCTGGACCCTGTACCTGCATCTGAGCTCCTAACAACAACAACTCACAATCTTTACTCTAGTTTCAGCATACCAATAGTTCTCCTTGGGTCAGGTAGTGTTTTTCTAGTTCTGGCAGTCTCCTCCTCTCAAAATGTGCTCTTTCTCTCTTCAGTTTCACCAAAAATACCTGCAATTGGAATTCTAGACCAAGTACAAGTATGGTCACTACAAGATATGTAAAATTACTGAAGGAATACGTAAGATTAAAAGAAATATAAAAATACTGTAAATCATAATTATTAAAAAAAAAAAAAAAGTAAAGAAGTGCACAGGATACATATTGTTCCTTCCATTATCCATATATGGTCATACCCGTCCATCTTACTTTTGTTACCATAATGACAAGAACACAACTGTGACTACAGAAGCTGTTTCAGTCTTAATGCTTTCTTTATTCTGTAAATCAGTTTGTACTACAGTTATAAGACAATCATAGGAAATGTGCCTCATCCCCATGATATGCCCTATTTCCTTCTGGCCAGTGCAAAAGGTTAACAATGTGCTGCATTTGTGGCTTTTCCTATGACTAGCGTATTTTGCACAAAGTGGATCACATGATGAGTGCAAAAGTTTTAGTAAACTTTAGAAAATATAGATTTTATATACGGTATTTTTTATTTTTTTTTTACAAGTAGCTCAAAATAAGTTAATATAAATTTACATAGGAGAATAAAATGTTTTTTTGGACATTTTTTTTTCGACGGTGAGGAGAAGAAAAGTAAAGGTTGGAGTAGAATAGCCTTTATAAAGGCTATTCCAACATTGCTTCAGTTAAAAACACGTTTCCCCAATGATCGACTCCCTTTAAACACAATCACTAGCTGAAGCAAGTCATCCCTGCAACCAGGGATGACTCAGGGATGAGCAGCCTTTTTTGTGTGTTAAGAGGCACTAGTAAATGAAGTCCAGTGCAGGCCCAGTCAGTGTGGTGCTGTGTGAGGTGTATATTTCTTCTTTTATTTTTTAACTCATTTTCAATTACTTGTAAACACAATTTACACACCAGAAACCCCCTAAAAGGAGCCTATTTTGGAATTAAAAGTGCCTGTCACCTCTCCCTGCCTTTTTTGGTGTATAACTGCATCACCCAAAATTATAAAATGATGGAGCATCTTTTCTTATAACTCTATGTTGTGCCATTCCTCCTTGGCATGACTGGCATCTCCTTCGTGACGTCAAGGAGGGAGGGAACGGTGTGGGAGATGTCAGTCATGCCCAGGAGGTGTGATTAGCAAACAGTGTGACTAGGTTGATGCCCCCCCCCCCCCCGACCATGTGACTGCTACGTTTATAATTTCACTTTGCTGCAACAGAAAGATTACAAAGGGATATAAATGGAAAGGGAATTACTTGATGGGGCCAGTTTATGATGGAAAAACCACCTGACAGGTAGTAAATATCCTGTAAACTGTAGTGCTGTTACTTTGCTCACTCAGCAGTTGTCCTTTATAAATCCATTTGTGTCCATATTGAAATTTGTGATCTTGTGATCTGAGCATATACAGTTGAAACCAGAAGTCTATATACACTACTGTATATAAAAAGACACATATGCATGTTTTTCCCACTATCCGACATGAAATCAGAATAAACCTTTCCTGTTTTAGGTCAATTAGGATTACCAAAGTTATTTATATTTGCCAAATGCCAGAATAATGAGAGAGAGAGAATTTTTTAAGGTATTTTATTACTTTCTGCAAAGTCAAAAGTTTGCATACACTAAGATTACTTTGCCTTTAAACAATTTGGGACAGTCCATATAATTATGTCATGTCTTTGGCAGCTTCTGGTTTATTGGCAACATCTGAGTTAATTAGAGACACACCTGTGAATGTATTTTAAGGTATACCTGAAACACACTGCTTTTTTTGTGTAACATCATGGGGAAGTCTAAAGAAATCAGCCAAGATATCAGGAAGAGAATTGTGGACTTGCACAAGTCTGGTTCATCCTTGGGTGCAATTTCCAGATATCTGAAGGTGCCTCGCTCATCTGTACAGACAATTATATGCAAGTACAAACAAGATGGGAATGTCCAGCCATCATGCCGCTTAGGAAGGATACAGGTTCTGTGTCCCAGAGATGAACGTGCTTTGGTACGAAATGTGCATATCAACCCAAGAACAAAAGCAAAAGATCTTGTGAAGATGCTGGCTGAAGATGGTAAGAGTGTATCATTATCCACAGTGAAACCAGTACTGTATCGACATGGGCTGAAAGGCTACTCTGCCAGGAAGAAGCCATTATTCCAAAAGAAACATAAAAAAGCCAGATTAATGTTTGCAAATGCGCACATGAACAAACACCTTAATTTTTGGAGATTTCCAGTGGTCTGCCGAAACTAAAATCGAAGTGTTTGGCCATAATGACCGTAGTTACGTTTGGAGGAAAAAGGGAGAAGCTTGCAAGCCTAAGAACACCATCCCAACTGTGAAACATGGGGGTGGCAGCATCATGTTGTGGGGTTGTTTTTCTGCAGGAGGGACTGGTACACTTCATAAAATAGATGGCATCATGAGGAAAGAACATTATGTGGCGATATTGAAGCAACATCTCAAGACATCAGCTAGGAAGTTAAAGCTTGGGTGCAAATGGGTCTTCCAAAAGGACAATGAACCGAAGCATACTACCAAACTGGTTACAAAGTGGCCTAAGGATAAAAAAGTCAATGGTTTGGAGTGGCCATCACAAAGCCCTGATCTCAATCGTATTGAAAATTTATAGGCAAAGCTGAAAAGGCAGGTGCGAGCAAGGCGGCCTACAAACATGGCTCAGTTACACCAGTTCTGTCAGGAGCAGGGGCGTAGCATCGGACCGGCCCCCGATGCTTTTCAGACCTCGGAGTATAATGATCAGAGGACCAGGGGAGGTGAAGGAACATAACAAACACTGTAACTTACCTCTCCTATGCTCTGCAGGCTTCGGGCCTGTTTGGTGACATCACGTGGGCCGGGCCTGCGTCATTATGCGTTGCGACGCCGGCCCGGCTCACGCGAGATCTGGTCCAACATTGAAGATGGCCGAAATAGTGGGGAGTGTGCTGGAGCCAAGCAGAGGTAGGTAACATTGTTTTTTTTGTTTGTATCCTCCCCTGGGTCTCCGATTATTATACTCTGGAGTCTGAAAAGACCCTAGAGTATAATAATTTTTCATGGGTGGTCCACAATGGGGCATAATACTGAGTGCAGGGTCCACTATGGGGCATAATAATGTGTGCAGGGGCCACTCTGGGGCATAATACTGTGTGCCGGGGCCACTATGGGGCATAATACTGTGTGCAGTGGCCACTATCGGGCATAATACACTGTGTAGGGGCCACTATGGCGCATAATAGTGTACGTAGGAATGCGGTTTGTGCGGGGAGGGGGGTTGGAGGGGGAGTCGGTTCGGGATGGTGCCCCATGTCAAATGTTCTCCTTGGAGCCCAGCCATTTCGAGTTACGCCACTGGTCAGGAGGAATGGACCTAAATTCCTACAAACTATTGTGAGAAGCATGTACTAGGATATCCAAAATTTTTGACCCAAGTCATACAGTTTAAGGGTATTGGTACCAAATACTAATGAAATGTATGTAAACTTTTGACTTTGCAGAAAGTAATAAAAATGCCTTAAAAAATTCTCTCTCTCTCATTATTCTGGCAAACATAAATAATTTTGGTAATCCTAATTGACCTAAAAACAGGAAAGCTTTATTCTGATTTCATGTCAGATAGTGAGAAAAACATGCATATAGTGTATATAAACTTCTGGTTTAAACTGTATATATGCTCTTCGAGCAGAATGGAAGTAATTTTCTTTATAAAAGTTTATGAGAGCCCCGATGTGCATAGAGAAACTGACTTCCAGTCTGCTCTGCTCAAACAATTATTTTAAAATGTGAACATTTTGATATATATCCAGACATCTAAAGAATGGGATTTCACCTAAACTGCACTGCTAGTCAATAGCGGAATATAGGCTACTAGTTATATTATGATAATGGAGACAATGAAACGTATGTAGCGGGTATTCCACTTTTCATAACTTAATTTATTTGTGCAGAGAACAGGATACCGTACACATTTCTAATATCCAACATGTATTAAAAGGAGTCTGTCAGCAGAAAAATATGTATCAAACTAATGACAGTACCTTGTAGGGTGGCTTCTACACTTTACAAAGATGCCATTATCATTCTGTATTGCAGCTCCATTTTCATGAAAATCGGTGTTTTATTCTCATGCAAATTAGCTGAAAAGGCCTTAAGGGCATGTCTTCTCCTGCTTGGGCTTCATTCTCCGCACCAGATAAAAAAAAAAATGATGTGGTCTGTAATGGAATAAACATGGCATCAGTCATGTAACTCTCACAGAAGTCATGTGACCTCAGGCATTCATTTAATTGTCCAGGAGACAAGTTATTAGTAGAAACTGAGGAGCAAAACACATACAGTATTACTGCAACATCAACTAATCATGTTTGCGGAGAAGAAAATCTTAGGTCTCCTCTAGGTCTACTCTATTTGGCATCCTTACATGTTACAAATCACCTAGATACATTTTCACCGTGGTCTAGCCGCGACAGGATGCTGATGCATTTCGTCGCGGCATCCCGCTTCTGATTAATCCCAGATGAATGGGCCTAATGAGCAGGGAGTCTCGAGCGGCGAACTCCGTGGCAAGATCGAGCAGGACGCTTCTTTTTTCCTCGTCCTGCTGTGATCTCTGCTTTCCATTGAAAACAATGGGAGGTGGATTCCGGGAGTACATTCCTCCATGTGAACACAGCCTTACAGAATGTCAGGGGTTCATATGATGAGTGTAAGGGTCTTGCCAAACGTAGTAATACCCTGACACTACTGCAGCGGTCTGGGAGGAAGGACAGAGACAAGTGAGCCCTAATCTCACCTCAGCCACTGTCCCTTCCTATTGCCTCAGTTACCCTAAACGGTAAAAGGACAACTAGAAGACAAGCCCTATACTGGGTAAGTGACACACAGAACAAAGACAGAACAAACGACAAATGAGAGGTCAGGAAGCCAAGGGGTCGGTAACAAACGAGCAATGCAGTACAAAGTCAAAATCCAAGAGAATAGTCAAAAGGCAAGCCAAAGGGTCAGAGAATCAAGTAACAAAGTAGTAAGGGATATAACAAGGAGAGCAGGCAAAGACAATGCAATAACCGGCGACCATGTGAGGGCTGACAACCTGTTTATAGAAAGTCTGGGACCAGCCCCAGACCTGATAGGTACACAGGCTGTCAATCACTCAGGCCAGGAAAAGATTAACCCTATGCAGTCCAGAGAGAAATGCTCAGAACACGGGTGTGGCCGGAAATCCATTACATAGTCTAGGACCATGTCCAGACTGAGCAACAAGAAACCTACGCAAGGAATCAAAACGAACACGCCTCCTTAGCCACAGCGTGCGAGCGGAGGGTGGCGCCGAGACCCGAACAGGCAGAGACGTTACAATGAGTCCATGAATGTATTAAATAAGACCAATTCATGGGCTATACCATTCTAATGTGCTCAAATTTAAATACATGTATATTCGAAAGTTGTATGACATCTTGTTCTATACACAAATAAATAAAAACTGATACCCCTAATTAATATTTAATTAATAATTAATTAAATACCCCTATTAATAATGGTTATATATATATAGTTATCTTTTTTTGCACCTTTTTTTTTAAACAGCAGCCAATTTCTATTACAGAATGCACAGCTCATATTTTTTACCGCTTTACAAACTTCCCTACTCTTTAGACGTGATCATTTGCCTTTTTTAAAAGCCTGTGAAAGTATACTTTTCCATATAAGTCATTTGGAAAGGTTACATTCCATGTACTGTATGAGCCTACAGTAAGAAGCAGTGGTCAGCCTTGGGCAATGTAGTCTGGCTTCATACACTACCAGTCTTGTTTCTGATGTCTCACAAAGCATTTCTTTAACTAGAAAACAGAACACTCTTTGTAAATAGAGGTTCACATTTCTGAAACATTTAGGCGCTGGCTAGTTTACAGAATAATATACGCCAAAAAAGCACAGGCTTGGAAAGACTAGTATGTTACATTAAAGCTGTACAACAATAGTAATATAGCATGCAATATTAAACTGTATTATGTAACCTAAACTTAATCATAATTTATATTTATATCAGTTGCTACTTTAAGTTTTAAAGGGGTATTCCTACAACAGACATTCCTCACCACAGGGAAAGTGAATATTCAGTCACTCAGGGCCCCACTATCCTCAATAGAATGGAGTCCAGAGCGCTAAATGGCAATTGTGGGAATACCCTTTTAACAACGCAACCTTCTCTCAGCTTGTCTGGTTTTCATATTTGCCAAGGGGAGGAGTCTTTAATATGTTGTTGGACTATAGACATGGCTGTCCATATAACACTGATATATGTAGATAGATGTAATTGATAATAAGGAAGGGAAACATGACTAATACAATAAAAAACAATGAGGCAGTACATCAATACAAAATTTCATGTAGTATGTACAATATTCCTTAACTATTTTCATGCCTTCTGAGGAAAATGCACAGGTACTTATCCATTTACAGTACTTATTATTTGGATGTCAGCCTGACTGCAGACAGAATCTGACAATGTCTACCCAGCCTTACATGGCTGTAGTCTGCCTCTCATAGTGTGCAAGTGTAAATGACACTTTGACAGGTTCACTTTGTTATCAGTGATAAGGCAGCACTGCAGTCAGGCGTATAGCTGAAAAGAACAAGACTTCATCTTTGTCCCAGTCTAATCATCATCTCCAGTGTAACCTAGTTGTGGGCAGCCAGGCAGAGCTTCCAGAGGGAGGGTCTAACATTGAAGGTAAACTTCACTGCAGTGAGGGAAACCAGAATGTGAGACACAACTGTACAGTGTGTATCCTGTGGCCTGACACACAGAAGATAAGGTGGCTCAGGAGCTGTCGAAGTACTCTGACGTAAGAAAATTCATTTCATCCCATCCCCATATAGATGATTCCATTCTAGTCTCCGGGGATAGTAATTCAGCTGGTAAAAGCAAAGAATGAGAATGTTTCCTTGTGTGTGAGCGAGAATCGCCAGTGGAGATCATTCTACGCTGCACATCTGGAAAGTAAAGCCTCAGCACAAGTCTAAATGTTGGAAGCTGTGCAGAAGTGAAGAGGGTGTGTATCAGGACTTGGATGTTGTAGAGAAATATTTCAGAATTCAAGAAAAGATGGCTTGCCTTTTTCAAATGTGGCATGCTTGTGTGCTGCTTACTTTCTTAGAATACTTGTACCCTTGCAATGCATCATTTGAAGGTAGCGCCTTTCACCTGGAGACGGAAGGTAGTACATCGACCGCCAACAGCAGGCAAGACTCCAATATTATTGACATCCAGCAATCTTACATTCCTTCCAGGCTGATCCCATTGTCACAGGTAACAATCCTTTATATTCTTCATGTGCCAGTGTTATCTTTTTTTTTTTTTTTTGCTGAGCTTAAATTTAATAACGTATTTATTCACTACATGATAGCAGAATGCTGTAAGTGTAACTGACTTACCTCAGGTGAACCTATGAAACTATAATGCAGACTAGTTTATATGGCACTTTCCTGATAAAACGTTACCATAAGTACTCCTTTAAGTAACTGAAGGGAGCACATTAACTGACACGCAAGTGTGCAGAGATGAATGAGACAAACTTCAGGTTGTCATAGCCATTACAAAAGTAGTGTACTTCTTCTTTTTGAAAAAAAAAGGTTGCATTATCTTTGGGTCACCAACAATCCTATTCCTTAGTGCTATTTCAGACAACCATAATGCAGTCATATTATACAGACAGTATTACAGCTGCAAATCCTGTCCCAACAGCAAACTTAATGACTCGAACCTACAGCAACATAGACCTGTATGAAGCCACTATTTTGGGTATTTAGATCGATGGAATGGGATTTGTGACTGTAATACATATACAAATAATATGGCCACATTGCAGCCTGCAATAGAAATTATAGTAGTTTGCTGTAAGCAAATAAAAAGACCGTTTGCTACATTCAGTGTCAGTAATCCCTTAGGCTAAATTCACATTTGTGCCAGAGTCTCTGTTGGGGATTTCGCCACAGAAACTACTAGTAATTGGCAGAAAGAAAAGTCCTGCATGGCGGATTTTTCTCTCCGCTGGTTTCAGTATAAAAACAGTGGACACTCTGCAGACCCTATTATAGTCTATACCCCTATATAGTCTAACCACTGTTTTAGCGGTCTGGCTCTCCTTCATCCCCCGGTTGACCCGAACGACAGTGCCGTGTGCAGATGTGAACCTAGCCTTACATAGCTAGTCCTACTCTCAGCAAAGAATTGGAAACAATTGTATCCAGTCAACTGTAGGTGATGCTCACACAGCCTGAGCTTCAGAGTTCAGGCTGTAGCAAACTACTGCACCCAACAGCTTCCTGGTAATAGCCTACATCACAACTCCTTAACTGAGACCTTGTATATGTGCTGTATACTGAGTAACCAACACTGTGCATTACTCATGCCAATGTATCTTAGTTTCCTGTCATGTGGCTTCACACAGTATATATAATGTTCCCCAGTGTTCTCTGCACAGTATAACGCTCCCAAGCCCCCACAGTATAATACTCCACAGTGTCCCCACATGGTATAAAATTATCCCCTGAACCCCTAACCCCACAATGTAATGCTCCACAGTGGCTCAACACTGGATAATGTTCCAGAGTGACCCCACACAGTATAAAATGCTCCCAAGAGCCTCCCCCCATAGTATAATGCTCTACAGCGCCCCCCCCCTCAGTATAATACTCCGCAGTGTTCCCACAAGGTACATAATGTTCTCCTGAGACCCCACAGTGGCCCCACATAGTATATAATCCTCCCAAGGATCATCCCCATAGTATAATGCTCCACAGTTGCCCACACAGTATCCACACAGGGTATAAAATGCTCCCCTGAATCCCCCCACAGTATAATGCTCCACAGTGGCCCTACACAGTATAGTATGCTAACCAGAGGCCCATGCCACAGTGTAATGCTCCACAGTGGCCCCACACAGTATAATATGCTCCCCAGAGTCCCCCCATAATAAAATGCTCTACAGTGGCCCCACACAGTATAAAATGTTCCCCAGTGTTCCCATTGTATAATGCTCCACATTGGCCTCATGCACTGTAATACTCCCAGTGACTGGAGGCCTCAAGCTGCTTCAGGGTAACCCTACAAGATTCACTTCGATGAATATTCGCGAGGTTTGGCCCCCCAGTTCATTTGGCTACTATTGTATTGTATTTTGGGGTATCCTCAGACCCCAAAATTTAATAAGTGGCATCCCAGGGAAGGTGAGTAAAAATAAACAGTTATACTCATCTTGCCTTACCTCTCCTGGCTGTCCCCTGATGTCCTCTTCAGGCCTCTTCCGGACTCTCTCGGCTGATGTTGCACTCCCTGGGTCATTGTTGAGGCCTGTGATTCAGTCTCAGTGGTCACATTGGGTGCTAATGTCATGATGCAGGATGCCCAGGAGAGGTGAGGCAAGGTTAACTTAAATGTTCATTATTTTTACTTACCTACCCTGGACCTCCACTTATACACCTATCGTCTGATGACACCCCAGAGTATAATATGGTTTCATTGGTGATGAACCCCAAAAGTTTCAGTTTCAGTGATCATGGGGAGTACAGCAGCCTCTTCTCTCTACTAATGGTGACATGTGCATCAGTCACATGATACAGCAATATCAAGCACAGTCCTTACACATCCTTATAGCGTTGTTCTTTATATTCAGTGAAGAGGCTATAGTGCTCAACCAAACACTGAAGACTCTTCAATCAGATGATCAGTGGAAGTTGGACCCCCACCAATCACATATTGATGGCTCTTCCTAAGGATAGGTCATCAATATGTATGTCCCAGAAAACCGCTTTAATAAAGAGAATATTTAACCACTCTGTTCCCTTATTATATTATATGTGACATTACAGCTTTCTGTCTATTATGTATTGCTAGGGAAAAAAACTAAATTTTAAGTGTGTGAACTCATACCACACAAAGATCAAATAATATCGCCATTACTGTAATGTTCAAATAAGACCCGCCTACATATATATGCACATTCACAACATATACACACACAATGCAGTCACTACAGTATAGTTGGGAAACACACAGTAAAGTGGAGGACCTGTGCTTTGTCTGTGCACTACACTACTGGAAGAATGCATATAGTGATGTTATTGCTAAAGATAGTGTGTGATACTGCGGGTGGGTGTTTGTGGTGCCCTAAAATTATTGATAATATAATTTCTAGGGAAAAAGCAACACCATCACCAGCCATTAGAAGTCAAAGTGGCACAGAAGTCTAAAATGTACCACATCGTCTTTAATAATCCAGCGATCAGTAGGGATCTCGGTGTCCAAACCACAGACATTTTCTTCTGAAAGTAGTCTACACTTTATATTTGCATATGGTATACAGACACTGCCCATATTGTGTGACAGGAGCTATAATAACTAGTAAGCAAATCACTGCAAAGAAGGAAAGTGGTTGTTCTTAGTGGCACAACTAAAAACTCCATGTTGCCTAGAAACTTGCACTGTGGCGACTTGGTCACATGCAGTTGCTATTGCATGTGGCTGTGGCCTCAGTAAGTGGGGCGCTGTGTTGATACAGCTAATCGCCTGCTTATGAGATCAGTTTCTCTGTACGTTTGTGTCCAGGGACATTCAGCCTGCAACTCGGGTAGTGGCCAAGGGTTGTGCACCTCTGGTCTAGATGCTTCACAACGCTAATCCAAATAATAAAATTACAAATAAGATATAAAATGTAGGGGGAGGATGTCCAAGGATTGAGATATTTCTAGAAACTAAAATAGATGCAGTCATTCGACATGCTGTAATAACACTTGCACGTTCTTCTCAAACTGAAGTCAAATGTTATCCTTGTCTGGTTTGGAGAGTGTGAAATAGCATAGAGTACATCTGGAGATACATACTGTCAATGCACCATTTAGAAATTTGAGGCATCAGTGTGAAAACCAGATCACTTACGTGGCTGGTCGGTCATGGTTTCAATCATTAACACACACTGGATTATTCCCCACTGATTATTCTAAGTCTGTTACTTCCATGAACCTGACTTTTCCTGTTAAACTGTTCAGCTTCTGAGACACTTAAAGGGAACCTGTCACATGAAAAATGCATTGTACTTTGGTATAAAAACACAACCAGTGCTGTGATAATGACCTTCATAATTCATAAAAACATATGCCAACTGGCAATTCATCTCAGGTAACAGTGAATGTGCCTACTGAACAATTTAATGTATAGAACTTAGCATGTCAACATATCAGGGGTCAGTTGTTTAAAAGATCAAGAGCAAAGCTCACCCAATTTGTTTCCCCATTACTGGCATCTTCAGTGGTATAAAGGCAATGGTAATAAGAATGCCCCAACACAGGGTTAAAAAAAAACCTCATGTCATGTCAAAGAATGTGCGCCTGCACTATCTGCCAATGGGAGAAAGCAGCATAAGCAAATCCGCCTACTATATCAACAGACATTTATTAGCACCAATCAAATGTGAGTATGTAAATGCAATCAAAGAAAAGGCATTCCTGGAAAATAAAACATAAAGGGATTAGTTTATACAGCGAATATCTTTTCATTTTAGGTTCAAGAACACATCTAACATTCCCATTATCATTATGGGTGACTTCAATATCCACATTAAGGCTAAGGCCCCAGATAGCAAAATGCAGCACCAAAAAAAAACTGGGTAAAAATGCAGCAGAAACACATCTCGTTTTTTTTCCACGGCGTTTTTCATTGCATTTTTGCAGAGTTTTCCTCTGCGGGTTTTCGGCCCTTATTATATCTATAGAGAAAATGCTAGTGTTTCTGCAGGTATAATTGACATGCTGCTATTTTCAAAAACCCAGGCGTTTTTAAAAACCAAGCTTTTCCGCTGCAGATTTTTTTCTGCGATGTGTGGATGGGATTAGCCAAAATCCCATTCACTTTGCAGATACTGTAAAACGCAGCATTTTCACAACGTGGGGCTCCAGCCAAAGACATGCCATTCAGCCACCACAATACTCCTGTCTCTCTCTCAGTGGCGCAGCAAACCACTGCTAGACCTTAGCACACCCACTTAGAAAACTTTAACATCTATACATTCAGAGACTCTCAAGAGTTGCTGAAAAGTGATGGAATAAAACACTGCCAGCATGATCTAGCTGCATACAAACATGCCGTCCTCGCTTTTAAGTCTGCATTCACTTCTGCAAAACAGGACTATTTAATTATTCTTATATCTTCTCTATCCCACAACCACATAATTATTTAACACCTTTAAAAATAGTATTTCAAGATTGACTAAAAATGGCTAATAATAAGGCCCAATATTGTCTGAGAATGTTATTGTTCAGGGTGCAATAAGTATTGAAAGTGCTTACACAACTGTTGGCTTTTGAACTGTTAGGTGCAATATGGTTTCCAAGCAAATCATATTGATTGGTTGTGTGGCCCTGGTGTGCATGTCCTGTATAGCACCTTTTTGGAAAATTCTATTTGAAATGCAGCAAGATGAGAGCAAATCTTGCCAGTCCCAAAGTATTGTCCCACTGGTATTCCATCGCTAAGTTCTTTCTCACACCATCCCTGCTGACAGTCAAATCCAGACTGTCAGCAGTGGTCATTGTTTCCAGAAATCCATTCCATACGCTGTTTCTATAAATCCTATTCACTTTTATGGGTGTTACAAAAACCCTGTAGCTCAGAGAGCTACTCTGTTTCTGTGAAACCTAACCACCACTGACAGACAGTCTGGATTTGACTGTCAGCTGGGACGGGTTGAGGGAGAGCCAGGCAATGGAGCCTGGAGAAGGAGTCATTTTAGAGGCAGATACGGGTTGCAACAGTTGGACCCACATCTATCAGATATTTAGGGCATATCCTGAGATTATGCCATAAATGTCTTTTGTGGGCAGACCCCTTTAAATGTAAAGCTGTACTCCTTTGCAGATGAGTAACACCGCTACGATTGGCTTAAAAGCATTTCTTTGAAGCAATTTTGGTGGTGGTAGACTTTCTTTACATCATGTGCTGATTTAGCAGTGATACTTCAGTAGTCCTGTGCTAGTCGTTGTTTACATCCTGGAAATGATGATGTCCTCTACTATCATGTGACCAGCATCCCAATGAATAGCTGCAGCAATCATATCCTGGTAGAGCAAGTCTTCACTCCTGGGTTGTAAAAAGGGATTGGCGAGACAAAACCACCAGTGGAGTGGCTGTGGAATTTAAGAGGTTCTGTATGTGTGATTCATAACATTTCCCGTTTATTTACTCTCATACAACCCATTTATGCTATAATTTTTTTGTTTAAATTGTATTGCTAGGTATATGTTGACAAAAATACAGTCAAACAGAAGACCAGGTGTACAGATTTGTCTTTTTTTTTACTTTGCTTGGCTCTATATATTCCAAGGTTGCATGAGATGATCAACTTTTTAAAATAAACATGATTTTGCAATACTCTGTCACAAGATGTCTATCCTGTGTGGCCACCCAGTGGTTGGATTGTGCCCATAAAAGGATTTGGAATACATGAAAACATATACGCATACTATGCTGGTTTTCTTGCACACGTATTAACCGGAAACATCGCCCATCTCCTCTAACTTTGATTCAACTTCAGGACAGTAACATTGGCAAATCCCAATTTTTGTGATTCTGCTGCTCTGACTACCAAGGATCATACATTTATACCCACACAAACGTTTGACTGGTAGCCCACAGTGCTGTATGAGTCCTAAGAGAGATAAGATGACAGACAGAAAAATAGCATGATAAAAGCAGGAACTACCTGGAGTGCAAACTAGTTAGCAGAGAAAAATGTTACATTGTGGATTTCCTGGTGGAATGTAGCAAACTTTGGCTGTCACTACTGTCATTAATACTTTTATTTAGATTTGGATACTATTGTGGTATGGAATGAGAGATAACATGGCTGCTACAGCAAAACTAATTTTGTCTTCCTGAGTTGATGGCCACAATGTCTATGCATAACATATACATATATGATATTTGGCAGTTGGAGTACAGTTTCTGCACAGTTTCCTAGGTGTTGGGGGTTCATGGTAAGCACAGGCTTCAACTGCTGGAAGAAAGCAGAGGGTATCTGAAACTGTGTGTGTTTGTGATCTCATTAAAAATGAACAGTTTCTGTAGTTATGAAAATTGACTTAAAAAGGTAACAAAACCAGAATATAAATTATGTAAATATGTCCTAAACACCTAAAGCTTAAAACTGAATTTACAGTTTCTGCCACGGTTCACACTTGACAAATATTTCTCCAAATGTTAATGAAACCTATCGAAAATCTTAAATATAAACAATTTATGTACGAGGGTGTTGCTAAGCTTGTTTTCCTTACACAGTTCATTTTCCCAGTCAGAATTATCTAGTTTACCATATGCTGCTCAGTATAATACCTGGGTCACAAGGGCAAGCATGTTTTATTTCTTATTTCCTATGCTGGGTAAATGAGTCCTTCAGATTAGTCATGCTATTTTCTTTGGTGGAAATGACACCATTAAATTTACAGAGAGATCTAAACCACACATGTTTCTCATTTAAGTGTATCAGTTTCTCACGGAGATATTAATGAAAATCGTCTGTCAGCGTACAAGTAATCAGCGTGCACCCAATTATAGGGGAGGCAGTAAGCTCAGAGTTTACAGCCCCGCATAACTGACTTCACTGAAGAAGGGGCCTCAGTTATTGCATTTGTTCCTCATTTTAAATAGCATTTTTAACCAACAGTATCCTGTCTGTGGGGAGATGATACAGTGGATACAATCCTCAAAGTTGTACTTGATGTCTAACATTTTTAAGCTTGTTAAGCTACTCTTAAGCTTGTTTAATATTCTTAAACTCATCTTCCTCTTGTAGCTGGGCCCAAGAAGTGGTTACAGCATTTTATCCTCGCAAAAAAAAAAAAAAAAATCAAAATCACTTCTTGTTAAGGTATACTAGATGGAGTACAATCAGAACGGCTGTCTCTAAACCTTATGTTTGAGTCTTTTATTCCCTCTACTGGTTTTTGTAAAAGTACATTTTCTCTCCATGCTTGCAAACAGGGCAAACTCTTCCTTGTGTGATGTAAAAGCTGTGCTGTGTGCTCTTTGCCAATTAGATGTCTATCCTACTGCTGATCCACCTCCCCTTAGGATTAGGCCCCACGTTGCGGAAAAGCAGCTTTTTTTGTTGCAGATTTTTGAGCCAAAGCCAAGAATGACTACAAAAGGAATAAGTAATATATAGGAAATACTTATACTTATACCTTCTGCTCAATCCATTCCTGGCTTTGGCACACAGCAAAATATGCAACAAAAAAAGCTGCGTTTCCACAACATGGGGCCTCAGCCTTAAGCTGTTTCACTAAAACACTAAAAACACTAAAACACTAAAACTTGAGCTGCATCCCAATGAGGTTTTTAAACATTTGCCAAGAGTATGTGGGGAACTGATAAATCTTGAGCAATGCAAAAATGACACTGTCCCTTAAACAAAAAACGGATGCAATTGGGTCCCATATTTTGAAAGAACTATTGCACTGCCCTTTTCCAGAAAATGTCAGAAAAAAAAACAGAGGAAACTTATGCAAATACCATGTCGAAGTTGTCCTTAAATAGATTTGAGCACTGCTGGACAACAAGGCATTGCTGAAAGGCAAGAGCGCTAACCACTGAGCCATTGTGCAGCCTAGGCAAGATGGCAGCCCCCATGTACTGAAAATAGAATTAAAAAAAGCTATAATCAGGAAATAAAAACAGATTAGTATAAAGTGATGAATTTCACTGGTTTTAATAAATAAATTGTAGATACATTCCTTTAAAGTACTTTGTTGCTGAGTCATCGCTCCTTTGTTCAATCTAGTATTTTCTGGAAAAAGAGTAGCTTGATAATTCTTCTAAAAAGGTGGAACCCAGTTGCGCCCATTTGCTGTACACTAGGCAGTGTGTTTTTGCGTCTCTCTAGGTACAGCCTTCACATGCTACAGCTTGATGCCTTGTAGTCATAGATGGGAATAAAATGGGGTTTCTCCATACCTTTTCAGTCTTCTGTCTGGTGTCCATGTCAGTTCAAGGCTGGAGCCGGCTTTTACCTCAACACTAGTGTTGCAAACCTTGGCATGCCTGTAGAGAAGTGGAATCCGTGTGAACTGAGCGACACACCTGTGTGAAGAGGGAAACTGCTGTATGTTGCCACAGGGCTACTTCTTTCACGCTGTATGAAGGTTGTTACAACTGGAATACAGCTGCTGCTGTATTCCAGTAACTGCTGAACTGTGCTGTATTCAAGGAACTCCTGCTGTGTCCAGGCAACTGGACACCACATTTGGCCAACCACAGCAAGCACAGACCTAGCTGCCCTGATCTTGGGTATGCCGGGTTGCAGGTTAAGCCATAACCACACACTTGTATGGATCATGAAGATGGGCCATTTCCTACATTCATTACAAAAGCAGGCAAATTTAAAGGGGTTTTCCTGGTCTAGGTGGGTTATTGAGCTGCAGTATTGTTACCTGGCCACTGCACAGTGTATACAACCTTCTACTGTTACAACATACACCATCATTCCAGTGGTGGAGGCTGCTAAGAATAGCTAAATTTTATAGGGCCCCCAGTGATCACAAGAATGGGGATTTCTTGTACCCCTGCCTGAATGTAGCAACAATCTGGAATACTGGAGATTACCAAGCACTAAACTGTACTTGTTGTACAACAACATCAGGGAAAAAAAAATAACCTTAAAAAGCTATATTTGCAACCTAATTTTGGGGAAATGCTCTTTGAAATTAGAACTAGCTATGGCATTTAGTCTTATTAACTGATGTGGTTCTATAGAGTATGCCAGCCAGAAATGGCTTGATCCCAATCCAAACTTCAATGAGATGTTGTGGAGCCAGACCTCCGTGTGTGCTGCTTTAGCAAGCTGGGTTTTTTTTTGTGTTTTCTATTGGACTTTAACCCCTTCCCAACATCCGCTGTAGTAGTATGGCAGATGTTGGGTCTTTAAATATGGCACCTGCTGTGAAGAACAGAGGCCATAATTGCTGGGTCTCTGCTATATGAGATGCGACGGTAATGCCTGTGATCGGAGTCCGCTCCAACTGGGGTATTAACCCTTTGAAGTGGCCACATTTCCCCCCATTCCCCCTCAATTGTGCACCCATTTCACTTACTTAAAAGTTGCAAGACAGTTCCTGCATGGCGACATCGCTAGAACCGTCCTGTCTCTATGACAGCCGGGAACATTATGAGGTCTCCCAGGCCTGTCTTTACTATATATATGGCAGGCTTGAAAAGAGACATAGTGATTTCCCCATAGACTGCAGTAAAGTTGTATTGCATTCTATGGGGCAAGCAATCTAATGATCCCAAATTCAAGCTCCCTAGGGTAGCTAACAAAAATAAAAAATGATTCCAAATAAAAATAAGTAAAAAAAAAACAAACAAACCTAAACCAAAATGCCTAAACTATAACAATATAAAAAATTTTTATATGATACAGCAAACACTGTAGCAATAAAATAAAAAGCCGAATCTTATTTTTTCACCATTTTGTCTCCCAAAAAGAATTGAATAAAAAGTGATCAAAATATCGGACAAAATTTTTATCATGCTCACTCAAACAATATAAGGAAAATATAATTTTGGATCCACAGTGAATGCCGTAAAAATGAAACCTATAAGAAATGGCATAAATGCAGTTTTTCCTCTAAATCCCCCGTTTTGAATTTTTTTCCAGCTTCCCAGTACATGATATGGAATATTAAAATGAAGTACAATTCTACCGCACAAAATAAGCCCTCATACAGCTCTGTGAATGGTAAAATAAAGTTAAATAAAGTTAAGGCTTTTGGAAGAAGATGAGAAAAAAAAAGAAAATCAAAAAATGAAAATGGCTGCAGCGGGAAAGGGTTAATTCATCATCAGAAAATTACATACTTAAATCAAGTGTTTATTATAATCAAAAAATTTTGAAAAAAAATTTTGGTGCTTCATTTTGATTTTTTGTTCCAGTTTTTGCATTGGCCAATAGTATCAGTGACAGTAGACTGACCTTCTCTGTATTCTGTAAAGGTTTATTCACATGATGTGTAGTGGATGTTGCAAAAACAGCCATCACACGTACAGTACAGACCAAAAGTTTGGACACAGCTTCTCATTCCAAGAGTTTTCTGTATTCTCATGACTATAAAAATTGTAGATTCACACTGAAGGCATCAAAACTATGAATTAACACATGTGGAATTATATACTTAACAAAAAAGTGTGAAACAACTGAAAATATGTCTTATATTCTAGGTTCTTCAAAGTAGCCACCTTTTGCTTTGATTACTGCTTTGCACACTCTTGGCATTCTCTTGATGAGCTTCAAGAGGTAGTCACCTGAAATGGTCTTCCAACAGTCTTGAAGGTTCCCAGAGATGCTTAGCACTTGTTGGCCCTTTTGCCTTCACTCTGCGGTCCAGCTCACCCCAAACCATCTCGATTGGGTTCAGGTCTGGTGACTGTGGAGGCCAGGTCATCTGGCGTAGCACCCCATCACTCTCCTTCTTGGTCAAATAGCCCTTACACAGTCTGGAGGTGTGTTTGGGGTCATTGTCCTGTTGAAAAATAAATGATAGTCCAACTAAACGCAAACTGGATGGAATAGCATGCCGCTGCAAGATGCTGTGGTAACCATGCTGGTTCAGTATTTCTTCAATTTTGAATAAATCCCCAACAGTGTCACCAGCAAAGCACCCCCACACCATCACACCTCCTCCTCCATGCTTCACGGTGGGAACCAGGCATGTAGAGTCCATTCTTTCACCTTTTCTGCGTCGCACAAAGACACGGTGGTTGGAACCAAAGATCTCAAATTTGGACTCATCAGACCAAAGCACAGATTTCCACAGGTCTAATGTCCATTCCTTGTTTTCTTTAGCCCAAACAAGTCTCTTCTGCTTGTTGCCTGTCCTTAGCAGTGGTTTCCTAGCAGCTATTTTACCATGAAGGCCTGCTGCACACTGTCTCCTCTTAACAGTTGTTGTAGAGATGTGTCTGCTGCTAGAACTCTGTGTGGCACTGACCTGGTCTCTAATCTGAGCTGCTGTTAACCTTCGATTTCTGAGGCTGGTGACTCGGATGAACTTATCCTCCGCAGCAGAGGTGACTCTTGGTCTTCCTTTCCTGGGGTGGTCCTTATGTGAGCCAGTTTCTTTGTAGCGCTTGATGGTTTTGGCCACTGCACTTGGGGACACTTTCAAAGTTTTCCCAATTTTTCGGACTGACTGACCTTCATTTCTTAAAGTAATGTTGGCCACTCGTTTTTGTTTACTTAGCTGCTTTTTTCTTGCCATAATACAAATTCTAACACTCCATTCAGTAGGACTATCAGCTGTGTATCCACCTGACTTCTGAACAACACAACTGATGGTCCCAACCCCATTTATAAGGCAAGAAATCCCACTTATTAAACCTGACAGGGGACACCTGTGAAGTGAAAACCATTTCAGGTGACTACCTCTTGAAGCTCATCAAGAGAATGCCAAGAGTGTGCAAAGCAGTAATCAAAGCAAAAGGTGGCTACTTTGAAGAACCTAGAATATAAGACATATTTTCAGTTGTTTCACACTTTTTTGTTAAGTATATAATTCCACATGTGTTAATTCATAGTTTTGATGCCTTCAGTGTGAATCTACAATTTTTATAGTCATGAAAATACAGAAAACTCTTGGAATGAGAAGGTGTGTCCAAACTTTTGGTCTGTACTGTACATTTTGAGAAAATATTTAATCCAGTGTGTCTATTCACATGTCAGCTATTTATACTGACTGTTTTCACAGCTGTCAAAAAAAACTGACATGCACTGGGGTCATTTATCCATTGGGGCCATTTATCATCTGCTCCTTTTTTGGCCATATTTTTCACAAAAGCACCTTTTTTTTAGACTAGTTTTACTGTGGTGTCTATTTATGATGTAAGTGCACCTCCTTGTTAAATGTTGTGCACGTGTTAGTTTTGATGTGCCTTTATAAGCTATGTATACTTTGCCTCTTTTTTGTTCAAAAAGGAGCAATTGCCCCTTTTTTACAAAAAAAAATTGCACAAGTGCCCCTTTTAATGCAGTCCTGACCTGAGGGGCTCTTTTACGCTGCCCATGTACTAGAGTGCATTTGTGCCTTTTATTGCCCCTTTTTAAAAAGGTGCAAGTCATAAATACAGCATGAAAAGGATCTCCATTTAGGCCACACCCACTTTTCTTGACAAAAAACAAAAGTGGCGAGGACACCATAACATCTGGGAAAAAAAGGCGCAAATGATTCATAAATAAAGTGCAGGGCAGAAAAAGACCAGAAAAAGGTGCAATTTACACCAAAAGAGGACCAAGTACAGTGCTGGCCAAAAGTATTGGCACCCCTGTAATTCTGTCAGATAATACTCAATTTCTTCCAGAAAATGATTGCAATCACAAATGCTTTGTTAATAATATCTTAATTTAATTTGTCTTCAATGGAAAACCACAAAAAGAATTGTCAAAAAGCCAAATTGGATATAATTCCACACCAAACATAAAAAAGGGGGTGGACAAAAGTATTGGCACCCTTTGAAAAATCATGTGATGCTTCTCTAATTTGAGTAATTAACAGCACCTGTTACTTACCTGTGGCACATAACAGGTGGTGGCAATAACTAAATCACACTTGCAGCCAGTTGAAATGGATTAAAGTTGACTCAACCTCTGTCCTGTGTCCTTGTGTGTACCACATTGAGCATGGAGAAAAGAAAGAAGACCAAAGAACGGTCTGAGGACTTGAGAAACAAAATTGTGAGGAAGCATGAGCAATCTCAAGGCTACAAGTCCATCTCCAAAGACCTGAATGTTCCTGTGTCTACTGTGCGCAGTGTCATCAAGAAGTTTAAAGCCCATGGCACTGTGGCTAACCTCCCTAGATGTGGACGGAAAAGAAAAATTGACGAGAGATTTCAACGAAAGATTGTGCGGATGGTGGCTAAAGAACCTCGACTAACATCCAAACAAGTTGTAGCTGCCCTGCAGTCCGAGGGTACAACAGTGTCAACCCGTACTATCCGTCGGCGTCTGAATGAAAAGGGACTCTATGGTAGGATACCCAGGAAGACCCCACTTCTGACCCAGAGACATAAAAAAGCCAGGCTGGAGTTTGCTAAAACTTACCTGAGAAAGCCAAAAACTTTTTGGAAGAATGTTCTCTGGTCAGATGAGACAAAAGTAGAGCTTTTTGGGAAAAGGCATCAACATAGAGTTTACAGGAAAAAAAAAGAGGCCTTCAAAGAAAAGAACACGGTCCCTACAGTCAAACATGGCGGAGGTTCCCTGATGTTTTGGGGTTGCTTTGCTGCCTCTGGCACTGGACTGCTTGACCGTGTGCATGGCATTATGAAGTCTGAAGACTACCAACAAATTTTGCAGCATAATGTAGGGCCCAGTGTGAGAAAGCTGGGTCTCCCTCAGAGGTCATGGGTCTTCCAGCAGGACAATGACCCAAAACACACTTCAAAAAGCACTAGAAAATGGTTTGAGAGAAAGCACTGGAGACTTCTAAAGTGGCCAGCAATGAGTCCAGACCTGAATCCCATAGAACACTTGTGGAGAGATCTCAAAATGGCAGTTTGGAGAAGGCACCCTTCAAATCTCAGGGACCTGGAGAAATTTGCCAAGGAAGAATGTGTAAAATTCTAGCAGAGCATTGTAAGAAACTCATTGATGGTTACCGGAAGCGGTTGTTTGCAGTTATTTTGTCTAAAGGTTGTGCTACCAAGTATTAGGCTGAGGGTGCCAATACTTTTGTCCGGCCCATTTTTGGAGTTTTGTGTAAAATGATCAATGATTTGACTTTTTTTTCATTCTCTTTTGTGTTTTTTCATTGCAAGCAAAATTAATGAAGATATTATTACCAAAGCATTTGTGATTGCAATCATTTTCTGGAAGAAATTGAGTATTATCTGACAGAATTGCAGGGGTGCCAATACTTTTGGCCAGCACTGTAGCTTAATAAATGTGCCCCATTGAAATTCATGGGTTCTATAATGGCCATGTGATGACCATTTCAAAAACAGCGGTCACATGGCAATTGTTCACACATGCGAATAAGTGCTATCCGTGAAAAATGGCATGGCCGTCTGCATAAGGCCTAGCTCATATGTCAGCTATGCTATATAAATTAGGATAGATATCTTATTATCATTTGGTTTAGACAAGTGATTGACACTTCTATCATACAACTGTTAGACTATATATGGTAACATAGCTATACTAAACACAGAGATAAATGTCCCCTGTCACACTTGTCTGCATTCATTCAATTCCTGGATACTGTACTAATCTACAGTACAACATTTCTCTCTATTGATTCTTATTCACTGCAGCTACATAAAGCCACATACCCTGCTGCACTGTGTGTACAGACGATACAGGAAGGAAATGTGTGTCCCTAATATGGCCACCGTAGAGAAATTTGACAAAATAAATAGCTACAAAAATTAAAACAATTGCTTGGCAGTCAGCTATTTCTCCTGACTACCCCCTTCCCTACCAATCACTTGAACACTCATCCCAGCCAAGTATGCATGTGTTCTGAATTAGGACAAGCTTGGCAGTGGGTTATCTCAAAACAAAAGGATTGGGCATGTCGAACTCCAAGTGGCAATCTATCTGCCATTGGGGTACAGTCAGGAGGCCTCCACAGACATATTCCTAAATCATCAGATCTGACTGAGCACCCATTCTTCTACCAGTATATACAGTCATATGAAAAAGTTTGGGCACCCCTATTAATCTTAATCATTTTTAGTTCTAAATATTTGGGTGTTTGCAACAGCCATTTCAATTTGATATATCTAATAACTGATGGACACAGTAATATTTCAGGATTGAAATGAGGTTTATTGTACTAACAGAAAATGTGCAATATGCATTAAACCAAAATTTGACCGGTGCAAAAGTATGGGCACCTCAACAGAAAAGTGACATTAATATTTAGTAGATTCTGCTTTTGCAAAAATAACAGCCTCTAGTCGCTTCCTGTAGCTTTTAATCAGTTCCTGGATCCTGGATGAAGGTATTTTTGACCATTCCTCTTTACAAAACAATTCCAGTTCAGTTAAGTTTGATGGTCGCCGAGCATGGACAGCCCGCTTCAAATTATCCCACAGATGTTCAATGATATTCAGGTCTGGGGACTGGGATGGCCATTCCAGAACATTGTAATTGTTCCTCTGCATGAATGCCTGAGTAGATTTGGAGCTGTGTTTTGGATCATTGTCTTGCTGAAATATCCATCCCCGGCGTAACTTCAAATTCGTCACTGATCCTTGTACATTATTCTCAAGAATCTGCTGATACTGAGTTGAATCCATGCGACCCTCAACTTTAACAAGATTCCCGGTGCCGGCATTGGCCACACAGCCCCAAAGCATGATGGAACCTCCACCAAATTTTACAGTGGGTAGCAAGTGTTTTTCTTGGAATGCTGTGTTTTTTGGACGCCATGCATAACGCCTTTTTGTATGACCAAACAACTCAATCTTTGTTTCATCAGTTCACAGGACCTTCTTCCAAAATGAAGCGGGCTTGTCCAAATGTGCTTTTGCATACCTCAGGCGACTCTGTTTGTGGCGTGCTTTCAGAAACGGCTTCTTTCGCATCACTCTCCCATACAGCTTCTCCTTGTGCAAAGTGTGCTGTATTGTTGACCGATGCACAGTGACACCATCTGCAGCAAGATGATGCTGCAGCTCTTTGGAGGTGGTCTGTGGATTGTCCTTGACTGTTCTCACCATTCTTCTTCTCTGCCTTTCTGATATTTTTCTTGGCCTGCCACTTCTGGGCTTAACAAGAACTGTCCCTGTGGTCTTCCATTTCCTTACTATGTTCCTCACAGTGGAAACTGACAGGTTAAATCTCTGAGACAACTTTTTGTATCCTTCCCCTGAACAACTATGTTGAACAATCTTTGTTTTCAGATCATTTGAGAGTTGTTTTGGAGGAGCCCATGATGCCACTCTTCAGAGGAGATTCAAATAGGAGAACAACTTGCAATTGGCCACCTTAAATACCTTTTCTCATGATTGGATACACCTGGCTATGAAGTTCAAAGCTCAGTGAGGTTACAAAACCAATTTTGTGCTTCAGTAAGTCAGTAAAAAGTAGTTAGGAGTATTCAAATCAATAAAATGATAAGGGTACCCAAATTTTTGCACCGGTCAAATTTTGGTTTAATGCATATTGCACATTTTCTGTTAGTACAATAAACCTCATTTCAATCCTAGAATATTACTGTGTCCATCAGTTATTAGATATATCAAATTGAAATGGCTGTTGCAAACACCCAAATATTTAGAACTAAAAATGATTAAGATTAATAGAGGGGCCCAAACTTTTTCATATGACTGTAAATCAAACAGATAAGAAATGCAGGACATGTTGGAACTGTTATGAGAATTCATTGTATATCTTAACTAAATAAATAGATTATGCTACAATGAATCACAGAGCTTTACTTCTAGCTACTTACCTACGTGAATACGCTGTGTTCTCTATCAGTATAGGATAGTTTGCAAGTAATTATTTTATGCTGCTTATAACAGATGTTTTACAAGAGATAAATGAGTCCCTGGGTTCTACAAATCCCATTGCTGTCAGGCTGTATAGCAATGCGAGGCAAAATCTGCCTTAATTAATTAGTACAGAAAGACAATTTCATTTCTTGATGTTTCTAAGAGTGTGAAAAATACAGGTTTTAAGAAATAAATATCTACACTGATTTATAGTATACATTTTCTTACAGGGATAATGAATACCAAGAGTACAGATTTAGAGCAAATTTATTTGACTATTTTCGTGCCTATATCCATTAAGTCAGTGTAAAAAAAAAAATGTATAATTCAGTTGCTATTATATCACATTGGGCACTTTATAACCCAAGCAAAGCAAATACAATATATAGGGCTCATTCATCAAGTTTAATGACCATCATGTAGTCCAAGCAGAGGTCACAATTAATGCCTGTACAGGCATCATAGACACCTGTAAAAGCATTTCTACGCATGCAAAAGTTTCATACATATTAATGTGTATGAGACTTTTCTCAAAAGATTAAACCTCCCCCCCCCCCCGCATCCCTTTGCCAATATCCACCGTACTATTACAACAGATCTTGGCTTCTGGCTCCTCCATGCTTATGTGTTTAGCCTCAACAGTCATTCTGCAATAGACCGCAACATCCGCAACAGTCATTCTTCAGTCTATGGGACAAGTAATCTAATGATCATTGATTCAAGCTAAAATAAAAAGTTTTAAAATTATTATAATAATATAAAAATTGTACACTGAATAAAAAGTGATCAAAATATCAGACAATCCCCAAAATAATATGAATAAAATTCACATCTCTTGCTGCAAAAAAAGACACCTTACACTGTTCCATAGACAGAAACATAAAAAAAGTTACAGTTGTTAAAAATTTTAGCAGCTAAAAGATAAAACCTGGAGCTGGCCCTTTTTATAAAGGTATCAATACATGACAAAAACTAAACAAATTTGGTATCTATCTTGTATAGTGCTATCTATGCTGATCAATGACAGCACTATACAAGGCCCAAATAATGGCACCATATATGACCATTACCATTTCCACTACATAGTAGCTTAATAATACCGCCATACTGTTACCGAACAAAAACCACTACCACAGAGACCAATATTATTGCCAGACTGTGGCCATATAGTAGGAGTTACCAGTTCTACACAGGCACTCTGCCAGCTATATAAGTAAATACAATACGATTAGATCCAATGATTCATGGGTGATGTCTTCTTGGACTGGAGTTAATCACTTTTTGTAAGGGTCTTGCCAACCGTAGCAATACCCTGACACTACTGCAGGGGTCTGGGAGGAAGGACAGAGACAAGTGAGCCCTAATCTCACCCCAGCCACTGTCCCTTCCTATTGCCACAGTTACCCTAAACGGTAAAAGGACAACTAGAAGACAAGCCCTACACTAGGTAAGTGACACAAAGAACAGGACAAGACAAAACAAACGACAAAAGAGAGGTCAAGAAGCCAAGGGGTCAGTAACAAACGAGCAATGCAGTACAAAGTCAAAATCCAAGAGAATGGTCAAAAGGCAAGCCAAAGGGTCAGAGAGTCAGGTAACAAAGTAGTAAGGAATATCACAAGGAGAGCAGGCAAAGACAGCGCAATAACCGGCTGACAACCTGTTTATAGAAAGTCTGGGACCAGCCCCCAGACCTGATAGGTACACAGGCTGTCAATCACACAGGCCAGGAAGAGATTAACTCTATACCGTCCAGAGAGAAATGTTCAGAACACGGGTGGGGCCGGAAATCCATTACACTGATTAGGACCATGTTCAGACTGAGCAGCAAGAAACTTACACAAAGAACCAAACTGAACACGCCTCCTTCGCCACAGCGTGCGAGCGGAGGGCGGCGCCGAGACCCGAAATGGCAGAGATGTTACACTTTTCCAGTTCCTTACCACCTGGCTCAGACTGCGATGAGGAACTCTTTTAGACTAAAGCCCCACGTTGCGGAAACACAGCTTTTTTTGTTGCAGATTTTGCTGTGTTTTTTGAGCCAAAGCCAGGAGTGGATTGAGCTGAAGGTAGAAGTATAAGAACTTCCTATATATTCCCCATTCCTTTTGTAGCCATTCTTGACTTTGGCTCAAAAAAAGTAGCAAAATCTGCAACAAAAAAAGCTGCGTTTCCACAACGTGGGGCCTTAGCCTTAAACATGACTTGTGTCTGCAGTGTTTCTTTTCCAGCACCTTTCCTTCCTTTTTCCTAACATACATAAATCTGCGCTCCTCCTGATGCCCCCAATTTTGTATGTGTTGCTGCCCCGTTTGCCTCTATTACTATACCCACTGTAAGAGATCCTAACTTTATCTATCCAACAAAAAATTATGACAATGCCCCTGAAAACATTAGTGTCAGATATATAGTGCCCTTTCAATAATAATGCCAAACAAATGTTGCCCCACATTGAGCCCCAAATGGTAATACTGCCCTTTGCACAGTAAGGCCTCCTGCACACGACCGTAGTGGTTTTTACAAATACTGATCCGTAATCCGTACATGTCCGCATGTCATCTGTAATCATGGATCGGCAAAAAGACTTGTATGATTCTCTACAGTGGTCTGTTCCACAAATGCAGCCAAAAACAGGACATACTTCATAATTTGCGGTCCTTGAATATGGCAAGGACACACGGCCGTAAAAAATGTGCTTGTATATCTGGGCCCATACAAATGAATGGGTCCATACTTTTATCCGCAATTGCGGATAAAAACTATGGTCGTGTGCAGAAGGCCTAATAATACCCCTTATGTACACAGTACAGAGTAAACATGTTCAAGTTTGATCCCTATACACAGTAAATACAGTGGGGAAAAAAAGTATTTAGTCAGCCACCAAAAGTTCTCCCACTTAAAAAGGCCTGTAATTGTCATCATAGGTAGACCTCAACTATGAGAGACAAAATGAGAAAACAAATCCAGAAAATCACATTGTCTGATTTTTTAAAGAGTTTATTTGCAAATTATGGTTGAAAATAAGTATTTGGTCAATAACAAAAGTTCATCTCAATACTTTGTTATATATCCTTTGTTGGCAATGACAGAGGTCAAACGTTTTCTGTAAGTCTTCACAAGGTTGGCACACACTGTTGCTGGTATGTTGGCCCATTCCTCCATGCAGATCTTTTCTAGAGCAGTGATGTTTTGGGGCTGTCGCTGGGCAACATGGACTTTCAACTCCCTCCAAAGGTTTTCTATGGGGTTAAGATCTGGAGACTGGCTAGGCCACTCCAGGACCTTGAAATGCTTCTTAGGAAGCCACTCCTTCATTGCCCTGGTGGTGTGCTTGGGATCACTGTCATGCTGAAAGACCCAGCCACATTTCATCTTCATTGCCCTTGCTGATGGAAGGAGGTTTGCACTCAAAATCTCACGATACATGGCCCTATTCATTCTTTCATGTACACGGATCAGTCGTCCTGGTCCCTTTGCAGCGAAACAGCCACAAAGCAGGATGTTGCCACCCCCATGCTTCACAGTAGGTATGGTGTTCTTTGGATGCAACTCAGCATTCACTCTCCTCCAAACACGACGAGTTGTGTTTCTACCAAACAGTTCTACTTTGGTTTCAACTGACCACATGACATTGTCCCAATAATCTTCTGGAACATCCAAATGCTCTCTAGCAAACTTCAGACGGGCCCGGATATGTACTGGCTTAAGCAGGGGGACACGTCTGTCACTGCAGGATCCCTGCAGAGTCCCTGGCGGGATAGTGTGTTACTGATGGTAGCGTTTGTTGCGTTAGTCCAAGCTTTCTGCAGGTCATTCACAAGGTCCCCCCGTGTGGTTCTGGGATTTTTGCCCACCGTTCTTGTGATCATTTTGACCCCACTGGGTGAGATCTTGCATGGAGCCTCTGATCGAGGGAGATTATCCATGGTATTGGATGTCTTCCATTTTCTAATTATTGCTCCTACAGTTGATTTCTTCACACCAAGTTGCTTGCCTATTGCAGATTCAGTCTTCAGAGCCTGGTGCAGGTCTACAATTTTGTTTCTGGTGTCCTTCCACAGCTCTTTGGGCTTCACCATAGTGGAGTTTGGAGTGTGACTGTTTGAGGTTGTGGACAGGTGTCTTTTATACTGATAACAATGTCAAACAGGTGCCATTACTACAGGTAATGAGTGAAGGACAGAGGAGCCTCTTAAAGAAGAAGTTACAGGTCTGTGAGAGCCAGAAATCTTGCTTGTTTGTAGGTGACCAAATACTTATTTTCCACCATAATTTACAAATAAATTCTTAAAAAATCCGACAATGTGATTTGTTTTCACATTTTGTCTCTTATAGTTGAGGTCTACCTATGATGTCAATTACAGGCCGGCCTCATCTTTTTAAGTGGGAGAACTTGCACAATTGGTGGCTGACTAAATACTTTTTTCCCCACTGTATGTCCCTTAGAAAGCACTATTTTCCCTTTTGTAACCCCTAGGAAGCAATAATTCTACATTTGTGCCCTATAGAAAATAATAACGCTGCTATTCTGCTAAACAACATCTTTGCACCCCCATACAATAAAAATTCTCAACTTTCTGTCCCCTAATAAGTAATAGTGCCCCATTTTTCCATAAATATTATTAATCTTAGTCAGATCCCACAGCAGGCATAGACACTGAGGCCTCTTCTGCTGGGGCAAGACAGCAATTCAATGCAGGTATCGCAAAGCAGTGACCTCATACAGTCTGTATTGGGATGCTACCATCCTGTTAACGATCCTGTAAAGCAGCTTATATCCTATGATACACAGAATGACCATATATGCCAACTGTATCGACATCCTGAAGACAAAGATACAGGCACATGTTTTATGTTTATTGTGCAAGCTAAAAAGGTTTCCGCATTTGTGATTAAGATTAGTTTTACTGCACCTGGGCGCCAAACTCAGCATACTCAGACTTCACAGCTCCTAAAGTATTGCTATATTGCCAGGTACTGTTTTTTGCTCATTGGGGGTCCATCCTTTGGGACCTCCAGTGATCCTGAGAATGAAAGGGCCACAGTGCTGATTTACGATATGTTCACATTGGTGCTTTTGTGACCAGAACAATGGGCACACACAACTTTTAAAACAGTGGACACCAATGGTGCGCAGTGGACCCCATTGATTATAATGTGGTCCGTCAGTGTCCGTTCTTTTAAACTGAAACCGCCAGATGAAAAAGTTGGGCAAACGGAGAACCCAAGTGAACCCAGCCTTAGCTGGTTTATCCTGTTTCCCCTTAACTGTTTTTCAAGTCAATTGGCCATGATAAAGTCCCCAGGAGAGTAAAATAGTGCTGTGGCTACTTGATTCTCAAGACTGATGGGGGATACAGAGGCCTGACCCACATAATTATAAACTTTTGGCATAAGATGGTGATCATCCTGTACTGAGAATTATTGAGGTATAAGATGGTAACAACACTGTATTGAAAAATATACGATTTAAAGGAGTTGTCCAGTTTCAGCAAATAAATGTTATTGTTTGTATAATGAAAAGTTGTACAATTTTCCAATATACTTTCTGTATCAATTCCTCACTGTTTTCTAGATCTCTGCTTACCGTCATTCTTTGTTTACTTCTAGTGGATAAAATATAATGGACAGTCCATGCTGAAACTGGACAACCCTTTAACACTTTTTTAACACTGTGTTCTTATATATTTATATATATATATATATATATATATATATATATATTATACTGTATATATTATTAACACTTTAGCACAACTAAATATTTATCCTTTAAGAAGCACTCTAGCAAAGCACTTTACCCTCCCACCTGACTGTATATCACAGGTTTCTTTCCTGTATATGACACTTATCTCCCTGTAGTCCAGCTTCACGGTAGCTCAGTGCTTAGCACTAGGTTTGAATCTGACCAAGGGCAACATCTGCATGGAATTTGTATGTTCTCCCCATGCTTGTGTGGGTTTTCTCCCATATACCAAAAATATACTGAAAGGTATATAGGAACAATTGGCTGCCCATACAAACAACTGACCCTTGTTGGTGTTGGGGATGAGTGCCTATATGGCAGAATAACAGAAAGAAAATAACTTATTGCCAACACCAGGTTGTGATGGGTTCTCTGACTCCAGGTGATGAGCCAGGGCACCTATCTTATAAAGCTCAGTAGCAGATAAATCTTAGCAGAGCAAAAGGCAGAAGACCATGTGGTCCTCACATGGCCGTTTTTTTGTGTGTTCCCTGCCCTTGCCCAGAGTGATGTCACAGGGGAGGGACATTACACCTACCAGCTTGGAGCCCCTGAACTAGAAAATGGTTCTGGTTCCTTACCAGGCGACCGGATTGTCTGGCAAGTGGAAGGGGGGAACTCGGGGTGAGATCCTCTTCGTATACATACCAAGCATGGCACCTCAATTCCCTTTGGGTAGGGAGTTGAACGTCTGGACCTGTCTCGGGCTCACAAGGGCGCCATGATTGGACTGACCGCACATGCCTTTCTCTTGGGCACCTACAGAATTTATTGGGGTACTTGTGGGGTGTCCCCCTTAGGAGATATGGGCATAAAACTATTATCTCTCTGATGTATAAATGGTGCTGAGTTGTCTGGCTTTGCTTTGGCTCACCAGGGAGAGGTAGGATATTTGAAAAGGAGTATTAATTACCCAGGGTAATACAACATAGGGATGGTAATTAACCCACAACAGGGATAACCCACAACAGTAATTGAGCTTAGGGAGAAGTTTGAACAAGTGATCCACGGGGGGGGGGGGGGGAATAAGGGGTCAGCTAGATACATAATTGTATAGAAATACATATAAAGGAGTCCCCTTTTCATTATAGCCCCCAACTCCCCTACTCCACAATGATCCCTGCGTTTTGAGTCTCCATGATAAAAGTGCATTACAAATGTTTATCATTGTCATTCTCCTCAGCTCCTGATCGGACACCATCTTTAACGTCTCTGTCTGTTCGGGTCTCTGCATCACCCTCCACTCGCATGCTGCGGCGCAGGAGGCATATTCAGTTTGATTCCTTGCTTAAGGTTCTTGATGCTCAGTCTGAACACTGTCCTATGTAATTGAATTTCAGCCACACCCGTCTCCTGCACCTTGTTTCTTCTGACCCTCAAATAGTTAATCTTAGCCTTGCCTGTGTGATTGACAGCCTGTCTACCAATCAAGTCTGGGGCAGGACTTGCTATAAACAGGTCATCAGCCCTCACTTGGGTGCTGGCTATTGAGAGTCTGTTTTGTGACTTTGTCCCTGCTAGCTCCTTTTCTGCTATTACCTGTATTCTTATTCCTGACCTCTGGCTTTGACTTTGACTATTCTCTTGGATTTTGATTCTACTGCATTGCTCAACTGTTACTGACCCCTTGGCTTGCTGACCTCCCTTTCTTGTTGTTTGTCCTGTCTGTGTTCTGTGTTGCCGACCAGTTGCTGGCTGTCGCCTAGGATAGATCAGTCAAGTTAGCCAGGGACAGTGGGGGGGGGTGGTTCAGCTTTAGGGCACACTGTCTTGTTGTGCCCCTCCCCCCAGCAGCACTGGGGAATTGCTCAACTGGCAATTCCCTTACACCATCCTTATCTTCATATTTCTTTGCCCTGCTATCATTCCCATGGTGCTTCAGCACAGTATCTCATGGGTAGCTAGAGACTGTGCTATATCTACCTGCCATTAGGCAATGTAATACTTCTCTCTGTATTCTCCTAAATAATCTAAGAGACTATACATATACGGTTCGGGAGGCTCAGATGATTTCATTCATCATAGCTGTGTGACATGAACTGTATCATCATCAGTAGTGGACAGCCTAGGTGAAACAGTCCATCATATTGGAAGTCAGGAATCTGTGCTTTAACCCTTGTATATTTTTTTTGGCCAGTGTAAGAATCACATGGCCTAGCAGAAGAGAAAGATCAGGTACAGAGTATTAAGAAAATAAAGTAATCCTGGATGAATGGTATACAGTATATTAGGGGTATAATGAACATAATGACTGAAAAAAAAAATCACTGGAGTGATCCTTTAAACTAGACATTAGGTTTTGCTAAAATGCACAAAACAGAGACCAAAAATATGGCACACAGCTATTGCTTTCTGCAGATCATTGTGTTTAACTTGTCCTTAGACAATATTATATAGTCACATAGGTATATCAGGCTTTACAATGTAAGGAGAAAGTTTTTAAATATTAAAACCAAAATAGACAAAAATTATATGAATTATGGCTGAAATGTATGTACTGTATACCTATGTTCAGTAGCGTTAGGGTGGTAGTTTTACATCTGGGAAATCTACTGTAGCCATTTACAATATTTTCTGTTTCACTGGTTTGAAAAGTAAGAAACGCCAACACCCTCTTAAAATCCTTCTAGTGTCCGATTCCAGAGATATTTTGTAACTGTCTTTGAACTCACGCACGTGATCTCTTACAATAATATTTTCAGATAGAAGACATTCCGACACAGTACTACAAAGTATAAACAGAAACAATTTGATGAAAAGGTTGTGTCTTTTGCTTAGCTTAGCCAGATATTCACTTTTTATTATATTGTTGTCCCTGTATTTTATACTATTGTCGATGGCTGTGGACAACACTTACAGTAACTGTTTGGGCAATGTAGGGCCACTGGGAAACCAGTCGTGACTGAAAAAAAAGGTTTTTAAATAGGTCAGAGTAAATCACTTTATTGTTACAAACATAACAAAAAAAGATATCTCAGTGAGTCAAGCTACAATAAGAGTACTTGCACATTTAAGAATCTTGTAGATATTTCATGGTTTGGAAAACCAGACAAACTGTACCTGAAACTATTGGCTATGTCATAACTTATTACTAATAAGCTATGTCATTAATGTGTTCAGTAGACATAATTAAAAAACCAAACTATTGTTTTATGCATAGTTACTATTACATACATTAAAATAGGCCTTGTTTCGTTCACAGGAAAGCACCCTATAACACACACATTTGGTATGCTAGTTCTCCTTGACGTACATAGAACCACTCATGCTTGGTGGCTTATATCTGGCATTAGCACACACTGAGTAAGGCTAAGGCTCCACGTAGTGAAACGCAGCAAAAAAAATGCAGTGGAAACGCATTACTTTTTTTTTCCCACAGAGTTTTTCATTGTATTTTTGCAGTTTTCCTCTGCAAACATTCTGCCCCTATTATACCTATATGGAAAACGCCAGCGTTTCACATGCTGCGATTTTCAAAAACACGTTTTTGAAAATGCAGCTTTTCCGTTGCAGATTGCAGATTTTTTTTTCTGCAATGTGTGGATGGGATTAGCCAGAATCCTATCCACTTTGCAGGTACTGTAAAACTGAACATTTTTTACCATGGCGTTACCACCGCAGCCAAAATGCTGTAGTTTTGCAACGTGGGGCCCAAGCCTCAGGCAGTTTTAGAGATGTTATTTGCGAGCATTACTGTCTAACAACCAGTTACAAACACTGGGAAAAGGACTATCCATTTGAATTCCCCTTATAGAATAGTCTTTTACAGTTGGAACATTAACAGTTAAACCTAACATCTATGCCAGCTTTTAAATAACACTACTACTATCCAAATGAATAAATAAGGAAATAATTCTTCCTTGTATATTTTTAGTCTTTTTGTAAAAGCTTCTAATAGCTGGCCAGGGAGAGCCTTCAGGAAGTCAGAAGACATCTGGTCCAAAAGCTCCACCCAGCTGACAAAGGAATGATGTTATCCATCAGTATCTAAATTCCTTGTGTACTTGACCTAACATGACTGCTGTGTATATGTCTTTATTCTTAATACTAGTTATGCTTCGTTCACACCTGCGCTTGCTGTCCGTCCGTTGCCAATCCAGTGAAAATCTCGGCAAACTGGACTGGCATCGGATACAGACCGGTCAGCGGCGCATTGGTTAAAAACCCATTCATTTGAATGGGTTTTTAAAGCAATGCGCGGATGTGCGCTACACCCTCTGCGCTGCGAATCCTTTTTTTTTTCGTCGGACACGAAGTCCTGCGTGTCCGACTTTGTTTCTGACGAAAAAAAAGGATTCGCAGCGCAGAGGGTGTAAGCGCACACCCGCGCATTGCTTTAAAAACCCATTCAAATGAATGGGTTTTTAACCAATGCGCCGCTGACCGGTCTGTATCCGATGCCAATCCAGTTCGCCGAGATTTTCACTGGATTGGCAACGGACGGACAGCAAGCGCAGGTGTGAACGAAGCATTAACTTTACTATGTTGTGATTTAGTGCAAGAATGAGAAAATTTGGTGTGGTGACAAAGGCAGTGGGATTACAGTACTCTGACACATTTGAACTCTACAGTTTGGCATAATAGCTGTTGTTTGGACATTGAATAATTTAGTTATTTATGTAAAATAATAATTTAGTTAGCTCCACTGTCTTTCTTCATGCACATCATGGATGTTTTCATGCAAACAAACTGCACCACTACCTAAATCGAGAGAACTGCTCTTCCTGCTCAGGTAGCATGGGTGGTGTCATAGTAGTGGGAGGATCAACTCCCACTGCAAGGGAAGGCGCAGGCAGAAGATTATAGGGGTTCTCGTGGCAAGAGCAGTGCTCCAAGGAGCTGCCCGAGTGCACCAACTGCCTCTTTTGCATAATATTTCAAAGTTGTTTTTCTCCAAATTTACAAAAATTAACATACATAAGAAAGGTATGTGCTCTGTAAAACAGCGGTGGCAGTTAAATATGCTTGGGAGAGACACAGTAGACTCCATTTAGAGTTCAATTATTTATGCAGCTTTTTTTTTCTCTTTTTGTAATTCCAAAAGCAACAACTATCAAACATTTACGGCAAATCATGTCTAAGGTGGGAATATCCATTTAATGCAGAGCTGGCTTATCTTTTTATCATGCATTTGTAATAGGGTGGTTTAATGGCTTCTTCAGCTCCTCACCTGACTTCACCCCTCATCACCATGCTTTACCTATCTTAAATACACAAATTGTACCTCATACATAAGGTACTTTAGGTGGCTGTCTATTTTACCTACCCCATATACAAATAGATCAGTTTGAGACATTATCAATTCTATTCAAAAAGTATGAAGAAATTTTTATTTTACAGGAAGTTTGAATATTGTAATCTAGTTGTATTATTTTATTAAGACATATAATAATGCTTTATATTAATACATGCATCATTTTTTTTTTGCTTTCTGTAGAGATGTCAACCAGGATTTTACTACTCAGTTTCTGGAGAATGTTTGCCGTGCACATGCAATGGAAACTCAGACAGATGCGTGGATGGCTCAGGGTCTTGTTTGGTAAGATTATTTCCAGTATGATTTGATATTTGCTAGTGCAGGGTAAACATCTGTGTTTATGAATATAAAGCTTGACATTCTTAAAGAATGCTGCCCGCTAAGCATCTGATGCCTATACATATGGTGACCAGACTTTTCATTATGTAAAATTCTCTCATGTTCCATCTCTTCTGTTGGTATGTTAACATGATTAGTCTTAGACCTTCTCTGAATAATGATATACTATATATATATAATTCTATATGTAGAGTCACTATGAAACTTACTCAATTATTTCCTGTCAGTGATCAATAAAACTAAAACATAACATTTATTACACAAAATAATGTACACTTAAAAGAACAAAGAGTGTATATAGCACTCACTCAAAAAGGGGAGAAAACCCAAAGGGGCAAGTTGCTCCAGTGGCGCAATCGGTTAGCATGTGGTACTTATATGACAGTACTCAAAGGGACAGCCAATATGTCTCCAGATTATAAAACATACAGCACAAAATATCACAATGTGGAATAAAACTTGCCTGGGTGCGGCAGTAGATTACCACTGCTCCATGCTGAAAGGGGTACAAGGTATATTGTGAGCAGCAGTGTGTGTGGAAAAATGTATATTCTCTCCCTTAAATGGGCTGTACTGCTTTGAATGGCAAGTAAAGATTTGGGAGGACCCAGTAAATTCTAAAGAGGAGAGGGGAGACCGGGAGTCTTCTCTGTTCCCTGGAGGGTTGAGGAAGTGCAGAGAAAAGTGAATCTGAGCCACAGACAGGAAATACAAAATGATCTCTACCTGGTTGCCATAACAGATGAGTGTGTACCACGTGAGGAATAACCTTTCCCAGGTCATAGGGTGGACAGGGCACCCTGCTGATCTATGCCCTGCAGAGGGAACTTTTAGGGATGTTTTGGGACTTTTATGTGAGAGAAAGTGGCACATAAAAACAGTAGAGACTACCGTAGAAAGGGAAGCGCAGACTGCAATTGAGTGTACCATTTGCCAGTGGAGAAGTTGCAAGAAGTGTACCTTCATTTGTGGAAGCTATTATGCTGTATTCTACCTTAAGTAAAGTTGCAAGTCAACCTATTTTATGCATACCAATAGAAGGACGTGCCCTGGGGGAGAAACTGTTCCCACTATAAGGTATACTATAGGCACCCAAAGCACTGCACAAACCCAGGAGGAGAACTGGAGCTCCAACATTTCCTCCAATGGGTTGCTGCATTTGCATACTCAATCACTGTTTCCATTCCACTCATCCTAACCAAGGTCTCGTGGCTGCGGGAAACAGGGAATTAGGGTCCCAATGGTTGGACACCTACCAGTCCAGCATTTATCACCTATGCAGTGGATAGGTGATAAATTGTTTAGGCAGGGATACACCCTTAAAGAGGACTTGTCACCAAGTACATAATGCTAAATTACATACATCATTTGATTGCCGCTGCACCGCTGGCTTTTTTTTTTTTTTTTAAATCCATCCACTTATTCTAGAAATATGGCCCCTAGAAGGTTATATGTAAATGTGCTCCTATTCTTCAAATGGACAGTAATATTTCTGAGAAAAAAAAATAAAAGTTTACTGCCCACTTGAAAATAAGAGATAAATCACAAATAATCTTCCAGGGAAACGGCAACAATCAGATGATGTATGTCATTTAGCATTTTGTACTCGGTAGTGTGAGAGGTCCTCTTCAACTACTGTTTTTGATACATTTTAATACATAATTGTGCATTATATTCAGTAAATCTGTCTTGTGAAGTATCACATTTTCCCATAGATATATTACAGTATCATATTTGGACATGTTAGGAAACATGTGTGAACCACATGGAAATCATCAATTAAAACTCAGAATACACAAATAAAATTCTTGTCCAGTAAGGTTCACATAAAGGCCCTGTTGACAGCTTTGTTGTAGGACATGTTTAAGTACTACAGCTTTCTAAACCATTTTGCTGCCATATAAATGAGATCATTTTGTGACCATGGATGAAAAAGGTCTTTCTTGTCTAGGATTTCCGCTCTCAGACTGACCATGGATCATTATCACATGTGGAATAGTTAAGACAAGTGTGTACTATGACTGTACTTCCATTCAATGTTAAGCTACCACATAGTCACTATTTAATCATTTTTGGCAGGAAGGCAGAAAAATATAACCAAATCTTTGTTTTGTGCTATGCAGAGATAGATTTAATGTTTACCTATGTATCTTTGATATGCCTTTGGAAGCGTAAAAGAAATTTTTATTTTTTTATTTTTAAAGAAAAGTATTTAAACCACTAGATCCTGTCATACACTTATTACAAAGACAGAGCTGTATATACCACAGAGGAAGCCTATGAAGGTAGGGCAGCATGGTAGCTCAGTGGTTATTACTGCAGCCTTGCAGCACTGGAGTCCTGGGTTCAAATTCTACCAAGAACAACATCTGCAAGGAGATAGTAGGCCCAGCCAGTTAACACATTCTCTTATTGGTGAGAGCCTATGCAGTGATTCCATCTACTCAAACCCTAAAACATTACCAAGCAAGGAAGCCCATGCATTAGGGAAAAGAGAGCTTGGTCCAAAACAGGACAACATTTTTATTTTTGCTCTAGACTCCCTCATCTATTTGTATGGCTCTGGACCAAAATGTCCCCATCCTACCAAATGTCAAATAGAAATCTGACTAAGGCCCCACATAGTGAAATGCAAGAGAAAAAAAAAAAAAGCATCAAAAACTCAATGCGTTTTTTTCCACAGCATTTTTCATTGAGTTTTTGATGCTTTTTTTTTTAACATTAAGGATTTTATTAAATTTTTGCATATAAACAGAAATAAAACATTTCAAACAACATTATGATGCGGGAAGCTCATGGGCAGGGAAGGGAGGGAGGAGATGGAGACAGGGGTTGAGAAGTGACAAATGGAGAAAATTAGAGGGGAATAACATAAGCTCTGTCGCAGCAGGGCCGAACAAAGAATTCACTTTTCATATTGACAGAGATAAAACAGTACAAACAACAAAATGATCAGGGAAGTTCATGGATGGGGAGGGGAGGGAGGCTAGGGGATAGGAGGTGAAGAGAGGTTAATGGAGTAGGATATGGGGAATAACATAGACTCTGTCGCGGCAGAGCCGTACACAGAATTCAATAAAATGCAGGGTAAAATCAAAACAAAACTACATTATTATAACAAAAGATTGAAAGAGGTCAGAGGGGGGGTAGGTCCCTATTGGGGGGATATAGAGGGGAAAGCAGAATGAAATTCATTAGAGTGGTAAAAATGATTCCAAAGGAGCGATGTTTGTTGATGGGTCCTGTCATCCTGTCGCAGCTCCGCCAGCATATTTTCCATACTACGAATGAACAAAACCTCCTTAAGCCAGGACACCAGAGAAGGGGGCATCTGAGGCTTCCATAGTCTGGGAATCACAGACCTTGTGGCCACGAGCATGAAGCCTATCAATTTGTGGGTGTGTTTCTCATATTTACACGGAAAGAAGAAGGGGGGCAGGGTCATCGTCTAAAGAAATGCCCATAACCGTCTTAATTATACGACGGACTTCTGACCAGAAGGGGCGTAAGAGTGTGCGTTCCCACCAGACGCGCTTCATCGTGCCCCGGCCAGAATTACATCTCCAGTATCGATCTGAGGTGGAGGGATACATCTCATGGAGAACAGATGGGACTCTGTACCATTGGGAGAGTATCTTATAGTTAGTCTCCTGTGCCTTGCAGGAAATAGAGAATTTGTGGCACGCCTGGAATGCCGATGACCACACATCTGGCGTGAATGAGACCCCCCAGCTCCCTTTCCCATCCACCCGCATAAGCAGGTAGGGAGTCAGTAGCGGTCTCCCGCAGCATGCCATAGATGAGCAAGATTGTGTGAGCTGGGGTATGGGGAGAGAGGCATATGCGTTCAAAGGGCAATAACTCTCTGTGCAGATTGTGCGTTATCTTAAGAGTGGCATATAGGTGAGATAGCTGGGCGTATTGCCAATGGGATACAGCAGAATCAGGGTCTGACCCGGGGGGGGGTCAGCTCTTGGCGGGAGAGGAGAGATGCCGTGTTTGGGACTTGGTGTTTTGATGCTTTTTTTTTCTTCTCTTATTAAAAACTTTAGGGAAAATGTTTGCGATTCTGCAGCTAAAATTAAGATTTTTCAAGAGCTCTTTTTTACCACAATGTGTAGATGACATTACCCAGAATCTCGTTCATTTTGCTGGTACTGTAAAACCCAGCATGTTTTTCCACAGCAGTCAAACATGCTGAGTTTCTACAACATGGGGCCTTAGCTCATGCAACTTTGTCAGCTCTGAATTTCTTCAGAAGCCACATGTTTGGCCCATTAGGGCATGGAGGTTTGGTGGTTAGCACTGTTGCCTTGCAGCGCTGGAGTCCTAGGTTTGAATCCAGCCAAGGACAACATGTACATGGAGTTTGCATTTTCATGAGTTTCCCCCCACACTCCACTATCTACTGATAGGGAATTTAGATTGTGATGCACAAAATGATGGTGCTAAATAATAACCAAGCATAAAACTGCACAAAAAAGAGACAAGATGGTACTGCACTTTGATAGCACCACTACTTTATTGCAGTGACGGACAGGAGTTATCCAATCCCCAGCTAGGCCAGTGGTATATCAAATATGACACCAATGTCTATGCAGGAAGAGCCCAAGTTGTGACCCATGAAAAAAAATAATCTTTATAAGTGTGATATTTGTTATATAACTTAGGATTTCCTGGTTCAGTTATCACTTTCCAACAAGTTGTTAAAAAGTATTAAAAGGTAAAAGTTCTGTAGTTTTTTTTCTATAAACTGAACATAGTGTGCATTTTCTTACAATGGTCGCTGAACTAAAGCCAAAATAAATCTCGCTATGGTTTGTAAATTGCAGATGGTCTTTGTTATCTTATATATTGTAAGTATGCAGTTACTGCTGTGAATATCACACCCCTGTGTAGGTTTTCCTAACCAAGAAAAATAACGTTCAACACAATGGCCTATGCATATGCAACACTGTTGACTTTCTGTGGTTATATACAGTTTTCCAGACCACATTAGGAAGTGGATGGCTCTTACTTGGGGAGTTGCTAATAATTTAGGCTAAAGCCGCACATAGCAAAACACAGCTAAAAAACACTGCGAAAAAAAACACAGCGAAAATACATTGTTATTTCCATTGCATTTTTTAATTTAGCCTTGCTATGTTTTTCTCTACATTTTTCTCCCCATATAAAATACACACGTGGACAAAATTGTTGGTAACCCTCGTTAAATGAAAGGAAAACCCACAATGGTCACAGAAATAACTTGAATCTGACAAAAGTAATAATATATAAAAATTCTATGAAAATGACAAATGAAAGTCAGATATTGCTTTTCAACCATGCTGCAACAGAATTTTTAAAAAAAGAAAACTCATGAAACAGGCCTGGACAGAAATGATGGTACCCTTAACTTAATATTTTGTTGCACAACCTTTTGAGGCAATCACTGCAATCAAACGATTCCTGTAACTGTCAATGAGACTTCTGCACCTCTCAAGAGGTATTTTGGCCCACTCCTCATGAGCAAACTGCTCCAGTTGTCTCGGGTTTGAAGGGTGCCTTTTCCAGATGGCATGTTTCAGCTCCTTTCAAAGATGCTCAATAGGATTTAGGTCAGGGCTCATAGAAGGCCACTTCAGAATAGTCCAATGTTTTCCTCTTAGCCATTCTTGGGTGTTTTTAGCTGTGTGTTTTGGGTCATTATCCTGTTGCAAGACCCATGACCTGTGACTAAGACCAAGCTTTCTGACACTGGGCAGCACATTTCTCTCTAGAATCCCTTGATAATCTTGAGATTTCATTTTACCCTGCACAGATTCAAGACACCCTTTTCCAGATGCAGCAAAGCAGCCCTAGAACACAACAGAGCCTCCTCCATGTTTCACAGTAGGGAAGGTATTCTTTTCAAGATATGCTTCAATTTTCCGTCTGTGAACATAGAGCTGATGTGCCTTGCCAAAAATTTAGATTTTTGTCTCATCTGTCCATAGGACATTCTCCGAGAAGCTTTGTGGGTTGTCAACATGTAGTTTATATATTATTACTTTTGTCAGATTCAAGTTATTTCTGTGACCATTGTGGGTTTTTCTTTCATTAAACGTGGGGTACCAACAATTTTGTCCACGTGTGTATATAGGAAAAACATTTGTGATACTGCAGCTAAAATGAATATGCTGTGTTTTTAAAAAACAAATTTTTTTGAAAACACAGCTTTTCCACTGCTCTTTTTTTCCGCAAAGTGTGGATGAAATTAATGAAATATCTTTCATTTTACTGGTACTGTAAATGCAGCCAGAATCCCATCCACTTTGCAGGTATTGTAAAATGCAGCGTTTATTGCCATTGCCTTTCAAAACGCTGCTTTTCCACAACATGTGGCATGGTGTAAACATCACGGAAAAAAACACGGCATTTTACAGTCATTGCAAGGTGGATGGGATTCTAGTGAATCCTATCCACACCTTGCAGAAAAATACGTGCAGCGGACAGATTGCATTTTCTAAAACCGTTGCGGTTTTGGAAATCGCAACATGTCAATTATACCTACTGAAACGCCGGTGGTTTCCCTATAGGTATAATGGAAGCAGAAGACTTTCTGTGAAAAGCGCTGTGGGAAAAACCGAGATGCATTGTTGCTGTGCTTTTTCTCACAGCGCTTTTTTGCTTCAGCCTGCTATGTGGGGCCTTAACCTAAAAGGAGATTCTCTGTGAAGGTAACAGGTGATGTAAGAAGCAAGATCTCATTAGGGGAACATGATTTCTGATTCCTAAGTAATGCATAAGACACATAGTACATACAGTCATATGAAAAAGTTTGGGCACCCCTATTAATCTTAATCATTTTTAGTTCTAAATATTTGGGTGTTTGCAACAGCCATTTCAATTTGATATATCTAATAACTGATGGACACAGTAATATTTCAGGATTGAAATGAGGTTTATTGTACTAACAAAAAAATGTGCAATATGCATTAAACCAAAATTTGACCGCTGCAAAAGTATGGGCACCTCAACAGAAAAGTGACATTAATATTTAGTAGATCCTCCTTTTGCAAAAATAACAGCCTCTAGTCGCTTCCTGTAGCTTTTAATCAGTTCCTGGATCCTGGATGAAGGTATTTTTGACCATTCCTCTTTACAAAATAATTCCAGTTCAGTTAAGTTTGATGGTCGCCGAGCATGGACAGCCCGCTTCAAATTATCCCACAGATGTTCAATGATATTCAGGTCTGGGGACTGGGATTCTTGTACATTATTCTCAAGAATCTGCTGATACTGAGTTGAATCCATGCGACCCTCAACTTTAACAAGATTCCCGGTGCCGGCATTGGCCACACAGCCCCAAAGCATGATGGAACCTCCACCAAATTTTACAGTGGGTAGCAAGTGTTTTTCTTGGAATGCTGTGTTTTTTTGACGCCATGCATAACGCCTTTTTGTATGACCAAACAACTCAATCATTGTTTCATCAGTCCACAGGACCTTCTTCCAAAATGAAGCTGGCTTGTCCAAATGTGCTTTTGCATACCTCAGGCGACTCTGTTTGTGGCGTGCTTTCAGAAACGGCTTCTTTCGCATCACTCTCCCATACAGCTTCTCCTTGTGCAAAGTGTGCTGTATTGTTGACCGATGCACAGTGACACCATCTGCAGCAAGATGATGCTGCAGCTCTTTGGAGGTGGTCTGTGGATTGTCCTTGACTGTTCTCACCATTCTTCTTCTCTGCCTTTCTGATATTTTTCTTGGCCTGCCACTTCTGGGCTTAACAAGAACTGTCCCTGTGGTCTTCCATTTCCTTACTATGTTCCTCACAGTGGAAACTGACAGGTTAAATCTCTGAGACAACTTTTTTGTGTCCTTCCCCTGAACAACTATGTTGAACAATCTTTGTTTTCAGATCATTTGAGAGTTGTTTTGAGGAGCCCATGATGCCACTCTTCAGAGGAGATTCAAATAGGAGAACAACTTGCAATTGGCCACCTTAAATACCTTTTCTCATGATTGGATACACCTGGCTATGAAGTTCGAAGCTCAGTGAGGTTACAAAACCAATTTTGTGCTTCAGTAAGTCAGTAAAAAGTAGTTAGGAGTATTCAAATCAATAAAATGATAAGGGTACCCAAATTTTTGTACCGGTCAAATTTTGGTTTAATGCATATTGCACATTTTCTGTTAGTACAATAAACCTCATTTCAATCCTGAAATATTACTGTGTCCATCAGTTATTAGATATATCAAATTGAAATGGCTGTTGCAAACACCCAAATATTTAGAACTAAAAATGATTAAGATTAATAGGGGTGCCCAAACTTTTTCATATGACTGTACATTTAAATGTAAACATGGCTACAAGATCAGACTACATAAAAGGTTTATCTGTAGTTTGTTAATTGGAGAAAATTCATTGATTTGTAAAGGAGTTGTGGCACTAAATATTAGTTTATATAAATCAAGGCTTTTTCACAAAGTTGCTTTTTTAATTTTATATGGAGTAAGCAAGTAAAAACAGCTGCAGAATACCCTTTTAACAATAACTTATTTATTTACATAGATGAAACATTTCATATGGGATGAAAACCACTACATAGAAAGTTAAGCAATGATACATTAAGCAATAGCTTCTATGGTATGCATAATATGCAGGACAAGGTTTCAATGACGTTTGTATCTAATACATCTGTCTTTTCATATGCGTTCAATTAATGTAACCGTCCTACTGTGGAAACAACATTAAGAAATGGAATGGATAACAGTCAGAGACAGGAAATATAAGCCATACAGACATATGTTAGGCTACGTTCACATGTTCTAAAAGCACCATGGACAAGATGTGTTTGGCATGCAGCTGCAAATCACGCCAATATGGTAACTGGCAGGGCTTTCACATGACTGCAGCTGAAAGCACATTCCGTTATTAATGGGCACATGCTGAGCTCCCATTTTGCAGCTTATGAGTGACATTAAAAATAAAAGCACTTTAACCTGCAGTCATTTGAAAACCAAGCTGATCTCTAGCATTTATATAAACAATTGTTCCCAATAACTGGCCCAAGAATAGAACCATGTACATGGATCTTAAGCTGGTGTCACACATACCTTCGCATATCTCACATTGAAGACTTCCTAGATAAACAGTTAAATGTAAAGTTGCTGTTACTGCTGATGCATATGTTTTTGATCTATATTTTTTGTGTAGGACTGTCAAAGAAATACAACTGGAAAGCATTGTGAAAGATGCCCAACAGGATACATGGCTGATGTGGTCAATGGAGTTTTAAGGTCTTGCCTTCAGTGTCCTTGTCCTCTACAATTTAGCTCTAACAAGTAGGTGATTTCCATATCACATTTTACAGTCATTTTAATGCAAGCAACAAAAAGACTGCTGTCAGTACTACCGTCAAAAGATTATTTATCAAATGTAATTTATTAATGAGGAAAACTATTCACAAAAAGCCTCTGTCTTGTACAAGTTTAAGTTTATTAATCTTATGTAAAAAAAAAAAAAAAAAGCTTATCATGGCGTTATGAAAAGTTCAGCACCGCTCTGGCATACTTTACGTTCCATTTGCCTCCCGTTTTAAGATTGTGTTTGCTGTTAATGAGTGGGGATACTCCTGACTACATCTAGAGGTTGAAAGTTTGTACAATATAAATACAATTTTATACAAAGTTCACATCAGCTTAATTTCAGTCTGTTCCTCTGATCTGTAATAAAATAAGAACAACAGGCTGAAAACCTAATAGAATGAATGATGCAGACAGAACATTCTTTCACTGTAACATAAAAATACAAAACAGCTGCTTTCTTCCATCTTGTAGCATTGCTTTAGACAGAAGAAAAAAAAATCACGTGCAAGGCTTTATCTTCCATCTGAAAAAGTAAGCAATAAAAACAGAAAAAAAAGTTTGTCTTGTTTTTTTACATTACAGTGAATGCTGCTGACCTATGACAGAATGTGCTCCATTTACATCCATCATTTTATTAGTTTTTCAATTTGTTGTTCTGGTCCCATGATGGATCAGAACAATGGACTGAAATTAATGTGTGCATCTTCTAACCTGAACTCAGTGAGGCCTTGGGGTGCAAGACCTCCTTGCTCTCTTTAAATTCATTTTCATCTACACTGATTTTTGTCCAATAAAATAAGACAAAAAAATCTAAAGATGCTCATATACACTAGATAAAAGTCAACGAGGCCCAGTCGTCCATCTAATATATATGGGGGTGTCGTGACTCTGACCTGACATCAGATGTCATGGGAAAGTAGAGTTGGGCATGTTGTATTTTAACATGCCAGTTTACTCTGATCTCACTAGAACAGTAAGCCACTGTCAGAGTTGTCTAGCAGCGGCTTACTTCTCAGTGAGATTACATAGATACTCCACTAAGCATACATGTGTACAGGATGGTCAGGAGAAGTAAGGGTCAGGTTGGTTGGCATCTTTCTAAAGTGTGTGGTCAGATTCATTTATGTTGTAAATTGATCTCATTAATTCTGTCTCATCTGCCATAAAACAGATTCCCCGGGTTTAGAAATCTTTGTCTGCCAATCACTACTGTCACCAATAAAGTATTGCCCTTCAGTCACAAATACACAATCCTCTTTGTCCCTGCTAAAAACATTGCTAAAGCCTAAGCAGTTCATTATACCACAATACAGTAGATTAATAACCCCTACTCTACCCCATATGACAAGGGTAGTATGCATTAATGCCTCCAGTTTCCTGGTTGATCAGAAGATCATTCATTAAACCCTCTACTAAACTAGACAACCAAAGGAGCCCACAATAAACCCTTCAGGACCGTAGACCACTCGAGAAGCAGGTTAAACCTCTCCATTGCACTAAATTACCCAGGAAAGTGTACATTAATCTGTTCATCTCTTGGTGTCAAAAATGGATCCACCATCAATAACCTATATGTTTAGTTGTAGCCACTTTAAGGCAGATATGTGTGGTTTTACAACTGCTGTATAATTGAGGTTGTGTGGATTGCTATGCAATCTTGAAGCTTGAACACATCAGTTGCCTTCCTGCACTAACAAAAGAATGCAACATGATGTGTGTCTTATCTTTATACCACATTTATATAGTTACATTAACCCCTCCCCCAAGAAACCACCCAGAACAAATATCCTGTGGCCACTGGAAAATTGCACAATGTGAACATACTTTCTAATCTATCTTTAATAAAATCTTTTAGTCTTTGACATTTCCATGGCAATTACAGTTATTGAGCATGCTTAAAAATGTTCCAATGTCTCTTCTGTCAGGAGCTTTCAGAGTTTTTTTTTTCCTCTAGGGGCAGAAGCGGAGTGACAAAACATATGATCTCATAACAGCTCTGATGGGAACAGTAACTTTCCTGTATCGTTCCCATGAACCAGATTCTGATTAGCTTGTACTAGGATGAAGCAGATGTAACAATCTCTATTCATTACACCAGATGTCCCATCTCTGCACAAGTTCAACTCTGACATAGTTCTTAAAGTAGATGTGGCTGCTTATAGTAAAACAGTGAACAGTTATAGCAGCTTCAGCCTCTACTCATCATAGTTTGGGGATAAAATTCCCTTGTGTCAGACAAATGCATACACAGTGCAACAGAGGAAGAATTATCTATGGTGTAGATATTAAAATCGCAGGAAATACAGCATTACAACAACACATAAAAAGAAAATAGGAGGATATCCAGGTTATTATACTGTGTGGGATCCTTCCTAGTTGTGAATTATTCCGCATGTGACATCACGTATTTATCACAATTATTTACAGATACAATGACGCAATGTAACTGTTTTGTTGTATTTTTCTTCCTATCATTTTACAGTTTTGCTCTTACTTGTTCTTTGAAGAGAAGTTCAGTACGTTGCATTTGTAAAGAAAACTTTGCTGGGCCCAAATGTGAAAGGCAAGTACAAAACTTATTTCTTATATATGCTGTTCTCTAAGGCTACGTTCACATTTGTGCCAGGCAGTTCATTCGTCTAGTCCTCCAACGGACCAGAAGAACGGAAAAATGGACTGCAAAAATAGAAAACACAGGAAATCCATTCTTCTGGTCTGTTGGATGACCAGAAGAACAGAAAAATGGATTTCAAAAACACGAGACACAAGCAGTGCAGAAGAGACCTCACTGAATAAAAAAAAAACCACATTATTCAGATCACATTATGGAAATCTAGAGATCACAATTTACTAAAAAAAAAAAAAAATACTAAAAACATGCCAACTTTATACATAGCCATAGGGTCTACACAGATAGCCTGAACACCCCAGGTCCTGGCTGCTGAATCCATAGCTATTAGCTGAACGCTGTAGGTAGTAAATAGAAATGACATGGTCTCATAATAATAATACATTTTATTTATATAGCACCAACATATTCCGCAGCACTTTACAATTTGTAGGATTCAAGTACAGACAAAAAAGATACATTACAAAGAAATGGTCAATTCACACTATGGGACTGAGGGCCCTGCTCGCAAGAGCTTACAATCTATGAGGTATCTCATAGCAAAAGTTTGAATATTCTTCTGTGGTACCTGTAGCAGTAGACTGTCAAATGTCTCACCAATATATATGGTCAGTACAGCTATGACAACCCTTCTACATAAACAAAAGAAGGGTTCCTTTAGGGACCACACATCATGTGGCCCTGTGTCTCATTCCACAGAATTATTTTACTATACTTAACCCAAAATCATTTAGGTACTGCAATGTAAAGCATTTCTTTACCACTCTGATCAGCTTTGCATCCAGAACCTCTATTATGTAACACAACTGTTTGTTTTCTTGGGGGCTTATTAAAGTGGTCCCCAAGGTCTCCAACATTTGCCTCAGTACGTGTATGGCTATTACCTGATAATCTTCTGTTTCTCACTGGCTGTTTAGACATCTGCACTTAAAGGGAGTCTGCAGGATCCAAAATGCCACCCAAACCTACAATTGAGACCTCTAATAGAAACAGAAACATACTTTTGTGGCCAGAAACTGATGAAGCAATGCAGAGATAATCATCTTTGAATAGATATGCAAATCAGCCTGCAAGTGCATTGGGGGTGGAGCCTGATTTGCTAGATATGCCTACAGGCAGTTTCAAAATCTCTCCTCTGCAATCTGTGTTTTACTTTTAGCTGTGATTAACATTTTAGACTCTGTCTGAATAATGGCTGTCTGGCCCCGCCCTGGTTCACTTACAGTCTGATTTGCATATTCATAATAAGCCTTATTCATAATAAGGCTGATTTATGGCCACAAAGATATGTTTCTGCTCATAATAAAGCTCAATACACTGCACAATTATTGGTTTGGGGACATTTTGGAGACAGAAAACTCCCATTAACAATCATTTTGTACTACAATCAGCTCTACATGCATTGACTTCCTGGTGAACCTGTGACAGACTTGTGTTTGCACACAGGATATAGAGGATATAGAGCTGTATGAGGAAGGAGAAAGCAGCAGCCTTGAGTAATGATAAGATGGGGGTGTCTCAGACTACATCGTACTAAGCAATGTAGTCACAGCTCTGCCCTAATGAAGCTGAGCTAAAAAGGCAACCAAGCAGCAAACCATGGGGAAAGTAAATAGCAATAGCCCCTGTAGGTACTTACTTACATATGGTTTCTGAATTTATTTATGCATATTCCTACTATTCTAAAGTGATTGGATCTGTGTTGTAAGCGATGGCAAGGACTAAGTACCTTCTATTAAGAATAGATGGATGCATCACACATTTATTGTTATTTCTGTCCATAAAGTGGACAGCTGTCTGGAGTCATGTAAAGCACAGACCTCTATCTGCCCATTTATACACTGATCCTACTTTATATCCCACTTTATTGTAGGAATACATATTTAGCAGCAAAAACATTTCCACGCATAGGATGCACAGTACTGTAAGGGTTAACTTAAAATCCACATTTGACTCAATCATTTAGCTGGTCAATGTAATGTAAGGGAATCCATGTCTATTTCATTAGCCTTGACCAACTGATACAGGTATTTCATTGAATATTCTTTGCATTGCTGATAGACCAAAAGCAATGTGATAGGCATGAATTCATTTACAGCTCTCATACAGATGACCTCATACAGATTAGTTCTCACCATATGTAACTTACTTATATGTACACTTACAGCTGCAACTGTCAGCTATAAGCTAGGCATAGACATTCAAATTTAAAGCATTTACACGACTGATGGACAAAACAGCCATTTATCACAACACTTTTGCATCCAAGGAGCATTTGTTTTCCCAGATCTCTCCTACATTTGAGTCTATTGAGGTATAACCTATTTTTTTAAAGACCCATTCACATCTATTAAATTTAATACTGCCGCGTGACAGCTGTTAAATAAACATCCAGCATGCAGACGTTAACATTGGTCATGTGAATAGAGTTTAACATATGCATTAGATATTTAGATCCTTTAACAATCTAATGTGTATTTGGGACTGCTGACTATTCCCCTGACATCTCCCACTAAGGGACAAAATGGACACACTGTCTGGATTTCTACTATGTCTGATCAGTTGCTTCCCTAAATGCTGTGTCTTACAGTAGCAGCAAAGTTAATAAGCTTTCATGAATCTCATCCACACATTGTGGAAAAAACAGAGCAGTGGAAATTCTGCATTTTCAAAAACATGTTAATTTTAGATAAAGGAATCACAAGCGTTTTCCTTTATAGAGTTAAAGTAGTTGTCCAGGAAACACAGTTTTCCGCAAAGAGACTGGGGAAGGCAAAAAAAAATAAAATACTCTCCTGAGGAAAGGACACGGGATGTCACAGGTGATGTATGTGAGTGACATCCCGGTTCCTTTCCTTAGGCCACTGAAGCCACAGATTGGCCTCAGCGGTCACGTGCGGCAAGGACCAGATAGCAGCAGGGGGACACCGGGGATAGCCAGGGACAGGTGAGTATGGGAGGTTTTTTTATTTTTCACCTTCCCCTGCTTCCTGGGGTAAAATTGTATTTCCTGGACAACCCCTTTAAGGCTACAACCCCATGTTGCAAACCACAACTAAAAAATTCTGTGGAAAAAAAGGCATTGTATTTTATTCCACAACATTTTTCATCAGGTTTTTTCTGTGCTTTTCTCTACGTTTTTTCTTCCCTTATTAAATCTACAGGGAAAACACTTGTTTCTGCAGCTAAAACTGACATGTTGCAAGACAGTTTTTCAGAAGCCTTTATTTTTCAGCAATGTGTGGATGGGATTAGCCAGAATCTTATTCACTTTGTTTCCACAGCAGACAAAAATGTTGTGTTTCCACAATGTGGGGCCTTAGCCTAATAGGGGAAGGAAGAATGGAGAGAAAAATGCAACAAAAACTCAATACAAAAAAAGTTCCACTGTGTTTTTTTCCACAGCATTTTTTAGCTGTGTTTCGCTATTTGGGGCCTTTGCTTTAGAAATGAAAAGTGATGTACAATTTGCAGTTCTGACTTTTCTGTCCAGTACTCGTAAGTTTTACTAGTAACTCATTTATTCTCATGTCAGGAGAGAAAGATTTGTGTACTATCACCTACTTACCTGTAGCATCACATACATTTTTCTATTAATGTACAAAAATTGTACTCAAAATGAACACATACAGGGACAAGCGGCAGATTGAAAATCTGAGTTTGGGGCTTGCAAAAGTCCAAGTGTTTGCTGTTAAAATAGCTCCATAAATGGAGCTGATTTTCAGTCACAGATTTTTGGTAGCTGCTGCCACATGTTGTGCGGCTATAGCCACATCTTTGGGGTGATTTCACTTCTTAGTAAGGCTAGTTGCAGACGACCGTGGGTATTTTGTGGTCAGCAAACTAGTAATTAGTCTTCAGTTTTTGCGGACAGAGTGTCTTCAGTGTGTGTTCAGTGTTTCTTCAGCATCAGTGAACTAGGTCCGAAAAAACTGACAGAGTGTCTTCAGTGTGTGATCCTAGTTTGCGGATCCACCATAAAAAAACACAGGTGACATCTAATTATATTCCTAGCTTGTCCACGAAAACGGACGGCACACTGATGACACACGGAGTACATCAGTCTCCCATAGGCTTCTATGGGCGAGTCCGTTCCGCAAAAACTGAACAAAATAGGACATGTTCTATATAACGTGGTGCGGAATCACACTTGCACACTGATCCGTGAAAAATATGGTTGTTTGCATGTACCCATAGAAATGAACGGGTCAGTGTGCAATCCGCAAAAAACAAGGATAGCATACGGATCTCGCCCACGGTCGTCTGCAACGGGCCTTAGTGTAAGAATTACTTAGGTGGATGTGGATGGCACTACCAGTCGGTGCGGAGTAGGGTCCCAACCCTTAAACGTTAAAGATTATTATTATTATTATTATTGTTTATTTATATAGCACCCTTTGGTCCCTTTGGTCACATTATTTTCAGGGGTACCATCATTTCTGTCCAGGCCTGTTTCATGAGTTTTCGTTTTAAAAAAAATTCTGTTGAAGCATGGTTGAAAAGCAATGTCTGACTTTCATTTGTTCATTTTCATAGAATTTTTATATATTATTACTTTTGTCAGATTCAAGTTATTTCTGTGACCATTGTGGGTTTTTCTTTCATTAAATGAGGGGTACTAACAATTTTGCCCACGTGTATATATCCAAACAATTAGCTTTGATTACATTAGGTCCAGTATCTATGGTAATTATTTCCAATATTTAACAGTATCCTGATTGAAATGGTTCTGCCCTATAAATAGAAAGTAACCATGTAATATAAACACTGCTAACAAGATCTTTTCAAATGTCTCACTGAAATGTTAAATCAATCTTTGTGTTACACTTTACAATGTGATTTACAAGGTGGCTTCATCTGAAGAGTACAGTTTGTTATGGTTACTCATTTTTATTTAAGGTGTGCCCCAGGCTATTATGGCAACCCACTACTGAGAGGCGGCACATGCAGAAAATGTGACTGCAGTGGAAACTCTGATCCTAACTTGATTTTTGAAGATTGCAATGAAATAACAGGACAATGCAACAGTTGCTTGTATAACACCACTGGATTTCACTGTGAGCGCTGCGCACCAGGCTATTATGGAGATGCCAAAATTGCCAAGAACTGCACAGGTATTGATTAAAAGATGTGAAGAGTATATTTTTCTTTATCAGTTCAAAAATGCTTATTGAGTTTTCTGGATTGACACATTACCATATTAACTTTTGTTGTTTAGAAATTTTACATTAAACAGCGTCATACTGACCCACCAGAGAACCAGTGAACATATTAGGGTTGGTTCACACTTGCACCCGGAGTCCGCCCACCGTGAATCCGACCTAAATATCAGAAAAAAGGATAGGTGTCCGATTGCAGCCTCTGCGGTGCGAAGCCGCTTTTTTTGATCAGAAACAAAGTCGGACATGCAGGACTTTGTGTCCGACCAAAAAAAAGCGGCTTTGCGGCACAGTGGTTGCAATCGGACATCTGCGGGTTGCTTTAAAAACCCATTGAAGTGAATGGGTTTTTAAACAAACCACTTACAAACCTTTCCCTATCCTTGTTTCTGATATTTAGGTCGGATTCACGGTGGCCTGACTCCGGGCACAAGTGTGAACCAACCCTTAATAGTCCAGTAGAAGACACACAAATTTGACAGATATTATGGTCTTGTTCCTAAGTAGTTATGGGTGGGTGGGCCTCCAGAATCATTTTAGAATCATTTTATCTGCAGCATGTTGATGAGATTTCTAAAAATTTAATTCAGTTTTTCTGCTACTATACAATATTTCTGATTTTTCACACAGAAATTTTACAGCATTCACTTCCATAGGAACATACCTTAAGGTTACGTTCTCACAGAAGAGGAATTTGAGATAGACATCCGCCTTAGATTCCTATTCAGATGCTTATTCTTGAAGCATCCTGCCTAACGATTTCTGCCTTCCATTTAAACACAATGAGAGACAGAATCAGGATGGAATCTGCTGCTGATTTTGGGCCAGAATACGTGTTTGAAAAGATGGATTTCTGGAAGTGCTACCAAGTTTGTGTACGCTAAAATCCCTATTGTATGCAGGGGTGTAGCAAAGGTAGCAATTGCTAATGAGCCCTGAAGACTAAAGGGGTCCAAAGGGCTCTCAAGAATATAAGAAGCCACAAGTATTAAAGATAGCACATAGTAAGTGGGGCTACCATCACAAATTTTACATTAAGGCACAGGAGCTTCAAGTTCTGCTTCTAAATATATGTCTATAGAACTTAGAAAATTGATAAAATTAAAGAAAAATTTAGACAGTCCTACAAAAAAATCACAGAGATGTAGTTTCTAATGAACACATGCATTCAGAGTTGATTTCACATAGGATAACATTTAAGACAACAGAACCAAATGTCTTGAAACAAAACTGCTTTAGAGATGTACTGCACCCCTCTGTAACAATGTCCAAGAATAGGAGTAGAATGAGTGGTCCTACTCAGTAATGACAGTTCTCTCCGTGGCCACACTTATACTAGGAAGGCTGTCAGTCACTAAGTAAGACAACTCTTTGGACTCCTAATTCCAGAATGAGTACAGACTTAGTTAAATAAATGACAAGTTATACTGAACATCTGAAGATAGCTACAGGTAGACATAAATATGGTAATGGGTCCATTTATAATAATAATAGCCTGTGCTAACATATGCACACTTGGATGTGTTGTACTGTTTTGCTCTATGTTCATAAAACCATGTTGCCATTTCAGAGTGCAAATGTTCTAAGTGTGGTACAGAATTCTGCAATGATGTAACAGGGAAGTGTCACTGCAAACCAGGAGTCACTGGAATTGCCTGTGATCACTGTCAAGTAAGTTTCAAAGTAGATTTTTCCTAGAATAACAAAATATCAAATAAAATCCTTTATAATACACCAATAAGACACTGCTGCTATTCTGTAAAATTTGACACATAAGTATTTTATACTGAATGGTTTAACCTGTGAGGAAGTGTGTGTAAGGGATACTTCAGCATTACTAAGACACATACATAACCTTGCATTTTTTTAAATCTGATTTTAGTATTTAAAGCAGTGTTCTGGTTTCAGCAAATAAATGATATCATTTGTATAATGAAAAGTTAAAAAATGTTCCTAGGTCAGAAGGGGTATTGGGACCTGTCTGCAGACAGCTATTTTGAGGTTATTGCCTCTCATCAGTGCGAAGCAGGATGCTGACTGGCTGAGTGAGCAGTCAAAGATGTGAGTTAGAAGGGGTATTATGTCCCATTAAGGAGATGCCACTGTGAGGTATACAGGTACTTATTAGACCATGGAGGTCTATTTGCCTATTCTTTACTCAGAATTCTTAGCAGGGCATGCATGATTTAATAAATCTCTATACACCTCACAAGGGCATCTCCTTAATGAGACACAGTGTTCCTTCTGACCCACATCTTTACCCTCTCACCCAGCCAGCCAGTATCCTGCTTTGCCGATGGGTCCCTCTTCCTTTTGGAGGAGTTATTCTGGTTTAGCCGTATTCGCAGACTATGCCATAAAATTTCATAAAAACCAAGCATTAATCTATAAGGAGCTCCCTTCCAAAAGGTGGCTCCAGAGCAAGGTCCTCTTTTCCACCAAGGAGGTCTATTACTAAACATTTTCCTAGAAATTTTATGTATAAATGCTCACAGTTTTCAAGATCTCTCCTTCATTGATGACTTCCAATGAATGCAATTCTGACCTGGTCTTGTGACAGACACACAGGTGCATGGCTCGCTGCAAGACACAGTTGTGATAGACTGAAATGTAACATCAATCAGTCCAGCAGCTCTGTGTCCCTCTTATGACCAGGAAAGAATTGTAGAAGTTCTCACTGAATGAGCAAATGGAAGATCTTGAACATGTTGAGAAATTAATATAGAAATATCCAAATTGTATTATTTTTAGTACAGTATATAAAGAAAGGCATGTATTTGCAGAAATTGTAATATTTCAATAAAATAAGGTCTGTTCGTGGTAAATTATTATTTACCAAGTACTTATTTTCACAAAAATGATATTAACATGTACAGATGTGTCCTTTCTTGCCTGTCCACCTTGCTGGGCATGTTCAGATATGTGTTAACTGGCGTACAAGATATAAAAAAGTTGGTTTTGCTCAGAAAATTAGTGACTTTTCTGTTTTGCATCGCACGCGCCTCTTTTATGTATAGGGGAGTGGCATGGGAGGTGCGCTAGATCTATTACCATTTACACTATCTATGATCTGGCGTAGATTTCAGTGCAGCCGATCGTCACTCCAGTGGGTGCATCTGAAACATGCCTCACCATAAATGAGGTGCACCCTCTGACAGTGCCTGCATTGAAAATACTAGTCTTCATAAATCTCTCCCATTGTATTCGATTACTTTCATGTGAAATTAGCGTCATTGATCAAATCTGAGCTAAGTTAAGGGTTGACACACCTGTATGTTAGTAGCAGTATATTGTGTTTGTCAATAAATATCACATCACTCATAGCCCTACTCAAGTTTCTCTATGTTATTTCCTAGATTGGGTACCATGGTTATGACAGTTGTTTGGGCTGTCAGAAGTGTGAGTGCAGTGCCGCTTCCTTGGATAACAACTGTGACCCCATAACTCAACAGTGCAGATGTAGATTCGGCACAGGAGGTCTGAAATGTGATAGATGCAAGTCTGGATATTGGAATTATGGAACATCAGGCTGTCAGAGTATGTGCTTTCAAAATATTGTGTGGATACAGTCACTATATGCGCCTTTAACAGAAATGAGAAATTTTCCTGTAAACATATATCAACAACAAATATTAGAAAGAAAAGTATCAGAGTGTTTCTTAGCATAAATTTGCAATACAAAAAAAATGTACATTTCACTTTTTATTATTTTTTTGTCTGTTTATAGTATAATCATGCAGTTTTCTAATCTATGTATAAAATAATGATTTGCTTATTGTTTGTACAACTAACACTTTTCTCGGGCCATAGAATGCAACTGTGGAGGTGGTCCATGTAACAACAGAACGGGAGAGTGTCTGTTAGAAGACCCTGAATCCCCAAGTGGATCTGACTGTTCATTCAGTAAGTTTAAGCTGAATACCAATAAGTAACAATCTTTTTATTATCCTCTTCCATGAAAGCAGCCATCATCATTATCGCAGCACTGAATGATTCTTTTTACTCATTAGATAATTATTTAGACCTGATAATGAGAAGAGTTATCAGCAATGTGATTTATCTATGAAGCACAATGTCTTCTATCAATCTGTTTATCTAAGAGGCACAACTCTGCAGTTATACACCTCCCTCCCAATGGAAACTGTAAAAACCATATTTCAAACTTTCACATACTGCTGACATGGAGCATGTTAAATATAAGACTGGGTAAAAACTATTTATACCAGGGGCCTCAAACATTCGGCCCATGGGCTGCATGTGGCTCCCGAGGCTGCAATTTTCAGCCCAGAGTCTTCTCCTTGATTCTGCCAATCCAGCTGAAGTGTGGAGAAAAGATCCCTTGACTGAGCTCTAAGGCCGCAAACCTGCAGCCTACAATTTCAGGGCAGCTTCAGTGTATATTCTTACCTCTCTCTCTGCTTCCTGGCACCTCCTGATCTCTTCCCCTGCTCTGAGCGCACTGCTGTGATGTATGTGTGCCAATACAATAAATTTGTATGGTATAGAATTTGTAAGGAATGCAGCCCTTCAACTTATAATAATATAATATATAATAATTTTAACAGAGATACAATACTAGTATGAACAACATATCTGAAAGCTAGTGAACACGATTTTTTTTGTCTTTTATTTATTAGGTTTAGAGTTAGGAAATGTGTATTAGGAATAGAGAAAGGTTACATTCACATGAGTAAATGATTAATTTAATTTTTATAATGGATGTCACAAGGCAGCATTAAAGGGGTTTCCGAAATTTTTTTTTTTTTTTTACAGATAGACAAAAAAAATGTGGTAAAATAAATTTTTCTAATTGAGACCAAATAAATATTTCCTATCCTTTTGCAGATATGTGTGACCAACACAATCTCTGTTGCAATCACTTCCTTACTGGTCCTGATCATGTGCAGTTCATTGTTCACATGACTTCAGGTGTTAGCCACACCCACCATTAACATGATGTCATTACTAATGAAAGCAGCATTTGTCTAACCTTTATTGACTGCCAGAGCAGCCAGGAGGAGGTGGGGGCTGTTCCTGACCACCAGACAAGCCTACACCTGGTTCTCAGCAGTGATTAGAGGCAGCAGAAGCAGCATGGTAGACAAGCACATTTTTATTTTTATTTATTTTTAACAATTCTAGCCTCTCCCCAGTCTCCATCGGACAGGCACTCTTCTGTGAGTGGTCAGAGGGTTTTATGGACTCCTATGGGCTGGCAGCATGGTAGATGCATAGGGAGAGTGAAGGAGATGAGCAATATGTGCAAAAGATGTGAATGCTTTATCATTAGCATCATGCAGGGAAAACTGCATGTTTTAAAAACCACATACATTTTTTTAAAAAACACATTTGGTTTTCTGCAAAACTGCACCGTCTAAACACAGTCTTACTGGGAAGTGCTGTGTCATTGGACAAGATTGTGTGATATTGCTGTACAGACATTCTCAGTCAATATATATATACAGAAACACATGCATATTCTTCATATTCTTATACTATATTTACCCATACATTCGTATATATTTAGGTAATTACGGATACACATGTGCACATATATATGCTATATTTAGATATATGTATATATACAGTATGTAACTATATAATGTGTGTGTGTGTGTGTGTGTGTGTATAAATATAAATATATATATATATTACTTATAAGTAAGTATACTAGGTGTAAAAGAAAATCTGCTAGGAGGTACAGTAGGCGGATGCTGGGAGGGGCTGTCTGGAAAAAGCTCTGACACTCCCACATCCAGGAACTAGAAACCAGGAAGTATTGTATGAGCCTGAAAATATGAGCAATGCTTAAAATGATACAAACACACACAAAGGTGCTCAGTTATGTTCATTCATTCTTATGACAAGCATTTCCTGCTTTTAGTCACATTTTCTTAGTCCCGGAAGACCCCTTTAAATTCAATGTCAGTAAATGGGGCTATTGACCTGACCGTTATTTAGATGGCCGTTTTGCACCTCAGTTGTCTGAATGTAGCCTTAGAGTTTGAAAAGGCGAAAATGGCTTAGGGTTGGGAAATGCATAGTAATCTTAGGCTTAGGAAATGTGTATCAGGGTTATATTTAGGGTTTGGAAATGTGTATTAGGCTTCCGATCAGGAGATGTGTATTAGGTTTGAGGTAAGGAAATTTGTACAGATTACTCTATTAGGGTTATTTTAGGAAATGTTTACAAATTAATTCATTGGGGTTAGGAAGATTTTAAGGTTTACCTTAATCATATGCCAAAATATAGACTCATCTCCATTTGCTTTTTAGTTGAATCTATCAGCCATTTCAGGTTGGGGATAGACTCAATAGTGTTTTTCAGTGGGATCACTGGCACAAAGGCTAGAATTAGGTTATCCCCATGACAGCTTCTTTTTCATGCAATGCACTCACATAACATGGCTGCATAATCTGCTAAATTAAAGGGATTTTGAACATGGCACCCATGTCTATGGTATCCTTATATGTTAATACCACACTAGGGGCATGGTCATCTAGTTGGGGCATCCAAGGTTTTGAACAAGTAAAATGTATAGGATATAGACAGAAAGATAAATGAAATTTGCTTGAAGGTGGAAAATAAAAAATGGTATACTGCAGAAAATGTCAAAAACATAATGTATTATAAACTATTCTACTGCCTTTCTAGATTGTGATAAATGTATCTGGGACCTGATTGATGACCTCCGCCTCAGCGACTTGCTTCTTAATAAAACTAGGTCAACGATATTGAGCATATCCACTGGAGTTGCAGTTAACAGACTCCTTGGCAACATAAATTCCTCTGTCCTTCAGATCAAGGTATAGGATTCTATTTTCTTTTTAAACAGAATTCTAGTACTATAACAGGGCAGATCTAAACTAAAATGTGTTTTTTACGGCTACTTGTGAATTGGTCTCCTCTACATGACTTATAATCTATTTGCCCCAGTGGACAGAGGCAACAAATAGCTTATCTCACTATATGGGGCCCCCACATATCTATATAAAATAACGATAGCCCAGATTACAAATGATCACTGTGACATCAAGCAATAGAACACCCAGTGATCAGTTTTATGTTGGGGGACCCTTCTAACTAAAACATAAGGTCCAAAGTGACACCACAAGGATGCCCAAGAAAGGTAACGCAAGTCTAAGTTTTTATTATTTTACTATGGTTCATGCCAAACAAGTTCTTTCTGAAACAAACTAGAGGGCTGAACCTCATGAATATTCATCATAATGAATCTTGTGAGGTTCACCCAACTCTAGTTATAAACCTAATAACAATACTTAGTAGATGTGATTCTACAGTTTCCAAATATGTCTCTGTTTCAGCTTTGGAACTCAATATGTATGTTAATTGCCATTTTATTCATATGTAAATAAGGAGAAAAGTGTTTTAGGGGCTTGTCTTAGTTTGACCGGGCTTCAGTCTCAGCTCTAGGTTCCTAGGCAAAGCATTTTTCCTCTCATTTGTATGAGGCAATTACATGAAAATGGGGCTACACAGCTAAATAACAGAGACATATTTGGAAACTGCAGAATCACCTCTGCAAGGTATTGTCATTATGTTTCGGACAAATTTACTGCTGACAGACTTCCTTTAAGCATAGTGTGATATCACAATGCTCTTATACTAATATTATTTACGATTACTCTGTTGTTTTATTATTTGAAGGAGAAACTGGTAGAGAAGAAAAATCAATCTTTGTATGAAAATCTTCAGATTGATAATGTTGAAACTGAAGGAGATATTATCCAGGGAGAAGTCAATAGTCTTGCAGAGAAGGTTAGTATTTAGCATTGGGAAGATAACATCTGCTTATTGTTTGTGTGTTTGCTGTGCATGCAATTTTAGTATTGTGAGAACATTTGTTATAATGTTATGCTTGTGCTGAGCACATTGAGAAGGGGCATTTTATGTCATTGACACTTCTTATAGTATGTTTTCTTCACCTTAGGTAAAAGTGATGATTTTTCTATGCCACACATAAGTGGAAAGTGCTCAATAAATACAAATTTTACTCTGCGGCCAATATTAAGGCCTTCACAATTTTAAAGGGATATTGTGTGAAAACCATTTATCAATGATCCAAAGGATAGGATATGACTATATAAGTATTGGGGTCCCCACCACTTAAACCCCTATTGATCACAAGAAAAAGGGTCCCAAACCCCTGTCCAAAAGGAGATTGAATTGAGCATTGGTCACGCATGCTACACTAAATTCAATCTCTTTCTCTGCCAGTTTTATAGACTTTGAATGAAGGGGCAGTGTGCATACATGACCATCCTTCCATTTCAAACACCATCAGATCAGGGCTCAGAAATTAGGCTGAGAATTAGCACTTGTAACCTACATAAGGATGTTAAGACAAAGTATCAACATCTAGTTCAGTATGGTCTTCAGTACATGTTTACTGCCAGTTATTTCTTTATTTTCAATAGAAAATCATTTGTTGCATACTTATATTGCTGAATTGGTTTTATTCATTGGCTGTAACGCCATACAGATGTACCCTTTCTTTCATTTCCCCTTGGTTGTAGATGTTCAGATATATTATCACTTTGCAATGTGATATCACAAAATGATGTATTATCACAGAGTTATATGCTGTTTATCCTAAATGTGCCTAGATGAGACCACCCCCATGGTTGTGTTGGGAATTGCCACCTTTCAAGGTATTTGCTTACATGGCATGATATTGTATTGAAGTGGTTTAATGATCTGTGGCGGACCTGGGTGTTGAACCCTGACAGATCAAAAATGTATTACCTATCTTAAAGAGGTTGTCCAGCCTAATTTTTTTATTTTTGTTTAGGCTGGGGGAGGTAAAAAAAAAAAAACAAACAAAAAAAAATATACCTGTTCCCGGCGTCAGTATTACAAAGTGGATAGTCATAAATGCTACCAAAAAATAAAAATATTGAAAGTTTAGGTCCCCCTTAAGGGTGAATATGTCTGTATGTACAAAGATCAATCTAGTCTGGGTACAACAAAGCCCATCTAAAAGTGCAGTTTTCCAGACATTGTTTCATGATGGAAAGGAATAACTTTGCTGCTTTGTTTGCATATATCTGACCAGAATGGTAAATTTCCAGCACATTCATTATTTTTTATGCAATATAGCCGTGTGAATATTATGTGATAAATGACTTATTTCTGCTTTTATCGGATTGAATTCATATAAACATGTTTAAAATGCTTTACTTGGTATCATGTATGTGCAGTATGCTCCCAGCTGTGCATAGAATGTGCTGCACTGACAACAGAATGTCAAGCAGTTTCCATCCATACAGAATATAATACTGTGAACTTTTATTGACATTGGCTATGTGTAGGGAAATCTTGCAGAGATAAAAGGCCTGCAGATACACAAGGAAACCATGGAAACGCTGGGCCGTGCAAAGATGACTGCAGAACAAATTAGTGATATTGAAGATGGCATCCAAGGTAAACAACACAGAATTTTTGGTTCAGTTACAGTTTTTCCCATTACATGTTTTATTATATCCCCAATTGGAGATGCTCTTTTTCAGAAAATGATACTTGTAACATTTAGCAAATCTCTACCAAGCACAGACCCTACATTAAGGGTAGGCAACCTTGGAGATATTTCTTCTGAATAATATTAAATGTTAGAAAAATGTAGCACAATAAAAATAAAAGTATTTTCATGAAACTGACTCTGTAAGGCAGTGTTCACATGTGTACCATCAAAAATCAATCCTGCACGCAGGACTTTTTCATATGGCAAAATGAGGGACATCATAACGGATACTCGAAAAAAAACTCATTATTTGTCCCAGTCAGGATTTCCCTTCTTTTGTTTCTTTAACAGAATAGGAAAGCAAAAATCTTGAAAGATCTGAACATAGCCTTAGGAGACTACAAGCTATACTAATGAAATGTACTGTACATATTAACAGTACCCTATTGTTTTTGTTATTACTTTACCTGCTTTTATGTTACCATCTGAGTACTCCCAGTAATAGTACTAACTGAAGTCTCTCCATGAACAGCTCCAAAAATTATGCCAAAATATTATAATTGCATTTGTAAATCTTCTTCTCTGAGTTTACACATTTCACATCTTTGTTTTTATATGACTTTTATATGACTTTTTATTCTTAAGTTTAATCAAAGTTTATTAAAGATTTTTTAAGTACAGTGGAAAAAAAAACAAAAATAGAGCAAGCAAACAAATGACGCTGTCGGGGGTTAAGTTCCCCCGGGATGGATGTCACCGTAATCCTAATTAAATAAAGAATAATATCGAGCTCGAGGAAAACAAACTACAGACACACCCAAGTGTCTAGTAAGAATGATTTCGTTTATTGTATAGTTCATACAAGTTTTAAAGGCAAGTTGGTTACACAACAGTCATGTGACCAATGTACATATTTGGTCTTTCCGGTTCCGCTGCTAAACAGATTTGTTCAGTTTCTCATAACAACATCTCTCCTTGAATTTTGTGGATGTTTCACCTTATCTTTTCCTGAGAACAACAGTACTGTTGAATGCCGTCCCAGTGTCTGCTTCCTATCTTATCTTCTAAACTGTGCAGGCTATCTGCAGACTATTTCATTCTCTGTGTATAGAGTGTATAGAATATAATACAAATTATATTTTAACCCTCACAATTCCCCCATTTTAGGACTTTATTTTTAATCAAGTTCAATGAATACCTTCACACTGTTTGTGTGCCATCTTTGATGGATTCTCCATTGAAGAGGTTAAAAATAACATCCTATCTTACATATTGGTTAACTGTATTCCATTTCCTTCTCAGCGCTTCAACTTTCTTGCAATGTGAAGCGTGTATCCAGGTAGATTTTCCCTCCAACTTTACTGAGGTGGCAGTTTGTCAGCAATATCTGGAAGGGGGCCATCATATCTGGGTTCAAGAGATTTCCTGGAGTGTCTTTTTATAACTACGCAATCTTCAGGCTGCAGATTATGGGTACCTGTAAGATCGGAAGGGTCTGGAATAGAAGAAAACACTTGATCGTGTGTTACTTTTAATTTCTGACACAGATTTTGTACATAGCTAGCAATACTGTCATAGTTAAGCTGTAAAGTTTGAGGGAAGTACAATCCTGTTTTGGGTGCACTTCCAAACAATATTTCAAATGGTGACAACCCTGTCCTCCTGTTAGGAGTAGTTCTTACTGAATATAAGGCTAGAGACAGGCATTCAGGCCAGGGCTTTCCTGTATCTGCCATGGCTTTCTGAGTCTTCAACTTGAGTGTACCATTCAACCTTTCCACTTTGCCTGAACTCTGAGGATGGTAGGGTGTGTGAAAAGCTTGCTCAATCCCTAGTGCAGACATTATTTCTTTCATTATCTCACTTGTGAAATGTGTACCTCTGTCAGACTCAATCACCTCGGGCACTCCAAACCTACACACAAGTTCAGACATCAATTTCTTGGCAGTTGCTTGTGCGGTTGCTTTGCTCACAGGGTAGGCCTCAGGCCAACCTGAAAACAAATCTACACAGACCAATACATATTCGTATGTTCCAGACTTAGGCAACTGTATGTAATCTATCTGTATCCTCTGAAATGGGTACAGGGATTTTGGTGTACACTTGGTGGGTGTTTTAATTACCTGTCCTGGATTGTGTAGAGCACATATGTGACATGCTTTTACGTGATTGCTAGCAGCTCTTCCAAAACCTGGGGCAAACCATAATTTACCCACTAATGACTCCATGGCATTTCGAGAGGCATGCACCTTACCGTGGGCCAAGCCAGCCATCTGGGGGTAGACTGCTACGGGCAGACATAATCGATCCCCCATTTTCCACATACCATCACCTTCTGTAGCACCTGCTTTCTTCCATCTCTCAGTTTCCACACTGGTGACCTTTGAGTACAGCCCTTTTGGGTCTGCTAGGTCAATGTCCATTTTGCTCACCTGGTTGGGACCCCTTCTGGCCAGTAGTGCTGCAGCCTTGGCTGCTATGTCAGCTCTCTCATTTCCACGGCTTTCAGGGTCCCTTCCTTTTGTGTGAGCTCCAACTTTCACAATTGCCAACTGCTTTGGGAGCAGTATGGCCTCCATCAGTCGACTTACCACATCTCCATCTTTAATTGGCTTGCCGTGGGCCGTTAGGAAGTTCCTTGACCTCCATATTGGACCATAATCATGTGCAATGCCAAAAGCATACCTGGAGTCAGTGTATATGTTGGCTGTTCTACCTTTGGCTACCTTACAAGCCTCCATAAGGGCTTTAAGCTCAGCTTCTTGGGCTGACATGTGTGGTGGAAGAGCTTCTTGGACTATAATGTCATGTTCAGTGACTACAGCATACCCTGTAACAAATTTGCCTTCATCTGTCAGATACCTTGAGCCGTCCACAAACATCTCATAATCAGGATTTTGTAATGGCACATCCGTGACATGGTCAAATCCCACTGTTTCCTGTGACATAAGAGCCACACAATCATGCTCATGCTGGCTGTCAAACAGTTCTTCTTCAGAGAGAGAGTTCAAAAATAACTCATCTTCCACTCCCCCTTTCGAATCATGCACTCCTACAGGAAGAAGAGTTGCAGGATTCAACATTAAACAGCGTTGAAAAGAGATGTTTGAGGAGGACTGCAGAGCAAATTCCATTTTGCACTGCCGTGCCAAAGAAAGGTGACGTCTGTCTACTTGTGTGAGGATAGCATGGATGTCATGAGGTGTATACACAACCAATGAATGATCTAGGACAATGTCTGAGCTCTTGTCAAGCAACGCTTGTACCGAGAGGACAACCCGCACACAGGAGGGGGTTACAGCATCTAACCGTGAGCTGTAATAGGCCACTGGGCGTTTCTTATCCCCGTGTTGTTGTGTGAGAACTGCAGTTGCGTGTCCCATCATCTCAGTCTCGTAGAGCTGAAAAGGTTTCTGATAGTCAGGTAGGCCTAGGGCCGGAGCACTGACTATCTGCAACTTCAGCTGGTAAAACGCATCCAAGGCCTCAGATGTGAGGCTGAATGGTTTTGAGGAGAGGCAATCATACAGAGGTTGCATGGTCAGAGATGCAGATCTGATCCATGGCCTACAGTAGGATACCAATCCCAAAAAGGTACGTAGCTGAGCATGAGAGGTTGGCACCTACATGTCTCTCACCACCTTGGTCCTCTCATCTGACAGGTGCTTGGTACCCTGGCCAAGACAGTGTCCCAAAAACAACACTTTTTGTTTGCAAAATTGCAACTTATCCTTGCTGGCCTTGCAGCCTTTCTGGCAGAGGAAACACAACAGGCTGATGGTCGCTGCTTCACAGGTTGGTTTGTCTGGAGCACAAAGAAGAAGGTCATCAACATATTGTAACAAAATGACATCATCATGTGGAAAATACCAAGTACTCATGATAAGTGTGAGACACCTTGTGAATTGGTTAGGACTGTTTCGCGCCCCTTGTGGTAGTACTGTCCAAGTGTACTGTTTACCCCTAAATGTAAATGCAAACAAATACTGGCAATCGGGGTGTAAAGGCACAGAAAAAAAAAAAAATGCATTGCAAAGATCTATACATCTGTGGGGACAGCTGACAGCAGGGTGTGTGGGTTAGGTACCACTGGGGTTTCAAGTAGTGTCACTTTATTCAATTCCCTAAGATCATGAACCATACGGTATGTGTCTGGTTCTCCCTTCTTGCCCTTTTTCTTCACTGGGAAAAGAGGAGTGTTTGCTACAGAAGTACATTCCTCTGCTTTCACTAATTCCACTATTGTTACTGCTATGGCATCTTCTTGGGTATGAGTCAGAGGATATTGTTTAATCCTTGGTGGCTGAGCTCCAGGTTTCAGGGTTACCATAACAGGGGGTACATCCAATTTACCTAAGTCTGTTTTCCCAGTTGCCCATAATGCTGTTGGCACTTGGGATAACAGTACATTTTCTTCTTCAGTGAGGACAAAAATACAATTTGGTGTACTTAACTCGGCAGATAACAAACACAAAATCTCATGGTTAGCATGCGTGACTTTTACATATGCTTCCCCTGATGGATGCAGCATGATGTTACAACCCAATACTCCCATCACATCTGTACCAAGAATGTTATCTGATGTGTCAGAGACTAGATACCTAGTGAGTATTCTGCTACCCTGAAATGAGGTTTCTACAGGATCAGTTTGATCTAAAGCATCCACCGTTTTAGTGAGAAGTCTTCCATAATAAGCTTCCACTGATTCACTTTTCTCTCTTTTAGCAGATACCTTACTTCAGATGATAACAGGCAAGACAATAAATTTACATGACATAGTACAAGACATAATTTCATATGCTTGAGTATTTTCTTGAATATTTTACACATGTATATTACACAATATTATACACATATATATTGTCATTGTACCTTACTTTTCCATTTAACCTTAGGCTAACACTTTTATCAGAATATTTTCCCTTTGGGCATAAATAGTCATCATACACAGGCTGCGGACCCCGGAGGCCCAAAGTCAAGTTTCACTTTGTAATAATTGACATGTAACATTATTGGGTAACACAGTATCATGTTTAGCTTGTGATTTTCTGCGTGCGCATCACATCAGATACAACGTCCTTGGAGTTACTTGGCAGTCAATTAATGTTTTGGTTATTCCCTGCAGAACATCTGCAGAGCGCTACAACAGAATACAGGAATACAATTCAAGCAGATAGCAGTTAATACTGACACCAAAATTACATATTACTATTTTTGTACAATTTTCAAATATTTCCCAAACCCCACCTTTTGTCATTACCACAGGTGTTCAAAACCCCTGAGTTGTACTTCAGGTTACCTTAAGGGCAAACTGCCAGACTTTAGAATTTTCTTCACTGGATTCCAACCAAAAGTTGAACCCCTGTGGAACATCACAATATCCTAGTTTCTTCTTTTTAGGGGACATTTCCTGAAAGCGGATTTAATTTTACAAAAAGCATAAAAGTTGAATCCTGGCATTGATATAAACCGAATGAATATTACAAATACAGGTTGACATATATATATATATATATATATATATATATATATATAATACATAATCCAATAAACATCATACCGATGGTGGACAGTTTTTCTCTTTGCACTATATCAGATTCTCTGAGTATTTTGTTAAAGTAAGTAATATTTCATACAGAACTGGGAGATAAGATGGGTTATATTAAACAATAATACTGAGAAGGGTGATGTGTCCCTTCAAGCCTGATTCTCGGAGTGAGGTGGGGGTGATTCATTATTTCCTGAACTATCATCCCCTTATCCTATTCTATTGCTTCCTTCTATCAGGGCATATATACCTCTTTGCAACTTATTATCTTGAATCAATCCCGCATGATCTAATCTCCACTGATCCCAAAATTTACTGTCTACCAACCCAGTTTTGCGTATTCCTGCTCTTTTTTAGGATTGTCTTTACCTGTGCGGCTACTTCTTTCCCTTCCCCTATTTCTATTAGTTCACATGGGGTGTACCATATCTTAGAGGGTCCCATCCCCATCTTGGCTGGTAGCTAATCAGCCGATGAGTCTCTCACTCCTCTAGGGCAACCTTGAGACAATAGAGGGTCACTTATGACTACTTAGTGAGAACTCCCAGACAGACTCTTCTGTCTTCTATGAACTACTTGTGCAAGTTCAGGAGTAGTGCTCAGGGCAATGCCTAATGGCTTCCACAGGCTCAACTTTCTGCCTGTGTCCCCTTACCAAAACACACCTAAATCACTGCACGCACTTCTTCGCGCGGATTCTACTAAGTCCTTCGTGCTACTACTCAGGTCCCATTCGACCTTGACCGTCCAGGCACGGCTGGAGGCTAGTATTCCAAAACAAGGACTGTTCAATCACTCAGTGCTTCTCAGTTCCGAACCTTGTCCGCAACTCTAGACTCTAGGGGTTAAGAATAGAGAACTTTTCCCCATTCTTTGCAGCCTTATATATCTTATAACACAGGTAACATGCAAACATCAGTAAACAGTAAACAGGTAAGACAAAAAGCAAAGAAAACAATTTCCATATCATTTACAGGTGACATGTCCCTTTTAGGTTCTTCCGTACTATTTAATTGGCATCGAGATGTCATATAAACATGCAGCAGCTTACCTCACTCATCGATACAGAGAATAGACACACAGGAACCTCAGATATACTAATTGGCAAGATAAGGTCTTACCTCACAGTACTGTTTTTATCTATCTGAGGTCCTCTGGTCCCGTCCTCAAGTCGATCGGTGAGTGGGTCGGCACTCTATCGGCTGCACATCAGACGATCTCGTCGCCCCACGATGGTTCGCCAATTTCTGTCGGGGGGTTAAGTTCCCCCGGGATGGATGTCACCGTAATCCTAATTAAATAAAGAATAATATCGAGCTCGAGGAAAACAAACTACAGACACACCCAAGTGTCTAGTAAGAATGATTTTGTTTATTGTATAGTTCATACAAGTTTTAAAGGCAAGTTGGTTACACAACAGTCATGTGACCAATTTGTTCAGTTTCTCATAACAACATCTCTCCTTGAATTTTGTGGATGTTTCCCTTTATCTTTTCCTGAGAACAACAGTACTGTTGAATGCCGTCCCAGTGTCTGCTTCCTATCTTATCTTCTAAACTGTGCAGGCTATCTGCAGACTATTTAATTCTCTGTGTATAGAGTGTATAGAATATAATACAAATTATATTTTAACCCTCACAACGCGAAGGCATGCAGGCCTTGCCTGTAAACAAGAAGCTTGGGGTAAGACCCAAGCTAATGCTGTGGAGCACAGTACAATAACAGAGGAACTGAAGGCCCAGATATACGGGACCATAAAGCAACATCTTAAAGGTAATGGGAGAAGAACAAACAGACAAAAGAACACACAATGGGAACTACAATCAGGAAAACATATACTGGAGAGAAAGAGGGAGGGAGGGAGAGAGGGGAACAGTGGGATGGAAGAGCGACCAATAACCTCCTCCAAAGGATGGAGGAGAGATAAAGGGAAGAAAGAAGTAGCAAGGTATCACTGTATCAGGAAAAGAAAGAAGAGAATTCAGATGATTCCTGGAACCCCACCCAAGACCACCAGAGAGCATCAAATTTGGAGGGGTCGGAGGAATCCTCCGCCACCAGGGCCTCCATTCTCCTTATGAGGAGAAGCTCCTGAAGAAATTCAACCAGGGAGGGCGCAACAGTGCTTCGCCAGTGCCTGGGAATGACAGTTCTAGCAGCCGTGAGAAAGTGTCGCAGGAGGTCTTTCTTCACCGCAGAGATCCTGCCAGGAATAACTGAAAGAAGGGCCAGTTGAGGAGTTGCTGTGATGGTGTGACCACACACTTTAGCATACAGAGCAAACACAGCGTCCCAAAAGGGCCTGAGAATGTCACACTCCCACCAGATGTGATATAGGGTGCCTTTCTCAGTACCACAGTGTCAATACCGGTCAGTCACAGCAGGATACATTTTGTGGAGGAAATCAGGGCACCGGTACCACCGAGACAGGATCTTGAAATTCTTTTCTTGCACACTGCAGGGCAACGGAAACTTATGTGCGAACAGGAAAACCATATTCCAGTCAGCAGGGGAGAGGCCCGCGTGAAGGTCTGAGTTCCAAGGGCCTGTGTAAGAGGGGGGCCCCGGGGTAGCATCTCGGAGAAGAACGCTGTAAAGAACCAAGAGTGCACGCGGGGAAGAGTCAGCGTGGGAAAGGACAGATTCCAGGTCAGTCATGGTAGAGGAAAGAAGAGGGGACAAAGAGAATTTCCGCAAGAAAGCCGTAGGTTGACCATACTCCAGCCAGGATAAATGAAGGTCTGGGTGAGAAGCGATCAGCTGGGCCAACGGAGGAAGGGGCGGATCCCCAGCGACCTGTCTAAGCCTAACGTCGTCGCCGCTTCGCCAACAAAATGACTTTTTATTCTTACGTATCCTTGCTGCAGGCGGTTGTCTGTAGGGTATTATCTTCCATGACCTATTCAAAAACAATCCCAATTGGAAGAAATAATTCATATACTGTGCTCTTGGATACACTTATCACAGTCACTATCAATATGCTACCTTTATTAAAGGTGTTTACCCAACATACAACTTTTTTTTAAAACTTGAACAACCATACAGATAAACCATCTGCCCTGTACCTGTGACTTCATGCACCTCCTAAGTGCCTTCTTTTAAGATCTGCACCCCAATAGCACAATTACATTATCAGCTTGCAATGGCCAGAGTGGGAGGTCCTTACTATGGAGCATGTGACTTCCTGCTTATTCGTAAAGTTTCCCAGGTATACCTTGCTCTGTGTGCCTTCTAATAGAAATTTATACACTGCACATGCTCTGTCTGTTAGGATGGCACATGCATGGTTATGTAGCCCTGATTTAATAAGCAGCTGTAGGAAAGTGAAAGAAACAAACTGGGCAAGCTCCTCCTGAATGAAGATGGACTACAGGTCATATCCATTGACAACAGTGCTCAAACAGTGGTAGGGAAAGTGGGATTTCATTGGACTTTTTCTAGTGACATATACATTGCTTTCAATAGCTGACAGTGATATTTTGTAACTTACTTTTATATGAAATATGATTGTTAAAGGGATTGCGCTGGACTAGAAAAACATTGCTAATTTTTTTCTGAAATAGTACAGTACTCATGGGCAGGGCTGGCATTAGGGGGGGCAAACTGGGCAATTGCCAAGGGCCCCCGTCCCCAAAGGGGCCCCCGGGATCAGGAGCCTGATGACTTTGGATCCCGGAGTCAGGCCCGGCCATATCAATAACAGAAAGGTACCCATCGTCATGTGCCGCAGGGCCCCTTTCCGAGGTGAATAAAAATAACAAACATTTTTACAACATTCAATGGTTACTAACAGTTTGTAACAATCTGCTCTGGTCATGAGGTCACTCTCAGGAGCTCAGCTTGTTACAAGACTGATAACGGAACATTCTGATAACTGTATGATAAGAAATAACAGCGAGCAGAGATCTTGAAAACTGCAAAGTACTGAAACAAAAAGAATATTGCAGTATGCCCCTTTACATCAAAAAGCTAAAATACAATGCATTATGTTGACACTCATGAAACATTTCAATAATTGGGATATGCTTCAGTTTCTAGACATAATGGGGCAGATTAAACCCGCATTCACACAACTGAGTTTCACCCATAAAACTCTGTCCATCTGTTGGCTGGATTTACTGGGAGGGACTCCTAGCAATACAGTTAACTATGCTGCTAGAAGTCCCTGCCACCCAGCGACAGACTGTCCCGTACTATAAGCAGTTACCATATCTGCTATCTCTTCCAGAGTGTCATTTATAATGCATGTGAACAAGTCAAGAAAGGCTGATTCTCCATTTAAAAAAAAAGTGGAGTGCCCTGCATTAATAACTTCCATGCTTTTTTCCGGTTCACCTGATAAATGATGCACAATAGACCAGCCCTTTCCACTTCACTGTTCATTATCAAGTGTTACAGATTTGTAGAGAGCAGCTGCTGATTTGTGATCAAGGCTGAAAGAAGATTGACTGCTGTAAGAAGTGCCTCATTTTGCTGTCTGAGAAACTTAATAAATGTGTTCCATACTAATGCAAATCTCTATCTTTCTACACAAAAAACAGATACATGACATTTCTAAGACCAATGTTCCCCTTTCATTGCTTATATAGAGATATCGTAGACAAGTCAAGCACTTTCAAAGATTTTAGACTGGGTTCCAGCTCTCTAGGACATACTGTGCTTGAGATATTCACCAAAGCAAATATACTACCACTGGCTTCCACATCAAGGATCTTCCTCCATACCACATCATATAACCCACAGTAGCCACAAGAAACTCGCAGTGCTTTCATTCTTAATAGCCTCACTGACATACTCACACCATTATCAGAGGATTACAGAGGTTACCCACTGTTTTTATCAGCCATTATAACAAGATTGTATATGCTTAGCATCACTGACATACTCCATTATCGGATATATATATATATATATATATATATATATATACATATATATATACAGTGCCTTGCGAAAGTATTCGGCCCACTTGAACTTTTCAACCTTTTGCCACATTTCAGGCTTCAAACATAAGGATATAAAATTTTAATTTTTTGGTGAAGAATCAACAACAAGTGGGACACAATCGTGAAGTGGAACAAAATTTATTGGATATTTTAAACTTTTGTAAAAAATTTAAAACTGAAAAGTGGGGCGTGCAATATTATTCGGCCCCCTTAAGTTAATACTTTGTAGCGCCACCTTTTGCTGCGATTACAGCTGCAAGTCGCTTGGGGTATGTCTCTATCAGTTTTGCACATCGAGAGACTGAAATGCTTGCCCATTCTTCCTTGGAAAACAGCTCGAGCTCAGTGAGGTTGGATGGAGAGCGTTTGTGAACAGCAGTTTTCAGCTCTTTCCACAGATTCTCGATTGGATTCAGGTCTGGACTTTGACTTGGCCATTCTAACACCTGGATACGTTTATTTGTGAACAATTCCATTGTAGATTTTGCTTTATGTTTGGCATCATTGTCTTGTTGGAAGATAAATCTCCGTCCCAGTCTCAGGTCTTTTGCAGACTCCAACAGGTTTTCTTCCAGAATCGTCCTGTATTTGGCTCCATCCATCTTCCCATCAATTTTAACCATCTCCCCTGTCCCTGCTGAAGAAAAGCAGGCCCAAACCATGATGCTGCCACCACCATGTCTGACAGTAGGGATGGTGTGTTCAGGGTGATGAGCTGTGTTGCTTTTACGCCAAACATATCGTTTTGCATTGTGGCCAAAAAGTTCAATTTTGGTTTCATCTGACCAGAGCACCTTCTTCCACATGTTTGGTGTGTCTCCCAAGTGGCTTGTGGCAAACTTTAAACGAGTCTTTTTATGGATATCTTTGAGAAATGGCTTTCTTCTTGCCACTCTTCCATAAAGGCTAGATTTGTGCAGTGTACGACTGATTGTTGTCCTATGGACAGACTCTCCCACCTCAGCTGTAGATCTCTGCAGTTCATCCAGCTTGGCTGCATCTCTGATCAGTCTTCTTGTTTGAGATGAAAGTTTAGAGGGACGGCCGGGTCTTGGTAGATTTGCAGTGGTCTGATACTCCTTCCATTTCAATATGATCGCTTGCACAGTGCTCCTTGGGATGTTTAAAGTTTGGGAAATCTTTTTATATCCAGATCCGGCTTTAAACTTCTCCACAACAGTATCACGGACCTGTCACTATTACATCAGGTCATCACACCGCAGGATTAGTGTCCATAATATAATCAAAAACATGGCCTGTATTACACCAGTGAAAAATCAGCCTTCATCTGGGGCAGTTTGGGGTTAATCATGTCATGCACTTTAGTACATAATCTTACATGGTAAGGTACAATGGAGTGGTTGCCTATATACCAACAAATCAGATTAGTACTTTTATTTTTAAAAAGGCCTTGGACAGATGACAGTTGGTTTGGTTTCTATGGGTAACTGCTTCAGTTTCTCCATAGCATCTTATTTTTTTGGGCATATATTAAAGTTTTCCACTGGGTTCCTCAGCAATCAGGAGAATGGGGGACAGTCCCCTTGCATTTTCCCTGTGAATGAAGCACCTGTGTGCTTTCAGGGACGGCACTCCTTAACAGTAAATGGAGCACAGGTCATGTGTAAAACTGTAGCAGCGAGTGTAGGTATTGCAGCACTGTCCCATAGCATAGCTACAGGGTCGTGCAAAGGTAATGCAAAGACTGTTGTACTCAGGCTCTGGTGACTAAGTAAGTCCAAAGTGCCACAAGTATTATAATGACAAATAGTAGGTACGAGGCATGTTAAAAATTTTGCGTTGGAGCCTAGGATCTCTAAAGCATAACCATCTTTTCAAATTTTTTTCTTGTGGAACATTTTTGTTAAATGGTTTATTAAAGGGGTTGTCCAGAATAAATCTATATTTTAAACCTAAGGCCCCCATTCCCCTCCTCCAATTTTCTAAATAACATTTATTAACAATGTTTCTTAGTTTTACTGTAATACATGTAGGTTATGTGACATACATATATTACATTTTTTGCCTTTCCACTGACGTTGCGGGGTCTCAGCTTAAGGAATATTTGCACCCCGGAATGTCAGTGGAAAGTCGTGCCCCTCAGCCCCATTATAATCACCATTTCTCCTGTGGAGATTCGAACCCCAGGACTTCATCGCTGGAAGGCCGCCTCTTCATTGGGTGAGCATTCACAATACAGTGGGTAGCTGGCACACATCACAAAGAGGAGGTGCTGGCCGGCGATGACGTCCCGGGTCCGGAGCTGAAAGGAAGCAAAGGTAAGTGTAATGGGGCTGGGGGGGCAGGTCAAAGAGGAGGTGCCGGGTGGTACACGTCACAAAGAGAAGGGGGCCGGCCGACACCTCCATAGAGTGGGTGTCGGGGAATCCTGACAGCATGTAGCGCCATATAACATGGACTGTGCAATCCATATTATACTGTGCGGGGGCTACTGTGGAGCATTATACTGTGCAGGGGCCACTATTGAGCATATTAAACTGAGCGGGGGCCACTGTGGAGCATATTATACTGTGTGGGGTCACTGTGGAGCATATTATACTGTGCAGGGGACATTGTGGAGCATTATATTGTGCAGGGCGACTGTGGAGCATATTATACTGTGCGGGGGCCACTGTGGAGCATCATATTTTGCAGGGGCCATTGTAGAGCATATTAAACTGTGCAGGGACCACTGTGTAGCATATTATACTGTGCAGGGGCCACTTTGGAGCTTATTATATTGTGCAGGGGCCACTATGGAACATTATACTGTGCAGAGTCCACTGTGGAGCATATTATATTATGAAAGGGCCACCGTGGAGCATATTATAATATGCAGGGACCACTGTAGAGCTTTATACTGTGCAGAGACAAATGTAGAGCATATTATACTCTTTTAAAAACAAAACAAACAAAATTCACTTAGTCTTTACTTGGCCATACTCTAACCGAGATTTGCTAAGGAGAGTCCATTCTGACCACAGTGGACCAGTTTTACTAATAGTTTGACCGTGCAAACTTAGGTAGGCAGTCTCAAAATACACCAGATTTATCATAGTGGCTGATGTTGGATAAATCTGGTTTATCTTTAGCCACCTTTTAGTTGGCTTACTTTGAGTCAGAACTTTTTTACACGATTGTAGCACATTTTTGGCACATCATGGCACATTTAAACCATGCCCCCTTTTTTTGAGAATCCATACCCACATCTAACAAGTAGAAAAATTATAGTCTAAACTATGTGTGCCAAAATGTTCCAAATGCGCCACTTTGTGGCACACTGCACCAAAGATGCGCCAGAGATGTGCGCATTTACGCAACTGCCTAGTTTTAACCACAATAGTAAATCTGGGCCAGTATGCATAGCAAGTACTATAGATGCTGTCTAGGGATAGTATTCTTGTAGATACTCTCCTTAGCCTGCCTCTACAGTCTCTGTCCTCCTTATGTCACCCTGTAGTGAAAAAAAAATACATAGTCTAATTTGTATTTCTATGTTTCTGTCTAAAACACTGCCTGGGCTGAGCACTAACTAATCTGCAGGGATGCACTGAGATAGAGGATAGGAGTGGAGCTTATCTGAATGTTGTAGTGGGTGTATTTTAGGCAGTAAAATACAAAAAGAAATATGGTTAGATTAATCTTTATTTTCACTATAGAGTGACTTAAAAAGGGCAGGAATTGTAGAGGCAGGCTTAGAAATTTGCCTCTAGAAGTAAAACTAACCATAGCCATTGGTGCAGATAAATTAATAAAAATGCAATAACCTCAATCTGAAGGAGGTTTGTCACCATATTTGCATATTTATGATATTATAGTGCTCAGCATAATGTCCCCTGCAATGCACTGTAACTGGATTGATATTGAGTTTCCAGGTGAAACCCTTCAAGTTATGCCTTGCACTATAATGTAAAGCAGAGCTTGGGCTCTGAGATAGGATAGGAAGAGATAGGCAGGAGAGCAGGAGGCTATTAGAAGCTTCTGACGCTTCTACCGAGAAATGGAAACCTAATTTGCTTAGATTTCTGCGGGTACCTGCTATTTAGACTATAATGGGGCCCGCCGGGTTTCTGCCCGAAAAATGTGGAGAGTCCTGCATTTTTCAAGCGGATTCGGGGACATAATCCCTGAACAGAGAGCAGGCGCAGGTGTGAACCTAACCTCAGCCTTATACAACCAAAGTGTTGGTGCTCTGATGACAAGATCAGACTACATATAATCTGTAACTATGGAGACAAAAAGAACTGTCATTTTCAACATTGTTAATGAAGTACATTTTTTCTACAGAAACACTTGTAAAGCTACAACATTATGAATCGTTACAAGGAGAGGTCAGTCCCTCTGACCATGTAAAGACAACAAAGGAAGCACAACAAATGCTTGAGAAACTTGGGCTACTAAACTTTGATGTACAAAGGAAGCTAGTTTTGGATGAGACACAAAATGCATATTACTGTGAGTTATTTCATGTTTTTTTATGTTAAGCACTACCATTCCTTCTGGTACTCACTACCTAAAAATCAATATACTTACATCTTGTCATGTGTTCCTGGAGCAATGTCTTATCCATATCTCGTATAATGACATGTTAGATTTCAGATTCATGGATGCTACAGTGGGGAAAAAAAGTATTTAGTCAGCCACCAATTGTGCAAGTTCTCCCACTTAAAAAAATGAGGCCGGCCTGTAATTGACATCATAGGTAGACCTCAACTATGAGAGACAAAATGAGAAAACATATCTAGAAAATCACATTGATTTTTTAAGAATTTATTTGTAAATTATGGTGGAAAATAAGTATTTGATCAATAACAAAAGTTCATCTCAATACTTTGTTATATATCCTTTGTTGGCAATGACAGAGGTCAAACGTTTTCTGTAAGTCTTCACAAGGTTGGCACACACTGTTGCTGGTATGTTGGCCCATTCCTCCATGCAGATCTCCTCTAGAGCAGTGATGTTTTGGGGCTGTCGCTGGGCAACACGGACTTTCAACTCCCTCCAAAGGTTTTCTATGGGGTTGAGATCTGGAGACTGGCTAGGCCACTCCAGGATCTTGAAATGCTTCTTACGAAGCCACTCCTTCGTTGCCCTGGCGGTGTGCTTGGGATCATTGCCATGCTGAAAGACCCAGCCACGTTTCATCTTCAGTGCCTTTGCTGATGGAAGGATGTTTGCACTCAAAATCTCACGGTACATGGCCCCATTCATTCTTTCATGTACACTGATCAGTCGTCCTGGCCCCTTTGCAGAGAAACAGCCCCAAAGCAGGATGTTGCCACCCCCATGCTTCACAGTAGGTATGGAGTTCTTTGGATGCAACTCAGCATTCACTCTCCTCCAAACACGACGAGTTGTGTTTCTACCAAACAGTTCTAATTTGGTTTCATCTGACCATATGACATTCTCCCAATACTCTTCTGGAACATCCAAATGCTCTCTAGCAAACTTCAGACGGGCCCGGATATGTACTGGCTTAAGCAGGGGGACACATCTGGCACTGCAGGATCTGAGTCCCTGGCGGCGTAGTGTGTTACTGACGGTAGCCTTTGTTACGTTAGTCCCAGCTTTCTGCAGGTCATTCACTAGGTCCCCCCGTGTGGTTCTGGGATTTTTGCTCACTGTTCATGTTATCATTTTGACCCCACGGGGTGAGATCTTGCATGGAGCCCCTGATTGAGAGAGATCATCAGTGGTCTTGTATGTCTTCCATTTTCTAATTATTGCTCCCACAGTTGATTTCTTCACACCAAGCTGCTTGCCTATTGCAGATTCAGCCTTCCCAGCCTGGTGCAGGTCTACAATTTTGTTTCTGGTGTCCTTCCACAGCTCTTTGGTCTTTGCCATAGTGGAGTTTGAAGTGTGACTGTCTGAGGTTGTGGACAGGTGTCTTTTATACTGATAACAATGTCAAACAGGTGCCATTACTACAGGTAATGAGTGGAGGACAGAGGAGCCTCTTAAAGAAGAAGTAACAGGTCTGTGAGAGCCAGAAATCTTACTTGTTTGTAGGGGACCAAATACTTATTTTCCGCCATAATTTGCAAATAAATTCTTAAAAAAATCAGACAATGTGATTTTCTAGATATGTTTTCTCATTTTGTCTCTCATAGTTGAGGTCTACCTATGATGTCAATTACAGGCCGGCCTCATCTTTTTAAGTGGGAGAACTTGCACATTTGGTGGCTGACTAAATACTTTTTTTTCCCCACTGTATTTGTCCAGAGTAGCATATTGCTTGTTTCGTTAAGATTTACATGTATGTATCACATAGATTATGAGTGATCGACACTGTCTTGATGTTACAGTGTTAACAGAGGTCCAGGAGGACTGGCTGCAGACACAAAACAATACACTATCTCTGTTTCCTATTGTGCTGGAGCCTATTGCTGAACACAATAAAAAGCTCATTGACTTTCAAGAGGCCTTAAAGGAAGCACGCAAACAAGTAATGAATGCAACAGATAAAAACGAGGAAAACAGAGGGAAACTACAAATGCATGATGTAAGACCTCTTCTATTTCCTTTAGAGAGTAAGCACTGACTACACAGTGAATAAATAAGTAATGCTGAAACTATAGTTAACATAAGAACAATATTGAATAGAGCTGTACATTGTATAGTGGTCTCCAACATGAAGCACTACAACTGTGAGGAAACTACAATTTCCAGCACTAGAGAGTCATAGGTTGAAGACTACTGGGATAGAGCATCTAAAAATGGCGAGGCGGTTTCTAACCATAGATTTAGCTGTTTACATGTTTTCCCCTTACTTTAATGGATTGTATGTATACACTCATGGCTATAGGGAGCAGCCAACCTAGATCTCAGGATCAGTGATCTAAACACTAACCTATTTTGATTGATTCCATGTCCCATTGGATGCTGCATTCGCCCTTAGAAACATTGACAGGCCATTGTATGGTGGCATATGTATCCTGTGCCACTCAGAGCCATATGGAACTCCATGTGCCACATGCAGTCCTGAAAAATAAATAGTTGGTATAGGTAGTAAATATAAATGGCAACCTAAATAAATGAGATTACAATCTGAAAGAGCTTGCAATCTAAAATGTGTGGGGTTACTAGATGTGATATAGGAGGATTTCAGCAACCAATACGTAAATATATTTACTTTGGTAGATAACAGAAGGCCACATTTCCTTGGCTAAATCATTTCCATATTAATGTGAATACATTTACATGATTATGATTGCCTAACTTGTACTTTGCATTTATAATCTGGATTTACTAAGAATTACTTCATGTCAATCCTTGCTATTTTTACTTATGTTGAAAATAAATTTTTTATACTTATATATTGAAAGTTTCTGTTTTATTAGTCCCAGATAGCTAACGTAAATGAAGCAGGAATATCTGCAAGTAACGCAATTTCTGAGGCCAGGAAGACATTGAATGATACTCATGATATCATTGTGGATATAACAGATTTGATCAAGGTATAGTAATTTAACTGCCTGAGATAAAAATGCTATGTATAGGCAGGAGAAAAACGTAGTAATTATGCTATAAATGGAAGTCTCTATCTGTTCTGCGAAATGCAAATGAGGATAATGCCTTTTTACTGTCATGATACTGTATGTGAAAATTAAGGTGTTCAGTAGCAAGATCCAAATCTTACTTTGCAATTAATATTCACCCTACAAATCTCTATTTTAGTCTTTTCCTTTCATTTTGCATAGAAGAAGAAATAAAATACTATATCTATGGTACATCTGTAAATTATACAAATTGCATTCCTATATTGTCATATGTTGTATCCAATCCTTGCTATAATGGAAGTCAGCACTCTCTACATTAAAAGCCCGGTAAACTTAAGTCTACGCAAGCAGTTGATATGAACAGACTGAGTTTTAGTATAGGGTATGGGACGATATTGCAGGATTTCCATTAAAAATGGCACAATGGATTTCCTATTAGACAATGTAGCTAAGCTGTAGTTATTGCATATAATTGAGTACTAGTTAAAAAAGCTGCCAATACTGATAAACAGGGACACAGTACTGTATGTGCCAGGGGCCCATAGTTCAATCAGACTACACTAGGTGTTAAAGCGGAGCAGGCACACCTTCTCCTAGTTATGACCTACCCAAGATCAGCCAGCCAGATCTCTGCTTTTAGTGTACTAGTGTTGTGGTGAAGAAATGCACTGTACTGGCACAGGCACATTGTTATCAATGTTTCCTGAGGTAGATGATGTTCAGCACAATACAGGTTAATGTCAGTAGCTCTGCAGTAAAAAGTAGGCAGAATCAATATCATCAGTCAAACAATGGTCTTATGGTACACACAGTGATTGCCTCGTTCTCACAGGGGTTTGTGCATGAGACTCACGGTAACCAATTCTGAGGCACACAACAAATACACCCAGTATCCTTCAGAAACAACAGGCTCAGTGTTGGAATTGCACTTCACAGACATAATTTCGGACCAGTAGCAACAGAGATGGAAGACCTGAAGGCGTGGGAAAACCTCCATTTTACTAGTTTTCCTGCCCTGTGTGACTACAAGTCATGAGGCCATAGCCCGCAAAGACTGTACATCATCCAGTTCTAAAGGGATACCACCCACTGCACAGCCAATGGATGCTACCTAGTTTCTTGAGAAACAGGCCAAGGTAGACAGATCAACTCAGCAGCAGAAAACAATTAAAGTGACAGAGTTATATCATATAGTGCCATTGGTCATCAGCATATTAGGTACAACACATATAAAATCCACAATAGGACACACATAGCACAAGTAAATATACAAAACAGCTACACAGGCCAATAAGGACCTAAGCAAGTCACCCACCTAAACAAGTAACCCACCTAAAGCTATTTTGTGAAAGGTTACACAGTTTTTGGTGGAAATATCAAATTCAGAATAAACTCAAATGATTTACAACTGAAAAGTCAACTTTAGCTGAAGATTTTCATGATAAAGTTGGGGGGAGCTGCTTGCATCGGCAGCAGTACCAGGCAGTACTGGCTGCCATATTGCATCTTATATAGAAAAACTCAATATGTAATATAATACTTCCTGTCAGTCTGAGGGAATAAGTTGGATTTAGGAATGGGAGACTGTTAGAGATTGACTTTACTTTTTCATTACTTTTACAATGTATATGAGAATTTATTATCTTTCATATTTTTGGAATATTTTTTCTCACTTCCTGTCTCTTTTTATATAGAATATGTCTGGTTATCATGCTGAAATAGATGGAGCTAATAATGGTCTTCAAGAAAAAAATGGCTAATTTGACTGGCAATGCTGAAGAACTAGTACAGAGGGCTATAAACTATACCCTACATCTTCAAAAACAAGCAGATGATCTGGCCATGTAAGTGATCTTAAAATGAGTAAGATCTATAGATGTTGTATAGATGTACACTCCACCCTGAATGCAGGGGAGCATATGTGTCAGCAGTAGTGCTGGACTACACAGGATGGAGCGTACATCTGTACAGCCCTACAACTGGCAAGCTACGATAATACACGGTTGAGTAGCTTGAAGGGCTGTTACTCCCCACTGGGCTTATATTTTGAAATCCCCTGAGGATTGCCCCTCCATCTGGTTGGGACATGAAACGCGTTGGAAAATGGATCTAATTTGATAGGGAGATACAGGGAGAGTTTTGGGACTGTCCTTTTTAGGACAGGAGTCAATGTGGGTCATAGGTGAGAGATAGGGTATAATTATACCAGCCCTTCATCTGTAAGTCCCGTTGAGTCCCCAATGTCTCTCAGTAGGTCCGGGTAAGACCGTTCCCCTTTTTTTATCTAGAGCACGGTTTGTTTTGTGCACATTAATTGGTGATATTCTCTAACCGTCTTAAATATTTATTATTATAATTTACATTTAAGGTTAAGTTTTATGATTTCTTAGATCCTTTGCTTGTGACAATTGATTGTTGGATCATCGAGTTTGTTTGATAACGTAATTGTATACTTTGGCGATTGCATTTTACAGTACCAGCAAAGTGAATGAGCTTTTACTAAATTTCATCCACATATTGTGGAAAATACAGCATGTTAAAAAAGGCATGTATTTTCGAAAAACACAGCAGGTTAATATAACACTGCATTTTTCCCATAGATCTATATGCAGGAAAGAAAAAATGCTAAACACATTAATGAAAAATGCAAGTGTTTTTGGGATTGAGTTTTTTGCTGTGTTTTTGCTCCATTTCTTTATGCATTTATAAGCTGTGTTTGCTATGTGTGGCCTTAAAGAGATCTGTCATCAAATACAATATGCTAAATGCCATACATAATTTGCTTATCACTGTGTCCCTCATCAATTTGGCGTTCTTATTTTTAAAATCCATCCACCCGTTCAAAATATATGGCCCCTCGAATAGTACTTGTAAATTAGCTCTTATTCCCCAAGTGGGCGGTAACCCTTTATTTTCTATTGGAAATCAAAAGGCTCCTGCACACTTGGGAAATAAGAACTAAATTACATATAATCTTCTAGGGGCCATATCTTTTGAACGGGTCAGTATCCTAATGTTGTATTACAAGTAAAATGAGGATGTCCCCGATCAGGATCACCCTTTCTTAGCAAGATGATCTTTCCAGAAGAAGTATTTCTTTCAGAAGTGGACAACCCTTTTAAACATACTTAATATACTATGAATGTCTGTAGTGAAACGAAGAGAAGAATCTTATTGAATGGCCAATACTTAATAAGATGAGGAGTTAGGTTAGGTTTACACTGTGGCTGGCTGGCTATTTTTCTCTCCTGTCAGAGGATCAGAACAATGGACACATACAAATGAAAGACTTTCTGCTTGTATCTGTCTTCATTCACTTCAATGTTGAAATGAAAACAAAAGGTTTCTTTTATCAGCTTTCAGACTTTTTAGACAGCATGTAGTGTTATTCTTTCCATAATTAAAAAACAGAAACCAAAGGCAAGTGACCTTCCATTTTTATTTTAACACTGATGTAGACAGACAGAATGTGTGTAATATGCTGTATACTTGTCTGCTCTAATCCTTTCGATGTACATTTTCACAATTACAGTGATTTAAAAAGTGTTGATACAAATGGACTGGTCCAGAAAGCAATTAATGCATCCAATGTCTATGAGAAAATCTTAACCTTGGTTGACGATGCCAACGAGACATCTGTTTTGGCACTGAGCACTGCTGAAAGAGTTATCGATGTAAGTAGCTGTAGTATTACCTCTTCCCTGTTGATATTAACACCTTGGGGTTATTGCTGGCGGTTTATTTATTTCTCATTAGCCATTTTTAATTAACACATCTCTTACAAGTCTATGGGGCAGCATTACAGTACCTACAATCGCCACTGCCTCGGTTCTGATGAACCTGTGGGGTCCCTGGTGTTGGACCCCCACAGATCTAATACTGATGACCTATCCTAAGGGTAGGTCATCAATCTCAGAAAATGAACTAGAAAATTAATTATTTAACATAAAACATCTAGTTTCTTCTGTTATGTTTGGGCAACAGAATAATTATTCTTACAATATATTTCAATATTATCAAACAGATGTAATTATCAAAAGGTGTAATTTTGTTTCTAGGCAGTAGATGTTATTAATAATCAGATTGATTACCAAAAAGGAGAAGGTGACCGACTCTTGACTGATGCTAAAGACTTGCGAGACCCCTCAGATTTAGGTAAATATGGATTACTATCAGTGGGTAATGTTGATATTGCACTACATACACTAATTATACAAGCATCTATTTTATATTGCAATAATGCAGGTAGAAATACCTTATTCTGTACAAGTCTTTTGCAGATTTGGAAGACTGATTTGCAATTGTACAAAAATATTTTTTTACCTTCTATAATTAATCTTTATCGTATTTGCTAATTAAATGTGTGACTTATGTGGAGTAATACATATTCTATAAACCACAGCTTAGATCAAGTAGAGAAATACTTCATGCAGAGCTTTTCTAAAGATATCATTATACTTATCATCCTAATGAGGACCTCTAGAAGACTTCTTGTTGTCTATAGTGATTCATTGTGCTGTTTTTCTACTTTTACTTCATGTTTTAGGTTTGGTAGAGACACAACAACGTGTCAGTGCTGCTGCATTAAGGAGGGCAGCATTGAATGATAGTCTGGCAAATGTTCTTGCTCAGCTTCAAGCCGATAAGCAGGGTAAGCAGGCAGTTTTCTCTTCTATCCATTATAAAATGCAATTTCTTTAAAAACAACAAAAATATTACTGTATATAATCACTATTTATTATTAGTTTTACATTGCCCTATAAAATTCTCCCACTATTTTTATTGAAGGGTATGTCCTCCATAGAAACCATTTGCTTCATTGAGTTCCATACATACTGAGATATTTTCTCCTATAACAAAATAAAGCTTTAAGAAATAAAAAAGCTCCATTACAGTATGCTTGCATTCATACAGTGATACAGTAAATCCCCATGCACTTTTATGGGTGCCCGATTTATATTTTGTGTTCTTTATATGGACACACTAACAGTAAATCCACTGCTATAAAGTAATTTATCCTTTTGTTGTTGTGTTTTGATATCTATTTGGAATATATGGGTGCATGTTATATTTTATAGGCCCAGCAAACTATTATGATTTATTCTTCTAACAGATGACACTAGAAAAAGGCTGGAAAGGTCCAAACTCTCGGTGCACAAAGCTCTAAATGTTACAGCTGTAGTATCTGAGATTACTGACCCAATGGAAAAAAATGCAAACATGTGGGCAGAAAATCTACATAATTCTGATTTCAATGCCTCTGATTTCAATTCTGTTGTGAACTCAGCTGGAGAAACGGGTAAAAAATGATAAAAACTACTCTTTGTTATATCCAACAATTGCATGTATTGTACAATCTTCTAATGTAATTTTGCTTTCATTAAATATTCCACATACACCTAATTTTGGTAAAAACTGGAAAGGTTAAATAGTCTTAACTAGGACTGTACCAAGAAAGTCTAGAAAAATGGTCAAGCTGTAGGCAAATTTCACTAAGAACCCTTTCAACATGGCAGAGTCGTGTCTGTGGAAAACAGTCCATGTGTGGGTCATAGTACCCGGACTGAACTCTGCCATGTGCATAGGAGACACTCCATTATAGTCAGCTATGATGCGCTGAGCTCCTGAACAGCCCAATCACTACAGTAATGAACTGACATAATAATCAGTTCATTACTGACTGTAGGGATCGAGCCGTTTGGGATGCAGCGACTCCTATGCACACAACCAAATTCTGTCTGGGAAATACAGCCCATGCTCGGACCATTTTCCACAGACAGGACTCGGTCATGTGAAAGTATTTTGGTCAATATTTGTAAGCCAAAACCAGGAGTGGGTCCTGCCATGAATACTGCTATGTGAAAGTGTTGTGTGTCAGTCATAATCCATGCCTCCACTGGCATGAGATATCTCAGAATTATTAAGAGGTCCTAACCTCTTAATTCTGGTGCATGTCAGTAGGTCTTGTGCTCCAGAGTTGAAATCTAAGCCAGTCCACAACTGTTGTAAATTTCAGCTATAACTTGCACCACTTTCTTACAGAGGTTAGTTAAATTTGTTTGGCCAATGTATTTCTGTTCTATCCTGCCTTGATCCATGTACTGTCCACTTTTTACAAAAGTGTAAAGCATGGTGGGAAATGGCAATACATTTTTATAACATGCAGCAAAAATGTTGATATTTGTCATTCCTTGTATGCCAGAAAATAGGAATACAGGGCATGACCTATTGGTCTCAATGTGCTTCAATTTCTAATTTTCTAAGTTAACTGTTTGCTTTTTCACATGCTTTAAGCTACTGACATATCTGTAGCCACTCTTGCTCTTAGCTGAGAAATAGGCACAGTTGTATCCAGTCTAGCAATATTTTGTGAGACACTGATAGCATAACAACTGAAGTATATATATATATATATATATATATATATATATATATAACTTTTTTTTTTATTGTATAGTATATAATAGTTTGTGATTTTTCTGATGTGTCTAAAATGGAAAAGGGGGTGTGATGTAAATGCAACATATTATGCCAAAATTTTGCCAACCAAGCAGGTATAAACTTACACACTTTTTTGCCTAGTCCAATATGGGACGAGATGTAATAGAAGAGAGCAGCAGGGCCGGGCTTGAGATATATCAATCTATTGAAGAATTGTGCAAAATTTTTCTGCAGATTTCTGTCACAAATTAAGCCACCTAATACATAGTTCAGTCTTAGGCTAAGTCCCCTCGTTGCGGAAACGCAGCTTTTTTGTTTCAGATTTTGCTGAGTTTTTTTGAGCCAAAGCCAAAAGTGGCTACCAAAGGAATGGGAAATATATAGGAAATAGTTACACTTCTCCATTACGTTCAATCCACTCCTGGCTTTGGCTCAAAATACCACTGCAAAATCTTAGCCTTAAAGTATCTAAAGCTGCACCCACCACAACCATTATCCAGTATCAGCCACTGTATTAAATCTGATGCATTTTAAAACTGTCCAACTATTAGACAGTATTACCATTCCTCCCCCATAGTTTAGCATACACTGCTTTTCCGGTGGAGTTTTTATACCTTATGTAAACGGCATTGTATTGTATTGCAGTTAAGAATTTGACAGAAGTAATGCCATTGCTCTTGAATAAACTGCGCACTGTAGAACACAAATTTCCCTCGAACAACATCTCATCCAGTATTAATCGTATCCGTGAGCTGATTGCACAGACAAGAAGTATAGCCAGTAAGGTATGACAGTCTGCGTCTTCACAGTAATGGCCATCTTGGTATTGATTCACCAATGGATTATGATTGTCTGTCACATATGGTTTCTTCTCTTCTATGAGGTCTACAGCATCTTCAATTTACTGCATTGTCAGTTTTACTGTCTATATTTTTATGTCTTGTAAAATAGTTATTTGAGAATAAATTACACTGTGAAGGTAATGGCATATTAATGTTTAGCGCTATACTGAAGAACATTACAAGTGGCTAGTGGGTATAACCATTCCTAGCAACATACCACTAATATGTCTCATTAATGAAAATAATTAGTAATAAGTGTTTTCCTCTGGAACTCCCACCAATCACGTAAACAGGGGTCCTATATCCCATGTGTAAATGGAGGAACAGTCGTCTATGCTCTATTCAAAGTCTGTGGCACAGGTGGAGATAGCTCTGCTACCTCTGTCAGTCCCATAGAAACTGAATGGAACAACAGACACCTATCTGCAAGTTGTGAATGTTGGACAAACCTGTTTGTATTTTTGGGAGGCAGCAAAATTTCTTTTGACACATTGCTTTGTGTTTTCACCAATTTTATGATCCACCCAAGATGACATTCTTGTTACAGCCCCTTATTGTCTCTTTCTCATTCAAGGTTCAAGTATCGATGAAGTTTGAAGGCAAATCAGCAGTTAATGTGAATCTGAAAACTAACGTAGTTGACCTGAAAGCATATTCCTCGATCAGCATGTACATAAATCCAGAGGGTGGCCAACATGACAGATTTATCATGTACCTAGGGCACAAAAATGTAAGTGGTCATTCTGAAGATGAAAAATGCTTTCTCAATATGCTGCCATACACAAGCTACACAAGAAAATGAGACCTGGTGTAAATATACAGAGATATCAGTGAGAAGACCATGGCTCATCTAGATCAGAATTTTCTGTGGCAAATTTGGAATTCCCTTATTTGTAGTGTATATACATCTTCTTCTTTGATAGGACCATCCTTCTAAAAGACCAATGTTTACTCTACTATTGAGTGGCCATCTCACAAAGGTTGTATTTTATGTAGAATTGTAGAAATATATCTCATGTTGCTACCATGTCAGCTTGAAAGTTGCGATTTAAAATTAGAGAAATATGACAATTTACTCATGTTCTGGACTACTAGCTATAAAATTGTCTACTCTGAGTTTGGTGTTTACAGGACAGCATATCCACCTTGTAGACCAGCTGGACATTAATGTGGAAAGGGATTTAGCTCCAGCAGATGTCCCTATTACAACACTGAAAGGCTGAAAAGCACAATCTGAAGCATTAACATAGGGACACCGGCACCCCTCCTTCTGACAGCCAGTCTGTTGAATTTTATATCTCATGACAGACCAAAGAATATTCCCCCTCAAGTGTCTTATTATGAGACCCATTCGCTTTACTTCTGATCAGTATATTTTAATAGTAATATTTTGTATGGTTGACATTTAAATTGATATGTATGGATTGTTAATAAGACTTTGTATATTTGCATATAAACTTATTTATTCACATTTTTATAGGCCAAATCTGACTACATGGGTCTTGCAATTAAGCGTAATAATCTTGTATATGTGTACAACCTGGGTAAAGGAGATGTTGAGATTCCATTGGACTCAAAGCCTGTCAGTACATGGCCATCATACTTCAGTCTTGTGAAAGTAGAAAGGTAACATGCTTTAATGGGGTTTTCCAAGAGATATATATGTATATTTTAAACAGATAGACAAAAAATGTGGTGAAATTAATTTTTCTAATTGAGACAGGAATAAACATTTCCTACCCTTTTGCAGAAATGTGTGACCAACACATCTCTGTTTCAATCACTTTCTTACTGGTCCTGATCATGTGCCATTCTTTGTCCACATGACTTCAAGTGTTAGCCACACCCTCCATGAATGTGATGTCATCACTGATGAAAGCAGCATTTGTCTTTATTGACTGCCAGAGCAACCAGAAAGAGGTGGGGGCTGGTACTGACCACCAGACAAGCCAGCACCTGGTTCTCAGCAGTGATTAGAGGCAGCAAGGTAGACAATCACATTTTTTTATATTATTTATTTTTAACAATTCTAGCCTCTCCCCTCCCATCAGGCAGGCATTCTTCCGTGAGTGGTCATGGGGTTATATGGACACCTATGGGCTGGCAGTATGGTAGATGCATAGGATGAGAGAAGGGGACAAGTATTATGTGCAAAAGATGTGAATGCTTTATCATTAGCATTATGCAGGGAAAACTGCATGTTTTAAAAAGCATGTGTGTATTTCAAAAACTGCATCCATTTTTTTAAAATCGCATTTGGTTTGCTGATAAAAACATATACTTGTTTTTTGTTTTTATCCGTGTGAACACAGCCCTACTGGAAAGTGTTGTATCATGGGACCAGATTGTGTGACTGTGCTTTACAGACATTCTCAGTAAATATATATATACAGATACACTTGCATATTCTTAAATACTATATATACACATACATTCGCATATATATGGGTAAATACATAAACTGAGATACATACGTGCATATATATATATATATATATATATAGTATATAGATGTATGCATATGTAACTATATAATGTGTGTGTAAATATATAATATATAATATATATATATATATATATTTATATATATTTAGTATGTAAATATGCACACATATATAAGTAAGTATACTGGGCGTGAATGAAAAACTGCTAGTAGGTGCAGTGGGCGGATGCTGGGTAGGGCTGCCTGGAAAAGCTCTGACACTCCCAGAACCAGGATCTGGAAACCAAGAGTATTGCATGAGCCTGAAAATATGAGGAAGTGGAAAAAGTAAAAGTGGTCCAAACACACATAAAGGCGCTCAGTTATGTTTATTCATCCATATGACAAGCATTTCCTGCCTTTAGTCACATTTTCTTAGTCCCAGAAAACCCCTTTAGGCTTGGTCTCCACGTGGCGTTTTAGAGTCACTGTGTAGTGGAGTGGATTCTAGTGAATTCCATCCCCACTGTGCGGTAAAATACGCACAGCGGACACACTGCGATTTCCAAAACCATTGCGGTTTTGGAAATCATAGCATGTAAATTATATCTACAGTAATGCTGGCAGTTTCCCTATAGGTACAATGGAAGCAGAAAGTCCGCAGAGGAAACTGCTGCAAACTTTCTGTGAAAAGCGCTGCGGGACAAACCATGATGCATTGCTGCCGTGTTTTTTACTTTAGGCTAAAGCCCCATGTAGCGAGCTTCAGACAAAAATTGCTATGGAAAAGACTGCAGCGGAAACTCATTGCGTTTTTTTCCGTAGAGTTTTTCACAGAAAGTCCACAGAGGAAAACTCTGCTTCTATTATACCTATACAGAAAACTCCAGCATTTCTATAGGTATAATTGACATGTTGCAATTTGCAGGTACTGAACAACGCAGTGTTTTTTGCCACGGCATTTCCACTGTGGCCAAAATTCTGCGTTCTCGCATGGAACAAACATAAGATAAATGGTGAGATTGTTGCAGCAGATTGAATGATGCTGGGAACAGAAAATTATAGTATGTAAATAAATGTGAGATGGAAATAGTGTATTTTTCTGCAGTGTGTGGATGGGATTTGTTTACGTGATGTAGGGCCCCGGCCTGAAAGTACTACACAGAACGTATCTGACACCTTCAAAGTTAAGTACATTATATCCATGCCATGAAGGGAAATGTTTTAGAGAATGTGGTGAAACTGGGTGAAAGATAAATATGTGGTGGACACTGCAAAATTATTACAGGCTGCATAGAGCTTCAATAGGCTCCCGGCTGCCATGGCAATGGATCACCAGCCCTGGATCTTTTTAAGTGGGCTGGCAATCCTTTGACTGAGGCACTGGGGGCCTTAATGCCCTCGTTCCTCCTCCTTGAGTTCCTGAGCAGCCACCATATTTAAATACCCGATTTCCGCTGTACTATTACGTCAGATGTAGGGAAAGGGTTAATACAACCAGTATTATATTGTATGGATATTATGTTATGTTGTGAAAAAATAGAAGCTATCAGATATCATAGAAGAGAAAACTTTACTGGGATCCATAAATTAATTTTATTTACAATGGCGAAATTAAGAAATTATGTTGCATTGTAATAGGGACTGGGGGCAGAGTGGTAAGGGTGGGAGGGTTGGTGGAGTGGTAAAAGAAATAATATGTTGTTGTATTGTTTTTCTGGAATTGGAAACATTTAAAAGAAAAAAAGATAAATGGTGAGATGTATGCAATGATCTGTTGTTTCACATAAAAGCCTGTTGTCCCAAAATTGCACAAAATGTACTGACCATATTTGTGGATCATTTAGAATCCTCTAGATTTTGAGAGGCAGGAACTATTGTTACATGTAACAAGAATTACAAATGATCCACAAGGAAAATGCACTGGCAGTCCCTGTTAGGAGTATAGATTAGATATTGTAGTGCCTGTCTGTGTCCTGATGGTTTAGAAAGGCCGACCTGCTGTTATGCTTCTGCAAAAGCGACATCTCCCTAAGGAGACTTAATACCCCTTCTGACCCATGTCAGAAGACAGTCACATCCTTCAGATATAGAACTCCATTTCTTTTACCTACATTGATCAATTATATGAGCGCAGATATCTTTTATATAAAATACTATAGTATGAAAATAAGACAAAAAGATAATATTAGTGATACAGCTATTGAATAACCAGGACAGTTATATTCACAAACTTTCAGAGCACAGAGTCCCCATACAGCAGGTAATATAATTTATTTAGTAATCTAATATAAGTATTACTCCTATAATACCTGTGTCTGTTTTCGCATAAACATATTTTACATCCATAGATTTTTCTAATGCATCACAACAATATTCTTACTGTATGAAGTGCAGGTCCTAGAAGATATAAGTGCATTTCAATAAATTAGAATATCATCAAAAAGTTTTTTTTTTTTTTTTTTAGTAATTCAATTGAAAAAGTGAAACACATATAATATATTGAGTCATTACAAACAGAGGGAAGTTTTTCAAGTGTTTATTTATGTTAATGTTGATGATTATGGCTTACAGCCAAAGAAAACCAAAAGTCATTATCTCAGAACATTAGAATAATTAACCCAAAACACCTGCAAAGGCTTCCTAAGCATTTAAAAAGGTCCCTTAGTCTGGTTCAGTAGGCAACACAATCATGGGGAAGACTGCTGACTTGACAGATGTCCAGAAGGCAGTCACTGACACACTCCACAAGGAGGGTAAGCCACAAAAGGTCATTGCTATAGAAGCTGGCTGTTCAGAGTGATACATCAAAGCATATTAATGGATAGATGAGTGGAAGGAAAAAGTGTGGTAGAAAAAGGTGCACAAGCAAGCGGGATAACCGCAGCCTTGATAGGATTGTTAAGAAAAGGCCATTCAAAAATTTGGGGGAGATTCACAAGGAGTGGACTGCTGCTGGAGTCATTGCTTCAAGAGCCACCACACACAGACGTATCCAGGGCATGGGCTACAAGTGTCGTATTCCATGTGTCAAGCCACTCATGACCAATAGACAACGCCAGAAGCGTCTTACCTGGGCCAAGGAGAGAAAGAACTGGACTGTTGCTCAGTGATCAAAGGTGTTGTTTTCAGATGAAAGTAAATTTTGCATTTCATTTGGAAATCAAGGTACTAGAGTCTGTAGGAAGAGTGGAGAGTCTACACCACATTGGAAGACCTGCAGGAAAATGTCCCCCTAATTCTGTGCACCTGTTGTGACTGTGGGATAGGTACACTGTCAGCGGTGTGGATGTGCTTGCAGGTCATGCACCTTTTATGTAGGCAAGGTGAGGTGCCATTTTCAGTTGGGGCCTTCAGGGCACTCCGGACGATAATACGCCTCAGGTTTGGTGGTTGTCGAAAGGAAAGGAGAGGGGGGACGGATATGTCCTGAGTCTTTGTCCTGAGTACAGGTTGGAGCTCCCTGGCAATCCTTCGTAGGATCTCCAGCTGTGGGTTGTAGGTGACGACTAGGGGCACTCGGGCTTCTTTCTGGGTCTTTTTATATGTGAGCAGACTGTCTCTGTTAATGGCTGCTGCTTTGTTTAATTGGTTGTCTGTTACTTTTGGTTTGTATCCCAATCTGAGAAATTTCATCCTCAGATCCAGGAGGTGCTTGTCCAGGTCTGTTTTGTCGGAGCAAATACGATTGTATCGTATATCCTGGCTGTAGATGATAGATTGTCTTGTGTGCTTGGGGTGGAAGCTGTCGTTTCTTAGGTAGGCCGTTCTGTCAGTGGGTTTGTGGTATATTGATGTGAGTAGCCGGTGGTCTTTGATGTATATTGTGGTATCCAGAAAGTGAATTTCACTCCCTGAATAGCTAAGTTTAAGGTTGATGGTAGGGTGAAAGTCATTGAAGTCATTATGGAATTGAAGTAGGGCCTCCTCACCTGCAGTCCAGATGACAAGGATATCATCGATATAACGAAGGTAAATCATAGGTTTGGTGGTGCATGTTGATAAATATGCTCCTTCCAGTTCTGCCATAAAGAGATTTGCATATTGGGGTGCACATCTGGTCCCCATTGAAGTTCCCATTCGCTGTAGATATAGATCCTCTCCAAAGGTAAAATGGTTGTGGCTAAGGATGAATTGTATGAGCTGTGTTACTGGTTCTGTTGGGAGGTTTTGTTTTGCCAGGTGTACCCGACATGCTGCAACTCCATCCTTGTGGGGAATGTTGGTATACAGGGATTCCACATCCATGGTGGCCAAAATGATACCCTCAGGTAGAGGGCCCAGGGCATTCAGTTTGTTAAGAAGGTCAGTGGTTGCCTGGATATAGCTTGGAGTATCCCTGACAAGGGTTTTTAGGAGATTTTCCACCCAACCTGAGATGTTTTCTGTCAGAGTCCCAATGCCAGAAATGATAGGTCTCCCAGGGTTGCCATCTTTGTGTATCTTTGGGAGCATATAGAAGCAGCCCGGCCTGGGATCTTGTGGGATAAGTCCTTTTACCTGATTCTGGATCTGGATTGGAAACCTCTTGATCATACTCTTTAGTTCTTTCATATAGGCTTCTGTGGGATCACTTCCAAGTTTGGAGTAATGGATGGGATTTGACAGTTGCGTGTTTGCTTCCTGGATATAGTCTGAGGTGTTCATTATGACTATTGCGCCCCCTTTGTCAGCTGGTTTTATTATTATATCCTGATTTTCTTTCAGTGAAGTAATAGCCTTCTGTTCCTGCAGGGTTAGGTTATGCGCCTGTTTCTTTTGTTTCTCCAGGATTTCTGATTTTACTTTGCTTCTGAAACAGTCAACATATTTATCCAGTTCTGTGTTCACAGAATTAGGGGGACATTTTCCTGCAGGTCTTCCAATGTGGTGTACCTCATAATGTGTGTGTGTGCAATGTCCTACCACAGGCCTCTATGTGGGGGAAACAGGGCAGAGACTTAGTCAACGAATGAACTCACATAGATCCAATATTAATAACAGCAGAACCGATCTCCCAGTGGCCGCACATTTCCGGAGAAAAGCACTCTATTGAAGATTTGCGGGTTGTGGTTTTAATGGGACATTTTAAGACGCAGGAGCAAAGGAAAGAATCAGAATACAAGTTTATGCAAAAATTTCAAACTCTGCAATTTGGACTTAATATTCATGCCAGCTTCATGTCACACTATGTATGAACTGTGAGGGACACAAATCACCTCCTGATAGCAAACAGATAACAGATCCCTCTGTCACGCACCACAACTTTCCAGATTGTTTTTTGACCTGTTGTAAATAACTTCTCTACTTAGATTGCATTTTGTTTTGGTTTTTTTAAGGACTCTAAAATCCTTTGAAAACCATGTGTATAAAAATCTGTGAATTTTCAGTTCTTGTATCACACCATGTCTGATGAAGGGAGCTAGTACTCCTGAAAGCTTACTTATAAATATATTCAGTTAGCCTCTAAAAGGTATCGCCTGATTTCTTCACTCTTCCACTACTTTCAATGGCTAACACGGTACAACATTATACTACTATCATCCTTTCTATAGACAATTTATAGCTTATTGCAGGTGTTCTTGGCAGTTATACAGTATATGTTTGCATTAATAATAATAATGTATTAATAGATTGTTCATAATGCAGTTCCTTCATACTTCAGGCTAAGTTCCCCCAAACTGAGGGTAAATGTTATTAGAAAGATCTAATATGCATTTATTATGTTTCATAAACTGTTACATATACAGTCATATGAAAAAGTTTGGGCACCCCTATTAATCTTAATCATTTTTAGTTCTAAATATTTGGGTGTTTGCAACAGCCATTTCAATTTGATATATCTAATAACTGATGGACACAGTAATATTTCAGGATTGAAATGAGGTTTATTGTACTAACAGAAAATGTGCAATATGCATTAAACCAAAATTTGACCGGTGCAAAAGTATGGGCACCTCAACAGAAAAGTGACATTAATATTTAGTAGATCCTCCTTTTGCAAAAATAACAGCCTCTAGTCGCTTCCTGTAGCTTTTAATCAGTTCCTGGATCCTGGATGAAGGTATTTTTGACCATTCCTCTTTACAAAACAATTCCAGTTCAGTTAAGTTTGATGGTCGCCGAGCATGGACAGCCCGCTTCAAATTATCCCACAGATGTTCAATGATATTCAGGTCTGGGGACTGGGATGGCCATTCCAGAACATTGTAATTGTTCCTCTGCATGAATGCCTGAGTAGATTTGGAGCTGTGTTTTGGATCATTGTCTTGCTGAAATATCCATCCCCGGCGTAACTTCAAATTCGTCACTGATTCTTGTACATTATTCTCAAGAATCTGCTGATACTGAGTTGAATCCATGCGACCCTCAACTTTAACAAGATTCCCGGTGCCGGCATTGGCCACACAGCCCCAAAGCATGATGGAACCTCCACCAAATTTTACAGTGGGTAGCAAGTGTTTTTCTTGGAATGCTGTGTTTTTTGGACGCCATGCATAACGCCTTTTTGTATGACCAAACAACTCAATCTTTGTTTCATCAGTCCACAGGACCTTCTTCCAAAATGAAGCTGGCTTGTCCAAATGTGCTTTTGCATACCTCAGGCGACTCTGTTTGTGGCGTGCTTTCAGAAACGGCTTCTTTCGCATCACTCTCCCATACAGCTTCTCCTTGTGCAAAGTGTGCTGTATTGTTGACCGATGCACAGTGACACCATCTGCAGCAAGATGATGCTGCAGCTCTTTGGAGGTGGTCTGTGGATTGTCCTTGACTGTTCTCACCATTCTTCTTCTCTGCCTTTCTGATATTTTTCTTGGCCTGCCACTTCTGGGCTTAACAAGAACTGTCCCTGTGGTCTTCCATTTCCTTACTATGTTCCTCACAGTGGAAACTGACAGGTTAAATCTCTGAGACAACTTTTTGTATCCTTCCCCTGAACAACTATGTTGAACAATCTTTGTTTTCAGATCATTTGAGAGTTGTTTTGAGGAGCCCATGATGCCACTCTTCAGAGGAGATTCAAATAGGAGAACAACTTGCAATTGGCCACCTTAAATACCTTTTCTCATGATTGGATACACCTGGCTATGAAGTTCAAAGCTCAGTGAGGTTACAAAACCAATTTTGTGCTTCAGTAAGTCAGTAAAAAGTAGTTAGGAGTATTCAAATCAATAAAATGATAAGGGTACCCAAATTTTTGCCCCGGTCAAATTTTGGTTTAATGCATAGTGCACATTTTCTGTTAGTACAATAAACCTCATTTCAATCCTGAAATATTACTGTGTCCATCAGTTATTAGATATATCAAATTGAAATGGCTGTTGCAAACACCCAAATATTTAGAACTAAAAATGATTAAGATTAATAGGGGTGCCCAAACTTTTTCATATGACTGTATACAGCAAAGATAAATACTATACTGTAATAAGTTCTACCCATCTATAAGACTGTGGAAACTGTAAGAATACTTGTCATCCTGTGATATGATATTAATATGAATTCATTTTCTGACAGATTGGGAAGACATGGCAAAGTTCTCTTAACTATCCCTAGTGAGAGCAGCACAGCAGAGGAAAAGTTCATTAAGAAGGGTGAGGCTTTTGGAAGTGATTCTTTGCTTGATCTTGATCCCCAAAACACAGTCTTCTATGTTGGTGGAGTACCGGAAGGATTTAAGGTATTAATTGTATATACAAACTCTAGTTCTGTGAATAATGCTAAGACTATTTATGTAGCATGTCATTCTAATACACTTATCAATACAGCACTGTGGCGCACACAGTGGAGTCATTCTCAGAGAAGCATGCTATCAGTGCAGATGGTACTTGCTGTCTGTTGCTGTTTACAAAAGCAGCGAAAGTGAAATAAATACTGTTAGGCTAAGACCCCATGTAGTGCCCAGCAGCAAAAAAGCATTGCCGCTGCAGTTTTTCCCACAGCGCTTTTCACAGAAAGTCCGCAGAGGTTTCCTCTGCAGACTCTGTGCTTCCATTATACCTATAGGGAAGCCGCCGGCATTTCCGTAGGTATAATTGACATGCTGCGATTTCCGAAACTGTGACGTGTCCACAGAGCATATTGTCCCGCACTGTGGGGTTGGGTTTCGCTAGAACCCCATCCACTATACAGTGACTGTAAAACGCCACATGGGGCCCCAGCCTTAAAGAGTTTAATCACTTGGGATTTTGTGAAATAATTTTGTTGTGAATTTTTATACTTAGAATTAAAAATGCATGCAATGTTCCGTATGCTATTCACAAAAATTTTCAGCAAATGCATCCACAGGAGTGCTAAATACTCAGTGTTCCATTGTGCAGCCTTTGCTTGTCTTTATTTTACTTGCTGCTTCTTGTTTTACTGTTATTTACATGCAGTGAATCTGTGGACAAACTACATTTCTCCCATGATTGGATAACCCCTTTAGGTCGGGGGCCCCATGTTGCGAAAAACGCAGTGTTTTTGAAAATCGCAGCATGTCAATTATACTTACGGAAACGCTGGCATTTTCCCTATAGGTATAATAGGTTCATAAAGTCTGCAGAGGAAAACTCTGCGAAATCATAATGAAAAACACTGTGGAAAAAAACATGATTAGTTTCCCCCGTGGTCTTTTCTGTAGTGTTTTTTTGCTGCGGCTCACTATGTAGGGCCTTAGCCTTAACCTTTTTAAGGTTACAAGTACACACATATCCTGATATATTTGATATATATCCTAATGTAATTATAAGGGCTCAGCTTGATCTAAACATGTAGTACAACTTTTAGAAGTACAAAAACTAGGGATTTATGAGAGGTGTTATGATAAAAAAACAATACATTTAGTACTCAGTAAAATATTTTTTTATACCATGGTAGCGCACATTATCTCTGTGGGTTTATACTTGGAACACATAGGCACTTTGTGTACCACCACATGTGTCATTGAGACATCTCAATGTCAATGACCATCTTAAGTGGGTAGATGCAGCAGCAAGAAGTAAGCTCTTTCAAATGAGCATGTGTGACAGCTCCCTTCTTGTACAAGTCACAGAGAGCTGATACGTGACAGATTTATTGCTGATATTTATTTGCCTATCATTTACATTTGCTTGCTTGCCTTTCTTTCAGCTCCCAGACAGTTTGAATCTCCCCAGCTTTGTGGGTTGTCTAGAGCTTGCATCTTTGAATGATGATGTTGTCAGCTTGTACAATTTCCAGAAAAAGTATAACATAAATACAATCACATCACCACCATGTAGAAGGTAAGACTGGCTTTCTTAATTTTGTGTATATAAATTAAAACGTACAAACACAGAAATAACAGTACTTTGTGTCCTTAGTTATTGTATCATAAGAATTACCTGATAAACATGCAAAAGCAGTTTCCTTACCACAAGAAGTGATTCCATTAGGATATGTCCCCACTTCCTAACTGGTTGGGGTCTAACTGCTGGGACCCCCAGAATCCTGAAAATGAAGGTGCCTCAGTGCTAGCTGACTATATCAGGACACCCTCAGTTTTAGCCGTAACAATTTTTTTCCTTTTTTCGCTGTCACATTCTGAAAATCATAACTTTTTGATTTATTTTATCAATTTAGTTGTATGATAGCACACTGATCTGAGGAGTAACCGATAACTGAAATGGGGGCCTTCCTCCTAGCCCAAACCACTAACACTGAAACAAAATTTGCAAACCAAAAGAGGTATCTAAAATTCAACCTTTATTAAAAATTGTCTAAAATGTAAATAGGTACAGTATATCTGAGCAAATAGAATAAAATCATTAAGTGCTCTGGGCCACAAACAGCAGGGATTCTTACAAACACCATAGATAATGTGTCCCAGCCTGCCACACACTAGAAGAACATGGAAAAAAAAAATCCCTTTCATTAAAAATATTCAAAGGTTCAACAAATGTAAACTAGGAGACATTATAATACACAGCGGGAAAAATAAAATTAACCGTAGCCACAGTTACCACTGCACATGGGGGTCAGATAGATGGTCACCTACTACTAGAATGGCTTAGTGTATCTAATAAAGCAAAATCGTTTGTGCTAGCAAATATGTGGGAGTAATAATTCAAAAAAATGCTCCCATGTAGGTAGCAACGTGTGAACAATGCCCTAAATGTTCAAGTATATAAGAACACCCAGAGCACACTGTAAATGCTCAGTAGGAACAGTATAATGAACCGGTAAAACAGTTGCCTCTGCATATGGGGTCAGATACTTCCCATGTTGGTAGATGGTCACTATGCAATATATGTATGGTGTGTATGTATGATGCAGAACAAGAAGGGATTGCTGCTTCCCAGTCTGAATAAAGTGGTGATTAGAGGGTCAAACCCACTGTATTGTTTTCTATGAGACCACTGGGGAATAAGTTGTTGTGGTGAGAAACCCCTTCTAAATTACATGTAGACATCTAGATTAAAACTTGTATCATGTAATCCTTATTTTTTTACATTTGTTATATACCATCTTAATAACAACTTGCTTATTGCTCTGTGTAGAAATAGGTTGGCTTTTACCCAAAGTCGTGCAGCCAGTTACTTCTTTGATGGTTCTGGTTACGCCGTTATACGTAATATTGAAAAGAGAGGACGTTTTACCCAAGTCACTCGTTTTGACATTGAAGTTCGAACATCTGTAGATAATGCCCTAATCTTCTTAATGGTTAATGGAGTAAGTGCACATTTTGTGTTCTACTATTCATGGCGCATGATACTGTACCTGTATACTAAATGTTGTTTTATCTCCTAGACTAAGTTCTTTAGCCTGGAAATTCAAGATGGCTACCTGAGACTGTTGTATGACTTTGGATTTAGTCAAGGTCCAGTTCTTCTAGATGACTCAATGAAAAAAGCACAAATTAATGATGCAAGATATCATGAGGTACTTGAAGTCACACTATGATATTTGACAGCTTTTAAAGAGGTTGTCTTACGAAGACAACATCTGTTCATACTGTATACCTGCTCGAGATCCCCCTTTATGAGCCATAATATCCCATTCTGAACAAAGCTTAGCCATTTAAATATTCTATACTTTTAACTTCATTTTCCAGATTTCTGTAATTTATCACAATTCCAAGAAGATGATCTTGGTTGTTGACAGAAAACATGTGAAGAGTGTTGACAATGATAAGACCTCAATTCCATTCACCGACATATTTATAGGAGGGGCACCTTCAAACATTCTGCAGAGGTACGTTCATTTTATAATGCCCCACAGTGACCCACTCAGTATAATGCTCCACATTGAACCCACACAGAATAATGCCCCACGGTGGCCACGCACAGTATAATGCTACTCAGTGGCCGGAAGTCTTGGGTCACTTCATTAGTAGAGTTGGGCGAGCCCTAAGAGATTCATTTCGACAAAATATCTGTGAGGATCATATTCCCCCCGGGTTGGTTTGTGGAATTATTGTACTCTGGGTTTTCCTCAGATCTCAGAGAATAAGTAGAGGCCCTGGGGAGGTGAGAAAAACATAACAAACATTACTCACCTTGCCTCACTTCTCCTGGGAATCCTTTCAGCATCCGCGTCCTCTTCAGGCCTCTTGTGACATCATGCTCATCGGGGGTCACTGCTAAGGCCTGTTATTGGGCCTCAGCAGTCACATGGGGTGCGTTAACGCCATGAAGCACTGACCCAGTGTTATGACGTCAGCACTCCTGATGTGACCACTGAGGCCCAACCACTGCCCTTAGCGGTGACCCTCGGGGCATGTGGTATCAGTCAGAGGTCGGTAAAGGTCTGAAGAGGATGCTGGAATATCATTGGATGACCAGTAAAGGTGAGTATAAGTGTTTGTTATTTTTACTCACCTCCCCTTAGCCCACTGTCCGCTGAAGGCTGTGCAGTGCTCTGCTATAGATTGTTAGGAAAAAGATGCAGCGTAGAGCTAAGCAGTGAGTCCCAGCACCAGTCAAACCGAATCAGAAAGGTAAAAACCATGCTGAACGTCCCGTGCTCTCCCAACCGCACTGAACCCCACCCCCCAGAGATTCTCACCAGGGCCCCTGATGGTGGGGATGAACTTGGAAGCTACTGACGGGCAGAGCGGTACAGGTCAGAGAGCGCCGGACGCACAGCACACCACCAGACACAGCAGAACAGAAACCGGAATCACTTACCAGTAGTAGCAGGAGTAGGGATGTCAGTCTGCAGAGTAGAAAGCAGCAGATGGCGGCAGGCAGTAGATGGTAGCAGAGTTCCAAAGAGTAGTCGTACAGTCTGAGTCGTCAGCGTGAGGTTAGCGAAGTACAAAAGGGAAATCCAAATAGATGTGTCAGACAAGCCGGGTCGGTAACAGGAGTACAGAGCTGTACCAAATCGGAGTTCAGGAGGACAAAGTCTGAAGGCAAACCGGGGTCATTAGCAGGAGAGAAGAACAAGGTACAAAATCGGGAGGCCAGAAGGATAGTCAAACAACAGAAGCAGGAGGTCTAGGCAGGAGGTAACAGGACAGGAAATATGCAACGCTTACTACCAGGGGAAACTGAATAGCAAGCAATTACCTGGAGCGAAAGTCCCAAAAATAAAGGTTCCGACCAAGCACCTGCTCCGGGAGGGAATCCCGTGGCCCGAGCGGGGAAGGACCGGCAACTCCCTGCATACCGTCGCGGAGGTTCCAGCCTGCCTCCCTAGGGGCCAGAAGGAGCACTTAGAGGAGAGGACCGGCAATCCCCGCATCCCGCCGCGGAGGTTCTGGTCCGGCTCCTTACATAGATGTGGCTGCTGATCTTTATCAGCAGCCATATTAGGACTGTAGCGCAGCACTGCACAGCCTAATTACTACTGATGGCTCATGATCCCCGGCAGTCTTCACACAAACCTCCAGGGGGTCGCGACCCACAGTTTGGCAACCACTACCTTAATGTATACTGAATATAAAAAAATTATTTTATTAAGGGCAAAGTTTTGCTACTTGAGCAAAACTGAAATGATTTCAGTAGTAGATAAAATGTAAAATACTAAAACTGTACAAGGTTTACTCCATACATCTGATGTATTGTGTTGTACATGATGATTCACTTGTTATAATGTATAAGAAACATACATCAGCTAATATTTATGTCTCTACTGTATGTTCTGCAGTATGCGGACACATCTGGCTGCAGATATAGCCTTCCGAGGATGCATGAAAGGTTTCCAGTTCCAGAAGAAAGACTTTAATTTGTTAGAAGAACAAGACACTATTGGTATTAGTTATGGATGTCCTGAAGAGTCCTTAGTAAGTTACAATACATTATATGTAGAATATACTACACAACAAAATAGTGGAGGGAATTTACCACTAATTTTATGCTAGTTTCAGTTGTAAAAAGTTGCAATTTTTGGTAAATGGACAATTTTGCCTAGAAAATTGTGACTTTTGGGATGTTTTGCAACACACACTCCATTTTCCTCACTTTTCTGTGGAATAAATGGCACATATACAGAAGCGCTCTGAAGATCCCAAGCTGGAGCTGCTGTACTGCTTATGTGCTTGCTTCTGAAGCTCGCAATAAGCTGCAGTCCCGTTGTTCTAGGTGCCATGAACGTGTGAATATAGGGCCAGGTGAGAGTTCAGCTTAGCATCCTGGCCCTGTCACTCAACGAAGGGAGTGGGGAAGGAGGTGTATTCAGGTGAGCCTGACCTATCTGTTTTGCTGGTTTCATATGTTTCACCCTTGTGAAAGACTCCCTTTAAGATGTTATTTTGCATCAAGTTATCAGATTAATGTGAAAGTTTGTTACATCTGTATATTATTAACATAGCATCTGCCTAGGTGGTACTGAAGTAAAAGTTACAGTATTTCATATTTTCATAAGAGATATCTTGGGTTGTGTTTGAATGATTAAAGAATGAATTGAGAGAAGTATTAGCCCTTATTTATATAGTCTGTTGAAGCTTGCTGAAAGGGCTTATTTCCATTACATTCCATGAATGTCTATGGGTCTATTCACATTGCTATCTTTATGTCCGTAAAAACTGACAAAAATTGAGCATTTCGGTATTTTTTAGAGCCGTGAAAATTGGTCCGTCAAAAAAACGGACATGTGAAAAAACCCATAGACATGCATGTTTAAAAACAGCCATCTGATAGCCATTCGAAAAACAGCTGTCACATGGCCGTTTTTCACAGGCCCTTGTGTTTCCCTGAAAGGAGAAGGGACATAGCAAACTTGACTTGAGGCATTACCTCTCCATCCCCATTACTGGAAAATGCTAATTTGAATAATGAACAAAAGTACTTTTATAAGTTATTGAAAAAATGCTGTAATGTAAGACAGACAGTTTTGGACAACTGGCAAGATGCTGTGCCAGTTCCTGGTGATGGTTTATGGGGCAAAATCGTAGTGACAGGTTCCCTTTAACTCTCCATAAATGACAATTTAAGAAAGTTATTCAAAAAGTATGAATACTCATTTAATGCTTATATATCTCAATATACCTGCAAATACAATAAATCACCTTATCTCCATTTAATCCTAGATGTCCCGCAGCTCTTATTTTAATGGGCAAAGTTTTCTTGCCTCCAGTCAAAAATTGGCACCATTTGATGCTTTTGAAGGGGGTTTTAGCTTTAAAACGCTACAGCCAAGTGGATTGTTGCTTTATCATTCTGATGGGGTGAGTAGACATGTATCATACTGATTGTAATCATGTTTCTCATATATAGTATATAGGAATAATGAGCTCCAAAGATGTGTTTTGTAACACTGTTGTCATTATGAAATGATCCATAATTCAGTGTGTGTCCCTGCTGTACAGTAGTTTTAACAGTACTCTTAGCAGCACTGCTCAATATATATTCAGAAACTGTCATGTAAATCAGTATTGGTCTGCCATCTAAGTGCAAAGCATTTCAACTCTGAGCAATAAATAATATTAGATATGGGACCCCCTTCTCATGATCACATCCCCACCAATCAGAAATGTACTGAATTACTTATTCTGTGAATGCCTGAGAAGCTTAAATCTTGGAACAACTTTCCAGGACTAAGACATTGGAAGGGGTGCTGGGTATTTGACCTCGGTCATCAATCAGCTGTTTGAAGACATTGCAGCATTCAGAAACTACTTACCAACCACAGCTCCATACACTAAATAATATATGTGCCTGGCATTGCAGAGCAGCAACATTCACTTGAATGGGACTGAGCTGTTAGCAGACCATGTTATCAGTGAATGCAGGATACACTTCCTAGAAAACCCCTTAAATTAATATGTTCACCCCAGAACACTATTTCAAAGTTTTTGTAGTCATAAATTGTATTTATTATACAGTGCATATCAATAATGCTGCTATGTACGGTACATATACATAATGTAACTATGAAATATACATGTGAATAGTACTGATGTATACAATACAAATAAACACTCCTGCAATATCATACAAATAAATTGTGTCACTATACTATACACATACATAGTACTGCAATCTCCACATGTAAATACTACCACTATAGTGAACAGGCATATATACTGTACAAATAAATGATCAAACTATTTTTTTTTTTTTTAATAAACCTTGTATAGAACAACTTCCTAGTGATCCACCAGATTGTTTTTATGCTCTTGATAAAGGGGTTTTCCACTCCGAAACACGTTGTGCCTATCCATACAATAAAAGCAAGTTTCAACTATTACCTATTTTGACCAGGGGTTATTTCCCACGAGCGTGGGACTGATTTCGCATTCTTTGGTGTAACCAGAGATGCCATTTGCTGACCTGTAGACGTCACGAACCCACCGTTGTAGAAACACACCTGCTGCCACCCTAACCTTGGTTAAACACTACAAATCATCACGTGAGAAGGCGGAGGGCTAAACCGGTCTCTACTCTATCTATTGTGAGAACTTCACACAACGTGCCTCTCGGCGTCTGTCTTCCTCTTTTGAACACCACTATATGGGACAGTGACTGACAATATAACTGTAAAGCGCTGTGAAATATGATGGCGCTATATAAGTAAGCATACTAAATAAATAAATAATGCTGCCCAAAACTGAACATAAAAATAATCACACTACCCATACACACAAAGTATATCCTTATAGACTAATACTAAACACATAAATACTACCATTGCTCTGTATATGTAAATAATGCTGCTAATACATAAATAAACTGTACCTATATAAAATATTACTATTTTGTACATATAAGACTCTGTTCTTACCTGTGTCACGGCTTCCATTGGTAAAGACATTTTTCCTTTTTGGAGATGATATTGGCCTTCTGTATATCGGCCTCATATTTTTATTTGTAATAAAGCTGAAAGATATGTTGCCACAACCTGCACTTTCCCAACTACAATTTTCAACTATAATATGTCGATATTTTTTGCTGAGTGTGCTTATGTAAACATATTTTTTAACTTTTTTTATTTGTTTTACTTTCAGACGGATGTTTTTTCAGTTTCAATGGATAAAGGTGCTGTTATCCTAACTGTACAAGATATAAAAGTGCAGTCGAAAAACAAGCTGTACAATGATGGGCACAATCACTTCATTGTTGCTTCAGTGTCACCAACAAGGTACAGTGTGTGTTGTCCATCAGTGAATTTGCATTTCTTACCTTTAACTTACAATATATTTTGTGTTCATTATATTTTCACTTATGCATTTACCATAATAGTCATTAGTTTTGAATATTTCCCTTTAATCGTATATCTCCAACTTCAACTTGTATTATTGCAGCATAGGCATAACATTACTATAATATGTGCTGGATACTGTAAAAGAAGAATTGGCCTCCAGGTTCTGTAGTTTTCCACCAGCTATCTAAAGTGTATGGAATTCTTAAAGAGGAATTTGTAGCAAGAACAGGTCCTTTTAAATTAGGTTTCCTATTTTCCTATTATGCCTACCAGTACCGCACCAAGGTACGGTACTTTAGTTTGTAAGGTGAAATAAGAGGTGTAGATTTGCTGTGGGTCACCTAAAGGTTTGTTTGGAGATAGATAGTCTTTATACAATCCGCAGCAGGCTAAGAATGCCACACTATAGACCAGTGGTTCTCAACCTTTTCAAGTGAAGTACTCCCTGTCCCTAGTGAGAAAACGTCCCAATGAAGTACCTCCAAAGTAGTAATCACTTATAAATGTTAATAAAATAATGCTTCGTTAACATTATGTAATGGCCCCCTCAGTGCCCCCACACTCAGTAGAATATCCACATCAGTGCCCTCATATTCAGTACTATGGCCCCATCAGTGCCCCCCACATATAGTATAATGGCCCTGACACTTCAGTGCTCCATATGTAATATAATGGCCCCCACATGAAATATAATGGCCACCACGGGTGCAGATTAAGGGTACCATGGGTCTCAGGCTGTTAAGAAAGCGCATCCCCCCATTCATGCCAAATATCCCTGTGACAGAATAATGTCCCATAGTGGCCCCCACACTGTATAATGTATCATAGCGGCCTTCCACGCAGTATAATGTCCCATAATGGACCCCAAACAGTATAATGTCCCATAGTGGCCCCTCCACACAATATAATATTCCATAGTAAACCCCATATAGAATCATTTTCCATAGAGGACCTGCACACAGGATAATGTCCCACAGTGGCTCTTCTATACTGTATAATGTCCCATAGCAGCCTCCATACAGTATAATGTCCCATAGTGGCTCCTCCAAACCGAGGGGCCCCTTCATTAATAAAATTTAAAAAAAAAATCCCACATACATATGGATTATCTAACTATTTTGGGTTGACCGAACCCAAAATTTTGGGGGTTCATAACCCACAAACTACTATTATTCTTTGGGGACTCTTCAGACCCTCATAGGTTAATTAGCGGAGGCCCAGAGAAGGTGACTAAACATTACAAACAGTGTTACTCACTTCCCCTGGGCTCCAGCACTGCTTCTATGCTCTTCTGACCTCCAGAGATAACGTCAGGGATCGGCAGTCATGTTGTTCACATAGCGTAATACTGCTATGACACTATGCTTCTTCGCGCCATGTGACCCACGTGATCCCTGATGTCATCTCTGCATGCTGGAAGAGCATGGGAAGCAGGCACCCAATATTTGTTGTTTTTTTCACCTCCCCTGGAACTCCGCTAATTATACTACGAGGGTCGGAAGAGACCCTCGGAGTATAATAGTAGTTTGTGGGTGGCGAATCCCAAGAACTACTATTAGGGGTGGGGGGGCTTTCACCACATCATGTACCCCTGAGGATAGCTGGACGTACCCCCAGGGGTACGCTTAAAGCACCTTGGGAACCACTGCTCTAGATTAACCAATTTAAACACATAACAGAAAACTATCAAGGCAGTAGAAAGGTTTGTAGTTCTCTGGATTTATATAGCTCACACAGCATTTTTTAGACTGATGATGATACCGTGATGTACTATTATGTCAGTCTGTGTAGTGTTTCTAGCATAAATGTTTCTAGCTAGGTTACTGCAATGGTGATGAGAAAGCAATAGAGGAAAAGCATAGTCTAGAGAGGTAGAGCATTTTATGTTAAAATGTGCAGAGCAGAATCTAATCAGATATGCCAGTGGTTGAAAGGGTATATAACTATAGGGGTCGTAGTGGTCGCAGCTGCAACCAGTCCCAGAAGCGAAGGGTCCCACATGTCACCCGTAACACACAAGGGCTTTATAAACATCTTTGATCTCCTTTCTGATTTGCTTTGATGGCTGGTAGCCTGGGCATCATAAATGTATGACCCCTGCCCTCTAGATAGCTGGAGTGAAAAGACTTATGTTACACAGCCTTTCAGTGTCAGAAAGGAGAAAATTAGCCTTCATGACAAAAATATCAGTTCATCATCAGTATAGTCAAGAAGGAATTCTGTGGAGCAGACTGTGGCACAATAGGGTGAATGATTATCATGTGGGTAATTATGCAAAGCTTTTGTCCAAAAACATGTTGTGAACAGGTTTTCATGACGGTTTGGGCCCAGATAGAAAATGAAAGTGTAATATAAATGCTGCTAAAAACAAGTGGTTGTGAGGGGTCCCAAGCAGAGCTTTTGCAGCAGGGCCTGTAAGCTTTTAGTTACACCTCTGCTTCCAACACCGACCCTGCCTCCTTCTCTATATGCTGCATATTACCTTTTTATGGTGCTGTGAGTATAGCTACTAGGGGAGCAGATCATGGTCATGGATCCAGTCCAACAGCATTTGTGCCTCTCTGTGTGGTAAGCACTGCTGTGAAAGGGTATGTAACTAACTGCCAGAAACAAAAAAACCTTGGTGAAAAAAGAAACCCCGACTTCTATTACAACATTTTTGTAACCATGTTTTGGCGGGATATGTTGGAACGTCTGGTCCAAGTAATAGTCATCTGCAGAATGTTTAGTCTGACAAATTGTTAGGATTAGTGAAAATGGAGCTACAAGTGTCATGTAAGTTACCAGGACTGTTATTAATTTCACTCTGGTCCGTCAAATGCATGTTTCTTGCTGATTTGTAACAGACACTTATTGTGCATTTGCTTCTGAAATGATCCACATCAGCACAGCCAAAATTGAATAGAAACCACACACCAGACCCTTTGAACACTTACAGATCCTAGTCTAGACCATTTAAAGGGAACCTGTGAGGTCAATAAGGGACACTAAACCACCCACAGGCCCTTATGGCCCAGTGGTTTAGTTTCCCATATAGACCAGAAGCCTGCATTGAAAAAAACAAACCTAGATTGTGCGCTGAAGACTTTGTTTACTTTTCTGGCTTCACTGAAGACCGGCACTGACACCGGGAGTACAGGAGTCAGGTACTAAATGATTTTTATGTACAGATGGCATTAAGAGAGAGCCAATAAGGACCTGTGGGTGGTTTAGTGTCTCAGATCACCCTGAAAGGTTCCCTGAAAAAGTCATCTCTCACATGGAAAATGCAGTGCAATCTGCATGCAGCATATTATAGAGCAGGAAGAGCTGGCAGCAGGTTATAAACAGAGGGTGTATAAACTGCATATCAGGAGGTCCTTAGGATAGGCCATCAATATTAGATATGCAGGGGTCCGGGGCGTGGCTAGCGCGACTACGGAGCGGCAGCATGTGAGCTGAGCTCCGACGAGGACTCCTATAATCCTGCCGATATCCTGCTTGTGTCCGGGCTCTGGTGACCGCTGAACACCCCATCTTCTCCTGCGCTTCTCCTGCGCGGGTCTTCGGTCCGGTGGCTGTCCTGAACATCGCGGCGGCTGTGCCGGGCGGTGGAGATCCGTGCGGGCGGTGAGCTGCGGTGGCCATCTTGCCCGCGTGGTGGGCCTGCGGTGACCGGCTGTGTAGCTTGCCTGGGCTCTGCGGTGGAGCACTGGGTGACAGGGGACTGGGGCTGCCGGCCTGGGTGCCCTGGGCCTCTACTTTGGGGTACCTACCCACAGAAACAAACTGGCCCTCTGATAACACCTCCTGGCAGCTGATGTGCCATATCTTGGTCCTCTGCTACTATCTACAGGTTGTATTGTGGACATTGCTAGATATAGTCTCTCTGATAACACCTACTGGCCAGCATGGTAGATGCCACTATGGACTGATCCTCTGATAACACCTATTGGCTGCTTTGTCTGGCGAATGAGTACTGTATCCTGATCCTCTGTTACTATCTATTGGCCGCATCGTGGACACTGCTGGGGGCTGTCCCTCTGATAACACCTGTTGGCTGCATGGTGGATGCCGCTATAGCCTGACCCTCTGATAACACCTATTGGCTGATTTATCTGGCTATTGAGTACTGCATCCTAATCCTCTGATACTACCTACTGGCTGCTTGGTGGTCACTGTTGTTGTCTTGCCATGAGTCGCCAGTCTAAAGGATCGGCTTCTGAGCGTCTCCGGGGATTTGCCAGGGAGCAGCTGCAGCGCAGCCCGCCGGCACTGGATCCACCGTCGGCGGCATCTCCTGCTGAGGACGCGGAGCCCACGTTGCGACAGGTCACGATTCAGTTGCTTGAGGCGATCCAGTCCAGCACCTCGTCCCTCACAGGTAAAATTGAGGAAGTCAAGATTGATGTGGGCCTTTTGCGTCAAGATTTTCAGACCTTACGGGGTCGAGTGAAGGAGGTGGAGGATCGCATCTCTCTCTTAGAGGATAATTCAGCCCCAGTACCGGCGAGGCTTGCTGCACTGGAGAGTTCGGCTGAGTTGTGGACGCAGAGAGCGGATGATCTTGAGAACAGACTCCGTCGCAACAACCTGCGCATTCTTGGCTTGCCGGAACGGTCAGAAGGAGCTAATCCGTGTGAGTTTATGGAGAGGTGGTTGAGAGAAACTCTACCGGAGGCCAAGTTTTCTCCTGCCTTTGCCGTGGAAAGGGCCCATCGAGTTCCTGCCAGGCCGCCTCCTCAGGGTGCCCCTCCGAGGCCGCTGTTGGCCCGTCTTCTCAGCAGTGGGGATCGAGATGCAGCGCTGCGGGCAGCACGTCAACTTGGAGAGATTAAATTCAACAGTTCATCTATCTCCATTTTTCCCGACTTTTCTGCGGCACTACAGAAGACTCGTGCCACTTTTGTCAATGTCAAGCGTCGACTGCGGGAAAGTTCCATTCATTACTCCATGGCTTATCCTGCACGGCTCCGTGTGATCCATGAGGAGAGGGTTATTTTCTTCACATCCCCGCAGGAGGCGGAAGACTGGCTGAACCTACTGCCTCGACCTCCCAGACGGTAACAGGGTATATGATGACTGGTGGGGGGGCCCCCTGTGGCCCAGCCCCCGCTAATGACTGTTATTATTGCTTGCGGTTGCCTATGGACTTTTCATAATGATGGGTGTTTGGCTGCCCCATGGGCACCGGCCAAGAATTTTTCTGTTTAGGGTCCCTTTGGAGATTCACATTATAGTGATAGTTTATTGCTTGTGCTTTTTAGTTTGAAGATAGTGCCCTATTACCATACCATCTTGGGTACACACCCCCCAACCAAGGCCAGTTGGGTAGGAGCAACTAGACTCTCCCAAAGGGAAGCCCCATGGTTACCAAGTGGGAAAGCGCAAGTCCTCGGCCGGCCGGGGGGAGGGGGGGGCGGGCCCCCCAAAGATAGGACGACCCAAACCCGGGGGGGCGGGAAACCCCACCCACCCCGCCCTGATTGGTGTCTCAGGAGCACATCTAACCTGCGACCTCCAAACCGGGCCAGGGCCCCCCCCCATCGGGTGCCCCCGGTCCCGCAGGCTCCGCTGGGAGCCGGGCCTCACTGTTAGGGACCCTGATGGGCGTTATGTGTTTGTGCAGGCCTGGATAGAGTCTAAACTTTATGTCATCCTAGGACTTTATTTGCCACCTGCATCTGACTTTTCAGTTTTACATGAAGCAGCCCACTTTGCGGCTAAATTTCCTGCCGCTACAGTGATTTGCATGGGAGATCTTAATAAATTAATGGATGCTTCCCTAGATAGATTAAATGTAGGTGCCCCTGCCCCTTCTGGTGCCCACCCTACTCCCCTGGCCCAGCTTGTACAGGAAGTGGGTTGGCATGATCTCTGGCGTCTTAAATATACACAGGCCCTGGTGTTCTCCTGTCATTCTGCCACTCATCACTCTCTGTCCCGTATTGATCATGCACTAGGTAATATTAAGGCATGTTCCCTTTTGCTTAACATCTCATATTTGCCCAGGGCAACGTCTGACCATTCTCCGTTGCTGCTGGAATTTGGGGATACTGACCTCTCTAGACCTTCTCATAACTGGCATATTCACCCCTTTTGGCTCAAGCTGATAGCAGTGCATGACCGTATTCCGGATCAGTTGCAAGCCTTCTTAGATATTAATTCCCCTACCACCACACCTACTATCTTATGGGAAACTATGAAAGCATATTTGAGGGGATGTCTCAAATCCTCTATTTCATACATTAAAAGAGAATCGTCTTCCCTTGAGAGAGACTTAGCTGAAAAATGTGCATTGTTGGAGGCCGCGTAAATAGCTAATCCTACTGATGACTCCAGAACCGAGTGGCTTCAACTGGGTAGGCAATATCTACATGTTCTACATGAAAAGACCCGCAGGTCTCAATTTTTCACTAAACAACGATTTTATGAGTTGGGTAATCAGTCTAGTAGCCTTTTAGCCCATCTTATCCATTACAACACAGCCTCTCCAGCAATTTTGAGAATTAATTCGATGGACGGGGATGCCCTATCTGATAATGCGGCCATCCGTGACCGTTTTCATCAATATTTCTCGACCCTCTACCAATCTCAGTTACATGCACCTACTCAGGATATTGTCCAGTATTTGGCAGATGTTTCCTTTCCAACCCTGACAAATGAACAATGGGAGTTTCTGGACTCTCCCCTTAGACTGGAGGAATTATCTGATGCATTGGTGGACATGGCCAAAGGGAAATCACCGGGCCCGGATGGTATTCCGGTTGAGGTATATGTACAATATCAGGATAAACTGCTCCCTGTCTTATTGAAATGTTATCAAGATGCGTTTGTGGCCCGCACTCTGCCGGATTCCTTCTATGATGCTAATATTGTTCTCCTTCTTAAACCAGATAGGGATCCGTTGGACTGTGGGTCATATAGACCTATTTCTCTCCTTAACATCGATTATAAATTACTTACTAAAATTCTCGCTAAGAGGTTGAATACTGTGGTTTTGGATTTAATTCACTCAGACCAAACGGGCTTCATGCCCGGCAAATCTACTTCTGATAACCTTAGACGGGTCCAGGTGGTTTCTCAGATAGGGGCTGCTCTTAAACAGGATTGGGCGGTGGCTTCCCTTGATGCCACTAAGGCATTTGATTCGGTGGAATGGCCATTTTTGCTTCAGGTTCTGAGGTGTTTCGGTTTTGGGGAATTGTTTATTGCTTGGATTATGCTCCTTTATCAGTCCCCTAGAGCCGCACTCTCCATTAATGGTGCGTTATCCCCGTATTTCACTCTCTCTAGGGGAACTCGCCAGGGATGTCCGTTGTCTCCATTACTCTTTGCATTGGCGATAGAGCCTCTTGCTATTATCCTTAGGACAGACCCGGTTTACAAGGGAGTGATTATTGGCACTAAGGAGGAACGGACAGCCCTTTATGCAGACGACCTCCTATTATTTATGTCTGACCCTGCTCATACACTCCCTAGAGCTATGGCAATAATCAACAAATTTGGTATATACTCTGGTCTACGGATAAATTGGGCCAAATCATCATATATGCCCCTTTTTAGACAATCACTGGGAAATATGGGAGAATATATTTGTGGCCTGAAGGTTGTAGATGCCTGTAAATACTTAGGGATCCATATTTCCAATGATCATAGACAATTCCTGAGTTTAAATATATATCCACTGCTTGGTCATTTTCGGGCTAAATTTAGGGTGTGGGGGGCTTTACCCCTGTCCTTTGCAGGGCGGATTAATCTTATTAAAATGGTGGTCCTCCCCAAATGTTTGTATATTTTAGAACATGTGGCTGTGTCAGTACCACAGAAGTTCTTTAAGCAATTGGATTCCATACTTATTCCCTTTATATGGGGCAGTTCGAGGTCTAAATTACGTTTCTCCACATTGCAGCGGCCTAAAGCTATGGGCGGGATGGCTCTTCCTGATATATTTTTATATTATCTTGCTGGTCAACTTCAATATCTTAGGTCCTGGTTGTTGGCGGATCCTCTGCCTGGCCCTGAGGCACATTTAGCATATCATCTACATATACCCAACTTATGGCCGGTTTTGGAACACCCACACCTGTATAGAGGTAGCTTGCTCCCAATCCATACATTGGCAATACAGGTCTGGCAGCGAGCTAAGCAGGTGGCGGCTTATACTGGAGTCCCTACTGAAACTCCGATATGGGATAACCCAGGTTTGACCGAATTATATGCCCTTCCGGATGCACGGAGTTGGAAACAGTTTGGAGTTACGTCCCTGGCTGATATTTATGATCAGGGCGTATTCCGCTCTTTCGACTCTTTGAGTACCCAATTTGGTATCCCTCGAACCCAATTTTTCAGGTTTCTCCAAATTAGACACGCCATGTCCACACAGTTTCCTCCACCGGCTGTCAGCATTTCCACATATCCCCTTATAGGGGTGCTCAGGTCTCAAGGTCCCCAGGGCCTTATCTCAGAATTATATGCCCATCTTATACAGGTCAGGATGTCTCGTCTGGAAGCTCCGGCTCTAACGAAATGGCGCACTCTTATCCCTGCTCTCACAGACGAGACATTTTCTGACCTTTTGGAGTCGGCACAGTTTGTTTCCCCAGCCGCTAATAATAAGCTTATACAAGTAAACATTTTGAATCAAAGTTACTTGACCCCTGCACGTCTGCATAAAATGGGACGGCTACAACATCCTGGATGTTTACGGTGCACTGCTAGATATTGTGATTTTTGGCATATGATATGGGAGTGTCCTATAATTAAAGCATTTTGGACTGAGGTCGTGAACTTATTATCAGACATACTGGGGACCCCAATTCCATGTTCGCCTGAAATTTGTCTGTTTGGTATCCTGGATGAGGAAATATGGCCCCATCATACTCGCATCTTTCTGCGAGAATCCCTTTTCCTAGCCAGGAAGGTTATTGCCTTGCGCTGGATGGATCCTCGCCCCTCCTCCCTATCCATGTGGAGGAAATTGGTAAATTCCATTATCCCATATAATAAAATAGTATATAAAGGCAGAGGTTGCCCTGAAAAATTTCGGAAGGTTTGGGGCTCTTGGTGTGACTCACCTCTGACTCTATACACAGCCCCATCATTTCGTAATGCCCTGCACACACTCACTGCTTAGACGCAGGAAGGAGTGTCCAGTTTGAGTTGTATAGTATTTTCCTTATTATCTACTAAGTCTCCCTGGAGTTCCGCCATAGGAAGTATTTATTAGGATATCTTGTTTGTATATGTGTGGGGTTTTTGTATATGCCTTTGCTCCCTACAGGTTGATTTGGACTCTGTGTTTCTTTCGGCTCCCTTGCCTGGATTCTCTCCTGGACAATTTGTATCTGATATTTACATCTACCATGGACTATGCAGCACTGTTTTGGTTCTTTTTGTCTAGTTTCTGATATGTCTTTGTACAACTTTTAGAATCTGTCCTTTGTTATTCCTTTTTAAGCTTGTACTATTGATGTGTAATTTGTTGTACGATTGTTCAATAAACCGAGTTTAAAAAAAAAAGATATGCAGGGGTCCGACACCTGGGACCCCTGTACATCACCGGTTCCCAGACAACATGGCTCTCAGTATTGCTTACAAACCATGAGCCGCGCTGCTCAGTCACCGTACAAACTATAGCAGCGAGTGTAGGTTTGTACGGCGAGTGAGCAGTGCAGTTTGGTGTATGTAAACAATACGTAGAGCTGCATTGTCTGGGTACCGATGATCTGCGCAGGTCCCAGGTGTCAGACCCCTACATATCTAATATTGATGGTTTATCTGAAGGATAAACCGGATAGCCCCTTTAAGCACTATATATACATGAAGTTACACAATTTTTCGTTGCACGCATCAGCATGCTATGGACCGTCATTGCCCATTTATCGGCATTCACCTACAGCTCCTACTGGAAAAATGAGCAGTCAGCAACTATTTGCCAGTGTCTCAAGAACACAAGTTTAAGATGCTTATGGCATAACCAAATGGAAAAAGTCCATCTTGCTACACTTCAGTCCATGGTTTTCCCACCCTTTGGGCTTACATTGAATAAAGTACATTTTATTTTCATATTTGCTAATATCTTCCCAATTAACAAATGTATTTGGTCCTGTAGGTATCATCTGCTGATAGATGAGACAGACATCAGTTTCCAGGAACGGGATAAAAAAGACACAAACCTTCCAACTGCAAGAAAATTTTATTTCGGTGGCTCTCCAAATGGTGTGTCACAAGCTAATTTTTCAGGCTGCATTAGCAATGCTTACTTCTCCAGGTACGTTATTAACCACTTAAAAATGGTTGGCATCTCTACAAAAATGTCTATGAAAACATTTGCAAAATAAAACATTTGAACCCTTCCCCCAGATTTAGGACTTATTAACATATATGTCTGTTTAAATCGTAAGACTAGATGTGCACCCATTTATTTTAATGAGTGTATGCAGACTTCCAGAAGAACTGAGGCATGTTCTATTGTGGTCTGTTTTGTGGGAACACAGTGCACCATTATAGTCTATAGGTCGCTGAAAATCATGGACAGCAAACTTATGCATCTGTGTGCTCTCTGTTTTCCATGGAGCCAGAGATATTGTAAAGTATAGTAAAATAAATAAATTGAAGCAGAAACATGTGAAGAAGCCCTTAATCCTGTGATATGTGATAGGAGTGATACAAAAGGTGAAAGGGCTTGTTTTGTGTAATAGTTCAGTCATCACTTTGTTTGTCCACATCACATAAAAGGGGTGTGTCAAAGACAAGAGGGCTGTCACGTCCCATAAGTATAACCATGACAATCGAGGAGAAATTTTGTTGGAGCGTCAGTTTCCTGAATGCTAACTGGCAAAGGTTGGCAAGTATACTCCCTTCTGATCCACAACTGGCTTTGGCTTCAAAAACTCCATCTGAAAACCTGGACAATTACGTTCACATGTAGAGAATAGCAGCTAAAAAAATGCTACAGGAAATAAAATGCAGCAAAAATGCAGTGGAAACTATGCAGTAAAAACACTTTTTTTCGCTGCTTTTCTGCTGTGTTTTGCATTTTTGACTCCCCCTCTAAGTCTATTGGGAAAAGGCAGCATTTTCACAGGTAAAATTAACATGCTGCATGAAAAATGCTCCAATTTCTTTTGTCTGCAGTGTGGACATAAATTTACTCCTTTCCCACCTGAGGCATCTTTCGATTTTTGATTCCCCTTACGTCCAACAGCAGCACAATATGGGGTATCTCTGCCCCTGTGTGCTGGTAGGACAGGTGGAATTTTTAATTTACATAATTAATTAAATTATACTCCCCTATAAGAAGCCAAGGAGACCTCCCCTCACTGTGTTTTTTTCTGTCCTGTGTGTTGGACAGGTGGAGGGAGGCTCTTTGTCCTCCCATTTTTTCCTAAGGATTTGGGGGTTAACTACATTTTTGTAAGTTTTTTTTCTCCTCTTTCAGCTGTTCATCTTTTTCCTTGGGAGTTTTTTACTCCTAAGGCTTCCTTGTTTCTCCCTGCTGCGCTCTCTGTCTGTGGCCATTCTGGGCTGGGTGTGCCTGCCCTTGTCTGATCTCAGGTGAGATGTTTGCGACTGGGCAGGCTGTGCATTCAGTATGTGTCTGTTTCTGAACTTGGAGGCTTTATTTCAGGGTTAAAACAAACCTCTATGCATCTCCTGCCTGGCTGAGCTCTTCAGCAGAGCTTATGCTTTAGGTGTTTGTGCTCAGTTTAAACTGATGACAGCGTCTCAGTCAGACACAAATTCCTTACACTGCCTTTCTATTGCAGTTATGATTCTATTCCAGTCTGCCACAAAGACACACTGCACTTCCTATAGCAGTGGAATTAAAGCGAAGAGGGAGAGAAAGGTTTTTTAATCCGGGGGAAGTGATTTTGTCACTACAGGTTCAGGAACCTTTCTTGCAGGTCTTGTTTCCTGGATCCCTTTTTCCTGTTACACCTCTGTAGCCTTTTTCAGTAGCGCTGGATTGTGCTGACTAGTTTAGGCCATTCTCTATACCGCTGTAGCGGTATTATAGACACTGTTTGTAAGTATGGTCTTCTCCCTACTTATTTAAACCTTTTTCCTAAGTTTGTCTCTCTGATCGGTTGTACATTATTGTCTGTTACTGTTCTGACTGCTTTCGGTGGCAGCGGCAACTTAATGAGGGAAAGGTCCTCTAAGAAGAAACATTTCGCTTATATAGAGTGCGACATCCCTCTGCCTGATGGTACAATTACACTTGCTTTCGCCAATGCCGTGGGACCCCATCTGAGGATTCATCCATTCTTGACGTAATTGTGTGGGTCAAAGAGCAGGATAGAAATCCGGAACTTGATTTCTCAAGAAGCTTTGTACTGAGAGACATCCTCAGTCAGTTCCATCAGATACTTAATGGGATGCACTCGTGTGATGAAGACACTTTGCTAAATCCCAGCAGGCCTCTTGGTAAGGATGCCTAGGCTGCTGAAGTCCATCTGGTCAGGCGACTGTGATGTTGACACCTTGCTAAATCCCAGCAGGCCTCTTGGTAAGGATGCCTAGGCTACTAAAGTCCATCTGGTCAGGCGACCGTGATGTTGAACTTGGGGAAGCCTCTAGTTCCACCTATAGGGGGCCAAGGGCCTTCCAAGTGGACGCGACACTGGATAAAGCTTTGACATGCTCAGGCTTCTGTGGACATCGCCTCCAATGAGGTAGCGAATAAGAGAGTATCTAGCAGAAGTTTCCGTATACCAGGTCAAGATTCCTGCCAGATCTAGGGCCTTCTCTACAGCTGCTAGAAGGCCATTATGGTTGAAACCTCGGGGAGCGGACAATGCGTCCAAGTATAACGTATGCTCCCTACCCTTGAGCTGGGTAAACATTTTAGCAGAGGCCGGGACGACATCATGGAAGGTCTTGTGATTAAAAGGTTAAGTGCCTTCCGCAGTCCCTTAAAGGGTAGCAGGACCTTCTGGCTGGGGCAGAAGTTATCAGTGCAGCCACCTCAATCTACGTTCTAATATCAGAGGCGTGCTAGATATCAGCCCAGAGGGGCTGGACGTAAGTTCCCAAGGAAGGGGACAGAAAGAAGCCTGGCTTTGACGCCAACTTTTCGCCTCCTGTGGCGGCAAGTACTCCTGTTGGGTGATGTCTCTCCCATTTTTTTCTCTCCTGCTGCAGGAGAAGATCCAAGAACTTTGGTCTTGCAGATAAGTACAGCAGGGTTATGCAGACGAATTCTTCGCCCACCCCAAGAAAGATTCTCGCAACCCGTTCTCTTCCTGCACTGGAGCAGGTTATACTGGAAAATTCCATTGTGGAATACCTGGGCAGGGGGGCCTTGGGAAGGTCCCCCCTCAGAAGAAGGTTTGGGGTCTACTCTCCAGACTTCCCGCTACCAATATACAGTAGGGAAAAAAAAGTTTTTAGTCAGCCACCAATTGTGCAAGTTCTCCCACTTAAAAAGATGAGAGAGGCCTGTAATTGACATCATAGGTAGACCTCAACTATGAGAGACAAAATGAGAAAACAAATCCAGAAAATCACATTGTCTGATTTTTAAAGAATTTATTTGCAAATTATGGTGGAAAATATGTATTTGGTCAATAACAAAAGTTCATCTCAATACTTATATATATTATGTTATATATCCTTTGTTGGCAATGACAGAGGTCAAACGTTTTCTGTAAGTCTTCACAAGGTAGGCACACACTGTTGCTGGTATGTTGGCCCATTCCTCCATGCAGATCTCCTCTAGAGCAGTGATGTTTTGGGGCTGTCGCTGGGCAACACGGACTTTCAACTCCCTCCAAAGTTTTTCTATGGGGTTGAGATCTAGAGACTGGCTAGGCCACTCTAGGACCTTGAAATGCTTCTTATGAAGCCACTCCTTAGTTGCCCTGGCGGTGTGCTTGGGATCATTGTCATGCTGAAAGACCCAGCCACGTTTCATCTTCAGTGCCTTTGCTGATGGAAGGAGGTTTGCACTCAAAATCTCATGATACATGGCCCCATTCATTCTTTCATGTACACGAATCAGTCGTCCTGGTCCCTTTGCTGAGAAACAGCCCCAAAGCATGATGTTGCCACCCCCATGCTTCACAGTAGGTATGGTGTTCTTTGGATGCAACTCAGCATTCACTCTCCTCCAAGCACGAAGAGTTGTGTTTCTACAAAACAGTTCTACTTTGGTTTCATCTGACCATATGACATTCTCCCAATACTCTTCTGGAACATCCAAATGCTCTCTAGCAAACTTCAGGCGGGCCCAGATATGTACTGGCTTAAGCAGGGGGACACGTCTAGCACTGCAGGATCTGAGTCCCTGGCGGCATAGTGTGTTACTGACGGTAGCCTCTGTTACATTAGTCCCAGCTTTCTGCAGGTCATTCACTAGGTCCCCCCGAGTGGTACTGGGATTTTTGCTCACCGTTCTTGTGATCATTTTGACCACACGGGGTGAGATCTTGCGTGGAGCCCCTGATCGAGGGAGATTATCAGTAGTCTTGTATGTCTTCCATTTCCTAATTATTGCTCCCACAGTTGATTTCTTCACACCAAGCTGCTTGCCTATTGCAGATTCAGTCTTCCCAGCCTGGTGCAGGTCTACAATTTTGTTTCTGGTGTCCTTCCACAGCTCTTTGGTCTTCACCATAGTGGAGTTTGGAGTGTGACTGTTTGAGGTTGTGGACAGGTGTCTTTTATACTGATAACAATTTCAAACAGGTGCCATTACTACAGGTAATGAGTGGAGGACAGAGGAGCCTCTTAAAGAAGAAGTTACAGGTCTGTGAGAGCCAGAAATCTTGCTTGTTTGTAGGTGACCAAATACTTATTTTACACCATAATTTGCAAATAAATTCTTAGAAAAAATCAGACTGTGATTTTCTGGATTTGTTTTCTCATTTTGTGTCTCATAGCTGAAGTCTACCTATGATGTCAATTACAGGCCGGCCTCATCTTTTTAAGTGGGAGAACTTGCACAATTGGTGGCTGACTAAATACTTTTTTTCCCCACTGTATATACAGTGGGTACGGAAAGTATTCTGACCCCTTTAAATGTTTCATTTTTTTGTTTCATTGCAGCCATTTGCTAAAAGCAAAAAAGTTCATTTTATTTCTCATTAATGTACACTCAGCACCCCATCTTGACAGAAAAAACAGAAATGTAGATATTTTTGCAAATTTATTAAAAAAGAAAAACTGAAATATCACCTGGTCATAAGTATTCAGACCCTTTGCTCAGTATTGAGTAGAAGCCCCCTTTTGAGCTAGTACAGCCATGAGTCTTCTTGGTAATGATGCAACAAGTTTTTCACATCAGGATTTGGGGATCCCCTGCCATTCTTCCTTGCAGATCCTCTCCAGTTCCGTCAGGTTGGATGGTGAACGTTGGTGGACAGCCATTTTCAGGTCCCTCCAGAGATGCTCAATTGGGTTGAGGTCAGGGCTCTGGCCGGGCCAGTCAAGAATGGTCGCAGAGTTGTTCCGAAGCCACCCATTTGTTGTTTTAGCTGTGTGCTTAGGGTCATTGTCTTGTTGGAAGGTGAACTTTCAGCCCAGTCTGAGGGCCAGAGCACTCTGGAAGAGGTTTTCTTCCAGGATATCTCTGTACTTGGCCGCATTCATCTTTCCTTCAATTGCAACCAGTCGTCCTGTCCCTGCAGCTGAAAAACACCCCCGTAGCATGATGCTGCCACCACCAGAAATCTTGCTTGTTTGTAGGTGACCAAATACTTATTTTCCACCATAATTTGCAAATAAATTCTTTAAAAATCAGACAATGTGATTTTCTGGATTTGTTTTCTCATTTTGTCTCTCATAGTTGAGGTCTACCTATGATGTCAATTACAGGCCTCTCTCATCTTTTTAAGTGGGAGAACTTACACAATTGGTGGCTGACTAAATACTTTTTTCCCCACTGTATGTTATAGTCCTAATATGTAAGTCTCTCCATAAGGAAGAGCGTTTCCAAAGGGACACCGGGAAGTTGGTCACATCCTTGCTCCTAAGCTATGTTCTTGTCACTCTCAACCTAAAGAATGCGTACTTACAAGTTCCAGTTATCCTCCTCACAGAGGGTATCTGAGAATTGCTGTTTCTATTGCCGCCCACAGGTGACATTTCCAGTTTGTGGCCCTGCCCTTCGGCATTTCCTCGGCTCCCCAAACCTTTAATTAGGTGATGGCTCCAGAAACAACTGCACTCAGACCTCTAGTGCCATACTGGACGACTGGATAATAAAAGCCTAGTCAGAAACCATCCAGGTCCAGCAACTGCAGACAACTGTGTCTTTTTTCCAGCATCCAGGCTAATAACCGGGAGAGGTCAGAGGTGATTCAAAAATCTGCAAGGAGACTGTATTTTCTCCCCATGTTTGCGTGGGTTTCCTCTGGGGTCTCTGGATTCCTCCCACACTCCTAAGACATACTGATAGGGAATGTGGATTGTAAGTCCTATATGGAACAGTGTCCTATATCTGTCAATGTCCGTGAGGGCGCTGCGGAATATGATGGCACTATACAGGTTATCATATCTTCTCAAGATGCATCGGATGTTCATCAGAACAATTATGAGAGTCCTGGCCTCATGTCAGCCTTAGCCAATTCAGTTCCTTGGACTTTATGGCATATGCGTCCCCTCCAGTCGGTTGTACTAGGGGTCTGAAATCATAGCCCTCTGAGTCTTGACAAGAGGATCAGACTTTCTCCTAGAACCCATCTTTCTCTCAATTGGTGATACACCTGAAAGTCAGATGTCTACAGTCCAACCTCTTTGGACCCTGTTGACCGATGCATCCTTTTCAGGATGAGGAGCCCATCTGTACAAGAAAACCGTACAAGGAGTCTTGAGTAGGCTAGAAAGGATGACATCATCCATCTGGAGGGAATTCAGAGCAGTTCACCTGGCACTCCTCCATTCTTCTCATCTTCTCAGAGGAAGAGCTGTCAAGATCCGGTCCGTCAACATGTTGACTGTAATAAACAGGAAGGCATCAGATAATTCTCCCTCCTCCGGGAGGCAGGTCTGATTTTCACCTCGGCAGAGAAAGATCTGACCCATCTCTCCGCAGTTCACATCAAGGGCTCCTTGAACATAGTAGCGGATCAGTTGAGTCAGGGTCATACAGTATCAGGAGAATGGTCTCTCAATCAAGAGTGTTCCACCAGATCACCCTGAAGTGGGGTCTTCCAGAAGTAGACCTTATGGTGACCAGACTCAATGCCAAGGTAGAGACGTTCTGCTCACTACATCAGGAGGACTATCCCTTGGCAGTGGATGCCCTGTCCATCCCTTGGAGGTTCAGGGTGGCGTACATCTTCCCTCCACTTTTCATGATACCAAGGGTATTGATGAAAGTCAGACAGGACCAAGCCTCTGTGATAACCAAAAAGAGCTTGGTGTTCGAGGGATCTATTAGAGGCTTCCCCAAATCTAGAACCTGGTTTCCCAAGGAACTCAGAAGTGCCAGGATCTGAGGAGATTCAACCTGACAGCCTGAAGGTTGCTCAGTCCCTAGTGGACTGTCAGAAGTCGTCCTGAAGACCTTTTTTCTGTGCAAGAGCAGAATCCACCAATAAAAGATATCTAAGGATAGGTATTCTCTTCAAGGAGTGGTTCTCCAGACAGGAAGTGAATAGTTCAAATTCTTCTACGAGAATGATTCAGAATTTTCTTCAGGACCGCTTGGATAAGGGCCTCTCCCCTGCCACACTAAAGGTACAGGTTTCAGCCCTATCCACCTGCTTAAGCAAAAGATTGTCTCAGAACCCCTTAATTCCCAGAATTTCTTAAGGGTGCTATGAGACTTAGCACAGTTCTTTCTGGCCTTTGCGGCCCGACTTTGGAACCATTTGAGAAGGTGGATCTTAAGTTTCTGGCTTGCAAACCACCTTTTTGCTAGCTATCTCCTCAGCTAAAAAAAATTTGAGAGTTGCAGGCTTCTTTTCTGAAGAGCCATATACAGTATATTTTTTTTTTCATTAGGGTCCAGCTCAGATTTCTTCCTAGGTTTAACCCTAAGGTGCCCTCTTGGGCCAATATTAACCAGGTGGTCTCCTTACCAGTTTTTTTTCCCAGCTCCTTCCTCTAAGGAAGGGGGGAAAACTCCATACTCTGGATATAGTATGGTGTCTCCAAAATTTATCTTCTGCGTACATATTCCTTCAGAAGATTGGGAAACCCTCTTAATTTAAATTTCTTTTGCTCGGGTTAATGCCCGAGTTTATCAAAGGGCTGTGTCGGCCTCTTGGGCTGAGAGTCGGTCTTGCTTTTTGAGCAGTTAGTGCAGCCGTTTTTGGTCACCATCAACTAACCTTTGTTAAACACTATCAGTTAGATGTCTGTAGTTCAGAGGCTACTGCCTTTGGACATTCATAGGGTACTGTAGTGAGAACCCTCCCTAGGGGATCTACTTGCTACGTCCCCATATTGTGCTGCTGTTGGACGTAAGGGAAATCGATGATTATGTAGATAATCTGTTTTCCCTAAGTCCGAACAGCAGCACAAGCTTTCCCCCCTTTAGGAAGGATTGTTTTTTTTTTCTTCTATTCTTTATAGCTAACACAGTGAGGGGAGGACTCCTTGGCCTCTTATAGGGGAATATCATTTATTTAATTATGTAAATTTAAAATTCCGCCTGTCCTACCAGCACACAGGGGCAGAGATACCTCATATTGTGCTGCTGTTTGGACTAAGGGAAAACAGATTATCTACATAATCAACGATTTTCATTTTTGACTCCCCACCTTCCAAAACCATTCACAGATCCATATAAGGACTTAATGTTTGCAGGACAAATTGTTCTTCATAATGGTACCATTTATTATTCTGTAGAATGTACTAAGAAGCTGAAAAAAGATTCAGAATGGGGTGGAATTGGAGATAAAGTACATTTGTGTGACTTTCTTACAGGCTTTGATTTTACATTGTTCATTGCGCAGCCAAAATACATGTCATCTGTATTCTATGTTTCGGTACAATTCCAGGGATACCAAATTTCTATAGTTTTATTTACATTTTAATCCCTCAACAAAAATTCAAAACTTTGCAAAAAAATTTTTTTTTTTTAAAAGTCGCCATATTCTGACACCTGTAACTTTTTTATTTCCTTGTATGGGGATGCATAGGGCGTCTTTTTTTGTAGGGCCAGATATACTTTTATGTTATACCATTTTGGGGAATGTCTATTGCTTTGATCACTTTTTATTCAAATTTTTATCAGAGGTGAAACAGTGAAAAAACAGTGTATTGGCAGTTTTGATTTTTTTTTTTTCCCCACTACAGCGTTCATGGTATGGGAATAATATTTTATAAGTTTGTAGACCAGACGTTTTCGGATACAGGGATACCTAATGTGTATGTGTTTTACAGTAATTTTCTACTTTTATATGTATTCTAGGGAAAGCGGGGGGGGGGGGGTGATTTGAATTTTTAAGATTTTTTATTTTTCTTAATGCTTTATTTAATTGACACTCTAGGGCAGCGGTCCCCAACCTTTAGTTTTCCATGGCCCGGCGGGTGAAGGAGGGGCAGGGAGCGGGGCCGGCGATTTGGGGTGGGGCTTTGATCATATGGGGGGTGGGGTTATTCAGTAAACGGCGCTTTAAACGAGACAGGTCAGCGATCTGGCCACAATGTTGTGGCTCCTAGCATAGCTAATGGCGGGGACCTGGTCTACAGCGCTGTACATCCAGGTCCCGTGCCATTAGCTATGCTAGGAGAAACAACACTGTGGTCAGATCGCTGACCCGCCCCACATAATGTGTCAGGAGCCACCTTTACCGAGGCCAGCCTGCCACCCCACGGACCGGCAGAAGACCCCCAATGGCCCGATCCATGGACCAGTGGTTGGGGACCCCTGTTCTAGGGGTCTTGAACCCCAAGGGGTATGATCACTAATGCAATGCATTACAATTCTAATGCATTGCAAAATACCGGCATTTGTATGACTGGCTGTCATACAAATGAATGCCATACAAGCCTGGGAGCCTTCAATAGTCTCTGGGCTGTCATGGCAATGGATCGCCGACCCGACAATCTTTGCGAAAATGGGGGCGCCCATAGAAAATAGCGCCTCGGTCAGCTTTAACAAGGCGCTAGGGACCTTAATGCCCACGATCAGTATGGACACTGATCGCAGGCATTAGCGTCGGATCTCTGCTGCATAATACAGAAGAGACCCGGTGGATATGGAGGCCTCTCAGGAGTATTTAAATACCTGACATCTGCCATACTATTATGGCGAATGTTGGGAATGGGTTAAATAAAATGTCATTCACTTTGCTGGGACGGTAAAACGTAGTTATTTTTCCATTGCATTTCTACAACAGCCAAAAGGGGTTTTGTAAGTGCTTACAAAAAGTGAAAACAGCTTAATATGAGCAAAAGGATACTCACCTCTCCCAGATACCTGCTGCTCCGTTACATAGGCTAATGTTAAGCTGTAAGCACTTTATTTTGTGTGTGCTTGAAAACCCCATTAAATCCTTCCCACTGATGCCATTTTTTACTTCCCACCTTCCAAAAGTCAAGTGTGCCATTTTGTTCTGGGTTTTGTTTTTATAGCATTCACTGTGTAGTAAAAATGACAGTTACCTATATTTTGTAGGTCAGTATGATCATGGCTATAGCAAATTTATATAATTTTTAATGCCTTTACAAAAATGCTAAACTTCGGAAAATACAAAGATTTCTTTGAGATAACATATTTGGGATACCTAATGTGTTTATGTTTATTTTTGTTCATTTATTTGTTATATAATCACACTATGATATTGTAAAGCCCTATTTTTACAACTACACTCTGCTGGCTCTACTATATATGAGTGGCATTTAGCTGGTACTTTTTATATGGTGCACAACAGGCTTAACCTGTTCATGGGTGATACTCTACATGTTATGATCTTGCTAGGATTCACATAGTACTGTCCTTATATCAGCATACCACTTGTGCAAAGTATAGCAGCACTATTTATTTTTACATTATGTCAGCATTATTTATACTATAGTGGCATTAGTTATGTGTACAGTATGGAAGCCGTTTCCATATATACAGTAAGGTATGATCATACAGTAATTGTATTTATTCAGTTTATAGTATAACATACAGATTTATTCAGCAACAATTTAACTCAGTAGTGTGCAATGCATGTCATAATATTTATTTGTCTTTGTTGGTCCATAGAATTGACAGAGATGTGGAAGTTGAAGACTTTCAGAAATATACAGAGAAGGTTCAGGTGTCTTTGTATGGATGTCCTGTTGAGACACCCCCAATTGCTCTAACCCATAAACGTGGCAAAAACTCTTCCAAACCAAAAGGCAAACAAAAAAATAGAGTAAGTAATACAAACTACTATACATTGAATACAAAAAATAAAATTTTTAAGATACAGGATAGTAGTAGCTACAATAATGTTATCAGTGTGATAAATAAAAACAGCATTCAGTTGTACTTGAAAGACTAAAGGGTTTTTCCTAGTCTTAAAAATTGGTTTGTTAGAGTTAAAAATAAACCCAGGTAGATTAGGTAAATAAGTCAGGTGCAACCCAACCCGGTACCGGTAAGACAGAGACGACACAGATTTGTCAGTAACTGCCAGATATCTCCCGTGGGAGGACCACTGGTCGTTTATTTTATAGAGTATAAACCAAGAGTAGCAATCAATCATATTACGTAAATTGGAGATGGGTTATTGGCATACAAATATGGGATTTTACACAATTTCTGGGAATTCATCTCAAATTATATTTAACCCATGTTACACAATAGTTCTTATGTTACCTAACAATGATGGATGAAGTAATCTTGACTCCCTCGCATCCTTCAACCATATCTGTGCCTCTCACAAAGCCAGCCAGTCCACTTTGCTCTGCACTGATGAGAGACAAAAATCCCGAAACGGCGCTGTATGCAGATAAGTGAAACTGGCTTGGCTAAAATCCCATTTGCTGTCTCAAGACTCGGTGAGTCAAAAAGCAAATTGAGGATCTGTTACATCCAACAGAGGGCGTATGAGCTTTCCTGCTCCTTTTCCCATAATGCCTTGTGATACACAAAAAGTTGGCAGTACAGATTGTTTACTGTGTATAAAAATGAGAATATGTACAAAAATGGTGAAAAACAAGGAAAGGTCATGTGATATGAAATACAAAGTCTCTTGAAACATTGGTTCATAATACATGAGTATATATGTATGGCTATATGAGGTTACAATGTAGGATATATAAGATTAGCTATAGGATTACTCTAACAGGTTGAAATAATACAACAATATTTACTTATATTTTCAATCCAGTTTCAAGACTACAGTGGTCCAGAAAAAAACATTTTAGATTGAAAATATTGTATCCTAAGGACATTGTAAATTGTGGGACCACTGTAAAAATTATCATAATCATGTAGCGAAAATAGCCATTGCTAAAGAACAAAGAGGAACATCCTGATAGAAATGTCAATTAGATCATTGGCACCTAATTTTCAAATCACTTATTCATCAATGGTCTAAGGGTGGGTTCACACTTGCGCCCCGGATTCTGTCTCCGCAAATCCGACCTAAATGTCGGAAAAAAGGATAGGGAAAGGTTTGAGATGCATTGCTTAAAAACCCATTCACTTCAATGGGTTTTTAAAGCAATGCGTGGGTGTGCGTGCTTACAACCTCTGCACTCGAAGCTGTTTTTTTTCGTCGGACACAAAGTCCTGCATGTCCCACATTCACGGCGGATGGACACCGAGCGCAAGTGTGAACCCACACTTACTTATTTTTATGAAAGTAAAACCCCTTAAAATGAGGTGGGTGTATGAAAATAAGTTGTGAAGTCAAAACAGCTTATTAAAGAGGACCTTTCATGTCCTCATGTATATGCTGTTTTACATACCGCTAGAAAGCCGACAGCAAGCTGAAGCTGAATTCAGCGCACTGCCGGCTTTCCTGTTATGTGCCCCGGGGCTGGAGATATCGGGGGTCGTAGTTTCACGGTTCACCGTCAGAAGGGCGTTCCTGACAGTCTAGCTGGGCTGTGAGGAACGCCCCCTCTGACAGTACAACGCTATGGACGAGTACAGAGAGAGGAGGCGTTCCTTACCGCCCAGTGATGACGCTGAACTGTGAGGAACGCCCCCCCGCCAATACAGTGCTATGGAGGAATACTGTCAGGGAGGGCGTTCCTCACAGCGCAGCTAGACTGTCAGGAACGCCCTTCTGACGGTGAACGCCGATATCTCCAGCCCCGGGGCACATACCGGGAAAGCCGTCAGTCTGCTGAATTCAGCGCTCTGTCGGCTTTCTAGCAGTATGTAAAACCGCATATACATGAGGACGTGAAAGGTCCTCTTTAAATAGGGTTTATTTACTGTAGTAAAGGTGTATGAGCTGCCAGTACTTTTAGAGTGGTGACTCACAGAGTTCCAACCGCAGTACAGCTGTAGTTATTGCTGCATCTGCCAATGCTTTCACTAACTGATTGACAGCTTTCTCCCTTATTACTTTCCTTTATTACCCCGTGTGGCACCATTAGGGAAAGGACACAAGTTTAGGTTTTGTTGATGCCAGGTGCAGGTGAGGGTGATTCTCTTTTTTTTTGCAGAGATTGCAGCAGGACACAGAAAAAATAAGCATCCTTCTCGATCTTGCCATGAATTCTGCGGCTGATTCATCTGACGAGTCGGTGACTCGAAACTCCCTGCTGATTAGGCCCAGATGAATGTTGGAAAGCCGTGACGGAATGCCGATGCCCTGCATCAACATCCTGTTGCGGCTAGACTGCTGCGCGAATATACGGCAGCAGAAAATGAAGAGGAACATACCCTTAAAAGACTCTAAAATTAGTTTCTCATTTTTCCACATATATTAACATTCTACCATTATTTTTTTTTTTTTTTATATAAACACAGATTGGAAAACATAAAGCAGATCTTCCACACAGCATTGTTGGTCCTAAGAACATAAAAACAGAGGAACAACCAGAGGCCATCTCTCAGTGTTCACCACCTAGCAGACCGAGAGCAGTCAGAAATGCTTATCTGTACGGTGGAACTGCTAACAGTCGCCATGAATACAAGCACATTCCTAGACAATTCTATCAAAAGTAAGTTGTTGACCTACACCATGGTGATCACATTTCTGTCAGGCAAGTTAACTGGCTATGACATCAGTGACTGCCCAAAAGGATGACTTCTAGGGGATATGTAATATTTTTTTTTTTTATTGTGTAACAACATATGGTATATAGTACAGTGTTGTGTAAGGTCATATAGTATATATATATATATATATATATATATATATACACACTGTGTATATAGATGTGTTTGTGTATATATATATATATATACAGTCATGGCCAAAAGTTTTGAGAATGACACAAATATTATATTTTCACATGATCTGCTGCCCTCTGGTTTTTATGTGTGTTTGTCAGATGTTTTTATCACATACAGAAATATAATTGCATTCATATTATGAGTAACAGAAGCTTATATTGACAGTTAGAATGAGTTAATGCAGCAAGTCAATATTTGCAGTGTTGACCCTTCTTCTTCAGGACCTCTGCAATTCTCCCTGGCATGCTCTCAATCAACTTCTGGACCAAATCCTGACTGATAGCAGTCCATTCTTGCAGAATCAATGCTTTAATTTTGTCTGAATTTGTTGTTTTTTGTTTGTCAACCCGTCTCTTGATGATTGACCACAAGTTCTCAATGGGATTAAGATCTGGGGAGTTTCCAGGCCATGGACCCAAAATCTCTATGTTTTGTTCCCTGAGCCATTTAGTTATCACCTTTGCTTTATGGCAAGGTGCTCCATCATGCTGGAAATGGGAATTGTTGAGCGCCAAACTGCTCTTGGACGGTTGGGAGAAGTTGCTCTTGGAGGACATTCTGGTACCATTCTTTATTCATGGCTGTGTTTTTAGGCAAGACTGTGAGAGAGCCGATTCCCTTGGCTGAGAAGCAACCCCACACATGAATGGTTTCAGGATGCTTTACAGTTGGCATGAGACAAGACTGGTGGTAGCGCTCACCCCTTCTTCTCCGAATAAGCTGTTTTCCAGATGTTCCAAACAATCGAAAAGGGGATTCATCAGAGAAAATGACTTTACCCCAGTCCTCAGCAGTCCACTCCCTGTACCTTTTGCAGAATATCAGTCTGTCCCTGATGTTTTTTCTGGAGAGAAGTGGCTTCTTTGCTGCCCTCCTTGAGACCAGGCCTTGCTCCAAGAGTCTCCGACTCACAGTGCGTGCAGATGCACTCACACCTGCCTGCTGCCATTCCTCAGCAAGCTCTGCACTGCTGGTAGCCCGATCCCGCAGCTGAAACACTTTTAAGAGACGGTCCTGCCGCTTGCTGGTCTTTCTTGGGCGCCCTGGAGCCTTTTTGGCACCAATGGAACCTCTCTCCTTGAAGTTCTTGATGATGCGATAGATTGTTGACTGAGGTGCAGTCTTTCTAGCTGCAATACTCTTCCCAGTTAGGCCATTTTTGTGCAGTGCAATGATGACTGCACGTGTTTCTTTAGAGATAACCATGGTTAACAGAAGAGAAACAATGATGGCAAGCACCAGCCTCCTTTTAAAGTGTCCAGTGGTGTCATTCTTACTTAATCATGACAGATTGATCTCCAGCCCTGTCCTCATCAACACCCACACCTGTGTTAATGGAGCAATCACTGAAACGATGTTAGGTGGTCCTTTTAAGGCAGGGCTGCAATGATGTTGAAATGTGTTTTGGGGGATAAAGTTCATTTTCTAGGCAAATATTGACTTTGCAAGTAATTGCTGTTAAGCTGATCACTCTTTATAACATTCTGGAGTATATGAAAATTGCCATTAGAAAAACTGAAGCAGTAGACTTTGTAAAAATTAATATTTGTATCATTCTCAAAACTTTTGGCCATGACTGTATATATATATATATATATATATATATATATATATATATATATTGTGCCAGGCACTTTGTTTTTAGACACTGAAATTGGTCACAAACAGAGAGAATTTCTCCTTAAAAGGTTGGAATTAATTTTACAAAATAATTACTTTATCTATCATAATAAAATATACCACCAGCACCTTGGAACAGCTATGGGCACAAAAGTGGCACCTTTCTACGCCAACTAGTTCAGGGGGGTCTTTGAACAGCAGAACATTCTGTGTAGAGAGCCCCAGAGGAAGTAACGCCTTTTTTTTTATAGAAGGTATATCAATGACATTTTCATCATCTGGAAGGGAAATGAAATATGTGTCCACACTTTATGTTAACTTCCAATGACAATACATGTGGAATTGAAGTTACCCCTAATATAAGTAAAGATCGTGTGGAATTTTTAGATATTGATCAATCACCAGGAGAACATCTTTACCACCAGCTTATTTCAGATCAGAACAGCCACTTACTTTATACCAGCAATCATTAAAATAATTTCAAAATAATATCCCGTTCAGCCAATTCTAAAGTATTAAAAAGAATTGTAAGAAAATGAGTGTTTATGAAGAACAATCTAAGATAATAAAAAATATAATTCCTAGAAAAAGGATATCCAGAAGAATTAGTGAGTAATGCTTTCCAAGAAATTTAGCCAAGAGGAATGCTTGAGATCTGAAGATCATGTTAAAGAAAATAAATATGAAAGTGTACCTTGATAACTACTTATTCTAATGATCCTAAGAGCATCTGACAAACTTTAGAAAAACACTGGCACTTACTTCAAAAGGACATGCAACTGAAGTTACCCCCATGTCCTACTATCACTTTTAAAAGAGTTCCAACTATTAAGAATATTTTAGTTCCAAATATCCCGCAGCAACATACAGTGAAAAACATTCCAACATTACAAAAAAGAAATGGTAGTTTTAGGTGCGGAATCCCTAGATGCATGTGCTGTCAAACCACAAGTCTGAGTTTGCTTCACATATTATGAGCAAGCAATACTCGATTAAATATCACCTTATATGTACAACCAACACCGACCTAAGCGGAGATCATTACACACAGAGAACTGAAATATCTCTCTGCCTGTTAAATCCCCCCCCCCCTCCTCTGCTACGTCCTATCTGTCTGTCTGCTATTAATGTAATGCCTCTCACCTTGGAACATTCCTGTACATGTTGTATTTGTATTTGTATCTGCTTATCTTTGCTGCTGTAACACACTGAATTTCCCCATTGTGGGACTATTAAAAGACTATTATTTATTATTATTATTATTATTATTATTATATGTCAATCTACTCATGTTATTTATCTAATTGAATGTAAGCGCTCCTTGCAATACATAGGATGCACGGTCCAACCCCTTCATAAATTACTTTAATGGGCATAGACATGACATAAATGAACATTACTTAAAACATTGGGTTCATTGTTATCTCTAACATAATGGAGAAAAAGACCCCATAAGCATCACACTAATTGATTACATTCCAAACGACGATAAGAGAGATCCGAATTCCTGAAAAACAGAAAAATGTACTGGATTTACACTGATGAGCAAAAGGTTGACAATGTTTTGAACTTTTGACTTTCAGGCTCCATATCTCACCCTCCACTACAGCTTCGAACTTGAGACCATCATTTTATAGACAATCATATTGACTATCTCATACATAAATTTGACTTGCAACTATTTAGGATATGATTAGTGAGTCGATCAGTATGCATCAACATTGGGAACATGTAGAAAAGACCTGGGATCAGATTTTGGTTGAGATATGCTTGAAACTGATTGAGAGCATGCCCAAAAGGATTCAGGCAGTTTTGAAAGCCAAAGGTGGATTTACAAAATACTAACAAAATAATAAAAATTTTAATTTAGATTTGTAGGAGTAAAACTGTAACAATGCAGTTACATGACAAGAAGCTGCATAACTAATCATATGCTAAATAGTTGTAAGTCATATTTATGTATGATATAGCCAAGATGATTGTCTATAAAATGATGGTAGTCTCACATTCGGAGCTGTAGTGGATGGTGAGATATGGGGCCTGGAAGTCAAAAGTACAAAACATTGTTACCCTTTTGCTGCTCAGTGTATAAGATGTAACCCATCAACCCTAATGGACTTAATGAATTATGGAAATTACAGGTGCATCTCAATAAATTAGAATATCTTTGAAACGTTTATTTCTTTCAGTAATTAAATTAAAAAAGTGGCCTCCTATATTTTCTAGATTCTTTACACACAGAGTGTTCTATTTCAAGTATTGTATTTCTGTAAATATTGATTATGGATTACAGCTAATGAAAACGCAAATCTAAGAAAATTAGAATATTGTAAAAAAGTTCAGTATTGTAAATTCAGTGTGTCACTTGCCAAGGTTTCCTAAGCCTTTAAATGGTCCCTCAGTCTGGTTCAGTAGGACACACAATCATGGAAGACGCTGATTATGGATTGTATTACTGAAATGAATGAACATTTCAAAGATATTCTAATGTATTGAGATGCACCTATATTATAGAAGATTAATCCCGGGTGCTTTATTTTTTTACTGTAAACACATCCAAAGTTCAATAATGCTATAACAATTATCTTTAAAACAATGATAAAAAACAACAATAGAGCTAAATATAAATATGCTGTTATATATTCTGAGTTCATATGCAATGCATTCTTATTTGTATATCTGACAGGTCTGAATTATCTTTCCGCTTTCGGACACATTCATCCCATGGAATGATCTTCTATGTGTCAGATGAAGAAGAAAGCAAATTTTTAACTCTTTTCCTTGCTCATGGTCAACTACATTTCAAATTTAATGTTGGTGAACAAACACTGACGATAAAGAGCCAGGAGAAATACAACAATGGCATGTGGCACACTGTAAGTCACTTTCAACTAGTCTGGTAGTATTGTCTTTATAACAAGAGGTGGGAGGCAAAATGTGTTAGCACACAAGAATCTTTATTTACACCTGCTGTTAAAGCAGACAACTCAGAAAATACTCTGCCTTATGAAATACTAAACAACTAAATAGGTATATAACTATTTTGTCACAGACACTTAAAAGTATCAGATTGCTGTAACTACAATTCTTGGCAACCCCACTGATCACAACAATGGGGATTCCTTAGTCTCTTGTGTGAATGAAGCAGTAGTGGACACGCATGACCACCTCTGTACTTATTTCTATGGGACTGGCAGAGACAACCTAGTACAGAGCTTCCCATAGCGGTGGCTTGACAAATCTGCAATCAATTTAAAGATGTATGAATTTATCAAAAAACTATAGATGAAGTGAAGGTGGAGTGCTGCTGAGGAAGAAGGGATGGATATATACTTACTAGACCTCATATTTGCACTGGGTGCATCAGTTACCATCTCCTTCTTCAATTTCTCTCTCAACAGAGTTAGGATTATGGAATTTGTGTCACATCTCAATGCTTTAATGTCTGATTTATTAAAGTAATAATAATGGATGTATCATCTCACTAATAAACTCTCTTGTACTATGTTCACAACTAGATAATATGTGTTCGTGATGTGAATAAGGGTAAACTAATTATAGATGGTCTCCGAGTACTTGAAGAAAGACTTCCACCTGCTCACACTGCTTGGAATGTCACGGCACCTCTTTACATAGGTGGTGTAGCTCCTGAGAAAGCTATGAAGAATGTACAGGTACACTTGCATATTCACCCTTATAAAACTTCAATGGGGTTTGTTCAAAGAAAGAATTTGGGTTTTTCTAGCTTCTTTTATCTGGATTGTTCTGCAAGATCATTAATATACATAATGTTCCGTCTGATATATCTACATATAGGACCATGTAATAATTCTAGACACTTAGAGTGTCATGACTAGGAGTTAAGCAGATCATGAGAACAAGGTAGAAAAGCATCAATAAGATTTTATGGGATCATTTTCTGTTTTCCCTACAACATTCTATTCTATAGTATGAACTAATGATAGTTTTCTTCAAATCATAGAAAAACATATAGATTTAAAGCAATGTATGCATTTGTATAGTTGGTTATAATTGTTGTACATTCTCTTTAGATTGATTCAGTGTACAGTTTCAATGGCTGCCTTGGAGACCTGCAGCTCAATGGGCGCTCTGTAACTACTCCATCCCAGGCATTTAGTGTGACACCTTGCTTTGAAGGCCCAATGGAATCCGGAACCTATATTTCTTCAGAAGGCGGATATGTCATTCTAGGTAATGACCTAATGAATTGAAACACTGTATTATACAGAGGTTAGGCCCTATCTGGTCTGTCTTTATAACAGCATTTCTTTAACATGAACATGAGAGTAAATACAGCAAAGCACGCACCGTGTTGTAATGATATCTGATTTCACATAGCAAAGCACTGAACTAGTAAAGCATGAAGTGAACAGTAAAAACAAGTAACACAACATGTAAAGAAATAGACACTTATTACACTTTCTTGGAAAATTGTTTAAAATGTACTCATCTCCACTTATGAAAGCCAAAGAAGTGTAGTATGTCTATGAGATGCACATGATGTAGATGGATGAGCACCTTTATAGTCTGGTTTACAGTAATGTATTTTCATCCTTATAGCAGAATCCTTCAACACTGGTGTAAAATTTGAGTTTGTAGTAGACGTTCGTCCAAGGAGCAACTCTGGTATTCTGTTCCATATTCAAAATATGCATGAAGAATATCTAAATCTGCACATGAAGGATGGACAGGTAATGATATATAAAAAGACAGGCTTTTTATTTACTCATATTTACCTTTACTTCTGTCATTGTGCCGCTACTGTGTTTTTTCTGTAACTCTGATGTCACAGTAGTAGAAGGACAAATACTAAACTATGCTCAGCTAGACTCACAGTAACAATAGAAGGCAAGAAATTATATTATGTTTAAGACACAAGTGGTAACCTGCTTGGTATTGTCAGAATATTACAGTCCAATTATTCTCTTTTAATATTTATATTTCAATATAGGTGGTAGTGAAAGTAAACTTTGGCAATAAAGAGTTCTCTACACATGTTGTTCCGAAGCAGAGTCTCTGTGATGGACAGTGGCATAGAATTGCAGGTTTGTGAAAATATCACTTTATAAATGATAGCTTTACTGCAAACTAAAAGAAGAATTTTACCTTTCCTCTCTCTTTGCTTAAAAAAAATGTAGTTACTTGACAGCTCAGCATGTATGTCTGTACATACAGAGATAGTGTTCTATCACTAAGAGAATCGGCCCCATGACTATTTTTAAACATAGAAGATCAAAGATATAAATAAATGACATGTTTTACTTAACCTACTGCCATAAAACGTCTCCTGTTACTAGGAAAGTCCGTACACATTTGTTTTGTAAATATGCAGAACTTCAAATGGCTGTATCTTTGGCTGTATACCACCTAGAAGAATGGTTCTGGTATCATAAGAAAGCTGAGATTCTAGTTAAGACAGAACATGAGATGTCACTTATTAAAAACAGATTCAGGAATTTGAACTTAATATGCTGCAGTTTATATTGCATATAAAATCACATTCCGACTGTGTTTTTATCTAGACATATCTCTAATTCTTTATAACTAGTACTTCTCATCTTTCTTGTGATACCATTTTTCCAGCTTGAATAAAACTGGAGATACAGCTATTTGAAGTGACCATGCCCCTTTTTGGTAAATGCATCAGCTCCAGCTCTATATGATGCATTGAGAACGGGTGCACAGACAGTCTCCCTGGCAGTGCTTAGTTAGAGCTTTGCGAATGGGAACTTTACAGCCTGTTTTTTATTAAAAGGTAGTTTGATAGGTTAATAAAGTATATTAAAACACAATACCAAAAAAATTACATTTTAATCTCTTATATGACAAATTCTTATTAACTAATATGTTTCATTCAGATTTTCTGCGTCTAGCATAACAATATTTTGTAATTTAACAAAAGTTACTGTATATTATGATATACTCAATCTAATATAATTTATTAGAAATCTCCTTAAATATTCTTACAGTTATAAGAGATGCAAATGTGGTGCAACTAGATGTGGATTCTGAGATAAACCATGTTATCGGACCTCTAAACAGAAAGCTAGTCAACCTTAAAGAGCCTATATTTGTTGGAGGCGTGCCAGGTATGTTGTTTTTATTATATTTATATTTCTAGTATAAAGTTCACTTTATGTCTATCTAACATGAACATTTTATTTTCATAATTTTATAGATCCTTTTCTTGCACCAAGTTTGACCATAAGAAATTCTTTCACGGGATGCATCCGGAACTTTGTGATAGACAAGCAGCCAGTCAGCTTCAGCAAAGCATCCTTTGTCAATGGCGCAGTCAGCATCAACACTTGTCCTTTATTCTAAGCCACTATGCACAATAAAAATTTGTACGTATTTACTTAAGACTGTTTGTGTTGCTACAAAAGGTTGGTGTCTAAAGAAGGTATAATAGCTAATAATATCACATGCTATACCATATAACACCTCAATCCTATTAGCGTGGAAACTGAAGTATATAACATCTCAATTCTGTTACTAGCATGGATTATAATAGTACCTTGAAAAGTGTAATAGCCTCGCTACATGGGATAAGAGTTAATAGATGTATTATAATCCAGAAAAAATAATTACTACCAGAACACATAGAATATGTTATGAAACAAAGCCAAAAATAGGTCAAACCATAATTTTGTTTCACAAACATGAGACCAATATTTTAGTGCAGTGGTTCTATCCCTCAAAAGTGATCAATTTTACATATTGTGGGGAACCGCTCAGGTAGATGCTTGGTAGCAGTGCAGGAAACAGGGACACAGAGACTGGATCACACTCAAGTTCAGAGTTTATTCACTTGCAAGTGAATTAGCAGGCTTTGCCTTTACAAAGGCGCAAACAAAGAAAAACAAAACCTTCTCGGCTGAGAAATAACTAATACAAGAAAAACAATCCCTCTCTATACAAGAGCCTGGCTGCCAGACTCTCGCTCTGGTTACATTAGACGGGTGGCACAGATTTACCTTCATGCAGGCTCAGCTATACAGCTCATACTGTTCCTCAGTGTAGTGCCCCGCCTCCTAGTCCTGACACACCCTTTATATCAGGCCTTAATTAGTCAGCTGACCTCCCTGCTGTGGGCTTCTACCAGACACCCTTTAGCTGCCTGGCTGGAACATACCTGTTCTCCCAAACCACACCCTTCACTTTCTCACATACCCTCCCCCTCAGTTCTGACCCCTCGGGGCGATCTCCAGACATTAAACAATGAGTCCGGGACAAGGCATCCGCATTGCCTTGCAGTTTTCCCGGCTCTGTGCTCCACCAAAAAACTAAAATTTTGAAGGGACAAGAACCACCTCGTAACTCTGGCATTCTTGTCCTTGGATCTGCTCATCCAAGTGAGGGGTGAGTGGTCGGTCACTAGACGGAACTGCCTCCCCAGCAAGTAGTACCTCAGGGCCTCTAACGCCCATTTTATTGCCAGACACTCTTTCTCTACTATGCTGTAGTTCTTTTCTGCTGGTGTTAGTTTCCTGCTCAGGTAGGTAACTGGATGCTCTTCTCCATTCACCTCCTGAGACAGGACAGCTCCCAGCCCTACATCTGATGCGTCTATTTGTACCACAAATTCTTTGCTGAAGTCGGGTGTAATGAGAACAGGAGACCCACACAAGGCCAGCTTTAACGCCTGAAAAGCACTTTCGGCCTGGTCATTCCACTGTACCATAACGGACTTTTTACCCTTTAGAAGGTCCGTCAGGGGAGCAGACACTGTGGCAAAGTTTGGTATGAAGCGTCTGTAGTACCCCACAATGCCCAGGAATGACCTAACTTGTTTGGTGCTCATAGGTCGAGGCCATTTCTGAATAGCATCGACCTTGTTGACCTGGGGTTTGATTATACCACGGCCGATCACATATCCCAAATAGCGTGTCTCCTCCATCCCCAAAGCACACTTCTTGGGGTGAGCAGTCAGGCCAGCTGCTCTTAAGGAATTTACTACAGCTTGTACCTTGGGCAAGTGACTCTCCCAGTCATTGCTGAAAATGATGATATCATCCAGATATGCTGAGGCGTATCTCCTATGAGGTTTTAAAACTATGTCCATTAACCGTTGAAACGTGGCTGGGGCCCCATGGAGCCCAAACGGTAACACAAGATAATGGAAACGACCCTCAGGAGTGATAAAGGCAGTCTTTTCTTTGGCACTATCAGTCAGGGGTACCTGCCAGTATCCCTTAGTGAGATCGAGAGTAGTGAAGTACCGGGCCCCTCCCAGTCTCTCAATAAGTTCGTCTACCCGTGGCATGGGGTAGGCGTCAAATTTAGACACCTCGTTCAGTTTCCTGAAGTCATTGCAGAACCGCAATGTTCCATCTGGCTTGGGAACTAGGACAATGGTGACTAGCCCATTCACTTTTGGACTCCTCAATGACCCGTAACTTTAACATTTTCTGCACTTCCTCTGAAATGGCTTGTCGACGAGCCTCGGGGATCCGGTACGGTCTCGACCGTACTTTCACCTGGGGCTCGGTAACAATATCATGTTTGATTACGGACGTACACCCGGGTAGCTCGGAGAACACGTCCGTATTCCTTGCTACAAACTCTCTGGATTCTTGCTGTTGGCTTTTTGTGAGGGACTCCGCTATTGTTACCCCTACTGCTTCCTCTGTAGTCCTAACCGCAGCCTGTGGGGACAGTACAGGAGGCAGTTTAGCCGGAGATCTTTCTGTAAGCAGACTCTCTCTGTCTTTCCACGCTTTTAGCAGGTTTACATGATAAATCTGCTCTGGTTTTCTCCTACCAGGCTGACGAACCTTGTAGTTCACCTCTCCTATTTTCTCCATCACCTCATAGGGTCCTTGCCACTTGGCAAGCAACTTACTCTCCGCTGTGGGAACAAGTACAAGAACTCGGTCACCGGGTCTAAAGGTCCTTACCTTCGCTGACCTATTGTAAACCCGGCTTTGAGCCCTTTCGGCCTCCTCCACATGCTCTCTGACTATGGGCATAACGGCCGCTATCCTGTCCTGCATATCAGCGATGTGTTCAATAACACTTTTATGGGGGGGTGGGTTCTTGCTCCCACGTTTCTTTGGCAATGTCCAACAGACCTCTAGGATATCTGCCATAGACCAACTCAAAAGGGGAAAACCCAGTGGAAGACTGTGGTACTTCACGGATGGCAAACATCAAACATGGTAACAGAGCATCCCAGTCCTTTCCATCCTTGTTTACCACCTTTTTTAACATGCTTTTTAGGGTTTTATTAAATCGTTCTACTAACCCGTCTGTCTGGGGATGGTACACAGATGTAACGTAACTGTTTGATATTAAAGAGTTTGCACAGTTCCTTGGTGACTTTAGACATAAACGGGGTACCCTGATCCGTGAGGATCTCCTTGGGTAGACCCACTCGGCAAAACACGGCGAACAATTCCTTGGCAATTAACTTTGCCGACGTATGCCGTAGTGGGATGGCTTCAGGATATCGGGTAGCATAATCCATGATTACCAAAATATGCTGATGCCCCCGTGCGGACTTAACTAAAGGACCTACCAAGTCCATGGCAATCCTTTCAAAGGGCACCTCAATAATGGGCAAAGGTACCAGGGGGCTTCGAAAGTGTGCCTTGGGGGCATGCAACTGACACTCCGGACATGTTTCACAACACACTTTAACTGCATGATATACCCCCGGCCAATAAAAACGCTGCACTATACGGTCCAGCGTTTTTGTGGCACCTAGGTGTCCCCCTAGCGCATTTTTATGTGCTAAATCCAGCACTGTCCGGCGATAAGGCTGGGGTATCAGTAACTGTTCTAAGATCTCTCCTCGCACCTTGTCAACTCAGTATAACAACTCCTGGTTGACAGCCACGCGGGGAAACACCTCATCAGCGCCTGGGCGCTGAGACACACCATTGATAACTATTACATTCTCCCAGGCCCTTAGCAGAGTGGGGTCCTGGAGTTGTGCAGAACCAAAAGCAACACGAGATACCTTCAAATCGGATATTAGAGGTTCGGTACTGGCTGCATCGGTTTCACCTGCCATTACCTCTAGGGGAAATACAGAGCTACCACTTCCTTCTAGCATGGTCACCCCTACGGCAGGAACCCTAGAGTCCAAGTTATTGGGTTCAGGCTCGAGGACCTGACTAGACAGTACCTGTGGTAAACTTGGGGTGGGGTTGGGTTTTCTGACCCTTGTTTTCCCCGCCATAGAGTCCAAAACAGGGGAAAGTCCCGTCCCAGAATGAGGTCATGGGGCAAATTCTGGACAACCCCTACCTCGTGTCGGCTCTCCCCACAGGGGGTCTGGATAGCGACAATCACAGTCGGGTAGTCTCTTAAATCGCCATGTATGCACAGGACCCCAACTGTGCTTCCGGTGACAGTCCCGAGGTCGACACGGGACCCTTTTACGAGGGTCACCCGACTGCCAGAGTCCAGTAGTGCCACCACTGGGCACCCAGCCACGGTCACTTGGCATAGGTGGCTTCCATCATCAGTTTCCGAGGTGGCCGCAGCATAGGCTGGGGCAGCATAGAGGGACACCCTCTGACCCAGACTGCAGTCCATGGGCTCTAAGGCATGGGGACAATTAGCCGCAATATGGCCTGGCTCGTGGCAATCCCAGCAGAGGACAGTCTCTCTCCTCCTCCCCTGGGTCACTCTCTTATCCTGGGGAGCTCGAGGAATGTTGGCCCTCCGGGCCTTGGAGACTTGTGGAATCTGGTGGGGCACCTTCCTGAGGGACTGTGTAGTCCAGTAGCGTTCCACCAACCCCACCAATTCATTGGCATTAGTTGGGTCTCCATGCCCCACCCACTGCTGGATCTTATCCGGTAAAGCCCTCAGGTACCGGTCTATGACGACCCGCTGCACCACCTGGGCTGGGGTCAACCTTTCCAGCTGGAGCCACTTACGGACAAGCTGTACAAGGTGGTGCATCTGTGACCTCGGTGGTAACGCCTCCTGGTATTCCCAATCATGGACTCTTTGAGCCCGAACGTGCTGGTCCACACCCAGCCGGGCCAGGATCTCTTGTTGTGCTGCATTAGCCTGTATCAGCTGCTTCACAACCTCCTCCATGGCTGTGGCTCTTTATTTCAGTTCTGTCAGCTACAGGACACGCAGCCCGTGTATGTCTCACTGCACATATGCCCACATTCAAAGCACCATATGTGGGGAACCGCTCAGGTAGATGCTTGGTAGCAGTGCAGGAAACAGGGACACAGAGACTGGATCACACTCAAGTTCAGAGTTTATTCACTTGCAAGTGAATTAGCAGGCTTTGCCTTTACAAAGGCGCAAACAAAGAAAAACAAAACCTTCTCGGCTGAGAAATAACTAATACAAGAAAAACAATCCCTCTCTATACAAGAGCCTGGCTGCCAGACTCTCGCTCTGGTTACATTAGACGGGTGGCACAGATTTACCTTCATGCAGGCTCAGCTATACAGCTCATACTGTTCCTCAGTGTAGTGCCGAGCCTCCTAGTCCTAACACACCCTTTATATCAGGCCTTAATTAGTCAGCTGACCTCCCTGCTGTGGGCTTCTACCAGACACCCTTTAACTGCCTGGCTGGAACATACCTGTTCTCCCAAACCACACCCTTCACTTTCTCACAATATATATAATAAACTACCACATTATATTCCTGTCTGAATGGATCAGTGGTCTTTCTGATGCTCTGGGTCCAGTAATGGAATCACTACATTCAAAAGTAAATTTCCAATTGTCAGCAGACAAACATTTATATGGAATAATCAGAAAGCACAAGAGAATTACACAACAAGGGTGTGCAATTTTACATATCTATATGGTTTATTTATTGTATAATGTAAAGTTAAAAGGCTCCCAAGTCCCTAGCCCTAGGGTGAGACTTAAAGGAACAGTCGAGCAGTTGTGCTCTACACTGTTCCTGTAACTCATATAGAGATGAATGGGAGCCAAGGAAACAGGATAACACAATTAGCCACGCTGTTTCTGTAACTGTGACGCTACAAAAACAGTGTAGCTCAGCTGTAGTACTCTGTTTCTGTAGTACCCATTCTCCTCTGTGGGAGTTACGGGAACAGTGTAGCTCTGCTCATCTGCTCTTGCTTGTTCCTGCCGAAAGGGTTGGGACAGAGAGAAGACAGTTCCATCTTGGCAGTCATTTGCTGAGATAATAACCCTTTAGGCAACTTTCTTATATTCTTGCTGTTTGAGTACCTCACCATTTTCAAGATCTTTTTTCACAGTCAGTGCTGTCTGAGCATTATTTATTATTGTTTCCTGTTTATTTTGTGTAATTGTATTCTGGTCATGTTGAACTAAGGCTACATTTACACTGTCACTGACTGTTGATCTGATCCGTCAGAAGAATAGAAAAAATGGAAAGTAAGTTTCCCTTGTAAGCCCAGGGCCCCATGTTGTGAAAATGCGGCGTTTTGTCTGTGGTGGAAACACTGCGGCAAAAAACACTGCATTTTCCAGTACCTGCAAAGTGGATGGGATTCTGGATAGTCCCATCCACACATTGCAATAAAAAAAATCAGCAGAAATGCCGGTGTTTTCCATATAATTATAATAGAAGCAGAAAGTACGCAGAGAAAAACTCAGCAGACTTTGTGAAAAACACTGCGAAAAAAAAAGTGATGCGTTTCTGCTGCGGTCGTTTCAACAGTGTTTCTGGCAGCGATTCACTGTGTGGGGCTTTAGCCTTAAAGTGTTTTTTCCAGGCTAAAAATATTGATGACCTATCCCAAAGCAGGGGTGTTAAAGAAGGGGTGCCAGGTGTCATAGCCCCACCAATCTGATATTGATGTCCTATCCTTCTGGGGTTTTTTTTGTTTTTTTATGGAAAAAATTAACACTGCAGTCTGCATTAATTTTTGGTCTTAAAAATGGAAACCATCCCCTTTTATTTTCAACAGAAACTTTTTTCTGTTGTTCTGGTCCTCCAATGGATCAAAACAGATACCGCACATCAGTGTGAATGTAGCCTGACATTAAGTGTAACAGAAAATTCTAATTTTTTTTCCCCACACCCTGACAGCAAGTATAATTCTTAAAACTTTGAGGACTTAAAGCGTATCTCCAGTTATAAACAACTTTTCCTAAATGAATAGTGCATTTAACCTTTTTAAGGATGCAGGATAGTTTGGACATTAATGCTTGGCCACTTTCCATATTTTCCTTCTCTGCCTCCAAAAATTCATAACTTTTATTTTTCTGTTGACTTTGCTAAGTGAGGGATTATTCTTTGCATGACGAGTTTTACTTTCAGTTGACACCATTTTGGGGTACATATAATCTTTAGCTTTTATTAACGTTTTTGGGGGTCTGTGTGAAAAAAACTACAATTCTATCATTTTTTGCATTTTGTTCCTATGGCATTTACTCTGCATTATAAATGACATGGCAACTTTGTCCGGCGGGTCATTATGATTATAATGATACCATATTAATATTGGTTTTATTATGTTTTACCGCGTTTACTAATAAAACTTAATTTTTCAAAAAATAAACGATTTTCCTGGGGTCACCGTATTTTGACACCTACAACTTTTTTACTGTAAAGTTGACGGAGCTATGTCAAGGCTATTTATTTGTGGGGCTAGTTGTAGTTTTTATTGGTACCAATTTTTGGTATGTATGACTTTTTGATCACTTTTATTGCTACTTTTGGGGTGAAGTAATAATGGAATAGGGAAAGCCTCCTGGCAGCCATGGCAACCACTCGGTCCCTGCGATGTCCCCGTGGATCTGAGAGGTAGCGGGTGGGAGGGGGACACTCTTGCCCTCAAACGACCCAGATACCGTGATCGCTACTGATCACGGCATCTGAAGGGTTAATCCGCCGGAGTCTTAGTATTTTCCTACTCTGATGGCTAGTCCCAGGTCTTGGCTGTGTAATAAAGTTGAGACCTGGAAGTCATGCTGCAGGCACAGCGCCTGTGCCCGCGTAATGAAAGTGCTGTACTATTATTGTGCTTAGTGTTAACTATATGCTCAGTACAACTTAATAGTACCGTACAAAGCAAGAAGGGGTTAAATAAGAAACTTTGTAATATATATTATTAATGATCTGTGTTTCCTTCACCACTTATTAAGCTGTTCTCCTCCTCATCTTCAATTTGACTGCTTGTTTACATTATATGTATCTCCCCTATTCAGCCTCACACACACAACTGTACGGAACAGGGAGGGATGGAGTAGGATTCTCTTGCTGCCTGTTTAATTGATTTATTTCTCTCATTCGGTGTACTACCTGTAGTAGCCTCTTATCCACAACCTAGCAGTGTTACAAAAGCAAGGAGTATAACAGCAGCAATTACTTGGGTGTCTTTTCTACCCCCCTCCTCTCTTCACAGACTAATATGGAGAAAGTAACTGCCTGAAAAAGGAGAAGAAAACATGTTTCTTTAATAAGATATATAACAAAGCCATTACATAGCCATATTTTGGTTAGTAACATCAAAAAGAGGACTGTGTGTCTCTGTATGTTCTGTTTTTGATTTTGGCTTACAAATATTGAAGCAAAATCCTGACACAAAGAGGCCTATAAACTATAAGATTGCACAATAACAGACTACTTTTTAATATGTTCTTGGCAACAAATCAGCTACAAACTCAATTACATTACTACTACTCCTCATGATTTAAAATCTAAAAAACATGACAGTCATATGCACAAACCATGTATGGCTGAACAGAGTCTGAGTGGGTCTGTATAGCAGACCTACAGTGTAGAAAGTGCATATGCGGCTCTTAAATACTGTGCGCTTATGACATGTTATGGAATTTGCTACAATCCATATGAAACAGTGAAAAACAAAAACATAGTGGCAAGGTACTGTTCATGCTATATTATGGAATCATTCTTCTCTAGAAACAGTGCTGCTAGGTGCCTTCATGGAGGTGACCACATCATGACACAAGAAGTACCTACAGGTCCACAAGAAACTTCCAGGTGCCTCTATATCAGAGACTCATATAAATCTATGGATGGTGGTGTATCCATGTCACAAAGATCCATAATCCTGTCAAGCACATGAATTCTCAGTGACAATATACTGAAACTCAGGTTAATCTATCATGCCTGGGAGAAGTAGTGGTTCCCTCTAACCACATCAACTGTATATCAAAACACCTAAATAAATAAGTCATGTCTACAGTGTTAGAAAGATGTTTGTCTGTTGGCAGAATAATCTTTGTTACTGTTTTTTGATAAACCATGTACAGAATGCTGACAGATACACATTTTATTGGAGTTACCGTACTCTTCATGCTTTATATCCCATGACAAGAACTAAGAATAAAATTGCTGATCCTGGGATGTGCTAAATTGCCAGGCCATAATTTCACTATATTTACAGAAAAGATTCCTAGCATATTATTATAAACCTTTCAACGTCTCCAGCTTTTTGCATCCTTTATCAACATCCACATTGTGACTAATTAGCGCATCCCCACGTACAGTATGTGGTGGCTCATAAGCAGAGCCCATGAAGCTGTGGCTGCGGCATTACTTCCGGCTCTCAGCTGTGCAGTAAGACATAAAAAACCTATACCTATTTGGTATCACCATAATATTACTAACCCGCAGATTGAATTTAAAATGTTATTTTTACCATACAATGAACAGTGCAAAATTTATAGTGTAATAATCAGTGTAAACACAAAAAAAAGGAGAACAAAATAACTAGCTCCTCACGGATCAGTTAATTAATTACCAGAAGCATAGATCCATAACATATCAAAGATATAAATAAAACTTAACATTTAATTATAATAGTTAAAAATTCAACAAGGTCCTAATTTACCCCTGTGAGGAGGTGCATATTGGGCTTTTTTTTAGGGCAAGTTTCGGGACTGCCCTTGTCAGGGCGGGAGCTTTATACCTTCGGGTATTAGGGAAAGAGCTAGATATTCCTCCTATGACTATCAGTTCTGTATACCCATCCCTTGGTAAAATCCCTGCCATATTTGGACCCACTACAATCCACCATTGAAGTCGGTAAGATTGTTCCGATTAATTATTTGTCTATTTACATGCAAATTAGGACCTTGTTAAATTTTTAACTATTATATTAAATGTTAAGTTTTATTTATCTTTTTGATATGTAAAAATCAGTGGCATAATTGGTGTTTCCCCCCCCCCCATTCTCTCCTATTGTTAAAAAAATAATGTTAATCATGAAATTATCTTTGTACCAAAAATGGCGCTGTTAAAAAATAAAACTAATCACGCAAAAAACAAGCCCAAATATGCCGACATTAACTTAAAATAAAAAAATGTTGTGACTCTTGGAATATGATGAAAAAAAAAATTAAAAATAATGCTTCGTCCTTAAGGCCAAAATAGGCGTTTATCCTAAGGGGTTAACAGGTGCTGCTCCACTGATTCCAGTGAAGTTGCAATTTTTTCTCTAGCCCCCACCATTCCTGAGGAATCATTGCAGTTAGTTTTGCTAATTAGGCTCTCTACTGTCAAGTGTGTGGTCTTAGGCCAGAGCAGTCAAGAGCTCTGATACTGTCTCCTGATTGGATAAAGTCAGAGAGATCTGAATCACGTCGCCTTGTCCACTCCTGACTGAGACCACCCATTAGACAATGTAGAGCCTAATTAGCATATCAGGCACCAAAATTAACTGCCCCGATTGCTCAGGAAAGTGGAGGGCTATAGAAAAAATTCCAACTGCTCTAGACTCAGTGGAGCAGTGTCCACACTATGCACAAATAGCATTCAAAAAGTTAAAGGGGTTTTCTGGGCAAAAAAACTTTTTTTTTTTTAAAAAAAGGTATTTTAGTGCTATTAATGGGTTAATAATTGCACCAAAATACTTTTAGCTGTGTTTTGAGTGATTTCTGGCTTTCTCTGGGAGCTCCTGGCATCCTCTGCATTTGTGTACATGCTTCCCTAGCTTCTTGCTGTCTTAGCCTACAACTCCCATAACCCCTCCCCCCCCCCCCTCCCTCTCTCACAACCCTTCCCTGTTTCCCTAGCTAGCCCGCAGACTACTAGCTCTATCTATCAAAGCCCACCCACCCCCCCCATCTTACTTACCGGTCTTCTGTGTCCTGGAGATCAGTTTCTTTTTCTTGCCGGCAACTTCTTCTGTGGGCTTCTTGCACATGCGTGGTATGCACTTTTCACTCCTGCCGGCCAGTGTACAATAAAGCTCTATTGCGCAGGTGTCGGCAGAAGCGGAGGAAGTGACGCTTCATGCCAGAGGGCTGAAGAAAGGTAAATATGATGGGGAGTATTGATGACGCATCATTTCGTCACCGGATCATCAGAAAATGTTTCTGGGGCGGTCACATGACCTCCCCAGGTATATAGGTAAGTATATATCTCATATATATAAAAATTAGTTTCTGTCTGTCTGTCTGTCTATCTGTCTGTCTGTTCTTTATGCGCGACCAAACGACTGGACCGATGCTCACCAAATTTGGTACACATGTACATCAGGTGTCCAGGAATATTTTAGACTGGGTCTCAGCTCTAAAGGATGTACCGTTCCTGAGATACAGTATTCCCAAAAAATGACCAGAATTAGCTAATACAAGCCTGCAAGTCTTTCACTCATATTCCAACTGCCATACACATGGTCACATGTCCCTTATCATCCAATAGAAGCTCGCAGGCACTTAGTCTCCTCAGGCACACAGGTTTCCATAGCAACCAAGCTATTTATGACCTGTATTAGTCAATAGCAGTTCGCAGGTCCTTAAATATTCAGTCATATCACGTGTATCAGCCAATATACAGTAAGTTCACATTTAATTTACCAGGTTTCCATAACAACACAGCCATAAATAGACTGTACCTATACTGGACTCAGTGGCGTAGCTAGGAATGGCTGGGCCCCAAGACGAACATTTGACATGGGACCCCCCGGCAACCAACCCCCCCCCCGCACAAACTGCATTCCTGCACACACTATTATACCCCATAGTGGCCCCTGCACACACTATTATACCCCATAGTGGACCTTGCACACAGTATTCTGCCCCATAGTGGCCCCTGCATACAGTATTATGCCCCATAGTTGCCCTTGCACACAGAATTGTGCCCCATAGTGACCCTTGCACACAGTATTATGACCCAGTGGCCCTTTCATATAGTATTATGCGCACTTCCAGATGTCACGTGAGCCAGGCATGTATCGCGATGCATAATGACGTTGGACTGGCCCACCGACGTCTGGGACGTCACCAAGAAGACCCCAGAGTATAAAGATAGCAGTGTTTGTGGGGTTCACGGCCCGCAGGCCTTAATTACCGATACCCGCTCCTGCTCACAGCCGCCTCCGCAGAAGGTGAAGTGCAGGCAGCCGTGAGCAGGAGAGGGGATCAGTAAGTAAATAGGGCCCGTTACCTGCTGGTGTAACACCAGCAGGTAACAGCCTATTTAAAAAAAAACATCAGGGGCCTGACGGGACCCCTAATGTCCCCGGCCCTGTGGCAGCCGCTACCACTGCTACCCCGGTATTTACGCCACTGACTGGACTGCCATACTGGATTTCAGCATTCTTATAAATTGAAACGTTTTTAAACTACTCATGCCCCCTGCAGCAAAACGCATGGCTGCTGCACGAGCTAATGAAAACTCTCAGCAGACCCAAGCCTATCTCTAATCTGAAAAGGTATGTCGCAGACAACAGCGAGCTGCTGAAACAACAAGCCCATCTCCAATCTAACAAGGCATTGTCAGCCACATGCACACAGCTGCACTCCATGTTTCCATAACAACCCAACCATTTTTCTTCACTGCTGTGGGTCAGCTTTAAAGGAGCAGGGCGCTGTGGATGACACTTACACAAGGTCACATACACACAGCTTTACTCCAGGTTTTCCATAACAACCGATCGCAGGTCTTTCACTGATATCCAAACTGAGATACACATGATCACATGACGCTTATGGACCAATGGAAAATCGCAGGTTCTTCAGTCTTGACATACACACAGCTTTACACCAGGTTTCCATAGCAACCAAGCTATTTATGACCTGTATGAGTCAATAGCAGTTCGCAGGTCCTTAAATATTCAGTCATATGACGTGCATCAGCCAATATAAGTTCACATTTCATTTACCAGGTTTCCATAGCAACACAGCCATAAATAGACTATACCTATACTGGACTGCCATACTGGATGTCAAGTGCAAAACTGGCCAATTCTTATGGGGCCACTACACAAACAAAAAATGAAATGTACCCGTGCGAAGCCGGGTCCTATTGCTAGTATATATATTGTGACAACTTGGGAAATTAGTCTCAAAATGGCGGCCGACTCCTGGTCCGGACAGCGGTGGTTCGTGGTACTGGGCGCCGGAAAGATAGCGTTCAGACGGTCCAAGTGTAAAATAAAACTGGCTTTATTCAGCTTAACTGCAACATAGCAAAACAACAAAAAAACCTAGGCCACCGTTAGGGCACTAACTGACTCCTTGAGCCCCTAACTGTCCTGACTATTGCTCAGCTCCAGCAACAGTCCCCTGTGGACCCCAGCCCTTCTGGGACAGAGCCTCTCTCTCTGTCCTTAGCTGGTCCACCATCTCCTGCTCCCTGCAGGAGGATACTCCAGCCCTTCTGGAGTTACGCGTCACACCGAAAGGTGTGGCTGAGGGCCTTTTCAGGGCTGGCCTGGGTCGCTTCCTAGCGCCCTCTAGGTTCACATACTCACAATATATATATATATATATATATATATATATATATATATATATATATTTTTTTTTTTTTTTTATTAATTCAATTAGAAGTTAGTTGGGAGGACGGAGTTTAGTTCAAGGAATAATTTTCAATGTATCCCGGACAACCCCTAGGGTAAGCGATGTTTGCTCTCTTTGGAATTGGGGGGACAATTACAACCTTATTCAATTTTAGATTTAATATGCACAAAAAAGTACACTACTTACCAAAAAAAGAAGTAATAAGACATATTTATGTAAACAATGTAAAATAAAAAAGGAACAGATGTATTTACAATTTTTATTTGATATACAGAGCTTTGGGCCAGCCATGCTCTCAGACTGGCCAGGAGTTGAGATGTCTGCTACAATCCACTCAAAAAGACTTTATTTAGTGGCTGTACTAAACTCACATCACATACAAATTAAAAACACTGTATACAGGGCCCTCAGACTAAACACAGACCTGTTGACACATTGAACTAAAATCCTGCTACGACCAAGAACGAAAAACCATACCTAGATCAAATTCATAACTACAATATAATATTTATACAATTCATCACAAAGCCAATGGTGGGTACACAGGTATCAGGCAGATCAGGATAACAGACAGATGTAGTGTCTAAGACAAAGCCAATGGTCACTACACAGGTATCAAGATGGCGCTCGCAGGAACAAGCAATGCAATGAACCTAACCATCTAATTTGCTCAGGCTCCAATCTGAATGTAGAGCAGGAATAAATAGGCGGATATTGCCAGGAATTGGGTGAGAAAGACCCACATGTGAGCTTTTTAGGCCTTCAGGTTACAGGGAGGAAGGATGTACCCATCGTAGGGGTAAGACCAGGTGCAGCAGCAGTGGGACATGCACGAGCATAACACTGGGGAGGAACAGGGAACAGACACCAGATAGCAAAGGCAACTTGTTGGCGATGCTCTCTGGGAGGTGGAGAGCAACATATACAACATGTATATATTAAAACCAAACTGTCTTATCCATGATTTCATGCCAAACAGTAAACTGCATACAAAATTCATGTAGCACCCTCTAATCCAAGTGAAAGCTGCAATATAAAACCAGAAACCCGATATAGTTTTCAATGCTAGCAGAGGAGGGGCTGCTCTGAGTAAAACTGTATGGCATGCAGTAGTATTTCTCATATATGCAAAATGTGTAGAAAACATAGTTACATAGTAGATGAGGTTGGATAAAGACACCAGTTCATCAAGTCCAACCTATAACCCTACAATCCCCTACAGTGTTGATCCAGAGGAAGGCAAAAACCCCCATGAGGCTTATCCAACTGCCCCATGTCAGGAGAAAAAAATTCCTTCCCAACTCCAATCTGGCAATCAGTATAAAACCCTGGATTAACTTGTCCTTAACAAAATCTAGAACCCATAACCCGTAATGTTGTTCTGTTCGAGAAAGGCATACAGGCCCTCTTTGAACTCGCTCAATGACTCCACCATCACCACTTCCATAGCCTCACTGTTCTTACAGTAAAGAATCCCCGTCTATGTTGCTGGTGAAACTTTCTCTCCTCCAGACAGAGGATGTCCCCTTGTCACTGTCATTGGCCTAGGAGTAAAAATATCATTAGAAAGTTCTTTGTGCTGCCCCTTCATGTATTTGTACATTGTTATTAAGTCTCCCTGTAGACGTCTTTTTTCTAAACTGAATAACCCCAAGTTTATCAATCTATCATTGTACTCCAGTCCACCCATTCCCATAATAATTGTGGTCGCCCTTCTCTGCACTCTCTTTAGTTCAGTTATGTCCTTCTTATAAACTGGGGCCCAGTGATTTGTACAGAGGTATAACTATGTTCCTGTTATGAGAATCTATACCTCTTTTGATGCATCCCCTAATTTTATTTGCCTTGGCAGCAGCTGCCTGGCACTGGTCACTAAAGGTAAGCGTACTGTCCACCAAAGACCCCAAGTCTTTTTCAGTGGCAGTCTTACCCAGTAATTTACTATAAAGTACATAATCATACATTTTATTTCTACGACTAAAATGATAACATTACATTTGTCAACATTAAACTTTATTCGCCAAGTCTCCACCCATGCTTCCAGCTTCCATTCACTATGTGGTAAAAATGACATTACCTGTATTCTGTGGGTCAGTACGATCACGGCGATACTAAATTTATATATTTGTAATGTTATGATACCTTTTAAAAAATGTAAAACTTTGCAAAATAGAGAAAAAAATTTTGTGTCGCCACGTTCTGAGACCTGTAACTTTTTTATATTTGTGTGTATGGAGCTGGGTAAGGTGTCTTTTTATGCGGCACAAGATGGCATTTCTATTGATACCATTTTGGGGAAGTTCTGATGGTTTGATCTCTTTTTATTCCATTTTTTATAGGAGGCAAAGTGTTGAAAAAACAGCCATTTGGCCATTTTTATTTTTTTTCCTCGCTACGCCGTTCACCATATGGGATAAATATTTTTATATTTTAATAGCTTGGACATTTTGGAGCGCGGGGACACCTAAAGTGTTAATGTTTATTATTGTTTATTTTTATATTTGATCTAGGAAAAGGGGGGTGATTTGAACTTTTATATTTTGTGCTTTTAAAAACTTTTCTTTTTTTTTTTTTACCTTTATTTTCAGACTGCGAAGAGGTAAAATGTTTTGTTTTAGGTTTACAACTGATTTCCTCTTTGCAACCTTAGTTGTGGTGCATGAGTTCCCCAGGTCTGGTAAAACCTCTGTGTGAATGTTCTATTACTGCTTCTTATTTCTTTCTTTCCTCATTAGGCTGGCCACCTAATGCTTTATTTTTCTACTCTTTTTGGTCTTGCCATCTGGGAACAATGTACCAAAACTAAGGAAATGCTCACAATTTGTGTTTAATAAAAAATTGTTTTGCTTACTTACCTGCAGTAGTGGAGCCGTAGTAGGGTGTGTCTGCCCTGACCTTATAAGAGGCGGGTCTGCGGAAACTCCAGTGTTTTAAAGAGAAAACTGCATAGGATTATGGGAAATGTCTATGATATAAAAGGATTCCATTAGACAGCAAGCTGGGTTGTTGGTGGAGTTGACATAACGAAAAATCTGTAAGACTACAGCAGCCTGGAAGGCAAGGCTTTTGTTGTTCACATTATGGATATTTTCTGATGAAATAATCTGTTAAAGTTGGACTTCCTAAAATAAAATCCTTTAGATTTCTTTTCATCAATCAAGGTCAGATTGTTTTTTGTAAAATCCCATTCTTCATACAGACCCCCTAGGGACCTTGAACCCTAGTGGGTCTGATCGTTCATACTATTCACTGCAATATTAATATATTGCAGTGAATAGTAAAATGCATTCACTTCTATTACACACTGCCATAGGCAGAAGGAATATAATAACAAGCCTTCAATAGGCTCCCGGCTGTCATGGCAACCGATTGCTGCCCTCCGATGATGATCTGGAGGGCGGCGATCGTTCAAAGATGGCGGCGCCCATGGTGGCTGCGCACTTTACATGTCACGGTCGCGTTTGACCAGGGCATCTAAAGTGTTAACAGCTGCGATCGGTGTCGACACTGATCGCAGCAGTTAGCGACGGGTCCTGGCTGTATTATACAGCCGGCATCCACCAGGTATGGAGAGAGCTCAGCTCATAAGCTCTCTCCATACAACACTTCGCACATAATGATGTAAAGGAGAGGACCCAATACTGACCCCTGTGGCACTCCACTGGTGACTTTGACCCTGTCTGAGTATTTACCATCAACAAGCACCCTCTGTTTCCTATCATTGAGCTAGTTGTGAACCCAAATGCATATATTTTCCCCCAGTCCCAACATTCTCATTTTGCATACCAACCTTTTATGTGGTACAGTATCAAAAGCCTTAGAAAAGTCCAGATTTATTACATCTACCGCATTACCCATGTCCAGTCTAGAACTGACCTCATCATAGAAGCTGATCAGATTAGTCTGATAGGACCGATTCCTTATAAACCCATGCTGATTGGGCGTTATAAGATTATTTACACTGAGATACTCCAGGAGAGCATCTCTTTAGAAAACCTTCAAATATCTTACCCACTACAGAGGTCAAAACTTACATGGGTATAGCTTCCGGGCTCACCTTTAGACCCTTTTTTGAAAATTGGCACCAAATTTGCTATGCGCCAATCATATGGAACAGACCCAGTCATTACTGAATCCTTAAATATTAAATGCAAGGGACTATCTATCACCGTGCATAATTCCCTCAGAACTCAGGGGTGTATGCCATCTGGACCTGGCAGTTTCTCTATTTTAGTATTTTAAAGGTAATGCTGCACTTCCTCCTGGATTAAACAGGTGACATTTAATTGTGAGTTAACATTACCCCTAATCATGTTGCCGGCCATTGAATTTTCTTGTGTAAACACCGTAGAGAAGAAGGCATTTCATAGATCTGTCTTTTCCTCATCCTTCTCCACCATTACACCCAGATTATTTTTGAGATGGCCCACATTGTAAGTTTTTATTTTCTTATTATTTATGTAATTTAAAAAAAAAAAATGTTGGATTATTTTTACTTTCCTTGGCAATTATTCTCTCAGCCCCGATCTTCATTTGTTAAAATTAAGTCTACAAGTGCCTCGCCTCTTGTTGGGTCCTGCACTAGTTGTTATAGGTAATTGTCAAAAGGTCCTTTGTTGGACCTGCAGGTTTCTGCCTCCCAGTTGATATCTGGGTAGTTGAAATCCCCCATAATAATGACTTTATTATGTTTTGCAGCCTCATCAATTTGTTTTATAAGTATATTTTCAGCTTCTTCCATTATATTTGGGGATTTATAACAACCCGCCATTAGTATTTTATTCTTTGTTCCTCCCTTAATTTCCACCCATAAGGACTCCACATATTTATTTTCCCCCCAGATGTCCTCATGCAGGACTGGCTTAAGACATAATTTTATGTACAGCAATGAAAAGTTGGGCACCCCTATTAACTTAACATTTTAGTCTAAAATTTGGGTGTTGCAACAGCCACAATTGAATACTAATAACTGATGGACACAGTAATATTTCAGGATTGAAATGAGGTTTATGTACAACAGAAAATGTGCAAATGCATAAACCAAAATTGACCGGTGCAAAAGTATGGGCACCCAACAGAAAAGTGACATTAATATTTAGTAGATCCCCTTGCAAAAAAACAGCCCAGCGCCCTGTAGCTTAACAGTCCTGGACCTGGATGAAGGTATTTTGACCACCTCTACAAAACAATTCCAGTCAGTTAAGTTGGATGGCGCCGAGCATGGACAGCCCGCTCAAATACCCACAGATGTTCAATGATATTCAGGTCTGGGGACTGGGATGGCCATTCCAGAACATTGTAATTGTCCCTGCATGAATGCCTGAGTAGATTTGGAGCTGTGTTTTGGACATTGTCTGCTGAAATATCCACCCCGGCGAACCAAATTCGCACTGATTCTGTACATTATCTCAAGAATCTGCTGATACTGAGTTGAACCATGCGACCCCAACTTAACAAGATTCCCGGTGCCGGCATGGCCGCACAGCCCCAAAGCATGTTGGAACCCCACCAAATACAGTGGGAGCAAGTGTTTTTCTTGGAGTGCTGTGTTTTTGATGCCATGCATAACGCCTTTTGTATGACCAAACAACCAATCTTGTCACAGTCCACAGGACCTCTCCAAAATGAAGCTGGCTTGTCCAAATGTGCGCAACCCAGGCGACCTGTTTGTGGCGTGCTTCAGAAACGGCCTCGCACACCCCCAACAGCCTCCTGTGCAAAGTGTGCTGTATGTGACCGAGCACAGTGACACCACGCAGCAAGATGATGCTGCAGCCTTGGAGGAGGCTGTGGATTGTCCTGACTGTCTCACCATCTCCTCTGCCTTTCTGATATTTTTCTTGGCCTGCCACCTGGGCTAACAAGAACTGTCCCTGTGGCTCCATTCCTTACAGTCCTCACAATGGAAACTGACAGGTTAAACTCTGAGCCAACTTTTTGACCCCCTGAACAACTATGTTGAACAATCTTTGTTCAGATCATTTGAGAGTTGTTTGAGGACCCATGATGCCACCTTCAGAGGAGATCAAATAGGAGAACAACGCAATGGCCACCAAATACCTCTCATGATTGGATACACCTGGCTATGAAGTTCAAAGCCAGTGAGGTACAAAACCAATTTTGTGCTCAGAAGTCAGAAAAGTAGAGGAGTATTCAAATCAATAAAATGATAAGGGTACCCAAATTTTGCACCGGGCAAATTTTGGTTTAAAGCAAATTGCAAATTTTCTGTTAGTACAATAAACCCATTCAACCTGAAATATTACTGTGTCCACAGTTATTAGATATATCAAATTGAAATGGCTGTTGCAAACACCCAAATATTTAGAACTAAAAATGATTAAGATTATAGGGGTGCCCAAACTTTTTCATATGACTGTATAAGCAAACCCCTCCCCACTATATCATATTTTTCTTCCCACATTATCACTTCTAGTTCCTCCATCTTGTTAGTGAGACTTCTGATGTTAGTATGCATACCTTTTATGGGTTTATCTTTATCCCTGCTCTTCCACTGCCTGCTGACTGTTCTATCTCCAGATAAAAAAATAAAGTTAACTTCTGTCATATTGTGAGTCTGCAAGAACCTATTAGAGGTCTGGTGGTTAGAGAGGCCAGTCCTGTGCATTCTCTAGTATAAGAATTATTCCCTGTACTAAAGGGCTGACAATTTAAAAAAAAAAAAAAAAAACACTGATGAGGGACTTTCATTTCATACTGGTAAGTGACATTTTTATATAAAGCAGAATATTCATGTATAGGCTATGTTTATACTGTATCTCTGTGTCATAGATTCCCGTGGTTCATTTAGCCAAACACCTTCGCAGAATTCAGTAGAATTCTATGTGTCAAGGTTTCCATTTATAGTTGAGACCACGATGCAGATGTGAGCAGAGCCTTTGGCAGAAAATGGGATATTTTAAAGTGTATCTATCGTTTCACTGTTTTCTTACTGTGAAGGGAGGAGGGTTGCTTAACATTTTTGTAATATACTTTATTAACCTATTGTACTTACTTTTAGCAGAAAACAAGTTCCAAAGTTCTCCCTAGCAACAAAATAACTAAGTGTTGCTAGGAAGGTCTGTTCCACATTCAACCTATATTCCCAATATATACAGATATAGCAAATGGCAAAGGGGGGTGTCACTTCAAAACACTGTATCTCCAGTATTATACCACCTAGGAAAGTGCTTCTGGTGTTGTTTGTGGCTGTAATAGAAATAAAGAAATCATGAAAACATGTCGGAAATGTGAATTTTAGATGCTGCAGCGTAACAAAAGTGAAATGTCTAAACCACTTACATGCTGTTGTAGGCAAGTATACTGGTATAGTGAACATACAGTACTTTATTTGTGTCAAAGTGCAATATTGCTACTGAAAAAATCAACATTAAATCTATATGCAAATGTGCTCTTCAGTGCACCTGGGGTACGGCCACATCTATTGGAGTCTCCGTTTTCTCTGGTCGCATCACATCACCACCTTTCAATCTGTATGGAAAACTTGCAAACCCCTGTAGGCTGAGTTGCATATGCCTAAGGGGGCGTTCACACTACCGTTGGTGACCGTCAGTAGTGTCCGTTGCTATTGTCCGTTACAAGATTTTAGCATCGGACACTAGCTGAACTGTCAGAAATCCGTTAAAATTTCCATTCATTTCAATGGGTTTTTATATTGTGTCCGTTAGTGTCAGTTTGTGTCCATTTACACCAAATCTGTCAGAAGTCCGTTATTTTTTCGCAGACAAAAAATCCTACATGCAGGACTTTTTGTCCTTTTGAAAAAAACGGATTCTTGACGGACAGCAAGTGTCCGTTATTTTTTTAACATTGAAGTCTATGGGTAACGGACTTATAACGGACAGTAATTGATAGCCATCAGTTACTGTCCGTTATTTTATGTCCGTTTTTTTTTCCTGCGCATGCTCAGAAAGCAGAAAAAAAAAAAAAAACGGACAGTGTTAAAAAAAATGGACAGTGTTAAAAAACGGACACTAACTGATGCTAATGTGTCCGTTTTTTAAAAATAATCCATTAATTGGATCAGTTAAAAAAACGGACACATTAACATCAGTTACTGTCCGTTAATGTCTGTTATGATAGGTGTCCGTTTTTTGTTTTTTTTTTCTTTTTTTAACGGACACTATCAGAACGGACATCAACGGTAGTGTGAACCCTGCCTAAAAGAGTTGCATATGTCTAAAAGATTATTTCTGGATGACTTCATCGGTTTGTGGTAAAAAAAAGGTATGTTTCTACTTCTACAAAAGACCCCTACATGGAATTATTATTGGTTTGGAAGCATTTTGGAACTCAGCATTTATGGTTATATCCACCTCTGGGACCTGTATTTCGAGAATGGGGCCCAGCCTGTTCCTGAAAGTTAAAGGAGAGGAGCTGCACATGTGAATGTATCTCCATTTATTTGTACAGAAGTTATGGAAACAGCTGTAACTCTAGTACATGTGAAAAGCACGGGTCTGCAACCTCTTTCCATTTCCTTTGGGGAACAGACTGGGCCCTATGCTGGAGAAAGATGCAGGCCCCAGAAGTGGATATAGCCATAAATACAGTGATAGGAGTATAACTTTAGGTTAGGGCAATACCGAAACTACACCTATCACGGAAACAAATCACCATTTTGTCCTGTGACTCCTTCATATATGTAAATGAGTGGAGTTGCATTGCCATTCTGAGGGTGCTGCAACTATAACTTCTAGAAGTGCTCAATCTTAATGTGACTAGAAGTTGCAGAACCCTGGGGGTCGCCATGCAACTCCATTAACTTATATTAGTAAGTTGTATGATGGGAGACATCTTAGCCTTTTGCCTTGATATATCCAAGTATACAGAGGTACCAGATACCTTATCCCACTTACATCTAGAAATGAGACTAAGGCTATATATACACACACGTCTGCATTTTTTGTGGATGGCATAAGTTTCCATTCATTTTAATGTTTTCATTCAGACATCTGGGTTTTTTTAGGGGCCTGTGGGTCCGCAAAAGAAAAACTAAAAAAACAAAAGGCAGGTTTTTACTGATGTGGATGCATCACAGCAATGAAAGTCTATTGGTCTGTGAAGTAAAACGGATGAAATCTGTGTTTCATCTGTTTATCAAAGGGTCATTGAAATGTACAATAAAGGCTATGTTCACATCTGCGCTCAGTGCCCGTCTGACACAGATCCATCAGAAATCGCTGGACGTAAAAGTCCTGCAAGCTGACTTTTTCATCCAGCGATTTCAAATAAAAAAAACGGACACCAAAAGGGCCCCATTATAGTCAAAGGGATCCCTTGGGCTCCGTATGTATTAGTTATCATCGGGCTCCGTATATATCAGTCATCATCAGGACCTTTTTTTTTTTTTTATCCGGAGGACCAGACAAATGGAAAAGTAAATTCAGATGTAAGCAAAATAAACAAATGTGAACGTAGGCAGTACACCATCTGCAAATTAGCATGATGGGGTGCTGGCAGAAGCGTCACTTTAAGCTCATGGGCCTTAGTGTAAAATTTGTAATGGGGCCTTTATCCACCTCGTGCCATTTAGAATAGTGATATATTTTAAGTGGTAGAGGAACCTTTGGGACCCCCTCAGAGTCTAGGGCCTGGTAGCGACTGTTACCGCACCATCTCTGTGTGCTGGCCGTGAAAAGTACAGACTTTTCATGTCTGCAAAATATGGAAGTTTGACTACAGCGTAAATCAATAGAAAAACACATCTCTGCTGCACACTCACAAAGCTCTCTTGCACGCACTTTACAATGTATATACAGATCTGCTGCATCCACATTACATAACTGACTCTTCTATACACATGGTACCTACACAACCCAACAACTCTGACCATAATACAAGTGCATCTCAATAAATTAGAATATCTTTGAAACATTCATTCATCTCAGTAAATCAGTAATACAATTCATAATCAGCGTCTTCCATGATTGTGTGTCCTACTGAACCAGACTGAGGGACCATTTAAAGACTTAGGAAACCTTGGCAGGCAACACACTGAATTTACAATACTGAACTTTTTTACAATATTCTACTTTTCTTAGATTTGGGTTTTGATTACCTGTAATCCATAATCAACATTTACAGAAATAAAATACTCGAAATAGAACATTATGTGTGTAAAGAATCTAGAAAATATAGGAGGTCACTTTTTAATTTAATTACTGAAATAAATAAACGTTTCACAGATATTCTAATTTATTGAGGCTCCGCTGCCTGTCAGTTATATACACACTGTGAATACACAGCTCTGCTACATGCCAGCTGACTGTTCTGTACACACTCAGCTCAACATACACAAAGCTGTGACCATAATATGTAACAATCTTTTCAGTACCACAGTACACATGGCTCTACTGCCTGCCAGTTACATACACAGCTCTGCTACATGCCGGCTGACTACACACCTCCTCCAGTAAAATCAACCAGCCTGGCTCCTCCCATACATGTGACTTTGTCACGTGGTGATGACAAGCTGTAAGGTCCTGTAACTACAAGTAGTGGCCACTGGCCAGTAACGGCCGTTGTTACGGAAGCAACATGACACAGTCTGTAGTGGTGCAAGGTGAGTCCTGTACACACTGTTACATACTGCCGTCTTACTACACAGTCTATAGTTCCTAAACACACTGTTACATACTGCCGGCTTACTACACAGTATATAGTTCCTATATACACTGTTACATACTGCCGCTTCTCCAGAAAGTCCAAACACACACACCCGGCTTACTACACAGTATATAGTTCCTATATACACTGTTACATACTGCCCTTACTACACAGTATATAGTTCCTATATACACTGTTACATACGCCGCGCTTACTACACAGTATATAGTTCCTAAACACACTGTTACATACTGGGACCGGGCTTACTACACAGTATATAGTTCCTATATACACTGTTACATACTGCCGGCTTACTACACAGTATATAGTTCCTATATACAGTCATATGAAAAAGTTTGGGCACCCCTATTAATCTTAATCATTTTTAGTTCTAAATATTTGGGTGTTTGCAACAGCCATTTCAATTTGATATATCTAATAACTGATGGACACAGTAATATTTCAGGATTGAAATGAGGTTTATTGTACTAACAGAAAATGTGCAATATGCATTAAACCAAAATTTGACCGGTGCAAAAGTATGGGCACCTCAACAGAAAAGTGACATTAATATTTAGTAGATCCTCCTTTTGCAAAAATAACAGCCTCTAGTCGCTTCCTGTAGCTTTTAATCAGTTCCTGGATCCTGGATGAAGGTATTTTTGACCATTCCTCTTTACAAAACAATTCCAGTTCAGTTAAGTTGGATGGTCGCCGAGCATGGACAGCCCGCTTCAAATTATCCCACAGATGTTCAATGATATTCAGGTCTGGGGACTGGGATGGCCATTCCAGAACATTGTAATTGTTCCTCTGCATGAATGCCTGAGTAGATTTGGAGCTGTGTTTTGGATCATTGTCTTGCTGAAATATCCATCCCCGGCGTAACTTCAAATTCGTCACTGATTCTTGTACATTATTCTCAAGAATCTGCTGATACTGAGTTGAATCCATGCGACCCTCAACTTTAACAAGATTCCCGGTGCCGGCATTGGCCACACAGCCCCAAAGCATGATGGAACCTCCACCAAATTTTACAGTGGGTAGCAAGTGTTTTTCTTGGAATGCTGTGTTTTTTTGACGCCATGCATAACGCCTTTTTGTATGACCAAACAACTCAATCTTTGTTTCATCAGTCCACAGGACCTTCTTCCAAAATGAAGCTGGCTTGTCCAATTGTGCTTTTGCATACCTCAGGCGACTCTGTTTGTGGCGTGCTTTCAGAAACGGCTTCTTTCGCATCACTCTCCCATACAGCTTCTCCTTGTGCAAAGTGTGCTGTATTGTTGACCGATGCACAGTGACACCATCTGCAGCAAGATGATGCTGCAGCTCTTTGGAGGTAGTCTGTGGATTGTCCTTGACTGTTCTCACCATTCTTCTTCTCTGCCTTTCTGATATTTTTCTTGGCCTGCCACTTCTGGGCTTAACAAGAACTGTCCCTGTGGTCTTCCATTTCCTTACTATGTTTCTCACAGTGGAAACTGACAGGTTAAATCTCTGAGACAACTTTTTGTATCCTTCCCCTGAACAACTATGTTGAACAATCTTTGTTTTCAGATCATTTGAGAGTTGTTTTGAGGAGCCCATGATGCCACTCTTCAGAGGAGATTCAAATAGGAGAACAACTTGCAATTGGCCACCTTAAATACCTTTTCTCATGATTGGATACACCTGGCTATGAAGTTCAAAGCTCAGTGAGGTTACAATACCAATTTTGTGCTTCAGTAAGTCAGTAAAAAGTAGTTAGTATTCAAATCAATAAAATGATAAGGGTACCCAAATTTTTGCATCGGTCAAATTTTGGTTTAATGCATATTGCACATTTTCTGTTAGTACAATAAACCTCATTTCAATCCTGAAATATTACTGTGTCCATCAGTTATTAGATATATCAAATTGAAATGGCTGTTGCAAACACCCAAATATTTATAACTAAAAATGATTAAGATTAATAGGGTTGCCCAAACTTTTTCATATGACTGTACACTGTTACATACTGCCAGCTTACTACACAGTATATAGTTTCTATTCACGTTGTTACATACTGCCGGCTTACTAAACAGTATATAGTTCTTATATACACTGTTACATACTGCCGACTTACTACACAGTATATAGTTCCTATACACACTGTTACATACTGCCGGCTTACTACACAGTATATAGTTCCTATACACACTGTTACATACTGCCGGCTTACTACACAGTACCTAATTAATATACACACTGTTACATACTGCCGGCTTACTACACAGTATATACACAGTACCTAATTCCTATACACACTGTTACATACTGCCGGCTTACTACACAGTATATAGTCCTATATACACTGTTACATACTGCCGGCTTACTACACAGTATATAGTTCCTATACACACTGTTACATACTGCCGGCTTACTACACAGTATATAGTTCCTATACACACTGTTACATACTGCCGGCTTACTACACAGTACCTAATTAATATACACACTGTTACATACTGCCGGCTTACTACACAATATATACACAGTACCTAATTCCTATACACACTGTTACATACTGCCGGCTTACTAAACAGTATATAGTTCCTATATACACTGTTACATACTGCCGACTTACTACACAGTATATAGTTTCTATTCATGTTGTTACATACTGCCGACTTACTACACAGTATATAGTTCCTATACACACTGTTACATACTGCCGGCTTACTACACAGTATATAGTTTCTATTCACGTTGTTACAAACTGCCGGCTTACTACACAGTATATAGTTCCTATACACACTGTTACATACTGCCAGCTTACTACACAGTATATAGTTTCTATTCACGTTGTTACATACTGTGGACTTACTACACAGTATATAGTTTCTATTCACGTTGTTACATACTGCCGACTTACTACACAGTATATAGTTCCTATATACACTGTTACATACTGCCGGCTTACTACACAGTATATAGTTCCTATACACACTGTTACATACTGCCGGCTTACTACACAGTATATAGTTCCTATACACACTGTTACATACGCCAGCTTACTACACAGTATATAGTTTCTATTCACATTGTTACATACTGTGGACTTACTACACAGTATATAGTTTCTATTCACGTTGTTACATACTGCCGACTTACTACACAGTATATAGTTCCTATATACACTGTTATATACTGCCGGCTTACTACACAGTATATAGTTCCTATACACACTGTTACATACTGCCGGCTTACTACACAGTATATAGTTCCTATATACACTGTTACATACTGCCGACTTACTACACAGTATATAGTTCCTATACACACTGTTACATACTGCCGGCTTACTACACAGTATATAGTTCCTATATACACTGTTACATATTGCCGACTTACTACACAGTATATAGTTCCTATCACACTGTTACAGACTGCCGACTTACTGCACAGTATATAGTTCCTATACACACTGTTACATACTGCCAGCTTACTACACAGTATATAGTTTCTATTCACGTTGTTACATACTGCCGGCTTACTACACAGTATATAGTTTCTATTCACGTTGTTACATACTGTCAGCTTTCTACACAGTATATAGTTGCCTATACCAACCAATGAGATCTTAACTTTCATGAGCTGCTATGATTGGTTGCTATGGCCAACAAGGACTGTTTTACGGCTATATTTACCTAAACTGGCACACTGTAGTAACATTACATGGATGGCCAGACTCTACTGCTGTGCAGTGTGTGCCATGTTGATGAATTGGGCCTGGAGTTGCTGTAAGTTTTGTAACTTGTGTCCGAAAAAGTTCTGCAGCGCCACATAATTATGGCAGACAGCACAAACGCCACATATTCCTTAAAGGGGCATTTAAGTTGTTTTTTTCCCACTTCATAGGCTTAAAAGTCTAATCTAAGTAAACGCCTCTCTGTTCTGAACCAGTAGAGAGTTTCCATTGGGGTTATTCAGCACTCACAGGAGTGATACTGCTGCTGAGCTGGTGAGCGTTTCGAATGGAGAATCTTTAGTTAGCTGCTGGCTGGCACACTAAGGGTGGGTTCACACTTGCGGCGGCACTCCGTCCGCCGCGAATCCGACCTAAATGTTGGAAAACTGGATAGGGAAAGGTTTGCGACACTTTGCTTAAAAACCCATTCACTTGGATGGGTTTTTAAAGCAATGCGCAGGTGTGTGCTTACACTCTCTGTGCCGCAAACCTTTTTTTTTCACTGGAAACAAAGTCGGACATGCAGGACTTTCACTGCAATTCTTATGTTTTGTAAATGGTCTCAGAGCAGAAGTCTTGTAGCTTTCAGTTTCCCATTAAGAAACAAAAGTTGATATCTGGTTACTATGTACATATGATAAGGTTATGTCTTCTCTGGTAGATTTGACCCATGAAACTAAGGCTGTGGAGCTGGAGTTGGGAAAGTTACAAACTCCAGCTTTAAAGGAGTTTTCCAGGCAAAAAATCTTTTCTTAAAAAAGGTCTGTTAGTGCTATTAATGGGTTAATAAGTGCACCCAAATACCTTTAGCAGTGTTTTTAATGAATTTTGGGTGTCTACAGTGGCTTGCAAAAGTATTCATACCCCTTGAAGTTTTTCATATTTTGTCACCTTACAACCTCAAACTTAAATGTATTTTATTGAGATTTTAAGTAGTAGACCAACACAAAGTAGCAGATAATTGTGAAGTGGAAGGAAAATGATACCTGGTTTTCAAAATTTTAATCAAATAAAAATCTGAAAAGTGTGATGTGCAAAAGTTTTCAGTCCCCTATATCAATACCTTGTAGAACCACCTTTGGCTGCAATTACAGCTGCAAGTCTATTTGAGGTATGTCTCTACCAGCTTTGTGCATATAGAGACTGAGATTTTTGCCATTCTTTTTTACAAAATAGCTCAAGCTCAGCCAGATTGGATGGAGAGCGCCTGTGAACAACAATTTTCATGTTTTGCCACAGATGCTCAATGGGATTTAGGTCTGGACTTTGGGCCATTCTAACAGATGAATATTCTTTGATCTAAGCCATTCCACTGTAGCTCTGGCTGTATGTTTAGGGTCATTTTCTTGCTGGAAGGTGAATCTCCTTCCCAGTCTCAAGTCTTTTGCAGCCTCCAACAGGTTTTCTTCCAGGATTGCCCTGTATTTAGCTCCATCTATCTTCCCATCAACTCTGACCAGCTTCCCTGCTGAAGAAAAGCATCCCCACAGCATGATGCTGCCACCGCCATGTTTCACAGTGGGGATGGTGTGTTAGGGTGATGAGCAGTGTTACTTTTCCGCCACACATAGCGCTTTGCATTTAGGCCAAAAAGTTCAACTTTGGTCTCATCTGACCAGAGCACTTTCTTCCAAGTACAGTTGTGCTAAAAAGTTTACATACTCCAGCATCTTCTTTTGGCCTTTTTTCAGAGAATATGAATGATAACACAAAAACGTTTTCTCCACTCATGGTTAGTGGTTGGTTGAAGCCATTTATTGTCAAACTTCTGTGTTTTTCTCTTTTTATATCATAATGACAACCAAAAACATCAAAATGACCCTGTTCAAAAGTTCACATACCCTGGTGATTTTGGCCTGATAACATGCCCAGAAGTTGACACAAAGGGGTTTGAATGGCTAATAAAGGTAACATCCTCACCTGTGACCTGTTTGCTTGTAATCAGTGTGTGCATAAAAGCTGAGTGAGTTTCTGGGATCCAGAGAGACTGTTGCATCTTTCCTCCAGCCACTGACGTTTCTGGATTGTGAGTCATGGGGAAAGCAAAAGAATTGTCCACGGATCTACGGGAAAAGGTAGTTGAACTGTATAAAACAGGAAAGGGATACAAAAGGATATCCAAGGAATTGATAATGCCAGTCAGCAGTGTTCAAACTGTGATTAACAAATGGAAACTCAGGGGCTCTGTAAAAACCAAACCACGGTCAGGTAGACCAACCAAAATTTCGGCCACAACTGCCCAGAAAATTGTTCGGAATGCAAAGAAAAACCTACACATAACATCAGCTGAAATACAGGACTCTCTGAAAACTATTGGTGTGGCTGTTTCAAGATGTACAGTCATGGGCAAAAGTTTTGAGAATGACACAAATATTATATTTTCACATGATCTGCTGCCCTCTGGTTTTTATGTGTGTTTGTCAGATGTTTTTATCACATACAGAAATATAATTGCATTCATATTATGAGTAACAGAAGCTTATATTAACAGTTAGAATGAGTTAATGCAGCAAGTCAATATTTGCAGTGTTGACCCTTCTTCTTCAGGACCTCTACAATTCTCCCTGGCATGCTCTCAATCAACTTCTGGACCAAATCCTGACTGATAGCAGTCCATTCTTGCAGAATCAATGCTTTAATTTTGTCTGAATGTGTTGGTTTTTGTTTGTCCACCCGTCTCTTGATGATTGACCACAAGTTCTCAATGGGATTAAGATCTGGGGAGTTTCCAGGCCATGGACCCAAAATTTCTATGTTTTGTTCCCTGAGCCATTTAGTTATCACCTTTGCTTTATGGCAAGGTGCTCCATCATGCTGGAAAAGGCATTGTTGAGCGCCAAACTGCTCTTGGACAGTTGGGAGAAGTTGCTCTTGGAGGACATTCTGGTACCATTCTTTATTCATGGCTGTGTTTTTAGGCAAGACTGTGAGAGAGCCGATTCCCTTGGTTGAGAAGCAACCCCACACATGAATGGTTTCAGGATGCTTTACAGTTGGCATGAGACAAGACTGGTGGTAGCGCTCACCTCTTCTTCTCCGAATAAGCTGTTTTCCAGATGTTCCAAACAATCGAAAAGGGGATTCATCAGAGAAAATGACTTTACCCCAGTCCTCAGCAGTCCACTCCCTGTACCTTTTGCAGAATATCAGTCTGTCCCTGATGTTTTTTCTGGAGAGAAGTGGCTTCTTTGCTGCCCTCCTTGAGACCAGGCCTTGCTCCAAGAGTCTCCGCCTCACAGTACGTGCAGATGCACTCACACCTGCCTGCTGCCATTCCTCAGCAAGCTCTGCTCTGCTGGTAGCCCGATCCCGCAGCTGAAACACTTTTAAGAGACGATCCTGCCGCTTGCTGGTCTTTCTTGGGCGCCCTTGAGCCTTTTTGGCACCAATGGAACCTCTCTCCTTGAAGTTCTTGATGATGCGATAGATTGTTGACTGAGATGCAATCTTTCTAGCTGCAATACTCTTCCCAGTTAGGCCATTTTTGTGCAGTGCAATGATGACTGCACGTGTTTCTTTAGAGATAACCATGGTTAACAGAAGAGAAACAATGATGGCAAGCACCAGCCTCCTTTTAAAGTGTCCAGTGGTGTCATTCTTACTTAATCATGACAGATTGATCTCCAGCCCTGTCCTCATCAACACCCACACCTGTGTTAATGGAGCAATCACTGAAACGATGTTAGGTGGTCCTTTTAAGGCAGGGCTGCAATGATGTTGAAATGTGTTTTGGGGGATAAAGTTCATTTTCTAGGCAAATATTGACTTTGCAAGTAATTGCTGTTAAGCTGATCACTTTATAACATTCTGGAGAATATGCAAATTGCCATTAGAAAAACTGAAGCAGTAGACTTTGTAAAAATTAATATTTGTATCATTCTCAAAACTTTTGGCCATGACTGTACAATAAGGAGGGACTTGAAGAAAAATGGGCTGCATGGTCGAGTTGCCAGAAGAAAGCCATTACTGCGCAAATGCCACAAAAGAATCTCTCCTTCAATACGCCAAACAGCACAGAGACAAGCCTCAAAACTTCTGGAACAAGGTAATTTGGAGTGATTAGACAAAAATCTAACTTTTTGGCCACAACCATAAAACTTACATTTGGAGAGGTGTCAACCAGGCCTATGATGAAAGGAACAACATTCCTGCTGTAAAGCACAGAGGTGGATCACTGATGATGTGGGGATGTGTGAGCTTCAAAGGAACAGGAAACTTGGTCAAAGTTGAAGGAAAGATGAATGCAGCACGTTATCAGCAAATACTGGAGGCAAATTTGCACTCATCAGCCAGGAAACTGCGCATGGGACGTACTTGGACGTTCCAACATGACAACGATCCAAAACACAAGACCAAGTTGACCTGTAATTGGCTACAGCAGAAGAAAGTGAAGGTTCTGGAGTGGCCATCTCAGTCTCCTGACCTCAATATCATTCAGCCACTCTGGGGAGATCTCAAGCGCGCAGCACATGCAAGACAGCCCAGGAATTTACAGGAACTGGAGACTTTTTGCCAAGAAGAATGAGCAGTTTTACCATCTGAGAAAATAAAGAGCCTCATCCACAACTACCACAAAAGACTTCAAGCTGTCATTGATGTTAGAGGGGGCAATACACGGTATTAAGAACTGGGGTATGTGAACTTTTGAACAGGGTCATTTTGATGTTTATGGTTGTCATTATGATTTAAAAAGAGAAAACACAGAAGTTTGACAATAAATGGCTTCAACCAACCACTAACCATGAGTGGAGAAAAAGTTTTTGTGCTATCATACATAGTCTCTGAAAAAAAGGCCAAAAGAATCTGCCGGGGTATGTAAACTTTTTAGCACAACAGTATTTGCGGTGTCCCCTATATGGCTTGTGTCAAACTGCAAATGGCAATTCTTATGTCTTTCTTTCAACAATAGTTTTCTTCTTACCGGAAAGGCCAGATTTGTGGAAAGCACAACTTATAGTTGTCCTATTGACAGATTCTCCCACCTGAGCTGTTGATTTCTGCAGCTCCTCCAGAATGACCATGGGCCTCTTTGCTTCTTCTCTGACGAGTGCTCTCCTTCCCGATCTGTTAGTTTACGTGGACACCCATCTCTTGGAAGGTTTGCAGTTGTAGAATACTTTTTCTATTTTTGGATGATGCATTGAACAGTGCTCCTTGAGATGCTCAAAGCTTGTAATATGTTTTTATAACCTAACCCTACTTTAAACTTCTCCACAACTTTATCTCTGACTTGTCTGGTGAGTTCCTTGGTCTGATGCTGTTTGTTCACTAGTGTTCTCTAACAAACCACTGAGGCCTTCACAAAACTTCACAAAAATACTGAGACTAAATTACACATAGCTGGAATCTATTAACTAATTAAGTCACTTCTGAAGACAATTGTTTGCACTGAATTTTATTTAGGGGTATTAGAGTACAGGGAGCTGAATACTTTTGCACGTCACACTTTTCAGATTTTTATTTCATTAAAATTTTGAAAACCATGTATCGTTTTTGTTCCACTTCACAATTATGTGCTACTTTGTGTTGGTCTATCACTTAAATTCTCAATAAAATACATTTAAGTTTGTGGTTGTAAGGTGACAAAATGTGAAAAAGTTCAAGGGGTATGAATGCTTCTGACATTCTATGCCCAGAAGATCCGGACCGGAAGACAGGTAAATATGATGGGGGGGGGGGGGGGTGCTGAGTTAGTTAGGAAGGGCTAGTAGTGGGCGGGCTAGCTAGGGAAACAGGGGGAGGGGGTGTGAGTGAGAGGGAGGTGGTGTGAGTCAGCTCTGAGTGAAGTGTAAGGCTGATATATCCATGAAAAATATAATTCAGTGATAATACATACACAAGTGGGGCTACTTTCATCACACTACAATAACTGTACTGTGAAATATTTTTTTTTGGTCTGTTCTGGGACTCCCATTGTTTACAGTCACCATCTTCCTGTAGCTCAGCTTACCATTGGACTAATACCACAATTCACCACTATTACTATGTTTGCAGTTGGACAATGTGGAAATCAAATTGGCTGCAGATTCTGGGATCTTGCCTTGAGGGAACATGCTGCTGTTAACAAGGTGAAAAATATAATGCACTTATGATTTGATATTCAATTTCTAATTCCTTTAATTTTTAGAACTATAACAGTTTAATACTAAATCATTTTTTCACTGACTTTTCACTGGTTTTGGTTGGCTTTTGTGATAAGATATTATGCTGCAGCAGCTGAACCAATTGTAGAAATTGGACCAGAGCACAAAAAGAGGGGTTGCTGTGCTTTAAAGGGAGTCTGTCAGCACAAAATTGAGATATAAACTAATCACAGTACCTTGTAGGGCTGTCAGCATAGTTTACAATGATGTATTTCTAATTCAGGACCGCTGCTTCATTCTTCCCGGAAGTGAAAGAAGCTGGCTTCATATGAAGGACAGTGTGTCATCATCAGCCAATCACAGTACAGCTAGTACAGTGTGCTGAGGCTGAGGAAAGAGTTGTAAGTCAACTAGCTGGGGAGCAGCAGTTAGCAGCAGCATATAGTGAAGTCCATTGATGGAAAGCTACGCCCCTAATGCCCTTTTCTGCTCATTTGCATAGGGATAAAACGACAGTTTTTACAAGAATGGAGCAGCAGTCCTGAAATATGTTTTTTTGTTGTATTCTGTGATAAGATTTCACAGAAGACAAGAGGTTAACTTTGTTACATCTGTGTATGTACATATAAATGAACAATGGGTACGGAAAGTATTCAGACCCCTTTAAATGTTTCACTCTTTGTTTCATTGCACTGAATTGGATTATAAATAATCAATATTCCTGGTTGGTTATTGGTATCCAAATCTTGTTTCTGTGCTCACAAAGAAATGACATCTGCACACCAGTCAGGATGTACACTACTTCTCCTTTTTATTTACCACTGTACACTCTTATATAGTACTACATATGGGAGTTAACATGTATTTGTGTGTCTGTTTGATGTTGGCTGAAGCATCTTGCAATTTCCTCTTCTTACATCCTCCTTTTGCACTCCCTAATTGTCAGTCTGAGGTCTGACGATGAGGAACATGTCAATCAGGCCATAGAGCAGAAGTCTCAAATTCGGCCAGACAAATAATCCCAGCAGTCGCCCCGTAAAGTTTAATGTTCCCCAGTTGTGGCCCATATAGTATAATCCCCCCCCCCCCCCAGTAATGGCTCCACACAATTTATTGTCCACCTAGCAACGGCTCCAGTACTTATCTCACTGTTCTTAGTCTCACCCTCTTCCGCTGCCCTAGGCCCTCCTATATGACAGCAGTGTGCATGGACCAGAGGAAGAGAGGATAATGAGCCCTATAAACTCAGGGTTGGGGGTTCTTTTCTCCCCATTTGTGGAGATCCGCTGCAGTGAGTGCATGACTATATGAAGCTGTTCTCTGCTCCTGCAACTTAAGGTAGATTTTCATATTTAAAAGCTTATAACATGACTTTTCAGCAACAGAAATAGTAATGAAGGGTACCATAGGAAAGGTCATTACTTGATTCTGCACATGTTGAGGTTGGAGTCAGTTTAGGGTAGAAAAACAGGTTCCCTTTTAATATGGGAAAAAGCATAGCTAAATGTCATATGGCAAACGTGAAGGTGTCAGAGTCACTTATTTTAAAACTGTGTCATAGAAGAGTGATTAGAACAAATAGGAACCTGTCACTCTATACACGTTGTATATACTGTAAATGCAAAGCAAACCTTAACTTACTGTTTTAAAAATTCATGTGGAAATGTTCATGGGGTAAATGCTAATGTTGCTGTTTAGAAAAGAAAATGCTGTTACCGTACATGACTCGATTTCCATAATTGTATAAATGTTTCCTTTTTTGGATAGAAATGTGAGGATAGAGGAAAATGTACTTGTCATAGTTCATAGTTTATACGTACGTATGTACAAACCAAGTCAACATTAATTTTCTCTTCCAGAAAGGAATATATGATGACGCACTATGCAGCTTTTTTAGAAATATTGATTCAAGGTATGTGTACTGTACATTCTAAGATTGTATAACAATTGACAGTAGTAGAATAGAAAAGCATTAATATAAGGTGGGAAGTCTTTATTAGAAATGGGAAACAACCAAATGACCACAGGATTGAGAATGTAATTACTGTTTATGACAAAAAAAAAACAAAAAAAAACCTAAATGTCCCTCCAGTCCATTGAAGGCACTCCATTCCCTGTTGCTTCCAGACCAGACCACAGAAAATGACGTCCCCTTTGTGTCACTGGTCTTGTGCTGTTCATGGTCAGGCCACTATTGGCCAGTAAGTTGCAGCTGCACAGTTCCCAGATGTGAACAGGGCATCATCACTTGCAGTCAGAATAAAGTGCTTTGGATGTCTGTATTATTACAGTATCAGTTATCTTTTTCAGTACTCTTAGAATACACAGTTTAGGAGTTTTCTGTACATACTGACTGCTGACTGGCTTGTCATGTGACCTCACATGTATTTCTCAGTTCTAATGATTATTGCTAATTGGATCTATGCACACATTTAAAGGTAAACTCTTTAGAACCTGTCACATACCAATTCTGTTGTCAGCAGTAGGACAGTAGTAATATGCAGTCAGTCAGTGGCCCCAGTCAGTTTTAACTATAGTCTCTCCAAATTGTTTGTTTGTTTTATATGTATTTTGCTAGCTGTACAGTGTGGCTAGGGTTGGAGCATACTGCTGACTGGGGTGAAGGTGTTCTCCAAAAATACTGCAAAATCAAAAATTTCCAACTTCACTTTCCAATGGTGATCCAGTATCCTAATATATCATCTACCTTGATTGATTGTAAGGTCTGCTTTTTTTTTAGTTTTCAATAGTTTTTATTGAATATTTTACAAATTAAAAGGAATAAAGGACAATAACATAGATGTATATCATAATCCAGGTAAGCAGCATATTGGAGATGTATAGCGTAACCCTGGTAGTAATACAAAAGCACATACTGCCATCACACATCGAAATAAAACAAACAAGTTAATGTATATCGAACATTAAACATTAGAGGCACCATAGTTGAGGCTTTAGCAAGAAAAATCTCAAACGCATTAAGCGTACAAACAATAATGTAACACATCTGGCTAATGGAGGATTACATAAGTCTTAATGAGGTAAATAAGCTGAAGTGAAAGGAAATGAAAAGAACGTAATAAGTAGAACCTCTCAAACATACTCCAGAGACAGAAGGGTAGGCCAACTGTAAAACAGAGGGGATACGATACCATCTCAACGTAATTTTAATTGCCGTTTCAACATGCGTGCTACACTTCAAGGAAGTATGAATCAGTTTAATAGCTCAGGGCAGATTGGAAGTGGTATCCTCCATCTTGTCATACAGAAACCTCAGGCCTCTTTTTTTTTTTTTTTTTTTTTTTTTTTTTTTGACATCCATGTGAAGATCGTGCTATTATGAGATGTAGGGGCGGAAGAGTTCTTAGACAGAAAATGAAGTATTCGAAAATGTGTGTAGAAGTGTCTTATAGGGATTTCAAACTTTTGCCGTAAATAAGACTGTTTTACTATCAGAGTATAACTGCGAAATTTGGGTAATCCCATTGGCTTCCCAACCTGAAATATCCAAATTCTCAATTGCCCAAGATAGAAGGGATAAAGGCATATCCGAGACATTAAAATGCCTCGTAGGAGTCGTTTTCCCATGAAGCATCGCCCAGGCAGCCAGGGAGGCACGCATAATCTGTGAAAAAGATTTAGGCGGTGTGATGTTCCAAAAGGTCAAATACAAAGCATTCCCGAGCTTTAAAGGTGCTATAAAAGAGTGCTCTATATGCAGCCAGGGAGACAATACATCCATTGACCACCATCCAGTGCACTGAACACCAAGGGAAGCTAAATAATAATTAAGCACTATGGGAACACCCAGGCCTCCAGCGAGCTTATGTTTAAACAGAAAACTTCTATTAATTCTAGGCCTTCTGCCGTTCCATATATATTTTGAAAACCACTCTGCACAGATTCAAAAAATGAAGCAGGGAGAGAAATCGGAAGTGTGAGGAACAAGTAAAGAAGTCTAGGCAATAGTAACATCTTAAAAGCGGCCACCCGCCCAATCCAAGAATTATCTGTTAGTAGCATGCGTTCAGTTTAATCTTGTAAAGTTTTTATCATTGGCAAATAATTTTGTTGATAAAGTGACCTAGGGGAGGAAGACACATGTATGCCCAAATATTGGATGCTATCTGTCCTCCAATCAAAATTGTATGTTGACTGTAAGGAGCAAAGCAGGGTACAGGGGACATTAAATGGAAGGGCCTGCAATTTTGACAAGTTCAGTTTATAATAAGACAGCAGTCCGAAAGTCTGAATAATACCCATAAGGCGCGGGAGAGACACCCCTTGGTTAGTTAACGTAAGAAGGTCATCAGTGTACAGCGATATAAGATGGACTCTAATCTTTACAGTAACACCCTGTACGCCAGGGTCTAGTCTTAGTTGTTGGGCCAGCGGTTCCATGGAAAGGACAAAGATCAAGGGTGACAATGGGCATCCCTGTCTAGTCCCATTAGTAATTATAAAATGGTCCGACACCACACCACTTGTAAAATCTTTAGCAGAGGGTGCTGAATAAAGTGCCTCTATGGCTCCCAAAATCATGCCGGAGAATCCCATAATCTTAAGAACTGAGAAGGCATACGACCAGCAAATGCGATTGAACACCTTCTTGGCATCCAATGCAAGCAGCACCTCCTCCACATCCTCCGAACCAATATGATGAACCAAATTCAAAACTCGTCTGGTATTTTCATAGGCTTGACGCCCCTTAACGAATCCTACTTGGTCATAGTTTATCAAACTCGGGAGACAGTCCACTAAGCACGTTGCAATTAGTTTAACATAAATTTTCAAATCGGAGTTTAACAAGGAAATAGGTCTAATATTCTGGGGTGAAGTTGGGGCCTTACCAGGTTTGGGCAAAGTAACCACCAATGCCTCTTGATTTTTCCCGAGGGAACACTTTAGTATCAACTGTGGAAATGTTGATACTAAAATGTATCCTGTAATGTTTTATAGTATTCATTAGTAAGGCCATCTGGGCCTGGGGATTTGCGGGAGGGCAACGACTTAATTCTTGCAGACAATTCCAAAGCGGTTATGGTAGCATTTAAGGACGCTAGCTGAACCTCAGTGAGCCGAGGCATACGGGCTGATGTGAAGAATAAATCAATATCCGTTTTTGAGGGGGGAACCACAGAAGAATCATCTGCAATATTATAAAGATCCGCATAAAAGGATCTAAATGTGTCAGCTATACCCTTAGGGTCGTTAATTTTGTGTGTTCCGTCCTTACTATGGAGGAACGGGATCCTGGATTTGGCATGTCTCTGTTTAAGTTTAGAGGCCGACAATTTCCCTGCTTTATTGGATTGAGAATAATAGGTGGCTCTCACCCGCTTTTAAATTCTTTTCATATTTATGTAACAGACAAGTAGTAAGTTGGCAGCGTAACTCTACCAATTTAGCTGTATTCGAGGGGATAGGGGACTTTTTGTTGCCAGTATCTATGATTTTTATTTGACGTATAAGCCGGTCAATCTCTGCTAATCTAGTTTTCTTTTTAATGTGACCAAGGCGTATAAAGGTACCCCTAAAAAATGTCTTGTTGGAGTTCCATAATATCTCAGGGCTAGATACCGATGGAGTATTAACCTGAAAAAAATTCTTTCAGCTCACTCTTCAGAGTTGCCTTTAAATTCATTACATCGCCATACATAGGATGGAGGACAGTCATATTTCTCTGAGAGAAGAAGCGTAACCGCCGCATGGTCAGACCAGGTTATTTGCGAGATGGTAGACTGCATAACAAGAGGGAGAGTACATTGGTCCAATAAAAATAAATCAATACGAGAGTAGCTATTATGTGCAGACGAAAAAAAAAAAGTATAATCTCACTCAGTGTTATGCAGAACACGCCAAGCATCAAATAAGTTATGACACCACAGAGCCTGTGAGACAGATGGGAGTCGCTGGGAGAGGCCAGACGTGGTATCTACAAAGAATCAGGTGCCATATTAAAGTCTCCCATCAACAATAAACAGCCCTGCTTTCTTTTATCAATAGCTTTCACAAGCCTCCCAAAAAATGCTACCTGTCTCTTATTGGGAGCATAAACCGACACCAACGTATAAGTAACATTATTGATGAGACATACCAACATAACGAAGCGTTCCCCAGGGTCTGAGTATTGAGACAGTAGCTGAAATACCACTGAGTCTCTGATCCCGATCAACATTCCTCTACGTTTGGAGGAGTAATGAGCATGAAACACATGAGGGTATGATGGGTGTTTAACTCGGGTGGCATCCTTTTTCAGAAGGTGTGTCTCCTGCACAGCTAATATGTCACAGCTCTGAACTCTGACCTCGCCCCACAAATTAGCTCGTTTTTGAGGGGTATTCAAACCCCTAACATTCATGGACATAATCTTAAGAACCATAATGCAGATCTAATAAAGCTATAAGAATCACCACATATAGACTAATAAAAATAAAACTTGAGTAGGAAAGTAGGAAGCTGTCTCCGTGCCAGGGGGCCGTTTCAACCATGGTGCCAGAACCTGTAAGTCCTAGTTCACACTACCGTTGATGTCCGTTCTGATAGTGTCCGTTAAAAAAAGAAGAAAAAAAAAACGGACACCTATCATAACAAACATTAACGGACACTAACTGTTGTTAATGTGTCCGTTTTTTTTAACTGATCCAATTAATGGATTAGTTAAAAAAAATAAAAATAAAAAGCATCAGTTATTTTTTTTTTTTTTTTTTTTTTTTTGTTTGATGCTAAAATCTTGTAACGGACACTACTGACGGTCACCAATGGTAGTGTGAACGCCCCCTAAGAAATAAATCAGCCAAACCATAGAACCTAACAACAATCAAGCCTAAAAAAGCAAGTAACATAGTACAGCGGACCAGCAGCTGTTGCGATCTTGGGAGGATAAGTTCAGCAGCAGCAGACATAGGAAGGTCCTAGAGAAAAAGAAAGAGCTTTCAGCTTTTAATTCCTGTGGCAGGAAATTTTCGGGTCTTTGCTGGATGCCAGCCGTCAGACAAGAGGCCAGGTGGTTTCGTATGAGGAAGATCAACAATAGGAATGTTCCATTTGCATAGCAATTTTTTTTCCTCTTCTAAATTCCTAATAACATGGGTAAGATTATCTCGAGTTATCATCACTCGGACTGGGAATCCCCACTTATATAGGATGTGATGTTGGAGAAGTGCTGCCGTAATGGGAATAAGCTGGCGTCGTAGTTGTAAAGTTGCAGCCGACAGATCCGAGAAGATGGAGATTTTATGAAATAGTTTCAGGAAGACGATCTAGTTTACGAGATGTTAATAACACTAAATCCTTAGTGCGAAAAAAGTGAATCCTCGTCTTGTGGGATTGATTCATCCAAATGCGAGGGTCTGGGGACTGACTCTATGTGCTCTGTCGATAGTTAAGTCTATAGACTGAAGATCAGGCCGTAAGGCACGCATCAGACCCTGAAGGAAAGTGGGCAACTCTCCCGCAGCAACCGTCTCCGGAATTCCCTTGAATTTCAAATTCTTCCTTCTTGACTGATCCTCCAGATCAGCTATTTTAGCTTTTAGAAAGGTCACATCTTTTTCCACATCATAGTGGGCATCTATAAGGTCATTATGGGAAATTCCGCCATCTTAGATTCTATATGTACAGATCTTGAATATCTCGCTCAACTGGTGTGATCATAAGAGACATATCTGCCTTCAATGACTTACAGAAGGCTGTCAACATAACTTTCATAGAGGCCTCAGTCAGTAAATTCCCTGATGCCGGTATGTCAGCGAAAAAATCCATACAGGAGGTTGTAGATCTCCATCTGAAGCAGCAGTGTCTTGGATCCGGGGTCTCAGTTTAGCTGGGCTGGCGATGGGAGATAAGGCTACCACCGCTGTGGAATGGCATGTAGACGCGTTTGCCTCATCTGGGAGGACGGCCAGTCTGAGCAGGCCGCAGCCCGTGCTGTAGAAGACTCTGCATATCGTGCTTCCGGAGTGTTCAGCAGCAGAGGTAGTGATGGAGCAGAGAGAGTTCGCCGATGCGCAGAAAAGGTAAGTGGCTCATCGGGGAGGGTATGTAGCGGAGCCCGTGCACCATCTTGGGCCTCCCCCCCCCCCCCCCTTCCCCATGCGGAAAATAGAAGTCCAAAATTTTCTGTGGTTTGGCTGCTGTCTTGCGTTTCTTCAGCATCCCTGGTCTCCAGTGAGTGGTCTCCGGCCAGTATACGTTTAGGCAGCCACAGGATCGTCGCTGTAGAAGGCTAAGCTCAGGAGCTGAGAAACTATGCGGCCATCTCAGTCCGCGGTTAAGCTTCTCCCCTGTAAGGTCTACTTTTTAACTGTTTTCCCTTTCAAGTTCCTTAGTTGAGGCCATATTCTTAAAGCTACAAATGTAGCACTTGAATCTGATAACTCACTGTAGCCATTGAAAACATAAAGTTAAAGTGTGCTGCAACTTTTTGTTTAACTCTAACTGTAGCCATCAATATTGGAAACTGGATAACCCTTTTAAACTTTGCTACCTCTGTAAAAGATGCTTAGTAGAAAAGAATGGTATTATGCATGGAAAATTATTTAGAGTTAGCTGAAATGTTGCTTTTGTCTTTCAGAGCTGATGCTGGTGGAGCAGATGTTCATAGAGGAAAGATATCCTCACTTAAAGCACGTGTAAGACAAATGATGCTGATTACATCCTGAGTGTAGTTCCTAGAATTTTCACCCTTATATGTAATATAATGTAGCACAATTAGATATTATATTTGACACTTCCTCTTTTTTTTTTTTTTTTTTTTTTTTTTTTAATTGTCTGGTTTGTTAGAATGGCACATGATTTGAATTTTACTCTATATTGGTGGTTGAGAGTTATCCACTTTTGTTCTGGTCCACATCTGTGTCACCTGACAAGCAATACTCCACTGACATAGTGTCACTCCAACTGACATAGTGTCTAATGGGAATAAACAGAGAAATTGACTTCATATGCACTCATAAGCCACTGTGTCAGTTGAACAGTCAAAGTGCTGGTCACATGACACAGCTGAGGACCAGAAGAAAGTGGATAACTCAAAATATAGCCACCAGTAAAAAGATTACCCGCACTAAAGTGTACATCATGCACCTTTCTAGCAGTCCAAGGGATAAAATAGTTGTGGGAAGTCTACTTTAAAGCATAACTAAACTTTCAAGCCACTTCTAATTTTCTGCCTGCATTTGTGACATTAAAGGGGTTATCCGAGGACTTAAATTTACCTTGATTTATCTGGTGGATTCTTCATCACATGATTGGAACAAGCCCCTGGTTTGCTCTCCCCCCTCCCTCCTTTCCTGATCTCACAAGTAATTTACCTGTGCAATAGGGGCTGGCTTTACTATATTCAGCACCTATAGCACAAGTAAATTACCCTTTTAATAAATAATAGATTTTGGCTCCTTTCCATGAAATCCTGTGCTGAAATCCTCTTCTGTCCCTTCTGTATTCTTTGCCTTATTTCACTCACTGGCTTTTCACTGGAGTAGGGGTGTACAGGCTGTAATAAAGCTGAGAAACTAACGCTAGGTTCACACTAGCGTACGAGACTCCGTCCCCCATTACACTTAAAATCATTTTCAGCTGAAATCGGGTGGAAACCTGGCTGACCCCATTATAGTCTATGGGATCTGTGGGTTTCCACGTCTAACTGCTTTTAAAGCAAATAGGGTTTCTATCTTTTGGGTCCCCAAGCGGACCTGAAGAATGGAAACCCCAACGCTAGTGTGAACCTAGTGCCGTGATGGCAAACCTATGGCGCACGTGCCAGAGAGGGCACGCAGAGCCCACTCAGTTGGCATGCGCGCCATCACCATGATCACTCACTAACGGGGAATCCGGTACAAGATTCCCAGTTAGTGCAAATGCACATACAGCTGAAAACTGTCAGTGTAGGCCGCAGTCCGCAGGATCGCTGCTTACACAGTACATGCTAAATTGGTAAAGGCTAAATACTGTACTCTGGAAGGACCTTCTGAGGTCATAAGGTCACATGACAGGGTAGGCATGTCTTTGCTTGTAAGAAGGTCCTTCCACATGAAGAAAAGTTGTATCCTGAGCAGTGGAGGTACATGGAGAGATGTGGGGCACAGGGTGTAGTGTGGGGGGAGAGATGTTGGGTACAGGGTGTAGTGTGGGGGTAGAGAGGCAGGGTGTAGTGTGTGGGATAGAGATATGGAGTGCAGTGTGTAGTGTCGGGGGGAGAGATGTTGTGGTGTAGTGTCGGGGGGGAGAGATGTAGGGTGTAGTGTGGGGGAGATGTGGGGTGCAGTATGTAGGGTGCAGAGTGTAGTGTGGGGTGCAGTATGTAATGGGGGAGAGATGTGGGGGGTAGAGATGTGGGATGCAGGCTGCTTGCAAGAGGGGGGGGAATGGGGGTGCAGGCTGCGTGTGAGCAAGAGGGGGGATGCTGGGGAGGCAGGTTAATTTAAGGTGAAATTGCCGTGTTGGCACTTTGCGATAATTTAGTGGGCTTTGGGTTGCAGTTTGGGCACTCTTTCTCTAAAAGGTTCGCCATCACTGACCTATTGTAAGCCTGGGGGAAGGGGATTACTTCAAACTGTTATATCTCTGCCATTATAAAATATAGAACAGTGCTTTTGTGGGATTGCTGTGTTAAGTGTTTTGTTTCAATAAATGGCATCAGAGTCAGGATTGGGAGCAGCTGCATATAAATATCCCCATCTCCAATGTGTTTTCAACTGATGTTATAAAATAATGCAGACAAAACAAAAATCTTGATGTCAGCAATTCTGACATTTGATTTTTTTTTTTTAAGATTTTTTTTATTTTTATGGTATGCAGTATAGGTCATTTTCAGTTTTAACCTAGTGTCCACATGAGGCAGACACCACCTGACTCAGGTCTTTCTATTTTACATCGTTTTTATTTTTATTTTTCTTTCAGGTGCAGGGAGGTCTTCAGCGTGTACGCCACACTAGTAGTACTCCCTTGCAGGCGCTGCGCCGGGTACCCAGTCCCCACTCGCCGCATCGGCGGCTGGAATGCCAGTGATCCCACTACTACGTGCGAGGTTCACCGAGGGGGTCAGATAGGCCACCATTTATCCCTATCCTGGGTTGTCACCTCTTCTGGGGGCCCCCTTCCAGGCATTCCGGTGACTTTTTTTGGTCCTTTCCAGGTCCTCCACTGCTTTGTAACCGGCCGTGACATCTACTAGAGTCCCCGGGTTTTCCGGGGACTGGGCCTCAACTAGGTTTGCCCCTCTCCTGGCCCCTCTGATTATCCATGGGGGAGTCTTTTCTTCCCTGTCCTATCATGTGGAATCTGGAAGAGCTGTGGGATGGGTTTTCTGCCCCCTTCCTAGAGTGTCTGTTTTTTTTTTTCCTCTAACTCTTTTTCTCTTCTTCTCAGCATTTATGCAGCCTGTAGCTTCCATAGGACTTTTTCCAGCCTGTTTTGAGGGACACAGCACCTAGAATCCTCTCTGTGCAGCTGTCAGCGACAGAACCACTCCCAGCAGTTGGGTAGGCTAACCCTCTGGGTTGCCCCCTTTTTTTTTTTTTTTTTTTTTTTCCCCCTGCCACCATGTCCTCTCGCAATAGCCAATTTGTCCCCTGGCCTCTTCCAGCACTGCCTCATTTTTTACGTGCAGCCTCTGTTATATACAGTTGCCATGCGGACAGCCTGAGCCCATCTGCTCTCTCTGCCTTCCGCCAAAGCCAGCTCAGGACCCTCCTGGCCCCTCTCTGGCAGACCCCCCTTGGATTGGGCGGCTTCCCTTATGCGGACCATGGGGACCTAGCCAGACTTAACCAGTCTGTGACGGAAACTCTGGAATGGCTGTCTGCCCAGATTTCCGCTCAGTCAGCGACTTCTGAGCCCCTCATCAGGCTTCCTCAATGTTTTATTTTCAGCTCCAGGAGCCATTCTCGCTGAGGACTAGGAGTATATCTTTTTGCAGGTCAGTGTCCTCCTCCCCTTCCTCTGGACACTCCGTGAATAGGGCCACAGCTCAGTACTCCACTCCGCCAGGCGGAACCTGGTCTCCCCCTGCATGGTCTGTTTCTACTGGGGACGCCTCTGACTCCGACCCCAGCATCAGCTAGTCACATCTATATCTGCTGCTACGCAGGAGCTCATCCGTGCAGTCAGAGATACTCTGCAGATCTCAGAGGACCTGGATCCTACTTCTCAAGAGGACGTCTCCTGCCACAGTCACCGCTCTCCTCTGGTCTCTCCCAACCTTGGGGCGTTTGACCATATCTTGAAGGAACTATTGCTTCACCCAGACCATCCCCTGCCTTCTTCTGGAAGTCGGATGTCCTTTTCCAGACCAGTGTGTCTCCAAGTGTTCAGAGCCTCCTGCTGCAGAACCCACGATAGCTAGGCTCTCCCAGGCTACTATCCTGCATTTAGCGGACTCCGCCTCCCTCAGCAATACCTCTCCCCCCCCCCCCACCCCCTCGAGTCACTAAGGTGGCCTTTGTAGCGACTGGCTCCTCCCTGTGTCCTTCCTTTGCTTCTTCTGTCAGCAAGTCCTGCATTTCCTGGGCCAAACAGCTCCATAAGGGTCTCTCCAGTGATGCCCCCCTCTAAGACAACCAGCTGCTCTGTCAAATCCTGAACACTTCCTGTATCTGTGCGATGCTTCCCTAGAAGCAGCTCTCTGTTCTGCCAAGACGGCTGCCAATACTGTCGCAATCCGCCAAACTGTTTGGATCCGTTCATGGCATGCTGAATCCGCCTCTAAGAAGGCGGTCGTGGCCCTTCCCTTTTCTCGGGACTAACAGGGCTGGCTTTTTGGTAAGTCCTAGACTAACTCCTCTCTGAGTTTACAGGAGGAAGAAGTTCTTTCCTCTCGCAGACGTCCTAGCTCCAGCCACCCTCCTCCAACTGCTCTCAACGGTTTACGCTCCTTTTGTGGCTCCACCTTCTCGCTTCGGAGGACAGTCTTCTCATGACTCTCATGACGCTCCGAGAAGCCCTCTCTTCTAGCCCAGGTCTGCCTGGCAGTCCTGAACCAAGTCTTCCTCTATATAAGTCAACCCTCTCTCGGGACTCCTCCAACAGGGAGATAGCTGCTCTCCTTCCTGGAGATCGGGTTTGCCAGCGTTGACTACTCTTGAGTCCGAGAGGGGGTGTCAACCGTCTACTACATCGAGTTCTCCTCCGTTCCAAATGGAAGTTTTTTTTTCTCGTCTGCTTTGCCTTCTCCCCCCACCCCCGCTCGAGTTGCCGCCTTTCTTCAGGCCGTCTCGACTCTTCAGCAGTAGGTCGTCCCCGTCCCCGCTTCAGAACATTTCTGGGATTTCTTAATCCTACCTGTTTACCGTTCCCAAGAAGGAGGGCTCTCTTCATCCTATCCTGGATCTGAAGAAGCTCAACAAATTTGTCTGTATCTGCAGGTTCCGCATGGAGCTCCTGTGGTGGGTGGTGCCATCCCTGGAGACCGGCAACTTCCTGTCAACTTCTGTGACGCTCACCTGCCCGAGTTTTTCCTAGGCGATAGCGTCCTCCTGACCATCCTCCATTCCAGATGAGTTGCTGTGATTCCGTACTTGAACGACCTCCTGGTGTAAGCTCCCTCCAGGATGGACATTCTGATCAGCTTGCAGATCACCTTGGACCCCCTTTTGCTGATTTGGCTGGCTCATCAGCATGGAAATTCCTGTCTCATGCCTTCTCAGCGCTGGGCTGATCCTCGATACGCACAAGTTTTTCCTCCAGGAGTCCAAGATCCTGGCCCTCTAATCCGGTTTGTTCTGCCTTCAGAGGCACCCTCCCGTGGTCCATTCAGTTCTGCCTGCGGGTCCTGGGCGCGATGGTCTTGTACTTTGAGGCCGTCTCTTGCTCAGTTCCACTTACGCCCTCTACAGTTGACAATTCTGTTCCCCTGGGACAAATTTCTGTCCAGCCTCGACCGCCTGTTTCTTCTGTCTCCCCAGGTACGCTGAGAGTTTCTTTGATGGCTCTCCTCCCGAGGAATCTTTCAGGGGAACTCCTTCCTCCCTTCTGTTGGCAAGTGATCCCCTGTGGTCCAAAGATGAGACCTCCATCCAGATCAACCTACTGGAACTGGGGGCCATCTTCTTTGCCCTGTCTCATTGGACAACTCTTCTCCAAGGGTATCCGGTCAGAGTCCAGACCGCTAACTCCACCGTAGTCACCTGCTTGAACCTCCAGGGGGGCATCATGAGCCGTGTGGTCTTGCTAACAACCTCCCACTCTCTTCTTTGGGCGGAGCATCTTGTTACAGCCCTGTTGGTGGTCCTTATTCCAGGCGTGAACCATTGGGCGGCAGACTACCTAAGCCAAGGAAATCTTGTCCAGGGCGTGTGGTCACTTCTCCAGAAGATCTTTCTCCAGTTGTGCTCCCAGTCGGGCAGTCCTGAAGTAGACCTCTTCGTCTTCCACCTGAACCACAAGTTCTCCTGCTACGTGGCCAGGTTCCAGGACCCATGGGACATAGCCGTCATCGCCCTCAGATTTCCTGGTCGGACTTCTGCCTTCTGTACCTGTTTCCTTCTCTTCCTCTTCTCCAGCCATCCTTGTGGCTCTAGATTGGCCCTGAGGGCTAGTATATGATACTCATATTCCAGCTGGCAGACGCTCCTTGGCCTCTTCTTCTGCTAGTTGTCCTTCTGTTCCAAGGACCGCTTTTCCACCTTACCTCAGCTGCGTTTACCAGCATGGACGTTGAAGCCGAAGTCCTGAGACTACGCTTTTTTTTTTTTTTGTTTTGTTTTTTTTTTGTTTGGAGCCTGTTGTCCAGATCATGCTCAAGGCCTGAAAATCCCAGTCTGCACAGATCTTTCATCACATGTGGAAGGCCTGTGTACGGTGGTGTGAGGGTAATGACTTACATCCGCTCTCTTTCTTTCCTCCCTGGATCCTGGCTTTTCTCCATTCCGGTTTGGACCAAGGTCTTGAACTTTCTTCTCTTAAGGGGCAGGGTTTTCTGCCCTTTACATTCTTTTTCAGAAATCCCTGGCCTTCCGGCCTCAGGTGAAAACCGTCCTTAAGGGGGTGGCACACTGTGCTCCTCCCTACCTTCCTCCTGTGGGACCTTAATCTAGTCCTTGATGTGCTTCTAGCTCCCCCTTTTAAGTCTTTGATGCGATCTCTATTTGCTTTCTGTCTTGGACAGTTTCCTTACTGGTGCATTTCTTCCATCTGCAGGGTTTGTCCTTCATCCGCCACCTTCTTTTCTACTCAGATGGTTTCTTCCTCCCACATCATGGAGGAAATCTTCTTACCGTTCTTCTGCCTGTTCTCCAAGCACCACGTGGGTGATCTCTTCCTTTCCCGGATCTATTTGTCTCTCTCCGACGCCTTGTTGTTCTCCCTGAGTGCCCTCTCTAGGGCCTGGCTGTTTCCAAGATTTTCATCTCCTAATGGATGCGGTATGCTATCAGGCTGGCTTATGTTTTTGATAGCTGAGATGAACGGAAAACATTTAATTCTAGTTTGTGTTTCTGATGTAGAATAAATGTACTAATTTTATACCCATTTTTATGGATGAGGTGATACCAATTGTGCAATTGTGTGGGGTTTTTTATGTTTGTTTTTTTCAACACGGGAAATAAATAAATGGCTATTTTTTACTCTTTCTGTAAAACCACTTAGATGCCGTGGTTAGACAAGAACAAAGACATGAAGCCTCAATTCTTGAATTCAAAAGAAGCCCAAAATCAAGGCCCTAGATCCTGTTACTCCAGGACTAGAACCATTTTAGGAACTCCTCCCTGTGTAGTTTCACTGTCTGTCACCTGCTTGGGCTAAACTGTTAAGTACTTTGCTCAAAGTACAAAGCAGAAGATGGGCAAAACTGTCACGGGTTTGACCACCCTACTGTTTGCAATGGAAAGGATTTATTCATATGGCAAAGGCCATTACAGTTTTGGCTGTCTCCTGCTCGTTCATCAGTTTACTTGCAGGGATAGCTGCCTATTATTAGCAGATGTGTCTCTCAGCTTATTCTGTCTGGTTCAAGCTGGTCTGTGCCTCCTCACCTTGTGTAAGGGAATTAACCCCCCTTCTACCTCTTCTCACCTCCACTCTGTCTCCCTTGATCTGCAATAAATATTTCTGTCTTTAACCTCTTCCTCCCTTTCTGAGCAGTACATAGGTTAACCAAAAAGTTGACCACGGCATCTAAGGCTAGGTTCACATCTGCGTTGAAGTCTGCTGCAGATTCCACCTAAAATTGGCGGAAAGAAAAGTCTATGGGGTCTGCAGGTAAACGTGTGTTTTGTTTTTTTTTTTACTGACGGACTCTGTCGTTCAGGTCCCCATGTGGACAACAAAGGTTAGTGTGAGCCTAACATTATTAGTTTTACAGTGAAAAGCCAAGTAATATTTTAAAATGTCAAAACATCCCTTTGCAAAATATTTCATTATTAAAAAAGTTACATGTATTTGCTTTATACAATTATTATTATTATTATTATTATTATTATTATTATATATATATATATATATATATATATATATATATATATATATATATTTATTTATTTTTTTTATATTTTTTTTTTTTTTTAAACAAAAAGATTTGAAGATAAGGAGCAGGAGAACAGCTTAATAAGTGCTGAAGGAAAGAGATGTCCTTATAATAAGATATATTACAAAGTTTCATACATTAATCTGTACTATTCATTTATTAAAAGTTGTTTATAACTGGACATATTTGGCCTTAAAGGGGTTGTCCAGGATAAATTTTATTTATTTATTTATTTTTCATTAGGCCGGGGAAGGTGGAAAAAAAAAATAAAACGTACTCACCTGTCCCCGATGCTCTGGTGCCTCCCAGCGCGGTCCGGTCCTGCTGCTACCTGCGACGTCCCATGTCTTTTCCTTAGGCCGCTGAGGCCACTGATTGGCACGAAAGGGGCATTGGATGTCACAGCCAGCGAGGACTTCTGGCAAAAGAAGACAGCTGAGCAGCAGGAACGGGACTGCGCAGGGAGGCAGCGGAGCATCCGGGACAGGTGAGGGTGGTGTGTTTGTTTTGTTTTATTTCACCTTTCTCGGCCTAATATAAAAAAATTATTTTTTATCCTGGATGAACTCTTTAAAATTGACCTCCTCTTGAAAGTAATGAAACTAATACTGAAGACAGGAGAATACATTAAGTCATACTCAGTAAAATTTCCATGGAAATAGGATACTAACAGTAGGACATATCATATGGATAACTATTTTATTCTAAATTTATTAATTTGTGTTTTTATGTAAAGTACAAAACTGTTCTTATGTTTCCACAGGCTGTTTTAATAGATATGGAGGAAGGTGTGGTAAATGAAATATTACAAGGGCCACTTCAAGACTTGTTTGATAGCACACAGTTCATTACTGATGTATCCGGATCAGGAAATAACTGGTACTTCTACCTTTTTTTATACTTCAATTATGTTGTATTGACTGACCAATCAAAAAGATAAATTCAGAATTTGCCTGGCATCCTGCTAAGAGATCAGTGCATTGTGGGAGTTGAAATGCCAGGCTCTGTTTACATAGTAGGGGTGTGGGGATCTACAGTGCCTTGCGAAAGTATTCGGCCCCCTTTGAACTTTTCAACCTTTTGCCACATTTCAGGCTTCAAACATAAGTATATAAAATTTAAATTTTTTGGTGAAGAATCAGCAACAAGTGGGACACAATTGTGAAGTGGAACGAAATTTATTGGATATTTTAAACTTTTCTAAAAAATAAAAAACTGAAAAGTGGGGCGTGCCAAATTATTCGGCCCCGTTAAGTTAATACTTTGTAGCACCAACTTTTGCTGCGATTACAGCTGCAAGTCCCTTGGGGTATGTCTCTATCAGTTTTGCACATCGAGAGACTGAAATTCTTGCCCATTCTTCCTTGGAAAACAGCTGGAGCTCAGTGAGGTTGGATGGAGAGTGTTTGTGAACAGCAGTTTTCAGCTCTTTCCACAGATTCTCGATTGGATTCAGGTCTGGACTTTGACTTGGCCATTCTAACACCTGGATACGTTTATTTGTGAACCATTCCATTGTAGATTTTGCTTTATGTTTGGCATCATTGTCTTGTTGGAAGATAAATCTCCGTCCCAGTCTCAGGTCTTTTGCATACTCCAACAGGTTTTCTTCCAGAATGGTCCTGTATTTGGCTCCATCCATCTTCCCATCAATTTTAACCATCTTCCCTGTCCCTGCTGAAGAAAAGCAGGCCCAAACCATGATGCTGCCACCACCATGTTTGACAGTGGGGATGGTGTGTTCAGGGTGATGAGCTGTGTTGCTTTTACACCAAACATATCGTTTTGCATTGTGGCCAAAAAGTTGGATTTTGGTTTCATCTGACCAGAGCACCTTCTTCCACATGTCTGGTGTGTCTCCCAAGTGGCTTGTGGCAAACTTTAAATGAGACTTTTTATGGATGTCTTTGAGAAATGGCTTTCTTCTTGCCACTCTTCCATAAAGGCCAGATTTGTGCAGTGCATGACTGATTGATGTCCTATGGACAGACTCTCACACCTCAGCTGTAGATCTCTGCAGTTCATCCAGAGTGATTATGGGCCTCTTGGCTGCATCTCTGATCAGCCTTCTCCTTGTTTGAGATGAAAGTTTAGAGGGACGGCCGGGTCTTGGTAGATTTGCAGTGGTCTGATACTCCTTCCATTTGAATATGATCACTTGCACAGTGCTCCTTGGGCTTTTTAAAGTTTGGGAAGTCTTTTTGAATCCAAATCCGGCTTTAAACTTCTCCACAACAGTATCACGGACCTGCCTGGTGTGTTCCTTGGTCTTCATGATGCTCTCTGTGCTTTAAACAGAACCCTGAGACTATCACAGAGCAGGTGCATTTATACTGAGACTTGATTACACACAGGTGGATTATATTAATCATCATCAGTCATTTAGGACAACATTGGATCATTCAGAGATCCTCACTGAACTTCTGGAGTGAGTTTGCTGCACTGAAAGTAAAGGGGCCAAATAATATTGCACGCTCCACTTTTCAGTTTTTTATTTTTTACAAAAGTTTAAAATAACCAATAAATTTCGTTCCACTTCACGATTGTGTCCCACTTGTTGTTGATTCTTCACCAAAAAATTTAAATTTTATATCTTTGTTTGAAGCCTGAAATGTGGCAAAAGGTTGAAAAGTTCTGGGGGCCGAATACTTTCGTAAGGCACTGTATAATAGGACAAGATATATACAGCACATTTGTGGCCACAAACTGATAAAGCAATGCAGAGAGTATCCTATATTTACGAATATACAAATCAACATCAGGCGTTGGCCCAATTTGCTTACAGGCGACTGTGACACAGACACCCTGGAAATGTTATTCACTTCTAAAGAGGCAACATTGAGTAGCTTTTTAGAGGACATTTAGAGCTCTTGTGGCTATCTGGAGGCAAACCAGGCCCCCCCACCCCCTTGCACTTAAGGCTGATTTGCATAACCATAAAAAGATAATTTCTTATATTGCATCAGACAGGTGTGTGTCTTCTCCTTCAACACTGTAATTGCTTTGGAGGCATTTTAGACATGATAGACTTCCTTTAAACCCTATATGGGCTGGGAAAGCTGTCAAACTGTCTATAGTGCCCTTTTGGAGTGTGTTTTTTTCTTTTTTTTTTTTCTCTTTCTTCCAAGAGTTAGTTTCTGCTCCTTTTGTTGAAATATGCAGTATGATAATATATGACCAGGTCAGATTGTAAGATACAGCTTAAGAGGAACCTTAACCCTTTAGTGACTGGCCTGTTTTAAGCCTTGATGACCAAACCATTTTTTGCGTTTTTCCATCATCCCATACCAAGCTCTATAGCTGTTTTTCATTTTTTTCCAGCAATGTAACTGTATGAGGGCATGTTTTTTAACAGGACAAGTGGTAGTATTTAATGGCACTATTTTGGGGTAGATATACCTCATTGCTTAACCACTTCTGGACCGCCCATAGACTGTATACGTCAGGATAGTGGTTGTGGTGTTTTGCAAGGACGTACCGATGCATCCTTGCAGTTTTGAGCAGCTGCACGTAATTGTTTATTACCTTCCCTGCCTACCCGATCGCTGTGTACACAGCGCTCAATGAGCGCTGTATACATAGCTATGGGAGCCATCATGATGCGGTTTCCCTCCGACCCAGCGGTCACATGATCTGCCAGGATCAGAGGCTCTTAGAGCTGCTGGGTCCTAGAGGATCCAGATCAGCTCTGTAGTTATGGACAGTAGGCTGTATTCCTCCTGTAGCTGGGACTAAGGTATTAGCCCCAGTTATAGGGAAAATCGGCCCCCCCACCCAAAAAAATTGTGTTCAGATGCCCCCCATTTCCATTATGACATCATGGGGGACACAATGTAAAAATTAAAGAAAGAAAGAAGTAAAAAATATAAATTAAAGTAAAATAATAAAAAAATAAATAATACGCCAATAGCATCACAGATTATAGCTTCACCCCCAAAGGCACAATACAAAATTTAAATTACTGTAACGGAAAAACTATTTTTTAAAATTAATAGCACTTTGTGCTATTAAGTAAAAAGAAAAATGAAAAACACACATTTTCCCCCTTCTTTTATTTATATTTTTCCAGATATGAAATTTTTTTTAAAAACATGCAAAAATAAAAACAACATAAAAATAAATCCCAATGTGTCACCGAAAAAAAGACGCAAAAATTAGTTGAATAACCCAAATGATAAAAATGTTAGCCCTCAAAACCACACACATAAAAAACCCAAAAATATTTTTCCCATACAGTGGATGCTGTAGCAGGGGAAAAAAAATACTGCTGAACCGCGTTTTTTGTTTTGTTTTGTTTTTGAATTAAAAGATCAAAGCAATAGACATTCCCCTAAATGGTATAACACCTGGCTCCGCTGCAAAAAAGACGCCCTATGCATCCCTGTACACGGAAATATAAAAAAATTACGGATGTCAGAATATGGCAACTTTTAGAAAAAAAAATTTTTTTGAAAAGTTTTAGATTTTGTTAAGGGGTTAAAATGTAAATAAAACTATATAAATTTGGTATCGCCTGAATCGTATTGAAACTTAGAATTCAGGTGACATGTCATTTTGGCTGCAGAGTGAATGCTGTAAAAACAAAGCCTGTAAGAAAGTCGCACAAATGCACTTTTTCTTCAATTCCACCCTATTCTGAATTTTTTTCCCAGCTTTCCAGTACATTGTACAGAATAATAAATGATACCATTATGAAGTACAATTTGTTCTGCAAACATTAAGCCCTTATATGGCTCTGTGAACGGAAAAATAACAACGTTATTGTTTTTGGAAGGCTGGGAGTCAAAAACGGAAATAAAAAATTTCCTCCAACAGGAAGGGGTTAAGCACTGTACAGGTTCAGAAATCTCCCTTTGACTTGGGTGCTACTAGTTGGGCAATATAAAAAGAAAAAAATAAATAACTTGTATATATTCTACTTTAAAAGGGCTGTCCAACAGCTGAAAGTTTAACACTTTCCCTGCCAGCCACGTATCTATGCATCCTCCAAGGGTGTCACTTCTGTAGCCAAGCACGTATCTAATACGTCCTTACTTCTAATGCCGATATCTCAGGATCCGTTAGTACTATTAAGAAGATCTTGAATTCATTTTAAAGATGAGAATCTCATCTTTAACCCCTTAAGGACCCAGCCCAAAAGTGCATTAAAGACCTGGCCTCGTTTTTCAAAACTGACGTGTCACTCTATATGGCAATAACTTTGAGACGTCTTAACTTACACAAGTGATTTTGAGATTGATTTTTTTTTTTTTTTCGTGACACATTGTACTTCATGTTAGTGGTAAACACTAATGAATATTTTTGTATTTTATTTATAAAAAAAAAAAAAATCGCAATTTTCAAAATGTGAAATGCTCTGCTTTTCAGACAGTCATACCACCCAAATACATTAATACATATTATCTACCATATCTCTGCTATATATCGGCATCATCTTTTAATCGTCCTGTAATTTATTTTGGATGTTAGAAGGCTTACAAGTGTAATAGCGATTTTTGCAGATTTACAAGAAAATTTCCCAAACTAATTTTTTAGGGACCACTTCAGTTCTGTAGAGGATTATAAAGGCCTATATATTAGAAACCCCCATAAATCACCCCATTTTCAAAACTGCTCCCCTCAAATAATTCAAAACAGCATTTGGGAAGTTTGTTAACCCTTTAAGCATTTCACTGGAATTAAAACTATATGGAGGTGAAATTTAGACATTTAATTTTTTTCCACTAATTTCTTAATTTAGCCCTAAAATTAACACATTCACAAAGGGTTAAAGGAGAAAATGCATCTCACAGTTTATGCAATTTCTCCCGAGCACGGAAATACCCAACATGTGGGTGTAAACTGATGTTTGGGCGAATGGCAGCGCATGGAAGGGAAGAAGCGACACTTGGCATCTGAAAAGCAGATTTTGCTGGAATAGTTTTCGGTGCCATGTCTCATTTGCAGAGCCCCTAGAGTACCAATACAAAGGAAACCCCCAAAAAGTTACCCCATTTTGGAAACTACACCCCTCACAGAACATATCAAGGGGTATAGTGAGCATTTTGACCTTACAGCCGTTTCGCAGATTTTACTAACACTGGGATGTATAAATGAAAAATTACTAAAATGAGACTTTCTCCCCAAAGTTTTCATTTTCACAAGGGGTTAAAGGAGAAAAAGCCGCCCACAGTTTGCAAAACAATTGCTCCTGAACATGGCAATACCCCATATGTGGTTGTAATCTGCTGTATGGGTACATGGCAGGGCTCAGAATGGAAAGAGCGCTATTTAGCTTTTGTTGGGCAGATTTTGCTGGAATAGTTTTCAGGTACCATATCGCATTTGCAGAGCCCCCAAACTACCAATACAGTAGAAACCCCCTTAAAGCGATTTTGGAAACTACACCCCTCACAGAACATATCAAGTGGTATAGTGAGCATTTTGACGCTACAGTTGATTCACAGATTTTTATTAACATTTGGATATTAAAATGAAAATTTACTTTTTTTTTTTTTTTCCAATAAACCGTCAATTTAGCCCCAAATTTTTCATTTTCGCAAGAGGACAAAGGAGAAAAAGCTCCCAAAGTTCGTTACACAATTTCTCCTGAACACACAAATGCCCCATATGTGGTTGTAATCTGCTGCATGGGTACATGGCAGGGCTCAAAATGGAAAGAGCGCTATTTAGCTTTTGGAGGGCAGATTTTGCTGGAATAGTTTTCAGGTGCCATGTCGCGTTCGCAGAGCCCCTAAAGTACCAATACAATACAGACCCCCAGAAAGTGACCCCATTTTGGAAACTGCACCCCTCATAGAATTTATCTAGGTGTATAGTGAGCATTTTGACCTCACAGCTGTTTCACAGATTTTATTGACTTTGGGACATAAAAATTAAAAATTACTTTTTTCCAATAAACCGTCCATTTAGCGACATATTTTTAATTTTTGCAAGTGGTTAAAGAAGAAAAAACACCCCACAGTTTGTTACACAATTTCTTCTGAGTACAGAAATGCCCCATATGTGATTATAATCTGCTGTTTGGGTACATGGTGGGGCTCAGAATGGAAAGAGCGCTATTTGGCTTTTGGAGGGCAGATGTGGCTGGAATAGTTTGAGTGCCATGTCGCATTTGCAGAGCCCCTAAATTACCAATACAATGGAAACCTCTCAAAAGTGACCCCATTTAAGAAACTACACAATTCAAGGAATGTATCAAGGGGTATTATCATTTTGAGCCTAAAAATGCTTTCCAAAAATTTATGTACAAAGTGAAAATTAAAGTTTTTAAAGAAATATCCAATTTCAGTGCCTAATATGTTGCGGCCACTTTGTGGCATCAGAGACATACACTCCTAAAACTATTAAGTGGGCTATCCCGGGGACAAAAAAATTTAATATGTGGGTGTAAACTGCTGCTTGGGCACACAGCAGGGCTCAGAATGGAAGGAGCATTGTGTTTTTTTTAGCTTTTGGAGTATAGATTTAGAGGGACTTTCTGGACGCCATGTTATTTTTCAGAGCCCTGGAGGTGCCAGTAAATTGAAATTCCCCAAGACGTGACCCCCATTTTGTAGTGGCAATTTTAGGGTCTCTGCAGATGTGACACGGCGTCCAAAAAGCAACAATCTAAATATGTGCTCCAAAAGCACATAGCGCTCCTTCACATCTGCGCTGTGCTGTGTGCCCAAATGGTAGTTTATGCCCACATGTATGACACTGGTGTACCCAGGACAACATACTTAACAACGCCATATGTGGGTATTAACTGCTGTTTGGGAACAGCCAGGCACGGAAGGGAAGGAGCGCTATTTTGGTTTTTGGAGCACAGTTTGCTTTTCGGACACCATGCCACTTTTGCAGAGCCCATGAATTGCCAGTAAAGTGGAATCTGCAGATATTTCACCCCAGATATGTCAAGGGATTTATCAAGTGGGGTAGCGAGCATTATTAACCCTTAAGTGTTACCTTCTTTTAATTTCCAGAAATGAATGTGCAGTTGATAATTGAAAAGTTAAAAATAACATTTTTCCATAGATACGCCATTTCAGTGCCCGATATGTTGTGCCCAGCTTATGTCTGCGAGAGACACACTCCAAAAACTGTTGAGTGGGGATCGCGGGCACAACAGCTTTTGGAGCGTTCATCTCTAATACAAACCGGGCACAACATATTACGCACTGAAATGATGTATTCCTGGAAAAATTGTCATTTTCACCTTTCATCATCAGCTACGTATTCATTTATGGATAATAAATTATAGCAACACTTGGGGGTTAAAAATGCTCACTGTACCCCTGGATAAATTCCTTCAAGGGTGTAGTTTCCAAAATGGGTTGACATGTCAGGGGATTCCACTGTACTGGCATTTCAGCTCTGCAAAAGTGTCACGGTGCCCAAAAACCAAACCGTCCAAGTCTGTGCTCCAAAAACCAAATAGCGCTCCTTCCCTTCTGTGCCCGGCTGTGCCCAAACAGCAGTTTATACCCACATATGACATTAAGTACATTATCCTGGGTACACCAGTGTCATACATGTGGGTATAAACTGCAGTTTGGGCACACAGTAGGGTGCAGAAGGGAAGGAGCACTATGTGGCTTTTGGAGTGCAGATTCAGATGTTTGGGATCTGGATGCCATGTCATGTTTGCAGAGCCTCTAAAGTACCAGTGAAGTGGAATCCCCTAGGGAATGACCCCATTTTGAAAAGCGCACCCCTCAAAGAATTTATCAAGGGGTGTAGTGAGCATTAGTATCCCAGACGTGACTGCACAGCAGATGGGGAAAAGTGAATATGTAAGCTGTGCGGAGTACATTCGGTACACTAAATTCCCTACCATTTCCCCAGTAGCTCCTATTATTGGAGGGGTCACTCTGGGGGTCACTTCTGGTTTATTATCCCTCGTAAGCCCTAAATCTGGTTTGTACCCTAATATACGCTCGCACAGCTTATACATTCCCTTCCTGACTTCAGCCAGTTTTGTTCTAATGATTTGGCGATTTTTGGGGTTTTTGTCTTCACATTGTACGAGCTATATTTTCTTTATTTTTCTGGTGATGTAGCCATATGAGGGCTTGTTGTTTGCGGTATGAGATGTGATATCATTTTTAGGTCCCTACAACTTATTAAATAAATTTTATTAACTCTTTCTTGGTGGATTAAAAAAAAAATTCCATCAATTCTGGCACTGCGTTTTACCTTTTAAATTTTTCGCCATGCAGCGTAGAGCGTAAGTAACATGTTACCTTTATTCTGCGGGTCGGTACGATTACGGCGATATCTCATTTATATTGTTTTTTTTATGCGATACTAATTTTGCAGAACAAAAACCCATTTGGGGACACAAATCAATTATTTTTTTGCATCGACATCTTCTGAGATGCGTAGCATTTTTATTTTTCAGTTTACAGAGTTGGTTTAGGGCTTTTTTTTTTTGCAGGACAATCTTTTTGCTTTTTATTGGTACAGTTTTGGGGTAGATATGACTTTTTGATCACTTTTTATGGCATATTTTGTAAGGTGAGATGGTGAAAAATCATTACTTCCGGCTTTTTTTTTTTTTCCCCCCAACGTTCACCGTGTACGTTAAATATGGTTTCAGTTTTATTGTACAGGTTGTTACGGATGCGGCGATACCAAATATGTATTGTTTTTATTAATTTTTAGGTTTATTTTTTTATATAATTCATTTTATATAGGAAAAGGGAATTTTTGGGGCTTTTATTCTTTTCTTCACGTACTTTTTATTTTTTTTTTTTTTTTTTTTTTCACTTTTTTTTTACTTTTTCATGTGTCCCATTAGGACACCTGAGCCAGAGATGCTTTGATCTCTGGCTCAGTACTATAGACTGCAAGACACAAGCATGCAAGTGTCTTGCAGTCTATACAGGAAGTCATCACTATGGAGATGCATAGCGCTGACTTCCTGAGGTCTCGGCAGGATCAACCAGGTAGTGGGGTCTCCAGGCAGCCTGGGGTCACTGGGCAGACCCCAGGCTGCAGATTATAGATATTGGCACTCCCCAGTCTGGCTGGGGGGGGGGGGGGTCATGTTTGACTGCGGCATCCAAGGGGTTAAAACCTCCGATCGGAGCTCAATTCTGACAGGAGGTTATGGAGCAGGGTGTTAGCTGTCAGTTACAGCTAACACCCGGTTCGATGCCGCCCGCTCTGATAGTGAGCGGGCAGCCGTCCTCGGGCGTAGTATTACGCCCTGGTGCGCGAAGTACCTAGCGCCCAGAACATAATAGTACATCCAAGGTCGTTAAGGGGTTAATCATGATAGCCCTTACAGAACCGAAGCAGTTCACTGTTGAAAGCGCTATTCAGCATTGAGATCCCATTGCAGATCTCAATTCCCGACAGCGTTTTTAACAGATTTGCTCCGAATCTGTAAGGGCTATCTTTAAAGAGATTCTCATCTTTAAAATGAATCCAAGATCATCTTCATAGTCCTAATGGATCCTGAGATGTGGGGCTCTAAAATGTCCTCCCACCCCCCCGTCTCAGGAAGCATCTTTAAGAGCTGCTGTAGGAGGAGGAGGGGCGAGGAGCAGCCCTGCAGACTGCACAGAGATGAGTCATCATCATCATCATCTGTGCATAACCTGTATGTGACCCCAGGGGGTGGATAGCAGGGACTTCTTTCCATGTTATCCCCTCTCCTATCAATCAGAGCATACTATACTTTTACTCTGTCACGTAGAGGGATAATGTAATACCCCTCTGAGCCTTACTAGAGGGGTATTCTTCTGTAATACCCCTCTGAACATAACCAGGAAGTTTATTGGCACTGTGACCCAGATGTTTACCATTGTCCAGGTCGCAGCGCCACAATAGTTGCACCAAACACTTACACAACACATGCACAAAGTCATCAATAAAGTTTACATTTCACCCAATCCCTGTCCTGTCCATACCTGATCTTTGTAGAGTAAAATACGTCTCTAGTCATATCCGTTACACGCTAAAATAATAGCAATAACGATTATCACTAGAGATGAACGTATAAATTGCTACAATTTTTATAGGGGAATAGAAAATTATATTTTTATGTAAACCCCTATTTATAGGACCCCATTTTATAGGATGATACTTTTTTAACATTTCCAAGTTCAAAGCAGATTTTTGCTCATTCCAGTTCTAGTGATTTTCTGAAGACATATGCATGCAGGTTTAGGCCTTAGTAATATGAATGAACTCTGCACATGTTGATCTGTTATCTTTAGGAGGTTTGGTGCATATAACTTTTTGTTTGGTTTCCACTTTCAGCAACTAATATACATTTATTTTCTTATATAAAACATTCATTCAAAATTGCATGAAGGTGCTTGTTCACATACAGTACCAAGTGGCATTCTGACAATACTGCAGGTGTCTACTTTAAGAAAACATATAGGTATGGGCGGGTTAGATGATATTTTAATGTTGCAATTTAGGTTTGATTTGTTCATCTCAAAACTGTGAAAATTGCTCTGGCTACCGGAGGTGCAAAATTTCTGGAGACCCCTGGCAGTGAAAGGGTTAAAAGAAATAATATGCAAATACAATTCTTGAATATATGAATATTGCAAAAAAAAGTCCCCTCTTTTTTTCCTCTCTGCTTCCCATTCCCTGGGATGAGATGCGGGAGGAAAAAGGGGCCTGGCTTAGCTATTCAACTGCCGAAATGTTATTGGTGATGTACTTGCCCAGGAGAAAGTGGATGGGGCTGGTCCCTATTATCTGCAGCTCTTTGAGGTATCACAAGTTAAACAATGTCATATCTTCTGGGACCATGTTTGCAATTCTGAAATTAGAGAATGCATGCAGTTTGCAGCATAAAAGGAATTATTTTACCTGATTTAAATTGGTGCTTTTGGCATTTTGGACTTCTGATAACTCCTTTAACAGACCTCATTTGAGTGACCTTAACAGCGCAGCTTAATAGTAATGATATTTCTAAATGTCAGTATGAAGTACAAAATGGTCTTGAGAATTTCAATTAGAGAATATTACTCCATTATGTGAGAAAATATTTATGTGTGTGTATGTATGTGTTTTATATATATATATATATATATATATATATATATATATATATATATATATAGTTCATATTTTTATAATTTACTCAGGGCAGTTGGTCACAAACTGTATGGTTGCCAATATCGGGAGCAAATTGTAGAGAAATTAAGGAGGACAGCAGAGCAGTGTGATTGTCTACAGTGTTTCTTTGTCATTCATTCCATGGGAGGAGGTAAGAGCATAAATTTTTTACACATTTGCGGTATCTGAATGGGTTGTGATTTCAGTAATAAAGGTGTCCAAGGCATAACAATTTTTACCTGTAGATAACAGAAGTGAAAACCTAAAAATGGCTATCATTGTCTCACAGGTGACTTCTCAGCAGCTAACGGCAAACTGCCATATATTTTGTTCATACTACATGCTGCTACTGAGAAGCTTCTGCTGGCGATTCTGGTGGTGGTGTAACCTTTCCCAAAATATCCCAATATACTAGGTAACAGAAATATATAAAATTTAAAAGCAGTGATAACGATTGTCGCTTTTAAATTTGTGTAAAATGTCAGTAATGGGACTATTTTCCAAAAATGGCCAACACAATTACATTTCCAAAGTAACAGATGAAACTTTTACTGCGGCATATGCTGTCGAACTTCCAATAAGTTTTAAACCATTTTTATGTCATTCTATGTGAAAATAGTACTCTCGGCCATTTTTTCGCAACAGACTGCATGTTTTCTCTCTCACTCTCTACTTCGAGCCACTTTTGAGCGGCATGCCTTTCAGTGTGTGCTTGCTGCCTCCCTCTCCACCATATTAGCTGAGGTAAAAGATTGAGACTAAAGGGAAGTGGATTTGAAATGGCTATATCACAGATGCTGTGCTGCTGGAAGAAGTGGCTGAGCTGCAATTTCAGACGCAGTATTGAAAAGGAAGGACACAAAATTCAATAATATAAAATATGAAAAAAAAATTTCACACCCTAAATGTTGCAGGGACCTGAAAAATTATTTGAATGTTTAGCTATCAAATTTATAGTGCACACCATAAATTATAAACTACATTTGCTATTTACATGGTGTTCAGTGTGTATAGCCATGTGCAGGTTCACTTAAAGAGGTGCTGATGGGGCGTACATGTGCAATCATTCTCCCCACAGCTACATCTCCGGCTAGTGGTTTCTGCTCACACCAGAGCAGTCAAAAAATGGCAGCTTTTCAGGGAAGGAGAATGATACAGCTTGGTGGACTGTCTGTAACAAGGATTTATATTGGAAGAGTGAAGAAATCAGGCGATACCTTTTAGAGGCTAACTGAGTATATTTATAAGTAAGCTTTCAGAAGTACTAGCTAGCTCCCTTCATCAGACATGGTGTGATACAAGAACTGAAAATTCACAGATTTTTATACACATGGTTTTCAAAGCATTTTAGAGTCCTTAAAAAAAAAAATGCAATCTAAGTAGAGAAGTTATTTACAACAGGTCAAAAAAACAGTCTGGAAACTTGTGGTGCGTGACGGAGGGATCAGTAATTCTTGCTGTTATCTGTTTGCTATCAGGAGGTGATTTGTGTCCCTCACAGTTCATACATAGTGTGATTTGAAGCTGGCATGAATATTGAGTTCAGTTCATGGTTCATACATAGTGTGACATGAAGCTGGCATGAATATTAAGTCCAAATTGCAGAGTTTGAAATTGTTTGCATAAATTTGTACTCCCATTCTTTCCTTTTCTCCTGCGTCTTAAAATGTCCTTCTGCCCCTCGGCACACACTGACCATATCCAACTCTGCAATGATATGGAGGAGTTTTTCAGAAAAATGAGATTAAGGGAATATTTTTATGACAAAGACCTTCCATACAGCAGCGACTCTGAGATGGAACAGCCCATAAGGAATCCTACCAAAAAATCTACCTGGACCCCACGCCCTGGAGCTAATGCAGCACTGGATAAATATATTGACTGTTTCAGAAGCAAAGTAAAATCAGAAATCCTGGAGAAACAAAAGAAACAGGCGCATAACCTAACCCTGCAGGAACAGAAGGCTATTACTTCATTGAAAGAAAATCAGGATATATTAATAAAACCAGCTGACAAAGGGGGCACAATAGTCATAATGAACACCTCAGACTATATCCAGGAAGCAAACAGGCAACTGTCAAATCCCATCCATTACTCCAAACTTGGAAGTGATCCCACAGAGGCCTATATGAAAGAACTAAAGAGTATGATCAAGAAGTTTCCAGTCCAGATCCAGAATCAGGTAAAAGGACTTATCCCACAAGATCCCAGACCGGGCTGCTTCTATATGCTCCCAAAGATACACAAAGATGGCAACCCTGGGAGGCCTATCATTTCTGGCATTGGGACACTGACAGAAAACCTCTCAGGTTGGGTGGAAAATCTCCTAAAACCCCTTGTCAGGGATACTCCAAGCTATATCCAGGACACCACTGACCTTCTTAACAAACTGAATGCCCTGGGCCCACTACCTGAGGGTACCATTTTGGCCGCCATGGATGTGGAATCCCTGTATACCAACATTCCCCACAAGGATGGAGTTGCAGCATGTCGGGTACACCTGGCAAAACAAAACCTCCCAACAGAACCAGTAACGCAGCTCATACAATTCATCCTGAGCCACAACCATTTTACCTTTGGAGAGGATCTATATCTACAGCGAATGGGAACTTCAATGGGGACCAGATGTGCACCCCAATATGCAAATCTCTTTATGGCAGAAATGGAAGGAACATATTTATCAACATGCGCCACCAAACCTATGATTTACCTTCGTTATATCGATGATATCCTTGTCATCTGGACTGCAGGTGAGGAGGCCCTACTTCAATTTCATAATGACTTCAATGACTTTCACCCGACGATCAACCTTAAACTTAGCTATTCAGGGAGTGAAATTCACTTTCTGGATACCACAATATACATTAAAGACCACCGGCTACTCACATCAATATACCACAAACCCACAGACAGAACGGCCTACCTGAGAAACGACAGCTTCCACCCCAAGCACACAAGACAATCTATAATCTACAGCCAGGCTATACAATACAATCGTATTTGCTCCGACAAAACAGACCTGGACAAGCACCTCCTGGATCTGAGGATGAAATTTCTCAGATTGGGATACAAACCAAAAGTAACAGACAACCAATTAAACAAAGCGGCAGCCATTAACAGAGACAGTCTGCTCACATATAGAGAGACCCAGAAAGATGCCCGAGTGCCCCTAGTAGTCACCTACAACCCACAGCTGGAGATCCTACGAAGGATTGCCAAGGAGCTCCAACCTGTGCTACATAGGGACAACAGACTCAAGGACATATTTCCAGTCCCCCCTCTCCTCTCCTTTCGACAACCACCAAACCTGAGGCGTATTATCGTCCGGAGTGCCCTGAAGGCCCCAACTGAAAATGGCACCTCACCTTGCCTACATAAAAGGTGCATGACCTGCAAGCACATCCACACCACTGACAGTGTACCTATCCCACAGTCACAACAGGTGCACAGAATTAGGGGGACATTCTCCTGCAGGTCTTCCAATGTGGTGTACCTCATAATGTGTGTGCAATGTCCCACCACAGGCCTCTATGTGGGGGAAACAGGGCAGAGACTCAGTCAACGAATGAACTCACACAGATCCAATATTAATAACAGCAGAACCGATCTCCCAGTGGCCGCACATTTCTCCGGAGAAAACCACTCTATTGAAGATTTGCGGGTTGTGGTTTTAATGGGACATTTTAAGACACAGGAGAAAAGAAAAGAATGGGAGTACAAATTTATGCAAAAATTTCAAACTCTGCAATTTGGACTTAATATTCATGCCAGCTTCAAATCACACTATGTATGAACTGTGAGGGACACAAATCACCTCCTGATAGCAAACAGATAACAGCAAGAATTACTGATCCTTCCGTCACGCACCACAAGTTTCCAGACTGTTTTTTTGACCTGTTGTAAATAACTTCTCTACTTAGATTGCATTTTTTTTTAAGGACTCTAAAATGCTTTGAAAACCATGTGTATAAAAATCTGTGAATTTTCAGTTCTTGTATCACACCATGTCTGATGAAGGGAGCTAGCTAGTACTCCTGAAAGCTTACTTATAAATATACTCAGTTAGCCTCTAAAAGGTATCGCCTGATTTCTTCACTCTTCCACTACTTTCAATGGCTAACACGGTACAACATTATACTACTAAGGATTTATATTGTCAGCTGCCAGAGAAGGACGAAGACTAATTTTGTCTAGAGCCCACCCTCAGGAGCACAACTTAACTTCTGCACCAAGGTGGACACATGGTGATGAAAAAGCGCTTTTTATGTTAGAAACACTCCAAAACAGCTAATAACAGCATTTAAGGCATTTCAGTATAATATATGATAACCCCTTTAACAGTGCAATGCAGTTTATTTCTGAGCTCCAGTAGTATAAACACCAGTATTACATGCTCCTGTCACTGACTGTAAAGCTCCAGCAGATCGAGCTCTGTACACTGTTTCCTGGGCATCTGCCTTTTTCTCTACAGCTTAGATTTTCATCAATCAGAGCTTTTGCAGCAGAGACATTCTGCATAGTAGACTGTGCACAGGGCTCTTTCTGCTGCTGGAACTTCAGAGTGAGTTTTGAGTGGAAATCCCATTTAAATGAATCAATTATCAGGCCTTTTGTAAGTAATTATCGGTCATAGCATTTATTGTCTATTAACTCTATGTTCTAATTCATTTTTGCCTTCCAGGCACAGGTTCGGGTTTAGGTACATTTGTACTGAATGTACTTGAGGATGAATTTCCTGAGGTATACAGATTTGTTACATCTGTCTATCCATCAGCTGAGGATGACGTTATCACATCTCCATATAACAGTGTGTTAGCTATGAGGGAACTTACGGACCATGCCGACTGTGTGCTGCCCATAGAAAATCAAGTAAGGTGTTTTTTTATGTGCCCTGGAAGACCTGAATTGGTGTCCTATAATACCGTGTTGTTAATGAACACAGTGATATATGATCTACAGGATGTACTGATATAGGAAGAGACAAGAGTGAGGAGAGACAGCAGATGTGTAAACCTCTATGCATGTGAATAAACCGCCTTCATTTCTGCTTTTTGCAGTGGCTTACTGTGGTTGTAATGTCAAAACAGCCATTTTTGGAGCAGAATCTGCTACAATAATGTGCAGATTAAGTAAAGAGTCATACTTATGTATGCAAGTTTTTTGGTTTTATTTTTTTAAAGGGAACCTGTTAGTTGTTTGTTCAACTATAATCTGGCCCCATCATGTGCAGGATCAAGTAATTTCCTTTCCATTGGTGCCTGTAATCTTTCTGTTGCCTCAAATTCAGATCCAGATTCAGACCTAAGTGTTTGAAAGCATAAAAAGTCTTATGTAAATTAACCGAATTAGTCACCGTTTGCGGAAGCAGCTTCAGCCTGGTCACACTGTTTCCTTGCTAATCACACCTCCTGGGCATGACATCTGCCTTAGTCACCTCACTCCCTGACTTCAAAAGGGAGATGTCAATCGCGGATAGTGTGACAAGGCTGAAGCTGCTCCCTGCCCACCATGGCTACTTAGGTTAATTTGGCATATGACAATGGCAAATGTCTTCTACATTTACACAGAACCCACATATTCTGCTTGGGCATCTGAAAAGCATAGTGTTGGATATAGTAAAGTATGTAAGTTATATGTATATTTCGGTAATATTTTAATTTTTATTCTTTTTTTTTTTTTTTTTTTTTTTTATATATATATATAGTCTTTAGTTGACATTGTGAATAAAATTAATCAAATGACAAATTCAGGAAAGCTTGGAGCTGTGAAACCAAATAGTCTTGTTACATCTAATAAAGGTGGAGCTAAAGAAAGTGAAAAGCCTTTTGATGCCATGAACAACATAGTGGCAAATTTACTCCTCAATCTGACCAGGTAACATACGTCTTGTAACTACATGTAGGGTACAAATGTTCTTTTGTGTTCCCCTATAATATATGATGATACAAAAATAGAATCAGAAAATCATACATATAAATGTAATATAACTTATGACAAAAAAAATCTACATCCTCTACTTTTTCTCCACTTCAGTCTAAGTGACCCACGCACCTTGATCTGTGTTCTTTAATCATGTCATTCCACTTCCAGATCCTGGTAACGTGCAGCCATGACAGTACAGTATATTATCATTTTGTACATTATATATTTAGATATTTCATGAAAAAGAAATGAAACATTGCTTCAGCAATATTACTCTGGGCATACCTTTAGTCTTGTATAAAGAAAGCAAACGGTTTCTTTAAATCACTCAGCTCTGCAAGGTTTGAAGGACCACTTAATATGGATCTGAATGAAATAACCATGAACTTGGTCCCTTTTCCACATCTTCATTACCTGACCTCAAGCTTGACACCGCTCTATACACTGGCTGATGTGAATGTGCCAACAAGAAGGTACGATCTATAGTAAACTATGTATAGACCATATATATTTCTTAAGAAGTGATTGTGAGAATAGCAGCAAATGTCATTGTATCAGTGCTACACATTTTTGTCCCTAAATGGACCAGTCTTTTGGCATTTGGAGGACTTCTCTTTACATGATGATTTCCATACCCCACTATTAGGTGTGCCAGGGATCTGTGGTAATCTCTGGGGAGTATAGCAACAAATGTTCAGTGCACTTGTAATTTGGAAGGTTTGGTTCTCATGCCTCATCTTCAGGTGCACCGATGTCTCCACTCCACCAATATCTCCAACATTTGAAAATTAATAATTCCACTGCTGGGTATCTAGTTGATGCCATTGCTGTATTATGGATTTTAATGCTGTTTGAGTAAAGAAATTTCCACAGTCGCTACTGTTAGTCTGGACTGTATATGTTCAGTGTCCCTACAGTGCCACAACAAGAGAAATGAGGCATTGCATAGTATCCATTGAATTCAGTGGGCTAGCTATATAGTGCATAGAAGTGCCAGGGCCCTTCACTTCTAAAGGCTTTTATGGAGCTGCTCTTAGCTACAAAAATTATTTTGCTACATTTTATTTATTATTGTTTATGTATACTTAGAAGTGAGTATACATAATCAGTATTTGTACATAAATGTAGGGTGGTGTCTTCTATTTAGGCTATGTTTACATTTGTCATGTACATTTAATGTTGGGAAAGACCGCAACATTTATGCAAACATGTCCTTGTCTGTGTCCTGGCAGCTAGTATGCCATGAAACAGGTACAGATTAATGTAGTAAATTATGCAATGAAGCTGAAAATGTAAAATATTTTCATGTATCCCTGTGCAGATCACTACTCTTTATTTACTTACTTTTTTTTCTGTGCCTCAATGCAGTCAGTTGGACCTTCTTGAGACTTGCTCGGAATGATCACTGTTTACTACGGGTATGGTTGCACTGACTTTTTGCAGTCAGATTTGGCACCACAAAAATGTCTCCCAACTCTCCGATTCATTTCAATGGGAATCATTATCAAATTCTTTCTTCTAGCTGATTTTCCCTCTAGAGGGGAAAAAAGAAACATCATGACCTATCTTCAGGTGGATTCCACTTTGCAAAGCCCATTGAAATGAATTGGAGGCGGAAAAAACAGGTAGTAGAAAAAATCTGCCTGATTCCCACTGAAACAAAAGTGAGAGATGAGAGGTGTTTTTGTGAGGCCGATTTCAAGGCGGATTCTGCCTCAAAAATCCGCCTGCAAAAAAACTGTGTGAGCATACTCTAAAAGTTTGCAAGCAGAAAGCCTAAAAAAAAATTATAGATGTTCTGTATGATATTATAAATGCTGTATGATATTAAAAAAGCCTTATCATTTTACCGATTTCTGTTTGGTCAAAAATGCCTCCTAAACCAATAATTGTGGTATGTAGGGTGTCTTTATGTATAATCAATGTTTATTAAAGAATTTTCAGTACAATACAAAATAAGAGGGAGGAGGAAAAGAAAAGAAACCAAAAGGCAATATAAACCAACAAAGACACAGAGGTGCACATCCCTTGCCCAGACACAAAAGGCTAGGGGAGAATCCCGCCCACTGCTTTGAAACACAATATACTAACAATGGGGCGAAGGCCCAGGTATATGAGATCATATGAACAGTATCTGCATAGAACCTAGGGACGGACAAAACAGACAAGGGGAACACATAACGGGAACAACAATCGGGATGACACATGAGGGAGATAAGGAGGGGAAAGGGAGAAGAGAATAATAAAGTAAAGAAATTCCGGATCATGAGAAGAAAGAGGAGAACTCGGACGATTCCTAAAACACCACCAAAGGGCGTCAAATTTGGAGGGATCGGAAGAATCCTCCGCCACCAGGGCCTCCATTCTCCGTATTAGGAGAAGCTCCTGTAGGAATTCAACCAGGGAAGGCGCAGTAGTGCTTCACCAGTGCCTGGGAATGATGGTTATGGTGGCCGTGAGGAAGTGTCACAGGAGATCCTTCATTGCAGAAATTCTGTCAGGGATAACTGAAAGAAGGGCCAGTTGGGGAGTTGCTGCGACGGTGTGACCACACTCCTTAGCATACAGGTTGAACACAGCGTCCCAGAAGGGCCTTAGAACATCACACTCCCACCAGATGTCATATAGAGTACCTTTCTCAGTGCCACAGCGCCAACACCGGTCAGTCACAACAGGATAGATTCTGTAGAGGAAGTCAGGACACCTGTACTATTGAGAGAGAATCTTGAAATTCTTTTCTTGTGCACTACAAGGAAACGTAAGCTTATGGGCAAACAGGAAAGACCTATCCCAGTCAGCGGGGGGAAGACCCGCATGGAGGTCTGACTCCCAGGGGTCTGTATATGAGGGGGGGACCCGGGAGTAGCGTCTCGGAGAAGAATGCTGTAAAGAGTCGAGAGTGCGCGTAGGGAAGAGTCAGCATGGGAAAGGGCGGACTCCAGGTCAGTCATAGTCGAGGAAAGGAGGGGAGGCAAGGAGAATTTCCGCAAAAAGGCCGCATGTTGGCTGTACTCTAGCCAGGACAAGTGGAGGTCCGGATGAGAAGCGCGCAGCTGGGCCAACGGAATGTAGGGTGTCTTTAATAAGTGTAGAACCATAACTTTGCGGCCACAAATTGAAAACTCAGTGGTCAGATATTAATTGTATGAATATGCAAATCAACCTGCAAATGCTTCTTGGACAGGGCCTGATTTACC